>JASDDO010000014.1:621549127-622749127 GCA_030015575.1 Agapanthus africanus
CAGAAGAAAAGCTAGAAGTCTGGCTGCTCTGTGAACTGGTCCAAGTCGTCCTGGCTGGGCTCAATCTCCTGAGAGTCGGTCCTCCTGATGAACATTCCAAAGAAAGAAAGTGTCGGGAATGTCATCAGCGAACTAGTGCTCGGTAAGTCCCAGAAGTAAGAATGGAATAGAAACAAGTAAAGAGAAAAACTGTTAATTATACAGCTATATGTTTATTATACTACGTAGTTGTTTGTAACTTGGTACATAATGTATCGGTGTATACAAGAGGAGTGCAACTATCCCGTGGACTATGGTAATATGTAAGTACAAGACCCCGTCAAAACCCACGGGACAACGGCACGAGAGTTCATGTAGGTGTCTTTTAGTGTCCATCATCGTGCCACTTTTAACACATTCCGTATCAATCTACCCATTTAAAACCCCGTAATGTATTGTGTTTGTTTACCCCAATCAGAGCAAAGCTCTGTTCAAATTCCAAGGCGGAAGATGAAGCAACGCTTCATCTTCCCCCAATCAGAGCAAAGCTTTACTTTGAAAATTTAAACTTTAGTAAATGAAGCAACGCTTCAGATTCTTTGCGCTGCGCGTAATGCGCCACGTGTCAAAAGCTGTTACATCAGCGCAGCGCCCGAGGCAGCGCGCCCAATCAGAGCAGAGCTCTATTTAAAACAAAATTAAAGGAAGCAACGCTTCAGCTGCGCAAGCGTTGCGCTGCGCGACACGCGTCAGCGCAGATGCGTTAGCGCAGTTGCGCTGCGCTATGCGTTGCGCGACACGTGTCAGCGCAGTTGCGCTAGCGCAGTTGCGCTGCTTGACACGTGTCACGCGCTGGGGCGTTTGCGCCAAACAGAATTAAATTCGAGTAAGATTTTTCTGTTCTTGTTAAAACAAGAAGATTACCTTCTGTAAAACAGAAGCCCTTGGATCAAAGATCCAACGGTGGGGAAAATTCCCCAAATCACTCGGAGAAAAATCTCTTTAACAAATTTATGGGCACTATATAAAGGCCCCTAGACCTCAATTCAAGGGGATCAACATTTTTTTGAGAAATCAAAATTTTCAAACAGAGAGAACTCTGAAGAAATTTCAAGAAGAAAGGTAAAAGACCTTTTAGATAGAAGAATTTCTTCTGATAAATCATTGATCTAAGAACAAGATCAATGATCTTTAATAAAGAACAAAATAAAAATAGTGCTTTGCACTTATGAACAATTGGTTCTCTAAGATCAAGAAAAATAAGAAACACTTGTTTTCTTTGATCTAAATTAGATCAAGAAACCAAGCAGTGCTTTGCACTTCTTTTATGAACCATCGGTTCTGGAATCTAAAAGATTCTCAAGTTAATAGTGCCTTGCACTTGCAAAACCGCACTGTTGCGCTCTTGGGTTGGCGCAAGCCACAAGAGAGCGCCACGTGTCAGCATCTGAACAATTTGCGCTATGCGCTTTTGAAATAGAGCCTTGCTCTCTGAAACTGGCGCAACTCACCACAGCGCGCCACGTGTCAGCAGCGCAAGTGCAACGCACTGCGCTTGCATGACACACAAGCGCTTGCGCTCTTTGATTGGCGCAAAGAGCCTGACAAATGCAATGCATTTCTTTTGCTAAAGGGCCAGGCCCAAGTCAAAAAGACCTAGCATGCCAAAATAAATTGCAAAGCAATAAAAAGGGCAGAGCCCAAATAAAATTGATGCTCTGCATCATTTATAAAGGGCAGAGCCCAAGTAAAATTGATGCTCTGCATCTTTTATAAAAGGGTAGAGCCCAAGTAAAATTGGTGCTCTACATCATTTATAAAATGAGCAGAGCCCAAAACAAATTGATGCTCTGCATCCTTTATGGGCAGAGCCCAAACAAAAAATAAAAAACAAATAAAAGTGTTGAATATTTTTCAACTGGACTTAGCCCAATCATGGCCGTAAGTCCTCAAATTAAATTGACTGAGCACAGCTGCTCTCTTAAATCAATTTACATCCGGTTCGAGGGTACATCTCCGAACTTCTCTGACTCCTATCGTTGTAATCCTTCAACGACGTCAGAGAGGTGACGGGTCCCGACAACCACACATCAACACGGACCGTGGGGTCCTTAAACTCATGGACTTATGCGTCCTTAAACCAAGATACGGACTGTGGGGTCCTTAAACCCGCGGACTTATGCGTTCTTAAACTAACGGACTAATGCGTCCTTAAACACACCCATATGGACTGTGGGGTCCTTAAACTCATGGACCGCAATGTCCTTAAACTACCAATGGACCGCAATGTCCCTAAACTACCTATGGACCACTACGTCCCTAAACTGGAACAATAGAGCCCCCAAACGCTCTTTTGTTGGATCTAAACGATCCCGTTTAAGTTGATCTTAGCCTCAAATATGGCTAACGTATCCTTAAACATTCAAACAGACTTTAGTCCCAAATTGGACTATAAGACCCCCAATCAACTTTGGTTCAAGGGTACATCTCCGAACTCCTCTGACACATGTCGTTGTAATCCTTCAACGTCGTCAGAGAGGTGACGGGTCCCGACGGCCATATATTAAATGGACCACCATGTCCCTAAACTGGAAATGGATCTAGACGATCCCGTTAAGTAGATCTTAGTCTGGAAATTAGACTAACGTATCCTTAACAAACGTTTAAGTTGATCTTAGCCTCAAATATGGCTAACGTATCCTTAAACTAAAACACCAAACCCAAATCTAAGTAAATACGGATTTGGACTAATCACGTCCTACGGGCGACGAAATAAATAGTCTCCGTATACAATCCACGGGCAACCATAAACAAAACAAACACTCACAACACGAAGTGAAATTCTGGAGAAGGAGAAAGTTGTTACCACGATGCGGTAGCGTAATTAACTGCAGGGGCTTGCGCCTGCAGGGAAGAGCATCCCCACAATCAAAACCCCCTCAAGCGAGGGGGAATCTGACGAAGTCTGCTACATTGGCCACATCCGTCTAAACCTCCGATACACGGTGCCATAAATCAACTTGGCATCTTCGGAGAGATGGACGGGTAAAACCAAATAGCATCTGCCCCGAATCTCAGGCCAGACGTCCTAATGTCTCGGCCGCCTTTCGGAGGGGAACAGATTCTGGCACGCCCGGTGGGACCTTTTCCTCTTTCCACTCTACACTTCGTGTGTCGTATTCGCGAACGAATCGCGGTGTGTTAATGGTTGCCTTTGGATTTTAGGTTACTAAGATTTGGTCTTTTGCCTGGCGCAGAAATCAAGCATCGATGGCCTCTACCTGTTCGAAGTGCTCCAACTGCAGCTGCAACTTGCGTCCTGCCTCAACTGGGGGCATAACCTACGGGCCCCAAGCGGCCTCTTTGTTCACCATGCCCGTGGAGCAGATTACTCAAGCCACCATAGGGTTGTTTTTTGGAACTATGCTTCCGCCAACAAGCTTCAGCACCTCCGTGCCCGTACAAGAAGCTCCTAAGAAGTCGGTCTTCGATCGACTTTCAGTTACTGCGGCCCCTCTCAACGGGTCGCCCAACGCTAGTGCCTCGGTCTTCTCCAGACTGGGACAAAACTCCCGTGGACCCGCAATGAAGCCTGCAGTCCCAGAAAAGGTTATTCCAAAAAGAGTAGCCGAACCTTCTCTTGAAGTCGTCAAGGCGGCTTCTCCTGCTAAGAGATCGGTCTTTACAAGATTGACCGTCCCAACTCCCACTCCTGCTCTTGCTACTCAGAAGACATCAGTCTTCAACAGGTTGACGCCAGCAGTAGCCCCACACCTGAACAGGGGGAAAGAAGAAGCTGTTTCTGTTTCTGAACCAATACCGACGACTCGTCGCGCCCGACGACGCCACTGGCGCGCGGATAAGGAAGACCGGGGGCAACTCCCCTTCTGGGATGACTCGCCAGCTCCAACGGTGGAAGTTAACGCTGCTGTTCCAACCGGGAACAGCTTTGAACTATTGAATAGGGTACGAAGAAACCCGCCAACTGCGGTGCTCAAAAGATCTCCTCCACCAGTAGAGACTACTGTGGAAGCAGAAAAAACGGAGCAGGCCCCTCTATCGCTGTCCTCCAGGATCTATAAGACATGGCGACGAGTCCGAGAATCTGTCATTGATCCTAACCTCTCTCGCCAACAGAAGAAGTCGAAAGGTCGGGAAGAAGAAAATCCTCCGGTCAAGCAACGAAAGATAATGACCGCTTGGGTGCCCAAAGCAACGGCCCCCTCAACTTCTAAGGCCCATAAGAAAAGAAGGCCAGAAAAAATCCCTACGCCAACGATGAATATCAAAGGTGGTGAACCCAAACGCCCTAAGTCTGGGGGCATGATAGTTCATACCGTCTACGTGGTGTCTGGTAAAGAGGACAGTCGCATATCTACGGGTCATCGACCGCTTACGTGATCAGTGACCAAAGCCCAGGAGCAGCAGCAGAAGCTCCAAGAGATGATGAACGCTATGGCCGCACTTACTGGGCCAAAAGAAAACCCTGAAACGCCCTCGGATGAACGCTAAGAGGAAGAAACCGACGCCGAATTCCTTCGTCGAATATTGGAGAAGAAGGACAAAGAGGCTGCTGAACAAGCAGCCAACATAAAGCGTATGGGCCTCCTATTCCAAGACATGGTGGGGATGATGATCCAACAAGATCCTCCGGCCGAAGATCCCCCGATCGTCCTTGAAGACGATAGGGGAGAGACGTCAAATCCTCCGCCAGCTCTGTCAACAGCTAACGAGGAGACAATCTCCAAAGATGATTTGGACGAGTACATGGCCCAGCAAATACGGGTTCATCAGGCGACTGAAGCAGCTGGCCAGGTCGTAAAAACGGGGCGGCCATATCCAAGTTGGTACGATCAAATCAAGTACCCGCCGGGCTACACAATTCCCAAGTTCCATGTCTACAAGGGGACGGGCAATCCTCACCAGCATGTTGCCCAGTTCAGGGCACTTTGTGGCAACACGGCGGTGATGACAAGTTGTTACTTCGTCAGTTCGTTGGAAGCTTATCAGATACAGAGTTCGAGTGGTACTCTGAGCTCCCGAACGACTCTATCAAAACCTTCGCGGAGATGGAGCTGTTGTTTACTCAGCGTTTCGCAAGCACCAGTGAATGCACCCCGATGACGGTACTGATTAACGCCAGGGTAAAACCAGGCGAGACATGGGTTCAATATGCTATACGGTGGCGGAACTTATGGTCGAAGTGCAAGCAGCACATTGAAGAAGCTCCCGCGGTGGGTATGTTTGTGGGAACCCTTGATCCGCAAGCAACCATCTCGCAATTTATGATGTTTTTCAAGCCGACTACCTTCCAGGCCTTGATTGACAAGCTAGCGCAAATGGATCAGATGGGACATAAACCCCCTCTTCCAAAGCCGGACTCCCGAAATGACAAGGGGAAGGGAAAAGCGATCGTTGTCTCTAATGCTCAACAACAACCGAGCAACTCAAAGCCGGTTGTTCGTCAAAATAATATGCGCTCGTACGTAGCCCTTGAGGAGAGGCTAGGACGTTCTTACTCTTTTCCCCGTGATAAAACGAGAAGGTTATTCGAGCCGGCGTTGCGCAACCGACTCATAAATCTGCCGGATCCAAAACGTCCGTCGCAACCAAATGATGTCAATGAGCCCAACTACTGTCCTTATCATCGAGTACTGGGTCATCCGATCGAAGATTGCTACGTCTTCAAAAATTGGCTTGAAGACCAGTACTGACAGGGCAAGTTCGTGTTATCTGACAAATGGAAGGTGAATCCCCCGCAGCCCCATACCTCTAAGGGGATGAGTACGCCGGGGGCAACATGCTCTGTCGTTGAAGAAGCTCCTTGGGAGGTTGTATTATCAGCCAAGACAAAGAGAATGCTAAATGATCTTCAAGTGTGCCCAGCGATCAAGTGGAAGAACCCGTTGGAACCGCAGGTCATTGAAGGGATGTTGAAGCCACGTCCAACTCCAAAGACCGATGGTGGTGGCTCAAGCACTCGCAACCAGCTGTCAAAATCTTCGAAGAAGAAGAAAAAGAAATCAAAGAAGCCCGTGAAGCCTGGCGACAAGCGCACGGACTTGCAAAAACAAATTGACGCACTGGAGGAATACAACCAGAAGGCACGGACTCCCATTACATTCCAAGAGTTCGTCAATCATGTCTTTCAAGAGGAAGATGAGGGGGAAAGTTCATCTGATGAATCTGAAGAATATGTGGCAAGCTGTCATGTGATTTCCCATTCGTTCATGGACGATGAGGAGACTCCTTGCACTAAAAAGCTGGGGGCAGATCCTGAACCAAAAATTCTGGGGCCATCAGATGAAGTAATTGACGCATTCCTTAATGAAGCTCGGTTGAAAAGTAAAGCTGATCGAGAACACGAGGCGGTCATATTTGAAAGGGCCAAGCGGCAGCGGCTGGATGAAAGAGTTGAGACGCTCCCGCTGGAGCAAAATACATCCACTACCGACAAAAGCAAATTCAAGATGAGGAAAAGGTTTGCTAAGGCCATATCAATGGGCATGAAGCTACCATCCTCCGAAGGAAACATTACTGGTGAAATGGAAATGCACCCCTCCTATTGCTTATATCATCAGAAGGTTTCGCACCCCACTCAAGGGTGCAAAGCTTTCGATAGATGGTGGCAAGGATATGCTGCTCATCGACAACATTTTAAGCGGGAGAAACGTAAAACTCGTCGGGAGCAAAGAAATACGACCGAAGGGCTTAAAAGAACTACCGGCGATTGTCGCATGGTTAACACCGACGGGTCACAAGTGCCTACATTCGGGAGCGATTCTGATGAGGAGCTGAAACTTGCCCCTCTCTTTAAAGAGTCCACTTCGGGAAAAGAAGAAGAGTCGAAGGTTTGCGAAAATATATGGCCGCGTAATCGGACGCTGCCTGAAAAGAATCTCGGACCCTCGAACAGAAAAGATAAGGGGAAAGAAAAGGTCTCTGAAGATATCGTCTTAGATCACCAAGTTGTGGAGGAGCTAAGTGCCAAGGACCCGCCGAAGAGAAATAAGGTGGATTACAACGTCTTAGCGCATCTGAGGAAGCTACCATCACAGCTCAGCATTCTTGACGCCCTTTTGCTATCAAAGGAGGCGAGAGATTCATTAATCAAGGCACTACAAGATCCGGAGCAATTCCAAGCTTTCCTGGCAGAAGAAAGGATGAAGGATGAATTGGAGGAAGTGCACACGGCCGATGTCGCTTTTGGTGATGAAAACCTTCTCCTTGGGACGTGCGAACACAATCGCCCCCTTTATGTCTCAGGATACTGCCACGATATAAAGATAGGCAAAATCCTGATCGACAATGGATCCTCCGTTAATCTCCTCAATGTGCGGGTGTTAAAAGAAATCTGCATGAGCGTCCAGCACCTTGCTCGGGACAAGATCACCATCTCCGGGTTCGACTCCCAGTCATCAAGAACTCTTGGGTCTGTGATACTGACGCTACGCTTTGGGCTACTCATCATGGACATTAAGTTCCACGTCATAGATGCCAAGACATGCTACAATGCTCTGCTCGGCCGACCGTGGTTACACGAGTACAACATCATCCCTTCTACACAACATCAGTGTATGAAGTATGCTAAGGATGGTCTCGAGTATACCGTGGCGGGAGAATTGAATCCGTTTTCCGTGAACGAAGTCCGCAAATATGAAGATGCCAAATACTTCTTACCGAATTTCGAAGACACGGAAAGGTGTCATAAGCCGGAGAACAAAGCCGCTGCCACCATTCCTATTTTCGGGAGTGATACCGAAGAAGAAGAAGAGATAGTTTACTCTGGGCCGTCTCGACACAACAAGCCAGGACCGTCCGCTCCTACGTTGATCTTTGGTAGCGATTCGGAAGATGAGGTCCATGCTGTATTCTCTGCTCGACCTTCAATACAAACTCCCGCTGACGAAGGGCAAAGTCTACAAGTCGCCATGGTGCTGCTTAAACACCGTAAAGAACTTGATGCACTCGATATCTACAGTGTAGAAGAGCTGCGGACGTTCTATGTTCCTCCCAGGCTAGAAGGCGAAAAAGCAATTCTATTCTACCGCTCTGAAGAAACCAGAGTGGAGAAAGAAATTTGGCATGGCGCGGATCCTACACTCGACAGGCTTCAGCCTATCCGTCTCCCCAGATATTATACAGAAGGCCTGAAGAGGCTGCTGAAGCGCCAGGGGATATCCTTCAAGCAGACCGTTCGAAAAGCCAAGTTCTATGACAAAGTCTGGAACATTCCCGGGACTCAACGCAAACTGCCTAATGGGAGAATGGAAACAATCGGGCTTGGATACATCCGGTCAAGGAAACGAGAGCTACTACACAGTTGCTACGTCCTATATGACTTCGATGAAGAAGCGGATGCTCAATGGGAGGACGCTAATCCTGAACCAGTGAAAGTTCCAGATGCAAAAGTGCCCAGTTCATCGTTCGAAGAACAAATGGACAAATTTATAAGGGAAGCTGGTCAAAAAGTCCGAGACGACCACAACCGTGAGATGGCCATTTATGAGAAATCCAAAATGCAATGCCTCCTCCAACAGGCTGTGAAAGATGAAAATGCCGCTCCCTATCAACCTGTTATAAAGAAAGCTCGACGCGGAGGCAGAAACAAGTCGAAACGCGAAAAAGGCGCTCAACAGCAATGAAGCGGGGCTAAAAGGCCACGCAAGCGGGAACCAAGCGGTTCCGATCTATCCCTCGTGAGAAAAATGGGTCAAGCATACTCTTTTCCTTGGGACAAAACAAAGAAAATACTTGACCTCGCTCTAAAACATCAGATGCTTACACTGCCGGAGTCTAAACACCCCGAACAAGCGGGCGAGGTCTCACACCCAGACTATTGCTTTTATCACCGAGTGGTAGGGCATCCTCTCGAAGACTGCTTCACCTTCAAGAATTGGGTCGAAGATCAGTATCAGCTTGGCAAGTTCACTCTGTCCGACAACTGGAAGGTAGCCCCGCCACAGAAGTACGAACCAAGGCCACGGAAGAAGAACCAGTTCCACATTGGGATTGGAAGCGAAATCGTACTTGTCACATGATAACAATGTCAAAAGAAGAGCCCGAGAACATGGATGACCTTCCCTGGTGCTTCGAAAACAGCAACGACGAGGTAATCTCAGAATTTCCACCAGCGCCAAAAGAGCTGGAAGATAGAATCCATACCACTGCAGATAACATCAAGAAAATTGAGTTGGGAACGGCGAACGATCCGCGACCGACATTTGTTAGTGAGCTGCTGTCTGAAGAGAAGGTGGCTTCATTAAGAGACCTGCTTATGCAGCACAAAGATTGCTTCGCATGGAACTATTCCGAAATGCCGGGATTAGATCCAAAAATTGCTGTGCATAGGTTGGCAATATCCCCGGACGTCAAGCCGGTCAAACAGGCGCCGAGAAGAATGCGGCTCGAGCTTGAGATGAGTATCAATGCCGAGGTCAAGAAGCTGATCGACTCTGGCTTCATCCAGGAAGTTCAATACCCTGAATGGATCACCAACATCGTCCCGGTGATGAAGAAAAATGGGACAGTGCGCATATGCGTAGACTTCCGGGATCTCAATAAAGCTTTCCTGAAAGACGATTTCCCAGTGCCAGTCACCGAACTGATAATAGACAATACGTCCACTCATGAAGTTTTCTCCTTCATGGACGGCTCGTCAGGGTATAATCAGATAAAGATGCATCCCGAAGACCAGAAGCACACCGCCTTCAGGACTCCTTTGGGTATATCCTGTTATAAAGTGATGCCCTTCGGTTTAAAGAACACCGGTGCTACTTATTAGAGAGCCATGACGCGGATCTTTGATGACCTTATACACGAAATCGTCGAATGCTATATCGACGATCTCGTGGTTAAAAGCAAATCATACGAGGAACATCTCGAGCATCTGAAGACCGTATTTCAACGTCTTCGACAATACAACTTGAAGATGAACCCTCTCAAGTGTGCATTCGGAGTTTCCTCGGGCAAATTCCTGGGATTCATCGTCCGACATCGAGGTATTGAGATAGATCCGTCAAAGATCAAAGCGATCATGGAAATGCCTCCGCCAAGGACTCTCAAACAGCTGCGGTCTCTCCAAGGGAAGCTCGCGTATATACGACGATTTATAGCCAACCTTTCGGGCAAGTGCCGTCCTTATAGCCACCTGATGAAGAAGGGAACCCCGTTCGTCTGGGACCAAAAATGCCAAAGCGCACTAGACGAAATCAAGCAATACCTGCAGAACCCGCCGGTATTGGCCGCTCCGGTCAAGGGAAAACCTCTCATTCTCTATACAACCGCCCTCGAAGAAGAAGCGAAATGGCAGATACGGGTTAAAGTCTACGCTAGCGCCCCGGCCGTCTACAGACACCAAAATGCGGAACAAAAACTTTTAAACTGGCGCTATCGTATACTTTAACCCGTATCTGCCATTATTGCTAAACTAACAAACTGTAAAGAGTGTAGAAAGGTTATACCGAACGATCTGAGTCCTTCGTTCTTCAACCATCATCCCACGCTCCGTTGCGGCTGCTTTGATCTCGTCGTTCTCCGATATCCTCGTCGAAGTGGCACCACGTCGACGATTCTTTAAACGGGCTCCCGCCTCTGACTCGAGGCAACTCGATCGTCAAGTTTGCTAAAAGAGACGACCAAGAATGATGTAGAGAATGAGTAGATGACTTTGTCTCACTTCGTCCAAATCCGTGGACGATCGGTTAATGAAGTTGCCGATGGAAATGAAATGGAACAAGAAATGAACTATGAAATTTCCATGCATCCAAAACTTTAGTCTTTTCTTTTTGCAACCATAATTTTCTCAAGTGAGAGAGTGAGGGAGGAGAGAGAGGGCCGGCCATTCATATAGAAGAGGGAGGTGATGGTAGGAGGAGGGAGGTGACCTTAAGCAAAATATCATAATGTGAACACAAAAGAATATCTTAAGGAAAACAAGAATGTTTAGAAATCAAAGCATGGGTCATAATCCTTGTCACCAAATACTAGAAACTTCTAGAACCTTCTAGAAGCTTGACTCACTCTCATCCAAGAAAAGATAAATCCGTCTTTAACCGAATGTTAAAAGACGGCTGATAGAAAACTGGAAACTGGCAACTTCCAAAAGTGATCCTAAAACGACTTTCAGGATAACCCCGTAACTGTATAAATATACCCGCATTTGTATTACGACCGAATACAAATGCAACTGAGACAAAGATATTATATCTACTCAATATAATACTCGGATCCGGCTTAAACCAAAGCCGACCAGTATCATCTGCCCGAAAAATAACACGTGCGTAAACACACGTGCATTTTCCGAACCCTGCCATAAAACCATACGGCCTCTACAACGTTTCGCCCGAACTTGGGAAACTGTCTGTGGGGGACTCTAATGACTCGTCAGTACCCTGGCAGTGGGTTTAACCACAAACCGTCAGCGGCACTAGCAATGCGTAACGGCTGCCCATGGACTGACCTCAAGGGAGGCAGATGAGCGAACTCATCCATAAACCCTACTGAGCCTAACAGTGACAATGTATATACAGTCCGGTCCGTTCGTCTATGAGTATCGCATATCTGCCTAGGGGGCTAGTAATGTCAGACCCCCAATAGCAGTATAAGTCGTGTCGGAGTGAAGCCCAATAACACCCTGAGATACTACTGTAGTACCTACCAGTAAATCTCCTGCCACGGCCGTGGGCTTTGTGTAATGGCTCTCCTAGACACAGCACGATCTCGCCCCCAATACCGGGAGAGACGAATCCCCTGCCGATCCGCTCACGTGCCTCCATATGGCTCGGGACTGTACCCAAAAACTACCTGTTTGCACGACTCCTTTGAGCCGTGGTAGGGTAGAAATCAAAGCACAGTGGGAACTCACACGAGACAAATGACGATCTCAGGTCGATGAACTAACCTGTACACATGTCACCAGGGAACTGCTATCTGACGATAGATATAGTACTAACTAGCAGATTCCCGGCGAGTCCTGTCCGGTGTACTCATAACCCAATGAGCACCTGTATACATCTTAGGTGATCCAACTGACACCAGTGGCTTGTGAGACCGGCCACCGCCCCTCGTCGGGGTCTCGACTGTACACACTAGTCTACTCCGGAGTATCGATGCCCTGTCTCGAAACTCCCACGACTAGGGACCACAATTAAGGATATGCATATAAACCACCCAACTCTCACATATATGATCGCCATCATACTGTTGGTGGTAAAGCAAGATCCTAAGGGCTCTATCAAAGTGTAACATGTAATCAGTCACCTGAACATGTACACGACTGATAAAGGCAAACCAGATAGCATACTATCATCTCGAGTAAGACTGTCATACCGGTATAGGTCCTCCGCAATCATTGCAATCACGTACCTGCGATCCAATAATTGACTATGAGGGCACTATCTCCAACAGCCGCGCCCGTAGGGGTCTAGAATTTCATTGCACAGGCTATCCACACGACCAGGGGAACGTCGGGTTTCAGTAGCGGCTCTATGAAAGCCGGGGATCCCAGATATCTGTATTGTTCTGTGATGCTTATTATATTTCTGTGATGTTGCATTTTATCACGCCTTCAGCGAATATTATATATTGAGATATATATATATATATATATATATATACACTAGTAGATATTGTATATGTTTTGCATCCGCGCTAGTCCAGTCCCCGCTCTGTCGTTAGTTAAGTAACCTAACGGGTGATGACGGGACCCAGTGGCGAATGCGGATAGCATATACGTACATCATTATTTTCGTTCTTTTGTGGTGTGATCAATTGATGGGACTGTGTTGATTCGGATCAATGCAAGCTAAACAAATCTATTCTGATGTTGTTGGAACATTTTTCAAAAAGCTGTTATTGCAAGGGCGTTCTCTTTTGTTTTGCACAGTGGTATTCAGTTGGAATATCTAGCTCCTCAGTCGACGAGGCAAGGGCCGAGATTCTTTCACCGGGAGTGACCCCTTGGACAGAAGTTTGCGTCAGGGCAATAACTTCACTATAGCCGATTGCCTTTTGCTTTGCATCGTGGTATTCAGTTGGAATATCCTGCACCTCATTCTACGGGGAAAGAGCCGAGATCCCTTCACCGGGAGTGACCTCTTTAGCAAAGGTTTTCGTCACTATATTTTTAAAAAGCTATCCGGTTCCTTCAACGATATCAAGTTCATTACGTTAAAGGTTTTTCGCCAGAAACCATTCGTAGCCCTCTGTCGTTTCAGACGGGTAGCACGTAGTATTCATGCTATGTTTGTTGACCTTCGTCAAGGTATAGTGTATGGTAGCTGCTTGTTACCTTTCTGCTGCATAAATAGATGCGTTGGTTTGGGACAGTCGTATAGCCTTGTTGACCTTCGTCAAGGGCTTGTACGGGTGGGTTCAAATTAACCTGGACAATGACGGGTAGAACTTGACATGTGACTTATGATTTGTTGACCTTCGTCAAGGTCATAAGAGCATGGGGCAAAAATCACATCGGGAGTTTCTAAAGAAACTGAAACTTGCCGGATATGCGCATACCTTCTGGAGTATGATAACGTGAGCGGATTCTGTCACGTTATCATGCGATGATAGTTGGATCCCGATTCCCACTGATGAGTTGGTTTACTCCTCGGGTGATCCCGACTAATTCTTCTTTCAGGTTTGGAGGAGAATTTGACGGTACAGAGGGAGGTTTCCAGATTAGATAAAGTGATAACCATTCTGATCTAGGTTAGAGTGCACGCTGAGTGTTTCTTTTCTCTCTCTCTTTGGCAGCAACCATGACCCGACCCTATACTATGACTCAGTGACCAAAATTAACTGAACCTTCTTAAACACTGGCTTTTGGATTGTCAGAGTTGCATACCTCATTGCCACTCTTACTTTTACCCTTTTCTCCAGGACACCCCGTATTACTACGAACGTCCACTTCCATTGGATAAAACCATCGTATGGTTATATACGAACTCGAAGGAATTTATTCGAGGATGGTTTCTGGTTCTGGAGAAAACGAATAGGACTATTCAGTTGTCTTTTCCTCTTACCTTCTCTCAGGTTGCGGGTACTCCTTGGTTTAGGAGATAGTACACCTATTACGCAAATTGGATAGTCTTCTTCCAAACCTTAGGCTGGTGTCGAATGGTGGGGAATGAAGAAAACCAATTAGCATAACGATGGTGTACAGAAGGTATTAAGAAAAGACATATCAAGGGATTAATAAGAGGGCAAAGTAAATTGCGACTGCTATTCACGACCAAACCAAGTATTTCATTACCACTCCCACTTCACCTTTGTATTTCTCCAGGACACTCCGTATCACTACGAAGATCCACAGTTTATTTGGATATTCCATCGTATGGTTATATACGAACTCGAAAGGAACTTGTTCCAGTTCGGGGATGGATTCTGGTTATGGAGAAATAGGAATAAGGTTTTATTCAGTTGTCTTTTATCTTCATCTTCTCTCGCATCGCGAGTGCTCCTAGGATTAGGACAGTACACCCATTATGCTTATTGGATAGTCTTCTTCCAAACCATAGGCTGGTGCCGAACGGTAGGGAAGGAAGAAAACCATTTGGCCTAAAGGGTGTACAGAAGGTAATGACTAAAGACATATAAAGGGATTTGGAGAGATAGCAAAGAAATATACGGTTACAATCGTGAATCTGGATAATGGAAGAGGCATTACTAGGAATACCCGGATACCCCTACGAAACATTTCAATGTTTCAGTTTCACTGTGTACTGTTAAAAGAAAACTGATTTCCTAATTAGACACTTGCTTCAGGGTATGTATTTACCAGGTTTGATTCTCACATCTGTATGGTTTTACAGATGATGAGTGGGAGTAAGTTATTGGGAATTAAGTGATCATCCTTATTATATCGGAATTCGTTGTAATTGGTGATATTTGAGGAAATCACCTGGGTTGTTTGCCGGACGGCAAATATTTGGTTTTGAATATCCGTTGTTATGCGCCAATTTCAAATTGATATATCTGTACGTCTATTTTTATAGAGTGAGATATAACTTTTTGAAATTATGTCGGTGATATTTACCTATATCAGTGGATGGTTAGGTAAGGAGCATTAAACAACGGTGTAATTCTTCTTAACCATACAGTTTTCAACTTACGACACACAGTGAATGAGTCACTAGACTCAGGGGACTTATACAGAGTATTGTATATTGTCCAGTGTCCATTAGGACATAGGGGTTGGTACTCGTACTATATTCTGTTTACTTGTGACTTCTCTAGTTCTTAGACATGTGTTTCGTAGAAATGCAATGTCTAAGTTTGAGAAGTTATAGGTATAAGAATAAAGTAGAGAACCAGGAATTGCAAGTATCGGGATTCTTCAAGATGATCGAAGATGTAGATACTTGTGTATGGTATTCAGTTGATAGCAATGATTAAGAGAACTTGCTTCTCTTTCAGGTTACTCATAATTGGAAGCATTCCTAAGTTGAGTAACGCTGATCGGCCTCTTTCCATTTAGTTGACATGCACTGGAGACAGCTGCATGATTTGAATCTGGTTCAATTAAATCAGTGCCTCTGTTTCTATATTGGATATAGAACAGTTCATATCTTGACATTGTTAAGGTACGGGGAGTTGTCCAGCTTATGCTTAAAACCAGACTCTGGATAACTCAAGGCACGTTTCTGTAATGGCTGTTTGTGGGTTGACCCAGGCTATGACGAGGGTTGACTTTCTACCATCTGGAAGATCAATAGTGATATTGTTCTTGACTCGCCACAGTTTTAATAAAAATAGATTTTTTCAGAAAACAGTAGTGGGAGTATGGTAGAACTGGAAGTGATTCCAGAACCGCAAACGATTACTGAAGATTTGATAAGAACCTAAAGATTCAATCTGGTTTGACATTCCATTGGCCACTCCGCAGATAAGGTGGGTAACCTCAGGCACCCAAGAGGTACTCCGGTAGCCTCAAGGACGGTGACAGGGAGGTTCTTGTTCACCCAGACTTGCCATTGCTGTTGTTCCAGACTGTGAGATCCGGAAGGAGGATGGGTATAGCGTCGTTCTAAACTTGTTTTAGAGGTGTACGTGTATATGACCCTGCCAGAGGGTTGTCGTAGTCAGTGGGAGCAGCGGAAGCATTGGTGGACAAGTAGCTTATGTCTATTTATGGACTAAAGCAGAGAAAGCGGAGATAGATCATCTATTTCTGATGTGATAGTCATAGGTTTGACTTCATCAGAATAGGAGATGGATCTGTTAAAAAGGTAGTAGGGTGTGATGTCCTGGTATTTGGATGACATACACAGAGTAGGAAGTGATATTCCTATACTACGTTCGGTTATACTTTGGTTGTCACACAGTGGTTTCTCCACATGGGACTTGGATATAATATCAAGACATTCTGGTTACTAGATCTACAGATCTAGATTTGGGTGGTTTCCCAATCTGGGTACTTAGACAACATTCTGAAAGTGTTTTAGAATGGACGACTCCTGGCACGATGGTGTACCTGCGGGTAATGGAGTCACCCTCTCTAAAGGTGTCTTACAGACTAAAGGGGAGAGGGATGTGCATGATTGGCAGATCACTTGCTTAGGCAATTGAGTCAATCATGAGATGTCAAGTACCGCACCAGATGTTGTTTTTGCACGAGATGCAGTAAGTTGATATTAATCCAATCCTGGAGAAACGATCGGAAGCAGTTTTAGAACATAAGTTGATGTTCTAGGGAAATGATAACGGCAGCCTCCTTTAGGAGACAGTTATCATTCCAGGCTTCCAAGGTGACCTGGATGACAGAGTGACTGTCAGAGTTATAGTTTTCCCTCTGACGATGGGCAGTATTTTGGACAGGTGGTCCAGGCGGATACTGAGGGAGGCATGGCGAAGGATACTGATTAAGTTCAGTTGATGATTATAGGGTTCCTAGGCACACTTGTGAAGGTTCATAACGCATCAAACATGCACGAATAAAATTTTAGATGTGCCGAAAAACCCAAAGACAGGATCTCTGCTAGATTATTAGGGTTAAGCATGCAAGATAATATCTTTTTATCTAAGTGTGAGGGATTACAACCTTTGTAGTCCGCTCCTTCGCTTCACAAGCTCCGAGTAGAAGTCCCTTCACCGCGATCCTCGATCTCCTGGACTCAAGAGAGGCTCCACGACTCGAACGATCCATTCTAGCTTGAAGTGTTCCAAATCTCCGATGATCTACGTCGAAGTTTCAATAACTCAAGCTTTCTCACTCTAAAGAGATGAACACACTAATCTCATGGGCTAGATGAGATGAGGATGAGGGAATAGTATTTATGCTTTCTTTTTAATTCACTTTCTCACAATTTATCATCACAAATGGAATTTCTAGTGAGCTCAAAATCAAGAGAGAAGAAGATGATAATGGAAAAGATAATGATAATTCCTTTTGTGATGAATAGAAATAAAAGTATATGATTTATGTATCAACCATGGTCAAGGATGAGTGGCTAATAGTTTGTAGAGAATAAACTAGAGTTAGGGTTTGGTTGGGTTAGCAATGAGTCATCAACAAATATCTTAACCATGACAAAAGAAAAAGCTTCTAGAAAGTGCATGAAACATCTAACCCTAATCAAACCGTAACCTCATTTAATCATCCTTAAACATGTTTAATAATAAATCATATCATGTCACAATAATATATATCACATATATATTATATATTTGCAACAAAAGAAAATAATACAATTAACATATATCGCATATATATCAATGTATCATCCAGTGAGAAAATGAAATAATAAAGCGAGCCAATATTAGATAATGTAATACAATATATCATATATATTATTATACATTAAATCATCGAATCAACACTTGATCCGACGATCCGGCTATATCGAATATTACCGACTAATATATCATGTACCGATTCATCGAATCAACACTTGATCCGATGAACCAGTTCATATCTAAATATCGCGAGAATATAATACGGTATCTCATATCACATTATTCTCGGTCCTGCACATATCACATATGTGCCTCTACTCCGTTTCGCCTGAGCCAAGAAACCTCTGTGTAGGACTCTAAAGAATCGTCAATACGCCGGTAGCAGGTGATGATCATATCAAACACCCACAAGCTGCAAGCGGTCAGCTAAACGTAACAGCCACCCAGGTATTGAGCGATCAGAAGATCAACAAGCTAGCCTGTGCGTTCTCCTGTGAATCCAATCAGTAACACTCCCGTACAGTCCGGTCTGTTCGTCTGATATGTCGCATATCAAGTCTAGGGGTGGTAAACGTCAGACCCCGGTAACCGATAAGTCGTGTCGATGTGTGGCTCATAACGGGTTGAGAAACTACTAGTAACACTTACCAGTAAATCTTTATATCAGCCCTGGCCAGGGACTTCCAGTTATAGCCAATCGAACACAGCACAACATCAACTCCCTATACCGGGAGAGACGAATCCCCTCCTATCGCTCATTGTCTCCATGTGATTCGGGACTGTACCCAAAAGCCACCGTTTTGCACGCCCTCTTGGACGTGGTAAGGTGGAAATCAAAGCACAGTGGGAATCACACAAGACTCTATGACGATCTCGGGTCTACAGACTACCCTGTACCAGTGTCACCAGAGAACTGCCATCTGACGTGTGGTATATCACCATCTGGGAGTTCTCGGCGAGTCCGTCCAGTGTACCCAGTCTCCACTGAGCACCCGTACACCATCTCTGATGTTAAACACCGATGGATATGGGATCATCCATCGCCCATCAAATGGGTCAAGATGCGTATACGCTAGTCTACTCTGGTGTATCGATGCCCTGTCTCGATATACCCTCGACTAGGAACAGTTATAGGATGTACCATCGACCACTATGGACCCACTAGTATGATCTCATCATAATCCCAGTAGTCGAGTACAGATCCTAAGGGCTTTATCAACATGTGAGAGAAAAACAGTAAACCAATACAAGTCAACATGTTAAGTTAAAGTGAAACCAAATAGCATACTATCATGACGAGCAAGAAAGTCCTCTATGTATATATCTAAGCATCCATCATAATATACATCATATGTACAACAATGGCCTCTAGGGCATATACATAACTAACAATCTCCCACTTGCACTAAGGCCAGCTGCTGTAGTATCTCAGACCTAGCATCCCGAATAATCTCTCAAACTGTATCTGGGGAATAGCCTTCGTGAATGGATCCGCAGTGTTGTCCTTCGTATCTACTCTCCTGACCTCGATCTCCCGGCGATCAACTATCTCCCTGATCAGGTGATACCGCCTCAGAATATGTCTGGACTTTTGATGAGACCTGGGTTCCTTAGCCAAAGCCACAGATCCATTGTTATTTCAATACAGAGGTATTGGATGCTCAATGGATGGAACCACACTAAGTTCACTAATGAACATCTTTATCCAGACAGCCTCTTTGGCAGCATCGTTGGCAGCGATGTATTCAGCCTCCATCGTCGAGTCTGCAACGGTATCCTGTTTGGAACTCTTCCAACATACCGCCCCTCCATTGAGGGTAAAGACAAATCCCGAGTGCGACTTAGAGTCGTCCTTATCACTTTGGAAGCTGGAATCGGTAAAGGACTCCACCTGGAGTTCTCCGTTACCATACACCAAGAACATCTCCTTAGTCCTTCGTAAATACTTGAGAATGTTCTTCACAGCTGTCCAGTGACTCTCTCCAGGATCTGCTTGATACCGACTCGCTACACTTAGTGAGTATGCTACATCGGGTCTGGTACATAGCATCGCATACATGATAGAGCCTACTGCCGAAGCATAGGGTATCCCTTGCATGCGAGCTCTCTCCAAATCAGTCTTGGGAGACATCTCTTTGGAGAGAGTGAGTCCAGAGATCGTGGGTTGGTTCCCACGCTTGGATTCTTCCATACTAAACCTCTTTAGTATGGTATCAATATACCTGGATTGGGACAATCCCAATATCCGTTTAGATCTATCTCTATAGATCATGATTCCTAATATGCAGGAGGCATCACCTAGATCTTTCATTGAGAATCTCTGTGATAAGAAGAGCTTGACTGATTGCAGCATAGGAATATCATTTCCTATCAAGAGTATGGCATCCACGTACAATATGAGGAAGACAACCTTACCCTCTGCTACCTTCTTATAGATACAAGGTTCATCTATATTTTTGATGAAGTCAAACTCTTTGACTACAACATCAAAACAGATGTTCCAACTCCGCGATGCTTGCTTTAACCCATAAATGGATTTAAGCAGCTTGCACACCTTTCCGCTGCTCCCACTATCTACGAAGCCCTCTGGCTGAGTCATGTACACGCACTCTTCTAAATCACCGTTTAGAAAGGCGGTCTTAACATCCATTTGCCAGATTTCGTGGTCATGGTATGCAGCAATGGCAAGTAAGATCCGGATGGACTTAAGCATAGCCACTGGAGAAAATGTTTCGTCATAGTCCACACCTGGTCGTTGACGAAATCCCTTTGCTACAAGTCTAGCTTTGAAAGTCTCAACTTTTCCATCTACACCAAATTTCTTTTTAAAAATCCACTTGCTCCAAATGGGTTTTACCCCTTCAGGAGCATTTTCTAAAATCCATACTTTATTGGTGTACATGGATTCCATCTCAGATCGCATTGCATCCAGCCATTTCACAGAGTCACCACTCGTGATGGCCTGCTCGAAACTAGTAGGGTCATCATCATCCATGATGCAATCCTCGCTTCCACCATCAATGAGAAAACCGTAGTATCTCTCAGGTGGACGAGAAACCCTACTAGATCGGCGGAGAGGCTGGGGTTCGTCGGGTACTACTGAATCCTCTGGTTCCACTAAATCTTCAGTTACAGTTTGCGTTTCTGGAACCTCTTCCAGTTCGCGTTTCTGGAACCTCTTCCAGTTCTACCTCAGAGCCACTAATCTCTTTTGCAAGAAATTTCTTTTCTAAAAAGGTGGCATGTTGAGCAATAAACACTTTTTGTTGTTCACTGTGGTAGAAAAAATATCCATTTGAATGTTTAGGATATCCTACAAATTTACATAGAACTGACCGTGCTTCGAGTTTGTCTGGATTTTGCCTTTTGACATAGGCCAGACAACCCCATATCTTAACTCGTTTAAGACATGGTCTCTTCCCACTCCATATCTCATATGGTGTGGTAGGTACAGATTTAGTTGGAACTTGATTCAATAGGTATGCTGCTGTCTCAAGCGCATACCCCCAGAAGGAAATAGGTAATTCAGCTGTACTCATCATAGAGCGCACCATATCTAATAGGGTGCGATTCCTCCGCTCCGATACACCGTTGTGCTGTGGTGTATAAGGAGGAGTAAGCTGAGAGATAATCCCATTCTCTTTTAGATAATCTAGGAACTCATTGCTGAAGTATTCTCCTCCTCGATCAGATCGAAGGATTTTAATACTTTTGCCCGTTTGTTTTTCTACTTCGTGTTTATATTCTCTGAATTTCTCAAAAGGTTCAGACTTGTGTTTCATCAGGAATACAAGTTCGAATCTAGAGAGATCGTCAGTGAATGTAATGAAGTAGGAAGAACCGTTCCTGGCATGCGTAGACATGGGACCGCATACATCACTATGTACTAGTCCTAAGAGTTTATTAACTCTTTCTCCGTGTCCACTAAACGGAGCTTTGGTCATTTTTCCTTTGAGACATGAATGGCAAGTATCATAAGATGATAATTCGAACGGATTCAAATAACCATCCTTATGTAACTTAGCCAGTCGTGTCGCATTGATATGACCAAGTCTACAATGCCACAAGAAGGATTCGTTCATTTCTGAACTTTTCCTCTTGTGTGTGTTTTGTATATTCAGGACTGTATTCTGATTTAGAATGAATATGCCATTATGTAACGAGCCTGATGCAATCAACTTTTGATCTAGGAATATGTTCATAACATTATCCTTTACTACAAAATTATATCCTTCTTTACTTAATAAAGAAACTGATATAATGTTGCACATCATGTTCGGTATATAATAACACTCATTCAGAATCAGTGTATTACGACTTGGTAATACAAGGTGATATTCGCTAACTGTTTTGGCTACAATACTTGCACCGTTCCCTACTTGAACGGAATGATCACCTTTTCCTAGTTCTCTACCTTTTCGTAGCCCATGTAACAATTTACATATACGGGATCCTGATCCGGTATCTAATACCCAGGACGTATGGTGAACTGAGAAACAGTTCTCAATAACTAATACACCCGAAGAAGATGCATCAACATGCATGTTCTTTTGGGCGGTTTGAGAATCCAGATATTCTCCTGTTTCCTGTTCAGTCTTATAACTCTTATAAGAAAGAACGGGTTCAACGTTCCCTTGCTCAGTACAATAATTGAGTTTAGTCAATACATCCATATTATTATCTTGATTATGGCCTGACATGGTCGATACCTGGAGAGAGAGAGAAGAAAACACTTTAGCGTATGCTCTTGCAAGATTATATTGGTTATTATCTTATCTAATCAGGATGTCTCCCACTGTTTTTATCAAATCTACCTTCAAACCCTGAAAAGGTAAGATTAGCCGGGATTAATTACACCCTACAATTTCGTCAATCTTTCAGCCAGATCAGTGTCGGTACTTTGAGGGAGGTTCCCCGTGCTTTCGCACGGACCTAATTAAAGTAAACCTCGTTTTCCCAGAGGCATAACCCCGTTAACACTTTTCTAGACATCTACTTGAATGACTAATTGTCCTGTGTAAAACACTCCCAGGAGTAACTCTTACTCGCAGTGGGTATCGGGATCCCACTATCTCATAGAAGGTATGCAATCTCATTGCAAATTTCAACACTTGAAATTCCCGATAATATTTTGCCCCTAGTGTGCCATGACCTTGACAGAGGTCAACAAACCATAGTGCACTAGTTAAGTTCAACCCGTCATTTCTTGATTGAATCAAACCCACTCGTACGACTCTTGACAGAGGTCAACAAGGTCGTACGACTACCCTAATCCAATCACATCACATGCTTTACAGATAATTACTAGTTAGCTACCGCACACTACGCCTTGACAGAGGTCAACAAACGCAGCACGAATACTAAATAGTCTTTATCCGAAATGACGGAGGGCTACGACAGGTTTTTCAGAAAACCATGAGCGTAATGAACTTGATATCGTCGTAGAATCGAGTGATTTTTAGAAAAGGAGTGTTTTTTAGGCTTTTCTTAGTTTTGCTAAAGGGGTCACTCCCGGTGAAGGGATCGTCGGCCCTTTCCTCATCGAATAAGGTGCAGGATATATCATATATACCGCTGTGCAAAGCAAAACTTTAAAAGCAATCAAAAGACAAACCGAGTTTTGTAGCATCTGCCAGTTTCGCTAATGAGGTCACTCTCGGTGAAGGGAGCTCGGCTCTTTCCTCATCGAATGAGGTGCAGGACATATCATATATATCACTGTGCAAAGCAAAACTGTAGCTACCCCTTTTTATAAAGTTTTGATTCTACAACATCTTTAGGTTTCTTTTCTTTTTATTAATCTCATTAATAAAAATCCCATCAGCTTATGCTTCCTAAGCATCACAGAAGAAACGAAAGCAGTAATATTTATATATCAGCATATATATATATAATATAAGCATTCGTCTCAGGCAGTAATATGATCTCATCACAGAACATTGCAGCAGAAGAACATATATGAAATATTGGATATACTAGGACGTCCATGTTTTCAATACGAGCCTGTATAAAACACGGATTCCACGGTCGCGACGAATAGCCAAACCCACATCCCAAGACCCCTATGAGAGCGGCAAGTAACACTGCCAATTCTAGGGTTAGGAGACCCGGTCTCGACTCCTTGAGATGGCCTCCCACTGGACCCTAGAACCCGGTTACTTGTGCTCCCCTCCTTGGGTCTACCTAATGCGGAAAAGTAAATAATATACACTGGTGACATCAACCTCAACCTGGAAGTGCCCCAAATAAAAGAATATTACATTACAAAAGAATTTTACATGAATGAAAATAAAAACCCTCATCTCACATAAAACCCCTGGCTATTCAGAACACGACGATCCAATATAACATATCACAGCAACACATAATATCACATATCATCAACGTAAGTAAATATGCGCATCCCAATTGTCGTTGACATATAGCAACGAAACCGGCGATATCACATATTACACTTACGGTCACAGAAAAGAAAGTGTAAAACTACAATATTTGGAATCCATAATCACTTTAGACATCGTAAATCCGAAATATCACATACTTCGCATTTCATGCCTAACTATATGAATTCCACATATTGTATCACATTCCAGATAAATAGACAGTATTTATCTTTCCGAACAGATAATCAAATACCCAAAATTTCCTAAATTGCTCAACACTTGAGCGGAGTTCAAATAATCCCAGAATGTGTCACAGTATCGGTGATCCAGCCGTAGAAGGGTCAAGCCAACGCCTCACATGTGGCACGCCGTACTGCCCCAAACCCGAAGGTTCAAAAGGCAGTTCAAGACGGTCACATAATCGAGTCAAGGTTTGTTGTCTTCTAGAGGGTCCACCGCTTAACTTGTACAATTTTTCCGAAAGATTTAAACCCGATAAAAATTCAACACTTGAAAGTTTTACGTGCCGGGAAAAAGTGAGTTAATGATATCCGTTCGAACTTTTTAACAATTTCTAAATATCTGGAAATAATAACGAATTTAAATTTTCCGATCGAATCTACGATTACAAAATAAACCCCAGATTAAACAACACTTGAATCACTTTTAAAAATACCCAGAAGCATCAACAAGCACCTACGGATATTACCATGAAAACCACGTGTCACAATTCCACAATTCCGCCGCGGAACCGCCGCGGGAAGGAGGTTCCCGCCGCGGTTCCGCCGCGGTTTGGTGGATTTGTGGGCCCGTGTTTCATGATAATTCTTAGAATTCCCTGCTGATTTTTTTACGTATTTTTAATTCAGAAAAAACCCAGATTTTGAAAAATTTCCAGAGAGGGGGTAAATTTAGTCGGTTCGGGTTCGATCGGAGTTTTAACTTCGTAAACACGACGCTTAATGCTCTAGCTAGGCTCTGATACCACTGTAGGGTTCCTAGGCACACTTGTGAAGGTTCATAACGCATCAAACATGCACGAATAAAATTTTAGATGTGCCGAACAACCCAAAGACAGGATCTTTGCTAGATTATTAGGGTTAAGCATGCAAGATAATATCTTTTTATCTAAGTGTGAGGGATGCCCTGTCTCGATATACCCTCGACTAGGAACAGTTATAGGATGTACTCATCGACCACTATGGACCCACTAGTATGATCTCATCATAATCCCAGTAGTCGAGTACAGATCCTAAGGGCTTTATCAACATGTGAGAGAAAAACAGTAAGCCAATACAAGTCAACATGTTAAGATAAAGTGAAACCAAATAGCATACTATCATGACGAGCAAGAAAGTCCTCTCTGTATATATCTAAGCATCCATCATAATATACATCATATGTACAACAATGGCCTCTAGGGCATATACATAACTAACAACGATACAGTCTAAGAAGTTTGGATTTGGAGTTCACTTATAAACTAGGTCCCATCAGACATCCAAACATATTCTAAGACAGGTATTGCTCATTTCGGGAGATGGCTTTCTCCGCGAACTTGAGATAAAGAGAGACATAGAAAGAGACATTACAGCGGATCCACTCACTGAGGCTATTCCTCGAACGCAATAGTTTCGCAAACGAGCTTTGTGAGACTGACTAGTTTTGGAGTTGGGTGTTCGGTATCACACGGGCTGTGGGTATACGACATCGCAATAATTAGCCTTGAGTGCAAGTGGGAGATTGTTGGAGATAGTGCCCTCAGAGTCAATTATTGGATCACAGGCACGTGATTGCAATGATTGAGGGAGGGCCTATACCGGTAGGACAGTCTTACTCAAGATGATAGTATGCTATCTGGTTTATCTTTATCATCGTGTACTGCTTTAGGTGACCTTACAGGTCACTATTGCACGTTGATAGAGCCCCTAGGATTCATGCTTGACTGCGAGTAGTATGAGGGCGATCATATACGTGGGAGCTGGGGTCTATAAGCACATCCTTAAAAGGTCCCTAGTCGTAGGAGTTTCGAGACAGGGCATCGATACTCCAGAGTAGACTAGTGTATACGGTCGAGACCCCGACGAGGGGCGGTGGCCGGTCTCACGAGCCACTGGTGTCAGTTGGTTCACCTAAGATGTATACATGTGCTCATTGGGTTATGAGTACACCGGACATGACTCGCCGGGAACATGCTAGTTGGTCATATACCTGACGTCAGATAGCAGTTTCCTGGTGACATGTGTACAAGTTAGTTCATCGACCTGAGATCGTCATTTGTCTCGTGTAAGTTCCCACTGTGCTTTGATTACTACCCTACCACGCTCAAAGGAGACGTGCAAACATATTTTAGTTGGGTACAGTCCCGAGCCACATGGAGGCAGTGAGCGGATCTGCAGGGGTTCGTCTCTCCCGGTATTGGGGGTGAGGTCGCGCTGTTTCTAGGAGAGCCATTACACAAAGCCCTCGTCCGAGGCAGGAGATTTACTGGTAGGTATTCCAGTAGTATCTCAGGGTGTTCTAGACTATACTCTGACACGACTTGTACCGCTTTTGGGGGTCTGACTTTTACCAACCCCCTAGGCCCGCCATGCGATGCTCATAGACGAACGGACCGAACTGTACGGATATTGTCACTGACAGGCTCAGTAGGGTGTCAGGATGAGTTCGCTCATCGACGTCCCTTTTGGTCAATACCTGGTAGCCCGTTACGTATAGGCTAATACATCTGACGTGCTAGTGATTAAATCCAGAACCAATGTATTGACGAGTCTTTAGAGTCCCCCACAGACCGTTTTCTCAAGTTTCGGGCGAAACGCTGTAGAGGCCGTATGGAGATATGGCAGGGTTCGATCAGATAAGTGCGGTATTGCACGGATCGTGATGGGACGGATTTTACTAGCGGGCTTTGGTTTAAGCCGGATCCTAGTATTGTACATTGTAGATTTTGTCTCTTTGCATTTGTATTCAGTGGGAATACAAATGCGGGCATGTATATGCAGTCGCGGGGTTTTCCTGTAATTTATTACGGGATCAGTTTTCTGAAGTTGCCAGTTTGCATTCCGTTCCGGCCAGTTTTCCCTTGTTCCTTCACAGCCGGATTCTTCCGATGGAGGGGGTTATTTGCAAGTGTGCAAATTATCTTTTGTGGAGGTTTTTTTTGTATATGTGGCATCATGATGGCTATAGCATAATGAGATTCCTTTTGCATCACTTGTCTTGCATTTATGGTGATGGGTTTTGATTTGATTAGAAATGGTGCGACTTTTTTTTTCTTCACTTATTCTTTCCTTGCATTTATTGCAATTTGCCTCCACCATTTGTTTGGCCAGCCACTTGAGGGAGAGAAAAAAAAGTGGGATTCATTTTGTGTAGTGATTTCTTCATCTCATTTCATATTTCCTTTTCTAGAAAAATGAAAACACCATCATTCTCCAAACTTCATTCCACCTTCATCATGGCAACTTCACCCTATTGAGACAAAGTGATTCTACACTAGTCTACAGCACTTCTTGGGCACGTCGGCTCGCCAACTTCGTGCCCGAGTTGCCTCGGTCCAGAGGTGGGAGCCCGTAAAAGAACCCGGCGATGTGGTGCCCGTTTCCGACGAGGAAGTGAAGATCGGAGATTCCGCGAGGAGATCGGCACGGAGGCCGAAGACCGAAGGACACGAATCGCTCGGTATAGTTTTCTACCCTTTCTCGTATTTGCTAGGAGTAGGTTAATGGCCCGATCCAGGATTTTTGTGCGCGGTGGTGCCGGTTTCTAGTTTTTAGAAAAGTTTCGTTTCCGCATTCCGGTGTCGGATTGACGGCCGGGGCGCCGCCGTGCACTTACACAAAACATACCCGGGTCGGGTCTAAAACTCAGTTTTAAAATACGAAAAATATACATTTCGATCAAAATAAAAAAATGAATGTCCGGATAACGAAAAATGCATACCCCCAAGAACGGATGCACGTACGTGCGCGTAGCCATCCAAACAAGTCTGTTTCACTGAACGGGACGAGAACAAGATGCGCGGATACTACGACAGGGTCAGGGGTATCATGCAGGCCATGCTAGATATTTTTAAAATATTTTACTTGAATTTAAATGTTATATTAAAAAAATGCAGATGCCAGATAAAATGTCAGTATGCAGTCAAAATGAAAATGCACGAATCCATGTAACAGGTCAGGATAAATCATAAATATGAATTAAGATAGGTTTCAAGCAAGCGGGTCGGGTAAAATGCAAATACAAATATTAAAATACTATTCGCACCCAAAACACAGTAAACCAAGAAACTACCATAAATAAGTAAATACTTGAACTGGAATTGGTATAAATGAACTAGGGTATTACATTATACCTAACTACAAAAAGAATTTCGTCCTCGAAATTCCCAAGACATGAAAAGGTAAACAACACGAATCTACAGGAATAGGTGTCGAAAGTTCTGTCGAATTTCTTCTTCTCGTTCCCAAGTCGATTCTCCATGCGAGCGATTTCCCCAAGAAACAAGTACGAGATGGATAATCTTGTTCTTAAGGACCTTTTCTCTTCGATCAACAATCGACATCGGTCGTTCCTCAGAGGTTAAATCCTCCCTTATCGAACATACTTACGGAGTTGAGATACATGAAACGCGTCATGAACATTCGCCAAAGATTGTGGTAACGCCAATCGATAAACCACTTCTCCAACACGCTCCAAAATCTCGAAAGGCCCCACAAATCGAGGAATAAGCTTTCCTCGACTCTCAAAACGAATTACTCCTCTAGTAGGTGATATCTTCAAGAATACCATATCACCAACAGCGAACTCTAGAGGTCTTCTCGTTATATCATCCCAACTCTTCTGTCGATCTTATGCTGCCTTCATATGATTTCGGATAATATTAACTTTCTCCACGGTTTGCACGATCAAATCCAGCCCCAACAATCTTCGTTCTCCAACATCGTCCCAACAAACATGTGAGCGACACTTGCGACCATACAATACTTCGAATGGAGCCATCTGAATAGTCCCCTGAAAGCTGTTATTGTACGAAAACTCCACCAAGTGTAGATGATCCTCCCACGAACCCTTGAAGTCCAACATGCAAGCTCTCAACATATCTTCAAGAGTTTGGATTGTTCTCTCTGACTGGCCATCTGTCTGAGGATGATAAGCGGTGCTAAACTTCAATCGCGTCCCCAAACTTTCCTGTAAACTCCTCCAGAAGTGCGATAAGAATCGGGTGTCACGGTCGGACACGATGCTCACAGGTACTCCATGCAATCTCACAATCTCCTGCATATACCGTTCTGCTAACGCTTCCATTGACTGACTAACTCGAAACGGTATGAAGTGAGCTGCCTTGGTCAATCGATCAACAATCATCCAAACTGCATTGTTGCCTTTTGGACTCCGCGGTAAAGCTGTCACGAAATCCATGGTTATATGTTCCCACATCCATTGAGGAATCGGAAGTGGTTGCAATAAACCAGCAACCCTTTGATGTTCAGCCTTAACTTGCTGACACACTAAGCACTTCGGTACAAAGCGAGCAATCTTCCTTTTCATGCCATCCCACCAGAAATGCTGTCTTAGATCGTGGTACATCTTCGTGCCTCCTGAATGTACGGAATATGCAGAACTGTGCGCCTCCTTCATAACTTCTTCGCGAATGTCTCTTTTTGGCACACACAAACGACTACCATATCACAACGAACCATCTTCATGAATTAACAAGTCCGTACGAAGTCCAGCTTCAACCTGTTCTCGAAACTTCTGTAATCTTGGGTCCTGTGGCTGCGCTGCTTTAATATTATCAATCAACGACGACTATACTTGCAGCTGCATCAACTGTCCCGAAGAATGTAGTAGCACGATCTCCAACTTGAATCTCCGAAAATCTTCGATAAGCTCCTTCTGTGCAGTCAACATCCGAATTTGCTGGCAACCGACTAAGCGCATCCGACACAACATTAACTTTCCCCGGATGGCACTTAAGATCAAGATCATAGTCAGCCATCAGCTCCAACCATCTACGCTGCCTCATGTTAAGCTCTTTCTGTGTGAACACATACTTTAGGCTTTTGTGATCGGTGAATATTTCGACCCTTTCGCCCAATAAGTAGTGTCTCCAAATCTTCAAAGCGAAAATCACTGCTGCAAGCCCCAAATCATGAGTTGGGTAATTCTTCTCATGGGTCTTCAACTGTCTCGATGCGTAAACTATAACTTTCCCATGCTGCATCAAAACACATCCCAAACCATTCCCAGATGCGTCGCTATGAATCACCAATCCTCCGGAACCGTCTGGTACGGTCAAAATAGGAGCGGTTATCAATCTCTGCTTCAATGCCTCAAAAGATGACATACGCTTATCCGTCCATACGAACGGTACTTCCTTACGCGTAAGCTTGGTCAAAGGCTCAGCCAAACGAGAAAAATTCTCCATGAATCTTCTGTAATATCCAGCAAGTCCAAGAAAACTTCTGATCTCTGCTACGTTCTTCAAAATCGGCCAATTTTGAACTGCTGCAATCTTCTCAGGGTCAACGGCAATTCCATCTCCGGATACAACATGCCCCAAAAACTTCACTTCTTCAAGCCAAAACTCGCACTTGCTCATCTTTGCATACAATCTTTCTTGCCTCAATGTCTGCAGTGCGATCTTCAAGTGTTCAGCATACTCTTCAATGCTCCTCGAGTAGACCAGATAATCATCGATGAACACCACTATAAACTGATCCAAGAACGGTGAAAAGATTCGGTTCATCAGGTCCATAAATATCGCCGGTGCATTCATGACTCTAAATGGCATCACTAAATACTCGTAATGTCCATACCGAGTTCGGAACGCAGTCTTGCAAATATCTTCTGATTTAACTCGAACCTGATGATATCTGGATCGCAAATCCAGCTTTGAGAATACCCTCGAGCCACTAAGTTGCTCGAACAATTCACCAATGCGAGGGATCGGGTACTTGTTCTTAATAGTCACCCGGTTTAATTCTCGATAATCGATGCACATCCTCCTTGTGCCATCTTTCTTCTTGACTAGAAGAACTGGAGCTCCCCAAGGTGAATTGTTACTGTGAATCCAACCCTTCTCAAGCAATTCGGTAACCTGCTTCTTGACTTCTTCCAACTCCACTGGTGCTATTGGATAGTACGCCTTTGATATTGACGCTGCACCAGGAACAAGATCAATCGCGAACTCCATATCTCGTTTTGGCGGTAAACCCGAGATGTCCTCGAACGCGTCCATGAACTTTCGAACTACAGTTGGCGCTTCCTCCTTATCAACTTCCATCGACAAAAGAACACTGTTTGTCGACCTAGCCCTAAACTCGACTGGCCCGACAGAACTGCTACCTACAGCAAAAACAAACTCCGGATGTCCGGGAATCTGGAAAATCACTTTCTTTGCCCTACAATCAATGTGAGCATGGAAAGTGAGACCATCAATTTCCAAGACAACTTCATAACTCCCGGTATTGGTCACCAAGAAATCTGCAAAACATAAACTGGTAAGCAATGAAACGGAGAGAACCAAGGTAATAGAACGACCATGAAATAAGGAAATGAAACAAGACCAGGACTCCAAGTTACTTAAATAGAGTACCGCATTGTAACCATGTTGCAGTTCATAGTTACAATCACATAACTCCATTCAAGTCGCCCAAATCCTAGTATCAGAATCAAAGGAATAGGACGGAAGAAACAATAGGGAACCAAAAGAATTTCAACTCGAGATGCAAAGTTGTTTGCATATCGTCAGGACAGGGGTCAAGAGAAAGATATGATACAAGAATCATGATAACAATGTGGCAGGACATGTTCCTAATCACGGATTTTCTGATTCGTGTATTGGGTCCAATACCCAACTACAAAAAATCAAACCCGATTAACCTAAATCCTATGGCTCTGATACCAAACAAACCCTATCACGCCCCGCTTCCTAGAGTGCGCTAAGATAGGCACGTGACAGAGCCAACCATGCTACCTATGGATAGGAAAAATCCCTCCACAGTCACATTACGGCTGTAGAGATATCAAGAACAGGAAAGTAGATAAACTATCTAGTACATGTCCATGAGCCAGAATAAACGAGTCAAGAAATAATATGCGGAAGCAATAAATCCAAGTAACAATAACATCTGGAAAGTAAGGAAATAACTAACTGGATACTAACATAATCCTCACTGCTCGGCCTGACGGCGGAAATACTCTTGATCAGCCTGCGACAAAGGTAGAGGATCTGGGTCATACAAAACCCAGATGTCAGTGCGTCATAATATCAATAATTCTAAGCAAGCAGGATGTGATGAAATATGCAGGCATGAAGTATGAACAGCAACAAGTCATCAGTAACAAGTAAACAGTAACATGAATATAGATCAGTGTACAGGATATAAACATGTGAAGTGTAGTGAGTAGTCTAAACTGTGCTATAGGGTTATCTACTCTAAAGTTATTCGAAATCAATTAATGTAATCCTCCATGTAACTCAAAGGATATGTCCCGTTATCCCCCGGGACCACGGATCAGGTAGTGGGAGTCATTAATGACCCTGTCCCGTTATCCTCCGGGACCACGGATCAAGTAAGAATCACGGATGATTCTGTCGCGTTATCCCCCGGGACCACGGATCAAGTAATACCCTTGTAAGCTACACTTTAGTTTACACTTTTGATTTCCCCATACCTCCAAGGTTATGTGTTCAAGTCAGGTATTGGTAAATCTGGAGCTAATGCCAACACAGGATCAAGCAGGTACAGGTTTGTCTGTACAGACAACAGGATATGTCTATCGGGACAACATGTCAGGATTGTCGGCATTAGAAACAGGATCAGGTAACATGTCAAGTAGTGATATATCAGGTCATGTCAGGTAGTGTACATGTATCAAGTCATGTCAAGTAGTGGTGTATCAGGTATCAAGTCAAGCAGTGGTATATCAGGTCATGACAGGTAGTGCACATGTGTCAAGCGGATACTCATACTAAAACTGTAGCAAGTATTGAATCACGGTAAAAGTACGGATGTACGATAAAAGCATGGATGCACAAATATCTATCAGGGGTTACATCATGACTAAGTAGGATACACAATATCAAGCATGGTGCACTAATACAACAGTAACATGAAATAATATGGTCTCGGCGTGCAACTAGATATGTAATAAACCGTACAGATACAGACGGATACTATAAAACTGTAAATCGGTAAAATTTGCTGAATATTAAAACACAAGCACTATTATTTATTAAATAGATATTATTATAATAATATTAACATGGATGACATATTCAAACCGATTAATAACTATAAAAGTGTATTGATTAACCATGCACAAGAAAGTTCCGTTCAGAAATTCAGCGTCACCCTGATTTGTAAAATAGTTTAAAAATAACAAACGTTCTTAAAAAGGGACGTGCCTTATACCAAAACAAAGATAATTCAATAAGGTTTTCATTTTTATAAGTATAAGCATCTCAGGTTGTTCCTAAAAAAAGATATGAACATTCGAAATTGAAAGTTTACTGCTGGAATTTCCCTGGACAGCAGTTTAGAGATATTTTCATTTGCATTTTACGTTATTTACACAATTTATTTTGCAAATAAATATTTCATAGAGTTATAGTATTCTGATTTAGCTTCGTAACGAACTAAAGAACGTATACTAATGATTTTTCTATGATTTATAATGAATTTTATAAGGTAAGGTGTACAGTAAATTTCAGATTTGTCGTATCCGCTTTTCAACGACGTTTCATGTGTAAACTATAATATTTTCAAATTTATAACATTATAAAATGCAGATTATAAACTAATTAAAGATAATAATAAGAAATATTACGATGATATATATTTTAAATGATATGGATGCAAACGGGTATCATATAATCGTAAAATGATAAACTAACAAGTGCGGAACATATAACTAAGCAATATGAAATGTAACTATTCAATTTGATGCAGTATATGATAGTATAGTATGTAACAAGATAAGTTTTCATGATCTAGATCTGAAATGATATGAATGGATGCAAACGGAATATCGAAAAGTTATAAAACTAAACATGGGGTGCATGATTTTAAATACAGGTATTCCATTTGTTAAAATAGATGTGTCTAAAGTAATGTAGTATGTAATTGAGATTGGTTTGCATGCCCTAGATCTGAAATGCCCTATACAAATATAAATGGAACGTCGAAAGGCTGTAATATGAAACATGGGATGCTCGATTTAAAATACATGTGTGATATTTATTTAAATAGGTATATAATGAGTTATATAGCATGTAGCAATATTAACTTTCCTAGACGGAACAAGAACGGATGTGTACGGAACGTCCTTCGTCGGCGAAATGTCGCGACGCGCGCACGGTACACGGAATGGTTCCAAACAACGCACGAGAGTGATCACGTAAGTCAGGTACGTTCACTGGATCACTCGGATCGTCAGCGACGAGCATGGCTTCGGCGGTGATCACCGGAATCAAGAAACAAGATCAAGAAGAAGAAAGAAGAAAAAGAAGTAAGAAGAAGAGGCTGTGTATTAAATAAGGAAAGAAAAAAATTAAATAAATAAAATATATATAAATATATATATATATATGCAGAGGGGAGAGAGAGAGAGAAAGGGGCTGTTAGTTTGTTAGGAAATTAGTTTAGATTTAAATTTTAAAAAATCTTTTATTAGTTAACTAAATTTTAATTTGTATCAATTTATAAAATTAATATTATATAAATAAAATTTGATATTCTGGTAAATACAAACATAGTCCAAAATATGCCCGGGTCGGGTCTAAAATTCAGTTTTAAAATATGAAAAATATACATGTCGACCAAAATAAAAAAATAAATGTCCGGATAACGAAAAATGCATACCCCCAAGAACGGATGCACGTACGTGCGCGCAGCCATCCAAACAAGTCCGTTTCACTGAACGGGACGAGAACAAGATGCGCGGATGCTACGATAGGGTCAGGGGTATCATGCAGGCCATGCTAGATATTTTTAAATTATTTTACTTGACTTTAAATGTTATATTAAAAAAATGCAGATGCCAGATAAAATGCCAGTATGCAGTAAAAATGAAAATGCATGAATCCATGTAACAGGTCAAGATAAATCATAAACATGAATTAAGATAGGTTTCAAGCAAGTGGGTCGGGTAAAATGCAAATACAAATGTCAAAATACTATTCGCACCCAAAACACAGTAAACCAAGAAACTACCATAAATAAGTAAATACTTGCACTAGAATTGGTATAAATGAACTAGGGTATTACAATAACTACCTCGATCTCCATCCCGTGCAATTCCTGCTGTAGCTTCCACTGAGCGGTGAGATTCATTGCTAATGGCCGAGGGCTAAGTGTATCAGGAACTACATTCACCTTCCCTGGATGATACTGTAGATTGATGTCGAAGTCCGCTATAAGTTCTAGCCATCTTCTCTGCCACATGTTTAATTCCTTCTGAGTAAATACATACTTCAGACTTTTGTGGTCCATGTATATATCCACTCGTTCTCCAAGAAGATAGTGGCGCAAAATCTTAAGTGCAACAATAACAGCTGCCAACTCCAGATCATGCGTTGGATAGTTGCGCTCATGAACCTTTAGCTGTCTTGAGGCAAAAGCTACAACATTTCCATGCTGATGTAGAACACATCTTAATCCTTTACCAGACGCATCGCAATATACAACGAAACCTCCAGATTGATCCGGTATTACGAGAATAGGAGCAGATGTTAGTCTTGATTTGAGTTCTACAAAAACTTGTTCATATGCTTCTGACCACACGAACGCTTCATCTTTACGTGTGAGCTTGGTCAGGGGTGCTGCAATCTTCGAGAAACCTTCGATGAATCTTCGGTAGTATCCTGCTAAACCCAAGAAACTTCGAATATCCTTCACCGTCTTCGGTGTCGGCCATTCGCTGACAGATGACACTGTAGCTGGATCTACTGAGATCCTTTGCCTGAAACAATATGTCCGAGAAATCTGACTTGATCTAGCCAAAATTCACACTTGTTGTACTTGGCACAGAGTTGATGCTGGCTCATGTGTCACGCCCCGCTTCCCAGAGTACGCTAAAATGGGCACGTGACATAGCCAACCATGCTACCTGTGGGTAGGAAGTATCCAACCACAGGCACATTACGGCTGTAGAGATATCAAGAACAAAATAAAACTATCTAAAACATGTCCATAATCCAAGATAACATGAGTCAAGAATAATAAAATGCGGAAGCGAAAGATCCAATACAAAATAACTGGAATGTATGTCCCATAATGCGGGCTCACATCAGGAATAAAATGCAGGAAAGAAAAGCTAACTACTGCTGACACTCACAGCTCAGCCTGTCGGCTGAAGTACTCCTGCGCGAACTGCGACAGCGGTACAGAATCTGGGCCATGCAAAACCCAGACGTCAGCGCATCAAGTCATCAAGTAATAACATATAAACAGGGTAACAGACAATGCGAATATAAACATGAATAAAGCAAGGGTAACAATAATATAAGTCAGAGCAATGTAGGGTAGTGTGCAGTGGGTAAACTAAACTGTTTTATCAGGTTTTTCTGTTCTAAAGTCTTTGAAACCAAATTAATGAATCATCGATGTAACTCAATAGTATCCCGTACATACCCGGGACCACGGCCCAGATTCTCGGGCTGAAACCGAGACATGCCGCTAGGCACTAAACAGGAATGTGTACAGATGAATGATGTCAGCAGCATCATTCCAAGGCTGGCCTAGCCTCTAAAACAGATCAGAACAAGTAGCGAACTGTTGAGTTACAAGTCAGGTTTCACCTTTGATTTCCCCATAACCCCAAGTTATATGTGTATGTCAAGTCAGGTATCCCGTAATCAAGAACTAATGCCAACACAGGATCAGGTAAACAGGATTGTCTGGATAGACAACAGGAACGGTCCATGAGGACTACATGTCAGGTTTGTTGGCATTAGATACAAGATCAGGTAACTAGTCAAGTCATGGTACATCAGGTCAAGTCAAGCAGTACACGGTACCAAGCCGGGTCAATCAATATATATGTAGCAAGTCAGGTCAAGATGTAAACGATATCATGGGTGTGCTCATACTCATTTACATAATCAAGCATGGTCATCAACAACATAAATTTAAGCAACGAATTAAAAAATAAAGAAGCTTCGATTAATTTGCAGCACAGTTATCAATTGTTTCAGAGGTGTTATCAACATTATAAGAATACAATATGACAGTTAGGGCCGTGAGATCATGTTAACAAGTTTAAGAATTTTATGGATGCAATGATATAACTATATATAGGTTCAATGGATGAAGTCACAGTTAATACAGGTTAAATGTACCCGAGTGTCTGAATGAAGTAAAACTATAGAGAAAGTGCCATAGGCTATGTCAATAGTGAAAGTGTGATTAAAACATGTAAATGTGATTATTAGGTTTAATTGCAAACGGTAGGTTTCACGTTTGGAAGATAAAATGATATATAACACCATTGAACACGAAAATGGGAAATTATAGTGCTAAAGTTAAACTGCAGGTTTAGGGTGTCATCAATGTATTTGTAAATATTATTTAGCATGTAGCAAGGGGTACTTGCCTCGACGGGTCGCGAATCGGGAAAACAGAACGTAAAACGTCGGCGGGGAAACTCGCGACGGGCGCACGGTTCACGGAATGAACCCAAACGACGAACAGTGGAACCACACAGATCAGGGTACCTCGCTGGATCGTCGGGACACGTCGTCGGCATCACCGGATTCCGGCCAAGTACAGAACATTGAACAATCAAGACATGCAAACAAGAAGAGAAAAGAAAATAAAGAAGAAGGGAAGGAGGACAGAGAAGGGGGTGCTCACGAGGATCTGTGGGGAGGTTGTGGTCGCCGATCACGTCAACGGAGCTCCGGCGGTTGACCTACGACGACAGCGACGGAAACCTACAGATCAAGAAACATGAACCGAGAAGAAGAAGAAGAAAGAAGAAGAGAGGAGGAGAAGAGAAGGAGAAGAAGACACTCACCGAGGGTTGCACGGGGCCGGGGGGACGGATCGAGATCGCCGGCGGCGATCCCACGAGGTGCAGGCGGTGTGCAGGTGGCCGCGGTTGCCGGTGCAGGGTGCATGGGGAGTTGATGAAGGAGGAAGAAGAGGTGGATGTGGATGTGACGAAGGCGAGGATACGACGAGGCCGGTGGTGATGGCGTCGGCGTTGGGCTACTGCGGCGAAGGACGAGGCGGCTAGGGTTTCTCGCGAGGTGGGTTCGTTGAAGGAAAAAGAAATTGAGGGGGGAGAAAATTTATATATAGAGGAGAGATAGAGAGATATAGGGGGGAGAGAGAGAGACGGGGAGAGAGAGATACAGGGGGAGAGAGAGAGATAGAGATGGGGGGAGAGAGAGGGATTGCGAGAGGAGAGAGAGATGAGAGAGATAGAGAGAGGAGGGAGATCGAGAGGAGAGAGAATTGGGGAGGAGAGAGAAGTTTGGATTTATTCGACGGAGAGAGAAAGAGAGAAGAGAGAGAAAGAGAGAGAGAAAGCGAGAGAGAGAACGGAAATGGTGGGGTCCAGGGGTTTTAGAAAGAAGATGATTGGCTGAAAGATTTGTGGGGTTAAGGAAAAATTTAATAAAAGATTTAGAAATAGGAAAATATTATATGGGTTAAATTTATATATTCGATGGTTAAAAAATTAGAAATTGGGATTTGGCGCAAATGTAAAGTATTTCCAAATTGCGCCCGGGCCGGGTCCAAAAATTTGAAATTGAAATAAGAAAATTTTAGGCGGGACCCAAAATTTAAAATGAAGTATCTTACAGTCAAAAAGCATACCCCCAAGACGGACACACGTACGTGCGCGTAGCCGTCCAAACTCGCCCGTTTCACTGAACGGGACAAGAACACGATGCAAGAAAGCTACCACAGAGTTAGGGGTGTCAAGCAGACCATGAAGAATATTTTTAATTTTATTTTAGATGCCTTAAATTGTTATATGCAGAAATGAATTGTCGGGTAAAATTTATAACTAACAACAGTCAAGTAGGATCAATGAAATAAATACCAGATACCATTCATACAGTAACAGAAACCAATAGCATTGGGCTCGGTTGTTACATCATGTCTCCAGGACAATCCGTAAATGCTCGGCATGTTCTTTCTGATTCTTTGAATAAACCAGAATGTCGTCGATAAAAATAACAACGAACCTGTCTAAGTACTCTTGGAAAACTTGGTTCATCCGATTAATGAATATAGCAGGTGCATTGGTCACTCCAAATAGCATCACAAGATATTCGTAATGACCATAGCGAGTCCTGAACGCCGTTTTAGGAATATCGGACTCTTTGACCTTCACCTGATGATAACCCGAACGAAGATCTAGCTTTGAAAATACGCAAGACCCACTTAGCTGATCGAACAGATTGTCGGTGCACGGTAGTGGATACTTGTTCTTTATCGTCACTTCGTTCAGAGCTCGGTAATCTAGACACATTCTGTATGAACCTTCTTTCTTCTTCACAAGCAAACCTGGTGATCCCCGACTTGAAGTACTAGGACGAATCCAACCTTTCTTCAAAAGTTAGTCCAACTGAGTATGGATCTCTTTCAATCCTTCTGGACTTAACCGGTACAGAGCTTTGATCACCGGTTGCGCACCAGGTACTAAATCAATGCTGAATTCAAGAGCTCGATCAGGAGGCAAACCTGTTATATCTTCAGGAAGCACATCCTCGAACTCTCGAACTACCTCTGGCCTCTCTTCTGCTTCCACTGGGAGAGAAAACACTTCTGCATCCTTTGGTTTGGTACGGAAGATTCCTGGCTCCAAAGTTCTATATCCACTCTTGAAGTAAAAGACTGGGTGATCTGGTATCTCGAATACCACCCTCCTTTGACAGCAGTCAATCGTAGCATAAAAAAATCCCAGCCAGTCCATTTCCAACACAACATCGAAGTTTGGGATGTCCAGTACTTTGAAATTAGCGTAGAATTCTCATCCGCAAACTACAATTGGACACTGATCCAATCCCATAGTTGCCTTCAAGACTCCATTCCTGGAACTGACATTCAAGCTTGAAATGAGTGGCTTCACGGGAATCGCATGTGTTCTCACAAAACGTTGGGACAAGAAGCAGTGTGATGCTCCAGTGTCGAACAATGCTAGTGCAGGAAGGGTGGCTACTAGTATAGTACCTAGGTTGTGTGAGGTTGGTTTAGATACAGGGAAAAATATAGGGTGATATGCAAAGATTGTCAAGGTGTAAAAGAATTGGGATTACCAGTGATGACTTGGCCAGTAGCTTCGGCTTCCTCAACGGTCATGGTGAAAGCCTGACGCCGGGGTACATTCCTCCTTGCTGGAGGCATATTCCTCTGTCCCTGGGGCATGTTCCTCTGCCCTTGAGGCATGTTCCTCTGGGCCTGATGGAACTGACGAGAAGACTGTGCAAGAGATCCACGTGGAGGTGGAGCAGGTAAAGAAAGACGAAGTGCAGGAGCCTGGATAGCTGGCCGCTACGGAAAAGTGATAGCTGGTCGGGGTGCAGGAGTTGGGTTGAGATGATAAGGAAAAGCTCTAATGGAATGAGTGGATACGCCAAAAACTAAGCACATGCCATTCACACGCCTGCAGTCCTTCGCCATGTGTCCATTCCTCTTGCAATAGAAGCAAAAGTTTGGACTGGGCCGGTTAACAGTTACTCTCGGTCTCCTGGGTGCAAAAGTTGGCCTGGAAGAGGCTCCTCCTGTCATCTGAGTAGCAGGGCATTTCACATCGGCAGTCTGAGGTCTGCCCTTCTTCTTCACGACGGCCTCATAGCGTCGGGCAGCCTTCAGAGCGAGATCATGGGTTGGGAAATCCCCTGTAGCTAGTGCAGCTTGGATCTCTGGGTCCAACCCTTGCTGAAATCTTCATGCCCGGATCTCAGCAGTCGGGATAAAGTGTGCCGCGAACCTGTTACGACCTTATGTTAGCAGTGTAGTATGTGATATCAGGAAATTGAATATTGAGACATATCTTACATGTTAAGCATTTTAAACTCAACATCGTATTCATCCACAGATTTGTTCCGCATTGAACCTTGCTGTAAGTGGATGAACTGCTGTTCCATGTCGAATCGGGCAGTCTCAGGGAAATATTTCGCATCGAACATATCGCGAAATGTCCTCCATTCAATTGGTTGGGCAAGTCGGCTTTCTTCAGCCTTCCACCAGACTCTGGCGTTATCTGTCAGTTGTAGCTTCACAACTCTCACCCAAGCAATCTCTGGCACTTGTGTTGCCGCCAGGTCATCCTCAATAGACTGAGCCCATTCCTCTGCTTCTAGTGGGCTCTCTTTCCTAGAGAAATGTTTTGGGTGCAGTGTCCGGAATTGTTTGACTCTGGGTGCCTCGATCTCTGGACGGTGCATGAGAATAGCAGTCTGCTACTGCTGACCCTTCAAGAGGCTCTTGATCGCCTCAAGCAATACCGTTTGCTCGTTGATGGGAGCTGCAATGATAGGTGGTGGTGGTAGAGTGGGCGGTGGGGTGTTGCCATTAACGTTGGTACTGATGTTGTTTGGTGAATCCATGACCTTGATAGAAAAAGAAAGGTTAGGATAGATTCAAAGAATTTGAAATGTAAAGAATATATAGTTGTTTATTCTTATAATTCTTATGATATATTGCTTAGGATTCCATGCAGAACCGACCTGCATGGGCCGCCAACAAAACCTGTCACACCCCGCTTCCCGGTGTACAAGGAAGGTGACGTGGCCAGGCACGCGACGTATTTACTCATAAATAAATACGTTAAGCATAAAAAAGCAATATAAATAAAATGCACAAGAATAACAAGAGATGTAAAATAAACAGCAACTTTTATTAACGTTCATCTTTACAATATATTGCTTTGAAAAGAAAAGTACAAGGATATAAAGCAATGCCTAAACAATGGCATATGAAATGAAAAGCAAGTACAAGGAAAAGCTAGAAGTCTGGCTGCTCTGTGAACTGGTCCAAGTCGTTCTGGCTGGGCTCGATCTCCTGAGAGTCCGGTCCTCCTGACAAACATTTTAAAAAAAGAAAGAGACAGGAATGTCGTCAGCGAACTAACGCTCGGTAAGTTCCAGAAGTAAGAATGGAATAGAACAAGTAAAGAGAAAGAACTGGTAATTATACAGGTATATGTTTATTATACTAACGTAGTTGTTTATAACTTGGTACAGAATGTATCAGTGTATATGAGAGGAGTCCAAATATCCCTTGGATTATGGTAACATGAAAGTACAAGGCCCTGTCAAAACCCACGGGACAACGGCACGAGAGTTTATGTAGGTGTCTTTTAGTGTCCATCATTATGCCTCTTTTAACACATTCCGTACCAATCTACCCCTTTAAAACCCCGTAATATATTGTGTTGAATTATAGTTATCAGTTTTGCCGACATCATGGATACAATTTGTTCATGTAATCAGGTTCAGGATGTAAAAAATTAGGCATGTAATCAAGTCAAGTTATAGCCATGGTTCGGTCAAGTCAAGTCATGTTTGCATGTTGATCTTGTTCTGGTATTCAGGTTCAGGTTCAGGTTTACATGTTAGAGTTTTAGATTCATGTTCGAATAGGATTCTGGTTTGGATTGAATTCAAGTTTTATTTAGACCCAGACTTGAGTCAGACACTTAGAACAGCTTTGGATCCTGAGTTAGATTCGGGAGTTATCAGTAACTGTTGCACATGGACAACAGGATTTGTATCTTTTTCCAAGACAATTACCATTGATAACACCGTTAAGTTTTCTATCTTAAATAGGCAAGCACTCACTTTCTCCGGCCCTCTGATGCTCAAGAGAATTAATCCCGCCTAAACCTATATTTACTAAAGTCCTTAACAGTGTTTTATATAACTCAAGGGGGTTTTATAAAAAATATTTTTAATATATAGCTTCAAAATAACCTCGAGAAGTTATTTATATTCTTTTGGGTTTCCATGGATGTGTATTTTAAGAATTGAGGTATTTTAGTGATAAATATCTTAACTTGAATAGTTCAAGGTATTTTACTGTAAAGCTTGACTTTTGGATAACTTGAAGGGGGCCAGTGGATGCTCGCCACGTGTCCTGCTCGCTGTTAATAACATTGTGCACATGTTTATTTTCCCTGACTTTTCATTTTTATGTGCAGTGCATGTGTAAACCTTTGGGCTTCCAAAAAGTTTAAAAGAAAAATTAGGAAAAAATATAATGTGCCTGATGGGATTCGAACGCAGGGGCTACGTCACAGCAGTGCAAGGCTTTACCAATAAGCTACAAGCTATATCTTGCTGTTCTCAAACAAAAATAACTTATAAAGTGTACTCAGTCTTGCAAACTTCATTCTGTACATTAACTTAAAAAATTTTGTACAGTAAAATCAGAGTCATTACAATATGTAAGCAAAAGAATATAATATGACATATCTAAAGTTACTGGTATTTTAATGTAAATGTTAAATTAAAGTTACATTTCATGATATTTTTGAGTGGAAGTTGATTCTAAACATTAATGTTATGGTTATAAACATAGGGTAAAAATATGGATGTCAAATATGTAAGAAAAAGTGGATTTGATATAGAATAGAAGAAAATGTCGGTAGTAACTCCACTTCCGACATATGTTTTGAGAAAGAAGTTTTAGAGAAGAAGAGTGAGGATTGGAAGGGACTTACTATTGATTTGGTATAAGGAGAGGTAGAAGAAGAGGGGGTTCTCGTCGTGGTGTCGCGGAGTCGCCGGAAAAACCTCGATTCCTCGCCGGAAGTTGGTCGTTGGCTAACTCCACTTCTATTCCTCTTGTACTTGAGAAAATGTGATAGTTTTGGCTAGACTTTTCAGAATGAGGAGGGGCTAGGGCATGGGCTAGTATTATAGTGTGAAATTAGGGTTTTGGGATTGAAAGAATATATTAAAATGCATTTAAATTTGATTTTAAGATGAAATTAAAGTCTCTGTTTGATTGCAGGAAAATCAAACAGTGCAGGGGTAATGGGGGTAGGGGAAACGACACTTGTGCAAAGCACAAGGACTTTTGGCTTAGGGGGGGCCGTCCCTGCCGGCCCATATGGTCATCTTGCCGGCCAAGTTGTGGAGGGAGCTCGTCGGATTGAAGCCACGTGTCCTATTCTGTATTTATATCATTTTACACATGTTTAATTTTCTAGACTTTTCATTTTTATGTGCAGTGCACGTGTAAACTTTTGTGCTTCCAAAAAGTTTAAATAAAAAATCTGAAAAAATAATATGTGTCTGAGGGGATTCAAACACAGGGGCTATGTCACAGCAGTGTAGAGGCTTTATGAGTGAGCTACAAGTTGCTTCTTTCTGTTCTTAAACAAATTTAATTTATAACTTGTACTCAGGCTAAGGAACTCCTTTCTGTACTTTAAAAAGAAAAATTTTGTACAGAAAATTCAGTGTCGTTATAGTCACAGATTATCGCATATCGGGAGTAGGGGTAGAAATTGTCAGACCCCTAATAACACTATAAGTCGTGCTGATATAAAACTCATAACTACCTGAGATACAACTGATAACACTTATTAGTTTATCTCAAACATCTCGGCCGAGGATTTCTGGTTATGGTTATTCATGCACAGTGTGATATCAACTCTCTATACCGTGGAGAGACGAATCACTTCGACCGCTCACTGCCTCCAAGTGCTTCGGGACTATATCTAACTAAAACCTGTTTGCACGACTCAGTAGAGTCATGGTAGGGTAGTAATCAAAGCATAGTGGGAACACACACAAGACATTATGTCGATCTCAGGTCAATGGACTACCATGTACTATTGTCACCAGAGAACTGCTATCTGACATGGGTATAAAACCATCTAGGAGATCTCGGTGAGCCCGCTGAATGTACTCATTCTCCAATGAGCACCTACATACAATCTCGGTGTCAACCACCAATAGCTGTGAGACCAGCCATCACCCCGTTCGAGGTCAAGAAATGTATACACTAGTCTACATTGGAGTACCGATGCTATGTCGCAATACTCCTACGATTAGGAGCTTTTAAGGATGTGTTTATAGACTACCAGACCCCACTAGTATGATCCCTATCATAATCCTGGTAGTCAAGCAAATATCATATGGGCTTTGTCATCATGTATAAATGATACGTGATAACTAGTAAAACGTATACACATGAAAGATAAATTCAAACCAGATAGCATATCATCATCTCGAGTAATATTGTTCTCCGTATAGGTCCTCCTTCAATTACAATAATTGCCTTGAGGGCATCTATATCCAACGTTGGGCTCGAGGCTGATCTAGGGTCCCTTTGGGCTTGAGGTTTTTGGTAGGGGATTCTTCCATACATTTCGGGTCATTCACGACTCGTTTTGAGCAATAAATGAGAAGGTTTTTGGTGTTAGGGTGGACTTGAGTTTCAATTTTGGAAATTCAAGTTTGCGACTCCGCCGGTTACGGAATTCATTGGCCATGGCTCTAAATTATTGCGATCAATGTGATTGATTGAGTTGGTTCCGGCACATACTTGTTGATATGTGATTTGTGTGTTTGGTTTGGTTCAGATTGTCGCAACGAATAGCCCCGTGTGTGAATGGATGTAATAGTTGTATTATTTCCATTTTCATGTATTGTTCTAAACCAATGTATATTCTATTATCGGGACGAGCAACCGTCTTATGGCCGTCGTTACAGTTGGTTGTATTATTATTTGTTAAGACTCGACCAAGATGCGGTTGTAGTTGTCGTTGTATATAATATAGGTTATAGGATTACCCCGCGGAGAAGCACTCGGGCAGCCATATTCTAGAATGCGATAGGTGGCCATCTCAAGGCGTTGAACCGGGCCACCTCGTTCTAAAATTGGCGGGTTTCTCATCGCGGTTGGAGGGGGTATTGGATAGACCCGTAGATGAGCGCTCGAGTTGCTGGATTCTAGAAGGTGTTGGGTAGCCCACTCACGACGTTGAGTGTGGGTTGCCTCGTTTCTAGGATTGGTGGGCGGCTCGCCATGCTCGTAGGAGTCTTCGGTTGGCTATGCATGGGATATTCATGCGACCTGGGATTGTCGTGTTTCGTTTGTGGCTCAAATGAAACGCGGGATTCTTAGGAAATTTGACCATTTCATTTCTGTGATGATCATTGCATGCCTGTAATGTGATCACCTGCTTGTGATGATGTTTATCACTTGCCTATAATGTTAATTATCTGCATGTGATGATATAAATGTTGATATATATGATATATAAATAAACGCTGATATATGTTTTGCATCCGCGCTAGCCCTGCCTCCCTCCTGTTATAAGTTAAGTAATCTTACGGTGAAGACCCGATACCCCATGGTGAATGCGGATGGCATATATAACATTCTATTTTTCTTTTCATATCATACTTTTCTGTAATGGTGCGAGAAGATACTAGATAATATGTGATATTATCTATATGATGGGATTGTGTTAATTGAATTACAACAAAGAAAACAAACCTAAAATACGTTGTAGGAATCTAATTTTTCTAAAAAGAAATTATAGTCATATTTCTTTTGCTTTGCATAGAGATATTCGGTTAAGAATATCATGCACCTCATTCGATGAGGTAAGAGCCATGATCTTTTCACGGGGAATCCACACTTAAGCAAAAGTCTATGTAACTATAAATTTGCAGAACCACTCGGTTCCTTCGATGATATCAAGTTCATTACGTTAAAGGTTTTCTTTAAAAACCAGACATAGCCCTCTGTCGTTTCAGAAGGTAGTGTACTTAGTATTCATGCTGCGTTAGTTGACTTTTGCCGATGCATGGTGTACGGTAGCTAAATGATGTCTTCCTGCCTGCATATGATGTGATTGGTTAGGACAGTCGTACGACTTTATTGACTGTGTGGATGGGTTTAAATTGATCACGAAATGACGGGTTGAACTTGATTTGTGACTTATGATTTGTTGACTTTTGCCAAGGTCATAAGCCGCTTGGGATAAAAACAATATTAAAAGTTTCAAATGCTGAAACTTATAATGTGATTGCATACCTTTTATGTGATAGTTTGGGTCCCGATTCCCACTGTGTGTAATAGTTACTCTCGGGAGATTTTCACTGTACAATTAGCTAACCTAATAGGTGACTAGAAAGGTATTTACGAGGTTATGCCTATAAGGAAACGGAGTTATTAAATTGGGTGCGTGCGAAAGCATGGGGGACATCTCTCAAAGTACTCGCACTGGCCTGGCTGACCGGATAGCGAACTTGTGGGTGCATATGATCCCGGCCAGTTCTCCTTTTAGGGTTGAAGGAGAATTCGACAAAACAGTAGGAGCCATCCTGATTAGATAAATTAATAAACCAATCTAATCTTGATAGAGTGCACGCTGAGTGTTTCTTTTCTCTCTCTGGCAGCGACCTATGACTTACCTTAAACTTAAACTTGTAAACCAATTTAACAGAGCCTTTTTATAATCATCGACTTTAGAATGTCGTGATTGCCCTATATACATAGTCATATATGTCCTTGCCCCTCCCACTTCCCTTTTTGCTTACTCCAGAACACTCTGTATCCGATATAGAGATCCATATTGCATGGAAGGCCATCTCATATAGTTACATATGAACTCGGAGAAAGTGTTTTAAGTAGAGGACGGTCGTCGGTTGTCACGCCCCGCTTCCCAGAGTACGCAAGATTGGGCACGTGACATAGCCAACCATGCTACCTGTGGGTAGGAAGTATCCATCCACAGTCACATTACGGTTGTAGAGATATCAAGAACAATATAAATCAACTAAACTATCACATGTCCAAATCCATAATAACAAGAGTCAATAAACAATAAGTGCGGAAGCAAATGATCCAATACAATAAATAAACAGTACGTCCCATAATGCGGGCTCACATCTGGAAATGAAATGAAATAAATAAACTAATCACTATGGAACTCACAGATCAGCCTGCTGGCTGAAGTGCTCCTGCTCGGTCGTCGACAGTGGTAAGGAATCTGGGCCATGCAAAACCCAGACGTCAGCGCGTCATGTCAACCAATAATAATATGAACATGGTAATAAGCAATGCAGGTATGAACATGAATAAAGCAGTACTATGAAATAACGGTGCAGCGGTAACTAAACTGTCCTATCAGGTTTCTACCCTAAAGTCTTTGAAATCAATTTGTGACTCGTCGATGTAACTCAATAGTATCCCGTGCGTGCCCGGGACCACGGTCAAGGTTCTCGGGGCTGAATCCGAGACGTGCCGCTAGGCTGTAATAGGTAGCAGGATGGGCGAGTGATGTCAGCATCATCACTCCGGGGCTGGCCAAGCCCGTAAGACTGATCAGAACAGGTATCGAACTGTTGAGTTACAAGTCGGTTTCACCTTTGATTTCCCCATACCCCCAAGTTATGTATGTCCGGTCAGGTATTCAGTAATCAAGGACTAATGCCAACACAGGATCAGGTAAAAGCAGGTTTGTCTGGATAGACAACAGGAATGGTCCATGAGGACCCCAAGTCAGGTTTGTTGGCATTAGGCATGAGATCAGGTAACAGGTCAGGTCATGTCTCAACAGGTTGAGTCGGTATGTACAGGGTGTCATGTCCGGTGCATCAGTATGTAAATATATGTCAGGTGTAGCAGGGTCGGGTCAATCTGTAATGTAATCGAGTATGTGCTCTCAACAGGTATACAATCGAATAAGTAACAGCAGCAAGAATTTAAAGTAAACAGCACTAATAGTCATTTAATCACAATGGTGCTTTGTATTATCATTATTAACAGGTTCAAGCACCCTTGGGGTGCAATAGTCACAAGATGAACCAATATCAACAACATAAGTAATGAAGCTACATGAATTTAAAACTAAAGCATAAATAATTGTCTCATGGATGATTTAACAAATGAAGCAAGGACGATCTAATTGGTTTAGTTAGTTAAAGTGTGGATTGATAGCAGACCGATTAATTACAAGAAACTACTATACTGATTCAATGTTAAGGATAATTGCAACCATCAATTCTAGTAATAATATGATAATTAAGTGTATAGCAAGACTTGATCTTGTGTACTAGCATGTTAGAGCAAGTATTCGGATACTTGCCTCGACGGTTTCGCAAACCGGAAAACACGGATGCAATGTCAGCGGAAACACGAGACAGATGTACGGACCACGGATCGAGTCCAACAGCGAACAGCGGGACCACACGGACCAGAGTACTTCGTTGGAGCGTCGGGTCCAAACGTCGGCACGGCCGGAATCCGGCGAAATGTCAAAGTTGGCGACGAAGTTAGTAAAATACGATACACGTAAACAAAGACCAGCGAGAGGGGGTTTTAACACGAATGGAAAGTTAAAGGGATGCTTACAGGGAAGAACCAGGGCAACCACGATGGGCTCGACGGCGATGAGAGGCCGGCGAGGCAGCGACGGCGAGCAGCGAAGGCTGGACAGCTTCTGGGTTCGCTGGAGAGGGTGGTGCGACGAGTAGAGGAGGGTGCTGGTCTGCTCTGGTGATCAAGGGGAGACGGAGGTGGTCGGAGGTGGCTCTGGCAACGACGGCGAGGATCGACGGCAAGTTTCCCGACGATCTGGGGTTGGTGTTAGGGTTGGGCTCGGGTTCAGTGGTGGTCCGGCGAGGGGAGGAGGAAGAAGACGACGAGGTCGGGGCGGGGGTGAAGGGAGGAAGATTCTGGTGTCGGCGGCGGCAACGGCGAGCACTGCGTGCTGGTGTGGCGTCGGGGGTTGGGTTTGCAAGCTCGGGAAGGAGGGAGGAAGGAGGTAGGGGGTGCGGTAAGGCTGTGGAGGCGAGGACGGCGACGGCGAGGTCGCGGGGAGGTCGACGGCGACGGCAGGAGATGGCTAGGGTTAGGGTTCGAGGTTCGCGAGGTTTCTCGTGGGGTTTTCGTGGTGGGGAGAAGAGGAACAGTATATATATTATAGGGATAGAGAGAGAAAGATTTTAGGATGAGAGAGATAGAGATAGATTGTTAGAGAGAGAGAGAGAATAGGATTTGAGAGATGAAGAGAGATGTAGAGAGAGACGGAGAGGGAGAGAGAGAGTTGGGGGCCCACGAGGGTTTTGGCCCTCGTGATTGGCTGGGAGGCGTACGGGAGGTTAAAATAATATTTAAAAGATTTTTTTAAAAGAATTTAACCGTTGATTTAGTAACGAAATTATATTTTATAGTTTTTAAATATATTTAATTAAATGGGCTTTTCGGCGCTAAATGAAACATTTCCAAATCGCGCCCGGGTTGCGCCTAAATGTTTCAAATTCGAATTATAGGATTTTAAGCGAGTTCCAAATTTTGAAAAGAGGTGTTTTATGATTAAAATGCATGCCCCCAAGTCGGACACTTGCACGCGCGCGTAGCCGTCCAAACTTGCCCGTTTCGCCGAACGGGACGAAATCTCGACGCGCGGACGCTACCACGCGACTAGTGGCGACGAGTAGGCCAACATGGATATTTTTAATTTCATTTTAGGTGTTAAAATTTGTTATGTGCCAAAATGACTTAACCGGTTAAAATTTAGCAATAAACATCAAACAATCAGGATAATTGGAATGAGCAATGTATAACACTCAACTAGCAATAGAAATAGTATTATTGGGCTCGGGTGTTACATCATACCCAACTACAAAAAGAATTTCGTCCTCGAAATTCCAAGAATACAAGATAGCTAACTACAGGAAAAGGTGAGGAAATTTCTGTCGGATCTCGTCTTCTCGCTCCCAAGTGGATTCTCCATGCGATCGATTACCCCAAGAAACTAGCACAAGAGGGATAACCTTGTTCTTAAGAACCTTTTCTCTTCGATCCTTGATTTCAACCGGTCGCTCCTCAAAAGTTAGGTCCTCCCGTACGGTCAACTCCGAATGATCCAAGACATGAGTCTCATCGCGAACATACCTCCGTAGTTGAGACACATGAAACACACCGTGCACTCCTGCCAATGACTGTGGTAACGCCAAACGGTACGCTACCTCACCAACACACTCCAATATCTCGAAGGGTCCAACGAATCGAGGACTAAGCTTTTCCCGACTCCCAAAGCAAATCACTCCTCTAGTCGGTGATATCTTCAGGAATACCAGATCACCCACGGCGAACTCTAGAGGTCTTCTTGACGTGTCAGCCCAACCTTTCTGTCTGTCTTGAGCTGCCCTCATATGCTTCCTGATTGTATTCACCTTCTCGACTGTCGGTACCACCAAATCTGGTCCTAGTAACCTTCGTTCACCAACATCATCCCAACAAACCGGTGAACGGCACTTACGACCATACAACGCTTCAAACGGAGCCATCTGAATAGTCGCTTGGAAGCTATTGTTGTACGAAAACTCCACCAGGTGTAGATGATCTTCCCAAGAACCTTTGAAGTCCAACATGCATGCTCTCAACATATCTTCAAGGGTCTGGATCGTTCTCTCTGATTGCCCATCAGTCTGAGGATGATAAGCTGTGCTAAACTTCAATCGAGTCCCCAAACTTTCTTGTAAACTCCTCCAGAAGTGCGACAAGAACCGAGTGTCCCGATCGGACACGATGCTTACTGGTACTCCATGCAATCTTACAATCTCCTGCATGTACCGCTCTGCCAAAGTCTCCGTCGATTGACCAACCCGAAAAGGAATAAAGTGAGCTGCCTTGGTCAACCGATCGACAATCACCCATACTGCATTGTTGCCCTTTGGACTCCGCGGTAAAGCCGTCACGAAATCCATGGTTATATATTCCCACTTCCACTGAGGGATCGGAAGTGGTTGCAACAAACCAGCAACCCTTTGGTGTTCAGCCTTAACTTGCTGACACACCGAACACTTAGCCACGAAGCGAGCGATCTCCCGTTTCATACCTCCCACCAGAAGTGCTGTCGAATATCTCGGTACATCTTTGTCCCTCCCGGATGTACGGAGTAAGCTGAACTGTGTGCCTCCTTCATAAGCTCTTCACGCACATCCCTTTTTGGCACACACACACGGCTACCATATCTCAACGAACCGTCTTCGTGGATCAGTAAATCGGTTCGTAGTCCGGCTTCAACCTGCTCTCGAAACTTTTGCAGTCTAGGATCCTGCAATTGTGACGCTTTAATCTTCTCAACTAAGGACGACTGTACTTGCAACTGCATCAACTGTCCCGTAGCATGTGGTAGCACAACCTCCAAGTCAAATCTCTGAAAATCCGCAATGATCTCCCTTTGTGCGGTCAATACCTGAATTGCTGGTAACCGACTTAGCGCATCTGGCACGACATTAACTTTTCCCGGATGGTACTTAAGATCAAGGTCGTAGTCGGCCATCAGCTCCAACCATCTGCGTTGCCTCATGTTCAACTCCTTCTGAGTGAACACGTACTTCAAACTCTTGTGATCTGTAAAGACTTCGACTCTCTTGCCCAAAAGGTAGTGTCTCCAAATCTTCAGGGCGAAGATCACGGCTGCAAGCTCCAAGTCATGAGTCGGATAATTCTTCTCATGAGTCTTCAGTTGTCTCGATGCGTAAGCCACGACCTTCCCATTCTGCATCAAAACACATCCCAATCCTTTTCCGGATGCGTCGCTGTGAATCACCAGTCCTCCTGAATTATCCGGTACGGTTAGGATAGGGGCGGTTATCAACTTCTGCTTCAACGTCTCGAAGGCCAATGCACATCCATCCGTCCAAACAAACAGTACCTCCTTGCGCGTAAGCTTGGTTAACGGCTCTGCCAAACGAGCGAAGTTCTCCACAAATCTCCTGTAGCATCCGGCCAAACCAAGGAAACTTCTTATCTCAGCCACATTTCTTGGAATAGGCCAAACTCGAACTGCTGCAATCTTTTCGGGATCGACGGCGATTCCATCGCCCGACACAACATGCCCCAGAAACTTCACTTCTTCCAGTCAAAATTCGCACTTACTCATTTTCGCATACAATTTCTCCTGTCTCAGTGTCTGTAGTGCGATCTTCAAATGCTCAGCATGCTCCTCCGGACTCTTCGAGTACACCAGAATATCGTCAATGAATACCACAATAAACTGATCAAAGAATGGTGAAAAGATTCTGTTCATCAAATCCATGAATATTGCCGGCGCATTAGTCACTCCGAAGGGCATCACCAAATACTCGAAATGTCCATATCGAGTTCAAAACGCCGTCTTGCAGATGTCTTCTGCTTTCACTCGGACCTGATGATATCCTGATCGCAAATCCAGTTTCGAGAATACCCTCGCGCCACTAAGCTGCTCAAAAAAAGTTCTCCAATGCGAGGGATCGGGTACTTGTTCTTAATAGTCACCCGGTTCAATTCTCGATAATCAATGCACAACCTTCTCGTGCCATCCTTCTTCTTTACTAAAAGAACTGGAGCTCCCCAAGGCGAGTTGCTGCTTCGAATCCATCCCTTCTCAAGTAATTCACCAACTTGTTTCTTAACTTCTTCCAATTCCACTGGCGCCATCGGATAATAAGATTTTGATACTGGCGCTGCACCAGGAATAAGGTCAATCGCGAACTCCACATCTCGCTTCGGCGGTAAGCCCGAAATATCTGCAAATACATCCATAAAGTCGCGAAAAACTGCCGGCTCTTCCTTACTATCAACTTCCATTGCTGCAAGAACACTGCGTGTCGGCCTAGCCCTGAACTCGACTGGCCCGACAGAACTGCTTCCCCCAGTGAAGGTAAACTCAGGGTGTCCGGGAATCTGGAAAATTACCTCTCTTGCCCTACAGTCGATGTGGGCGTGGAAAGTGCCAAGAAAATCCATTCCCAAGACAACTTCATAGCTGCCCGTATCAATCACCAAGAAATCTGCAAGAGCTCCCGTCCGCAAACAACAACTGTACAATCTCTACACTCTTTACTAGCTATGATTTTCCCATTCCCAGTGTGTATGTCCCAAAAACTAGACAGGGTCGTGCAGGTAATCGAGTGTGTAGTTATAAATTGGGATGACATAAAACAGTGGGATGCTCCGGAATCAAATAATGCCAATGCGGGAAAACCATGAACGAGTAAAGTACCTGAAACCACTCCTCCTGATGTCTTAGCTTCTTCAGCTGTCAACGTGAAAGCTCGAGCTTGATTTGGTCCTTGAGTCAGCTGTTTCTGCCCTTGGAACGATTTCTGCGGAGGCTTCTGAATATCATCCCTTGTACGAAGCTTCGGCGGACAAGCACTAACGGCGTGATCTGCCGCTCCACAACCAAAACAGAGTCCCAGCCTCTTACGACAATCCTTTCGCACATGTCCGGGTACATGGCAGTAGTCACAAATCACGCTCCTTTTCTGATCACCCACAATTGTTTTCTTCATTGGTGCTACGCTGCGTCTGTTCATCGGAATACTTCTACGTACAGACGTTTGGTTTAGTGCAGATGCCGGTTTCAGCTCGGTCTGTCTCTTTAGATTCTCCAGCAATTCCCTTATCACTCTACGCATGGCGGCTTTGTCCGCACGTCTCTGGCACGTCTTCAAATTCTTATCTGTCATATTCCTGAAATCAAAACACCCAACATTAACATGATGATAGATTTGATATATAGATCAAGGCTAGAACTCCAAGATACTTAAATAGAGTGCTGCATTGTAACTATGCCGCGGTATCATAGCCACAATTACTTAACTCCACCCAAGTCGCCTAAGTCCTAGAGATAACAAGAAATCAGGTTTTCTAGTTAACATGCAAAGTAAGTTTGCACGTCGACATAATCCGGAAGAATGTGATTCAAGAATGGTAAAACGGTCAAGGTGGTAGGACATGTTTCCTAAGCACGGGTATTCTGATTCGCGTATCGGGCAAAATACCCAACTACAAAAGAATCAACCCAACTAACCTATGGCTCTGATACCAAAAGAACCATGTCACGCCCCGCTTCCCAGAGTACGCAAGATTGGGCACGTGACATAGCCAACCATGCTACCTGTGGGTAGGAAGTATCCATCCACAGTCACATTACGGTTGTAGAGATATCAAGAACAATATAAATCAACTAAACTATCACATGTCCAAATCCATAATAACAAGAGTCAATAAACAATAAGTGCGGAAGCAAATGATCCAATACAATAAATAAACAGTATGTCCCATAATGCGGGCTCACATCTGGAAATGAAATGAAATAAATAAACTAATCACTATGGAACTCACAGATCAGCCTGCTGGCTGAAGTGCTCCTGCTCGGTCGTCGACAGTGGTAAGGAATCTGGGCCATGCAAAACCCAGACGTCGGCGCGTCATGTCAACCAATAATAATATGAACATGGTAATAAGCAATGCAGGTATGAACATGAATAAAGCAGTACTATGAAATAACGGTGCAACGGTAACTAAACTGTCCTATCAGGTTTCTACCCTAAAGTCTTTGAAATCAATTGGTGACTCGTCGATGTAACTCAATAGTATCCCGTGCGTGCCCGGGACCACGGTCAAGGTTCTCGGGGCTGAATCCGAGACGTGCCGCTAGGCAGTAGTAGGTAGCAGGATGGGCGAGTGATGTCAGCATCATCACTCCGGGGCTGGCCAAGCCCGTAAGACTGATCAGAACAGGTATCGAACTGTTGAGTTACAAGTCGGTTTCACCTTTGATTTCCCCATACCCCCAAGTTATGTATGTCCGGTCAGGTATTCAGTAATCAAGGACTAATGCCAACACAGGATCAGGTAAAAGCAGGTTTGTCTGGATAGACAACAGGAATGGTCCATGAGGACCCCAAGTCAGGTTTGTTGGCATTAGGCATGAGATCAGGTAACAGGTCAGGTCATGTCTCAACAGGTTGAGTCGGTATGTACAGGGTGTCATGTCCGGTGCATCAGTATGTAAATATATGTCAGGTGTAGCAGGGTCGGGTCAATCTGTAATGTAATCGAGTATGTGCTCTCAACAGGTATACAATCGAATAAGTAACAGCAGCAAGAATTTAAAGTAAACAGCACTAATAGTCATTTAATCACAATGGTGCTTTGTATTATCATTATTAACAGGTTCAAGCACCCTTGGGGTGCAATAGTCACAAGATGAACCAATATCAACAACATAAGTAATGAAGCTACATGAATTTAAAACTAAAGCATAAATAATTGTCTCATGGATGATTTAACAAATGAAGCAAGGACGATCTAATTGGTTTAGTTAGTTAAAGTGTGGATTGATAGCAGACCGATTAATTACAAGAAACTACTATACTGATTCAATGTTAAGGATAATTGCAACCGTCAATTCTAGTAATAATATGATAATTAAGTGTATAGCAAGACTTGATCTTGTGTACTAGCATGTTAGAGCAAGTATTCGGATACTTGCCTCGACGGTTTCGCAAACCGGAAAACACGGATGCAATGTCGGCGGAAACACGAGACGGATGTACGGACCACGGATCGAGTCCAACAGCGAACAGCGGGACCACACGGACCAGAGTACTTCGCTGGAGCGTCGGGTCCAAACGACGGCACGGCCAGAATCCGGCGAAATGTCAAAGTTGGCGACGAAGTTAGTAAAATACGATACACGTAAACAAAGACCAGCGAGAGGGGGTTTTAACACGAATGGAAAGTTAAAGGGATGCTTATAGGGAAGAACCAGGGCAACCACGACGGGCTCGACGGCAATGAGAGGCCGGCGAGGCAGCGACGGCGAGCAGCGAAGGCTGGACAGCTTCTGGGTTCGCTGGAGAGGGTAGTGCGACGAGTAGAGGAGGGTGCTGGTCTGCTCTGGTGATCAAGGGGAGACGGAGGTGGTCGGAGGTGGCTCTGGCAACGACGGCGAGGATCGACGGCAAGTTTCCCGGCGATCTGGGGTTGGTGTTAGGGTTGGGCTCGGGTTCAGTGGTGGTCCGGAGAGGAGAGGAGGAAGAAGACGACGAGGTCGGGGCGAGGGTGAAGGGAGGAAGATTCTGGTGTCGGCGGCGATGAGAGGCGGCGGCGACGGCGAGCACTGCGTGCTGGTGTGGCGTCGGGGGTTGGGTTTGCAGGCTCGGGAAGGAGGGAGGAAGGAGGTAGGGGGTGCGGTAAGGCTGTGGAGGCGAGGATGGAGACGACGAGGTCGCGGGGAGGTCGACGGCGACGGCAGGAGATGGCTAGGGTTAGGGTTCGAGGTTCGCGAGGTTTCTCGTGGGGTTTTCGTGGTGGGGAGAAGAGGAACGGTATATATATTATAGGGATAGAGAGAGAAAGATTTTAGGATGAGAGAGAGAGAGATAGAGATAGATTGTTAGAGAGAGAGAGAGAATAGGATTTGAGAGATGAAGAGAGATGTAGAGAGAGACGGAGAGGGAGAGAGAGAGTTGGGGGCCCACGAGGGTTTTGGCCCTCGTGATTGGCTGGGAGGCGTACGGGAGGTTAAAATAATATTTAAAAGATTTTTTTAAAAGAATTTAACCGTTGATTTAGTAACGAAATTATATTTTATAGTTTTTAAATATATTTAATTAAATGGGCTTTTCGGCGCTAAATGAAACATTTCCAAATCGCGCCCGGGTTGCGCCCAAATGTTTCAAATTCGAATTATAGGATTTTAAGCGAGTTCCAAATTTTGAAAAGAGGTGTTTTATGATTAAAATGCATGCCCCCAAGTCGGACACTTGCACGCGCACGTAGCCGTCCAAACTTGCCCGTTTCGCCGAACGGGACGAAATCTCGACGCGTGGACGCTACCACTCGACTAGTGGCGACGAGTAGGCCAACATGGATATTTTTAATTTCATTTTAGGTGTTAAAATTTGTTATGTGCCAAAATGACTTAACCGGTTAAAATTTAGCAATAAACACCAAACAATCAGGATAATTGGAATGAGCAATGTATAACACTCAACTAGCAATAGAAATAGTATTATTGGGCTCGGGTGTTACATCGGTTCTGGAGAAAGTGAATTGTATATGATATGATTTATTTGTCTTTTCTCTCTATCTCTAATTTGAGAGCTCCTTAATTAAGGAGAATATACCAGTTACGTTTATTGGATAGTGTTCTTCCAATCCCAAGACTGGAGCTGAAAGGTGTAAGTCCATCTTAGCACTCTTTCTAAAAATTTAGAAGCAAGGAAAAAGGGATTTCAAAAATTCAAGAGAGCTAACATAGAACAACCCCTAGGAATCAAGCTAAAAACTTAAACTTGCAACAAAAGGAACTAGTTTGCAAACAAAGTTAAAGATTACAACCTTGATGACCAAGTCTTTCACTCCAATGGCTCTAGGATGATGATCCAAGCTTGCAAGTAGAAGATTCTCAAGCTCCTAGATGATCCACCATGAGATTTTAGCAACTTAAGATTCTACCTCACAAACTACTACTAGAAGTGAAGCTACAAACTAAACAAATTTGCTAAATGAGTTTAGAAAGGAGATGTAGGATTTTTGCTCATAGTTTTTCTTTCTCTTTTTAGTTTTCTTTCTCTACTAAAACAAACAAGAAAGCAAGAGAGAAAGAAGATGAAGATACTGATAAGATAATGAGACAAGAATTTTAGTAGCCATTCTTATCTAAACAAACAATCAAGAATGGTCTACTAAGTTCTACTCTCTTATTTTCTTTACACCTCATTTTTCATAAAGATAATGAAAAATGTAAATTAATTATCTTCCATGTGCATCTCATACACACTAACACTTTGTATCAGATACACAATTTTAGTTTATGTGCATTACATACACAAAGCATATGCATCAAATACATACAACAAAAGAGAGAAAATACATTTGAGCAAAATACTAGAAATATACATATCAATATATATATATATATATATATATATATATATATAATTATTAAATCAACAATTGATTTAATAATCCGGTCATATCAACATATATGGGCTAGTATCATAAATTGTCCGATTAAAAGACGTGTATCAAATACACGTATTTAATCGAACACTGGCATATCATTATATGCTTCCATACGTATCACTATACGTACACTACATCATTTTGCCTGAGCCGGAAAACCTCTGTGTGGGACTTTAAAGACTCGATAATACGCTGGCAGTAGTTCAGGATCATATCCTTAATCACAAGCACGTCAGCGGCACTAGATGTACGTAACGACTACACAGGTATTTGACGAGGAGGAAGATCGACAGACATGCCTATCCATACCCCTTTAGAGCCAACAAACGACACTTACTATATAGTCCGGTCTCTTCGTCTGATATGTTGCATATCGGGCCTGGGGTTTGGAATCGTCAGACCACGATAACCTGATAAGTTATGCCTATGTCTAGCCTATAACCAACCGAGAAACTACTAATAATACTTATTAGTAAATCTCACATGCCCCTGGTCAGGGACTTGTGGTTTAGCCGATCGAGCACAACGCAACATCAACTCCCTATACCGGGAGAGACAAAACCCTTCCTATCGCTCATCGTCTCCAATGATCCGGGACTGTACCCAACTACTACCTGTTTGCACTGTAAGTCCACGTTACCTCTCCCGCTTCTTTCGGGCTTGCGGAAATGGTGAAAAACGACTTTTAGGGTTTAGGTAACATGGACTACGAAAACGGATCTTGGCTAAACAACACACTAGCAACCTAACTAGAGATTTATCTACTCGGTTAAGGGTTATACCTCACTTGAACTCCTTCTTCTTGGACTCTTTGTAGTGGTCGGATGGTACTTTCCTCGTTACCTTCTCTTGTCGAAGATGGATCCACCTGAGGGTTTCTACCTTGAGCTCCTTTCTCGAACTTGAGAAAACTAAAGTCTCCGGCTTGCTAGACCTTCAACCTTAGGATGAGTAGAGAGTGTGCTTTGGGTGTTTTATATACAAGGAGAGGTTTCTCAACTCATGAGAATGATTCTCCTTGAACTAGAGGAGGAGGAAGAAGAAGGGAAGAGAGAGAATAGTTATGATAGAATGAGATGGTTTTTTACAACCATAACAAATATACGTGAATTAATCAATTAACAAAATTAATCAAAATGAAAAAGGTGATGGTATGTTGAAATGACCATTATCATTTCACATTAAATGAGTTTTGCAAAGATCAAAGAGCATCTTTGCTTGAAATGATGATGGTCAACCTTTCAACCTTGGTCAACTAGTCAACCTTGGTCAACAGGTCAACTAGTCAACCTTGGTCAACAAGTCAACAACCCTAATCATGACACAATTTCATTTAATTAATATTATTAATTGATATTTCACATATCCATTAGGGTTTGGAAAAAGACAACTGTCAACTGTGCATACACACCCGTTCCGAAACCCTAATGAAAATCCTCTTCCTCTGCCTCAATCAACTGTGCATACACACCCGCATTCGTGTTCCGAGGAACATGAATATTATGAGATAAAACTAACCCCAAAACATATACTAGAATCTGGCTCAAACCAGAGCCCGCTAGTAATGTCTGTCCGGACGCCAAACGTGCACAAGTGCACGGATGTGAACGAACCCTGTCGCAAAACCATGCGACCTCTACTCTGTTTTGCCCAAAGGAGAATGACCCTCTGTGTGGGACTCTAAAGACTCGACACTACGCTGGCAGTGGGTTTAACCACAGACCGCAAGCGGCACTACGCTGGCAGTGGGTTTCCAGGTAGTTGCCGACAAGAAGACTGACGAGGTAAACCCATCTGAACTCCTACTGAGCCTGTATGTGACAGTCTCCGTACAGTCCGGTCTGTTCGTCTGAGAACATCGCATGGCGGGCCTAGGGGGGCGGTAAACATCAGTCCCCTACTAGCGGTACAAGTCGTGTCGGAGTGTAGCCCAGAACACCTGAGATAACACTGGAAACCTACCAGTCTATCTCGCTTGCCCTGGCCAGGGACTTTGTGTAATGGCTCTCCTAGACACAGCGTGATATCAACCCCCAATACCGGGAGAGACGAATCTTGTCTAACCGTCACTGCCTCCAAGTGCTTCGAGACTGCACCTAAAAACTACCTGTTTGCACGACTCCTTTGAGCCGTGGTAGGATAGTAATCAAAGTACAGTGGGAACACACTCGAGGCAAAGTGACAGTGTCAAGTCAACGGACTAAGCTGTACTCATGTCACCTGGGAACTGATAACTGACGATAGGTATAATACCAACCAACAGTTCCTAACGAGTCATGTCCAGTGTACTCGTAACCTAACGAGCACCTGCATACTATCTCAAGTACGACGTACTGACGGCTGTGGGACAGACCGTCTCCCAAGCTGGGATAAGAAGCGCATACGCTAGTCTACTCCGGAGTATCGATGCCCTTTCTCGATAGTCCTGCGACTAGGGACCTGCATAAGGATGTGCTTATAGATTACCCAGCCCCCACGAGTGTGACTGCCATCACAACGCTGGTAATCAAGCAAAGATCATAAGGGCTCCACTAATGTGTAAAGGCGATATGCTAAAAGAAACACATGCACACATTAAATCAGAAACAAACCAAGTAGCATACTACCATTTTGAGCAAGATTGTCAATACAAGGTGAATATCCGAAGCTTCCATTAAGTAATATACATACTAGTATGATACAGTAATGGCCTCTAGGGCATATACACTAACAATATCCCACTTGCACTAAGGCCATGTACCGGCGTATCGAAGACCTATCATCTCGATCAGCCGCTCGAACTGAGTCTGGGGTAAGGCCTTCGTGAATGGATCAGCAGTGTTATCTTCCGTAGCAACTCTCCGAACCTCGATCTCCTGGCGACCCACGATCTCCCTGATCAGGTGATACCGCCTCAAGATGTGTCTGGACTTCTGATGGGACCTTGGTTCATTCGCTAAAGCTATAGCTCCGTTGTTATCACAATACAGCGGTATTAGATCAACAATGGTAGGAACCACCTGAAGCTCCGTAAGGAACTTCTTCATCCAGACAGCTTCCTTTGAAGCATCAGCAGCAGCGATATATTCCGCTTCCATCGTCGAGTCAGCAACGGTTTCCTGTTTGGAACTCTTCCAACATACCACCCCTCCATAGAGGGTAAAGACATAACCCGACATGGACTTGGAATCATCCTTGTCACTCTGGAAGCTGGAGTCAGCAAAGGCCTCGATCTGGAGGTCTTTTCTGCCATACACCAAGAACATCTCCTTAGTCCTTCTCAGGTACTTGAGAATGTTCTTTACCGCTATCCAGTGTTTCTCCCCAGGGTTTGACTGATAACGGCTTACTACACTCAGTGCATAAGCTGCATCTGGTCTGGTACACAACATCGCATACATTATAGAGCCTACCGCAGAAGCGTAGAGTATAATAGACATGCGATCCCTTTCCAAATCAGTCTTGGGAGACATCTCTTTGGAGAGGGTGATCCCGTGACAAGCCGGTAGATTACCGCGCTTGGAATCTTCCATACTGAATCTTTTCAGTATGGTGTCGATGTACCTGGACTGTGAGAGTCCCAGTATCTTCTTGGATCTGTCACGATAGATCCGGATCCCCAGAATGTATGAGTCATCACCCAGGTCTTTCATGGAGAACCTGTGTGACAAGAACCCTTTGACAGATTGTAGCATAGGAATGTCATTTCCTATCAAGAAAATGTCATCCACGTATAAAACGAGGAATACTACAGTTCTTGCTACAAATCTACTATAGATGCATGGTTCATCTGGATTTTTGATAAAGCCAAATTCTTTGACCGTCTCATCAAAACAGATGTTCCAACTCCGCGATGCCTGCTTTATTCCATAGATGGACTTAAGCAACTTGCACACCTTTCCGCTGCTCCCACTCTGAATGAAACCCTCTGGCTGGTCCATATAGACACACTCCACTAAATTTCCATTCAGAAAAGCGGTCTTTACGTCCATTTTCCAGATCTCATAATCGTGGAAGGCAGCAATGGCAAGAAGGATCCGAATGGATTTCAGCATAGCCACTGGAGAAAAGGTTTCGTCGTAGTCCAAGCCAGGTCTTTGACGGAAACCCTTTGCAACAAGTCTAGCTTTATAGGTCTCAACCTGTCCATCTACACCAATCTTCCTTTTGAAGATCCACTTGCATCCTACGGGTTTTACCCCATCTGGAGCAATGTCCAACGTCCATACTTTGTTGGTGTACATGGACTCCATTTCGGTCCGCATTGCATCCAGCCATTTTACCGAGTCAACGCTCTGAATGGCCTGCTGGAAGCTAGTCGGCTCATCACTATCAATGATGCAATCCTCTCTATCCCCGTCTATGAGAAAACCGTAGTATCTCTCGGGCGGATGAGATTGCCTACTACTTCTGCGGAGCAGCGTGGGAATGTCCTGATCTTTCGAACCCTCTGGTTCTACTGAGCTTTCAGTAATAGCTCGTGGTTCTGGAATTTCTTCCAGTTCTATTGCGCTCCCACTTATCTGATTCTCCAAAAACTGAGTTTCCAAGAAGTGGGCATTCCGAGAAACAAAAACCTTTTGTTCCTCTTCGCAATAGAAGAAATATCCCTTGGAGTTCTTTGGATATCCCACAAACTTACACTGTACTGAGCGTGCCTCGAGCTTGTCCGCATGCTGCTTTTTGACAAAAGCTGGACATCCCCATGTCTTAATGTGATTAAGATAGGGTCTCTTCCCACACCACATCTGATATGGTGTAGTAGGCACAGTCTTAGTTGGAACTCGGTTCAAAAGGTATGCAGCTGATTCTAGCGCATATCCCCAGAATGATCGCGGTAACTCAGCGTTACTCATCATGGACCGTACCATATCCAATAGAGTTCGGTTCCGTCTCTCCAATACACCGTTATGTTGCGGAGTGTATGAAGGAGTAAGCTGAGAGAGAATTCCATTCTCTTTTAAGTAGTCCAGGAACTCGGCACTCAAGTATTCACCACCTCGATCAGATCTTAGTGTCTTGATACTTTTGCCTGTTTGTTTTTCTACTTCATTCTTATATTCCTGGAATTTTCCAAAGGCTTCGCATTTATGTTTCATTAAGAAGACATAACCGTACCTTGAAAAGTCATCCGTAAAAGTAATGAAGTAAGAATAACCGCTTCGGGCATGTGTAGACATTGGACCGCACACGTCGCTGTGTACGAGTCCCAAGAGCTCGCTCGCTCTCACTCCATGTCCAGTGAACGGAGTCTTTGTCATCTTTCCTTTGAGACAGGATTGACAAGTTGCATATGATTGATATTCGAACGGATCCAAATATCCTTCTGTATGTAACTTCGTCAACCTTCTCTCATTGATGTGACCCAGTCTACAATGCCATAAGAAAGTCTGATTTATTTCCGGAGACTTTCTTTTGTGTGTATTCTGGACATTGAAAATCTGTGGTTGGTTTAATACGTATATACCATTGCTTAATGTACATGACCCAATCAGAACTTGATTAAGGTGAATGTTTACAACATTACTTACAAACGCAAATTCATAACCTTCTTTAGAAACTAAAGATACAGAAATGATATTACAAGTTGCATTGGGTACAAAAAAGCAATTACGTAAAACCAAAACATGCCCATCTGACATTCCCAGGTGATAGTCCCCCACGGCCTCAGCATCCATGCTAGCTCCGTTTGCAACTTTGAGGGTCATGTCACCTGCTTTCAAAAACCTACGCTTTCTCAACGCCTGCAAAGAATTACAGATATGAGATCCTGATCCGGTATCCAATACCCAGGACGTCGAGTTTATTGATAGACAGTTTTCAATAACATACACACCTTAAGCTGAAGCCGCAACCTGCTTCAGATCCTGTGTTCTGGCTTTCCAAGCCCTGCAATCTTTCTTCCAGTGTCCACTCTTGTGACAGTAAAAGCATTCTTCCTTATCCACAAGCTTCCCCGCTACCTTTGTTGCTTTTGCCTTTCCCTTCGTATCCACCTTACTAACACCGCCCCTTGGTTTGGCGGGGGTTTTCTTCTTCTTTCCCTTGGCTTTCGCCTTGGACCTAGAAGAGGAAGATCCTCCTACAAACAAAGTGGATGTTTCCCTACCTTTCTGTAGGGTGCCCTCTGCACTCCTCAGCAAGTTGAGGAGCTCTGAAAGTTCAACGTCCTTTTCTTGCAAGTTGAAATTCAGAATGAACTGGGCGTAAGTGGAAGGAAGGGACTGAAGAATCAAGTCCGTATAGAGCTCATTCTCCAACATGGTCCCAAGGTCCGCGAGCTCCTCTATGTAGCCAATCATCTTAAGCACGTGTTCCGCTACCGATGATCCGACGGCCAATCTTGCCGAAAACAACTTCTTCGACACTTCGTATCTGGCGATACGAGATTGCTCTCCATACAGTTCTTTTGTATGGAGAAATATTGATTCGAGGTCCATATTCTCATGCCTCCTCTGATGTTCGTTGTCCATAGAGGCAAGCACGAGGCACTTGGACTTCGCGCAGTCGATCTCCCATGTCTTACGGATTTCCTTATCCGCGACGCTGGAGGTGGGACCTGAGACAAGGGGAGCTTTGGTGGTAAGAAGATACCCCAACTTGTCATAAGTGATTGCCATTTTGACATTCCTGAGCCAATCTTTGTAGTTTGGCCATGTCAGTATGTTTTTATCTAGTAGTAACTTAAGTCCAGTCATGATGTTTGGTCACTGCAATTAGGAGAGAGAGAAGAAACACTTTAGCATGATGCTCTTGCAAGTTTAGAGTGGTTTTTAATTTGTCTAAACAGGATGGCTCCCACTGTCTCTCGAATCTCTCCTCAAACCATAAAGGAAGAATTAGTCGGGATTAATCTCACCGTACAATACTTGCTTAACCGTTCAGCCAGGCTAGTGTCGGTACTTCGAGGGAGGTTTTCCAACGCTTTCGCGAAGTTCCTTAATTAAATAACCTCTTTTCCCTATGGGCGTAGCCCCGCTAACACTTTTCTAGACACTTACTTGGTTTATAGCATTGATCGTTAAGTGAGAAAGTTCCGGAAGTGTAGCATATACTTACAGTAGGATCGGGATCCAAATATCATCGCGTGACAAAACTGAAGGAATCCTACCAGAATCATCACACTCCAAATGGTATGCAGCGCCAAAAAGTTTCAGTTCTTTTGAAACTCGCGATGTGGATTTTTGCCCCATGCTCTTATGACCTTGACTTTGGCCAAAATATCATAAGTCACATGTCAAGTTCTACCCGTCATTCTCCAGGTTAATTTGAGCCCACCCGCACATACCCTTGACTTTGGCCAAAATGGTAGAACGACTGCCCCAAACCAACACATCTATCTATGCTGCACATGAATACCCAATAGCTACCAATCACTATGCCTTGACTTTGGCCAACATACATAGCTTGAATACTTATTGACCATTCATGTGAAACGACGGAGGGCTACGAATGGTTTTAGCGAAACCGTGAACGTAGTGAACTTGATATAGTCGAAGGAACGAGATAGCTATCAAAAGGAGTGGTTCAAGCTCCGCATTTAAAAGTTTGGTTTTGAAAAGAACCGAGTGGTTTTCAAAGTGTTCCAACGACTTTTGCTTAGTTTTTTTTTTCTTGCATTAATTCCAATGCGTCCCATCATTTAATCCTACCATTGCAGAAAACAACGAAAATATGACGTACGCTTATGCCATCCGCATTCGCCACGGGGCCCCGTCATCACCTGTTAGGTTACTTAACTAACGACAGAGCGGGGGCTGGACTAGCGCGGATGCAAAACATAAGCAACGCCTAAATAGATATCATATAGATATATATAAACATTTGTCACATGCAATGATAGCCATTCCAGATCACAGATGAAAACATTGGATATACTAGGAATCCGCAATTCGTACGAGCCTGTAACGAAGAGCGGATTACACGGTCGCGATGAATAGCCAAACCCCACCCTAGACCCCTACGGGTGCGGCAAACTACCCGCCAAGTACCCGAAGCGAAGCAACCTCCCTCAACTCGTGAGTAGGCCACTCGGCACTTCGAGATACCCGGTAGTTTGTGCACCCCACCTTGGGTCTATCCTAGGAGCAAAAACAGTAAAAAAAAATTATACAATGACGGCTACAACCCCGACCCGGTTGTGCGGCCATACAAATAATATTACATCAATTTACATATTACAAGAATTGAAAGATAAACAAAACACTCATCTCACAATTCCCCCGGCTATTCATCCGCGACAATCCAACGAATTCATATACACATACCATCAACATCACAGATATGTATAACCCCCACTAATCGACGTATAGCGATTAGCAGACGTTCAATACATATAAAACATTACAGATACAACCCATTAGCCAAAGTCTACAGAAAATCGACCAAAATACGGATTTGTAACCACCCCAAAAACAAATTTGTTCTCTGGAAAATCTGGGTAGAAACAAACTGTATTAAAAATCCCAAAACAACACAGTAAGAACACTGCAGCAAAACGGAGTCGCGGCCGAGTCAACTCGGCCGCGGATCCGCGGCCAAACGCATGGTTTGGCCGCGTTTCCGCGGTGAGTTGGCCGAGTCAGCGGCTCATTTTTGTTGTGTGTTCTATAAAAACCCTGAGACGATTTTTCATGTATGTTAAATATTTTTTTGAACAGTATAAAAAATCGACAGAAAATGGATTTTTCCCGGACGTGTTTTTGTGATTTTTCCGATCGCTATTCTAAATACTTTGCTAACATGCTAGGGTGTGTTTAGTTAGGCTCTGATACCACTGTAAGTCCACGTTACCTCTCCCGGTTCTTTCGGGCTTACGGAAATGGTGAAAAACGACTTTTAGGGTTTAGGTAACATGGACTACGAAAACGGATCTTGGCTAAACAACACACTAGCAACCTAACTAGAGATTTATCTACTCGGTTAGGGGTTATACCTCACTTGAACTCCTTCTTCTTGGACTCTTTGTAGTGGTCGGATGGTACTTTCCTCGTTACCTTCTCTTGTCGAAAATGGATCCACCTGAGGGTTTCTACCTTGAGCTCCTTTCTCGAACTTGAGAAAACTAAAGTCTCCGGCTTGCTAGACCTTCAACCTTAGGATGAGTAGAGAGTGGCTTTGGGTGTTTTATATCCAAGGAGAGGTTTCTCAACTCATGAGAATGATTCTCCTTGAACTAGAGAAGGAGGAGGAAGAAGGGAAGAGAGAGAATGGTTATGATAGAATGAGATGGTTTTTTACAACCATAACAAATATATGTGAATTAATCAATTAAAAAAATTAATCAAAATGAAAAAGGTGATGGTATGTTGAAATGACCATTATCATTTCACATTAAATGAGTTTTGCAAAGATCAAAGAGCATCTTTGCTTGAAATGATGATGGTCAACCTTTCAACCTTGGTCAACTAGTCAACCTTGGTCAACAAGTCAACAACCCTAACCATGACACAATTTCATTTAATTAATATTATTAATTGATATTTCACATATCCATTAGGGTTTGGAAAAAGACAACTGTCAACTGTGCATATACACCCGTTCCGAAACCCTAATGAAAATCCTCTTCCTCCGCCTCAATCAACTGTGCATACACACCCGCATTCGTGTTCCGAGGAACAAGAATACTATGAGATAAAACTAACCCCAAAACATATACTAGGATCTGGCTCAAACCAGAGCCCGCTAGTAATGTCTGTCCGGACGCCAAACGTACACAAGTGCGCGGATGTGAACGAACCCTGTCGCAAAACCATGCGACCTCTACTCTGTTTTGCCCAAAGGCGAATGACCCTTTGTGTGGGACTCTAAAGACTCGACACTACGCTGGCAGTGGGTTTAACCACAGACCGCAAGCGGCACTAGCTGTACGTAACGGTCCCCAGGTAGATGCCGACAAGAAGACCGACGAGGTAAACCCATCTGAACTCCTACTGAGCCTGTATGTAACAGTCTCCGTACAGTCCGGTCTGTTCGTCTGAGAACATCGCATGGCGGGCCTAGGGGGCGGTAAACGTCAGTCCTCTACTAGCGGTACAAGTCGTGTCGGAGTGTAGCCCAGAACACCTGAGATAACACTGGAAACCTACCAGTCTATTTCGCTTGCCCTGGCCAGGGACTTTGTGTAATGGCTCTCCTAGACACAACGCGATATCAACCCCCAATACCGGGAGAGACGAATCCTGTCTAACCGTCACTGCCTCCAAGTGCTTCGGGACTGCACCCAAAAACTACCAGTTTGCATGACTCCTTTGAACCGTGGTAGGGTAGTAATCAAAGTACAGTGGGAACACACTCGAGGCGAAGTGACAGTGTTAAGTCAACGGACTAAGCTGTACTCATGTCACCTGGGAACTGATAACTGACGATAGGTATAATGCCAACCAACAGTTCCCAACGAGTCCTGTCCAGTGTACTCGTAACCTAACGAGCACCCGCATACTATCTCAAGTACGACGTACTGACGGCTGTGGGACAGACCGTCTCCCAAGCTGGGATAAGAAGCGCATACGCTAGTCTACTCCGGAGTATCGATGCCCTGTCTCGATAGTCCTGCGACTAGGGACCTGCATAAGGATGTGCTTATAGATTACCCAGTCCCCACGAGTGTGACTGCCATCACAACGCTGGTAATCAAGCAAAGATCCTAAGGGCTCCACTAATGTGTAAAGGCGATATGCTAAAAGAAACACATGCACACATTAAAGCAGAAACAAACCAAGTAGCATACTACCATTTTGAGAAAGATTGTCAATACAAGGTGAATATCCCAAGCTTCCATTAAGTAATATACATACTAGTATGATACAGTAATGGCCTCTAGGGCATATACACTAACATGCACAGCTCTTTAAAACTATGGTAAGGTAGTAATCTAAGCACGGTGGAGACCACACGAGACTCTATGACGATCTCAGGTTTACAGACTAACCTGTTTAAGTGTCACTAGAGAACTGCTATCTGATGATAAGTATAGTACCATATAGGAGTCCTCAGCGAATCCGTTCAGTGTACTCAGTCTCTAATGAGCACATGCATACAATCTTTGTTGTCAAATATCAATGGATATGGGATCATCCATCGCCCCAATACAAGGTCAAGAAACCTATACACTAGTCTACTCTGGGACATCGATGCCCTTTCTCGATATCCCCTCGACTAGGAACATTTAAGGATATGCTTATAGACTACCTATGGCCTACTAGTATGATTTTTATCACAATCCTGGCAGTTAAGCAAAGATCTTAGAGGCTTTATCAACATGTATTAGCAACAGTAATAACAATTAGAACCATACACATGAATGATAAAGTCAAACCAAATAGCATACTATCATATTGAGAAAGATTATCCTGTACATATATATGTCCAACAATTAAAATATTTGCCTCTAAGGCATACATATCTAACAAAAGGAAGGATAAGAAGAAAACCAACTAGCATAAGTTCCTTATACAAAAGGTAAGACGGAGGGATATCAAAAGGGGTTGCAGTGAGCAGAAAGGAAATTGCAACTACTGTTATGAGGCCGGGCAATGTAAGAGGCTTTACTATGAATACTCGGCCACCCCTTGAAACAATTTGATGTTTCAGTTTTCCTGTGTGGTTGTTTTTTAAAACCGTTTCTCAATAAACTCTGATTTCTGGGTATTTGGATTCCAGATTAGAATCCCACATCTGTAAGATGTTACAGATGCTGTGAAGAAGTAGAGACTTAAGAAAGGGTGATTTAATTCTCAATGTCAGATTTCGGAGCAAATGTTACTATTGAGAAAAATCACATTGTTTTGCCTTACAGCAAGCTTTTGGTTTTTATTAACCAAAATACAATTGTTCAACTTACAACACATGTATTTTGAGTTAGTGAACTCTACGGACTTATACATAATGATGTATATTGTCTGATGTCCATATGGACAAGGGGTTGGTATTCGGTATTCCGTATTGAGAATGTGATTCTCTCTCAGATTACTCCTCCGCGGATGCGCTCCATGATGAGTAATATTGAGTGGCCTTTTCCTTGAGGGTATATTTACTGGAAACAACTGTATACCAATTGAATATGGTTCCGTTTAAATTAGTGCCTGAGATTCTCTATGTGATATAGAATGGGTTCATATCTTAAGGTTGTTAAGGTATATGGTGTTATCCAGTTTATGCTTAAAACCATAATCCGGAAAAATTCAAGGCACGTTTAGTAATGTGCAGTTTGTGGGTTATCCCAAGCTTTTGCAAAGGTTTAACTTCTACCATTTTCAGGATCAAAACTTATTTTGTTCTTGACTCGCCACCTTTTAGAAAAGAAATTTCTTACAAAAGAAATTAGTGGAAGTATGGTAGAACTGGAAGTGATTTTAGAACCACAAACGGTTGCTGAAAATTTAGTAGAACCTTAGAATTCAATTGACTCTGACAAACCTTAGCCACTCCACAGATTTAGCAGGTGATCTCAACCACCCAAGAGATACTTCGGTTTCCTCATAGATGGTGATAGGGAGGCTTGCATCATGTGATGATGACTCTACTAGTTATCAGCCGGCCATAGGAAGTATTTACTTCCGACTTGTGGCTAGATACCGGGTTATCCGTATTGGACTCCATGCACTGCAATAAAGTATGGAATTTGTTGGGTGCTCCTGAAGGGATAAAACCCATTTGGAATAAGTAGATCTTCCAAAAGAAGATCAGTGCAGATGGAAAGGTATTAACCTAATAAAACTAGATTTGCAGTAAAAGGTTTTCATTAAATACTCGATGTGGATTGTGATGAAACTTTTACTTCAGTGTCTGTGCCCAAGTACATACGGATATTACTTGCCACTGCTGTTTTTTCATGACTGTGAAATCTGGTATGTGGATGACTATAACGCCTTTTTAAATGGGTATTTAGAAGTGCACGTGTATATGTCTTGTACCAGACCAGATATTGCTTATACTTTAGTTGTAGTAAGTGGATATTAATCCGATCCTGGAGAAATATGTAGAGCAGTGAAGAACATATGAGAATGTTCTTGGTGTATGGTTATGGCAGCCTCCTTCTGGAGGCGGTTATCGATTCCAGCTTCCAAGGTGACTGATGAGGATTTTTGTAGTCTCTAAATTTAACCGCAAGTATATAGCTTATCGCGGTCGTACTTGAGAATCATTCACACAGAGACGTGCGTTAACCTGTTTAAATGTAGGTTTAAAAAGATAGTTGATTTAAAACTAAGTAGCAAGGAATTAAAAAGGTGGGTTTTTTTATAAGAAAATAATTTAGGGTTTTTTTTTGCTTATCTTTCAATGTTTGGTTTAAAAGATACTACTTCTTTTCTAGATCTCTTTCTAACATGTTTTCTATTACTTAATATAAAAGCATGGGTTATGAAAACTTAATTAACAATAGCGTATCAATTATAAAAGATCATCTAGATACCATATTAAAAACTTAGTTCTAGGTTATCAAGAATAATGACCTAAGTTGAATTTATTTTAATACAAATCATATTTTTACCGTCCCTAATTAGGGTTTTAGTTTGTCAAAACTTCATCATCCTAATTAGTTTTTAGGTGTATCACCTATCCCTAGATCCATTCAAATTGTCAATTATCTTTATTAAAATCTAGTTCATATGATGAAAACTTAAAAGAAAGGAATTATATTAAAATAAATTTACCATTAAACACAAGAAAGAGAAGAGATAAAACATCCAACCATAGAAATTACGCAAATACAAACCCCGGAAAAATGGATTAGTTACTCATATTATAAAAAAGGAAAATTTTATTCGTAATAAAAGTACTTATAATTATTCTTGATTACTCCCTCTCCAAGAGTAAACCTTAATTTTTAAGCATATGAGAGAGATATATATCAAACCCTAGGTCTATACATGTGCTTATATAGGGTTAAGGAAGTTTGAAGAACAAGTAATAAAAGATACAAAAGAATCAACTTGCTGACAACTATGAAAATCTAATCTAATTGCTCTGTTGGATGCTGTTGTGTGCTTTCAGAATCTTAGAAAAAATAAAACCCTACATCTCATATTAATCTATGTGGAAATACAATCGTGCCCATAAAAAATCTCATCGAACGACCCAAAACCGACCGCTGATCCGTCCCTAATTGACTTGATTTGCCGTTGATCCGTCGCCGAATTTTGGCTTCGTGGATCCAGATTTTTTTGTGGTTCTATAGTCAATTTAGATGATTTTTGAACTCATAAAATCTTGAATATCTTGTTGTCTTTCTGTAGTTGCGTAGATATCCGAATTGTTCCCAAATTTGGCATATAATTAGGCAGGTTGATTTGTTGCTTTTAATTTGATTTGGTTTCTTCAACTGATTTGTTATTGCGATGATTGATTCACCTCTATTTGTTGCAACATTTGCTGATTTGTAATGATATTCCCAAATTTGTTACAAATTTCCAAATTATTCTTTTGATTTTCTGAATAACCCCCTTAAGTCTCCGTTGTATGCACGTAATCCTCATTTGAAACCCACCGTGGCCGGTCCCAAGTCCGGATGAGAAAGGGTGAGGGTTGTGGTAGGCTTGTGACAGCCAACGGAAAACTTTGTCACATTCTATGACATGAACCATTACAAGAATATCGTTGGGGCGTCCCCTACTCAGCGACGCGCTATATCGGATCCCGGGTGTAGTGTTAAATATGCAAGGGCTTGGTCGTCGTCCAGATACGGCGCGCTACATCGGACCCCGGGTGTAGTGACAAATAAGCAAGGGTCGTCGTCTACAGACGGCGCGCTACATCGGACCCCGGGTGTAGTGACAAATAAGCAAGGGTCGTCGTCTACAGACGGCGCGCTACATCGGACCCCGGGTGTAGTGACAAATAAGCAAGGGTCGTCGTCCAGAGACGGCGCGCTACATCGGACCCCGGGTGTAGTGACAAATAAGCAAGGGTTTCATAGGATCCGTCTAGCTTCCTGAAACATAGGTTCCCTTACGGGTAGACTAATAGAATTAGTGGAGGTGATGATTAGGAGGAGAGTTGGTATTATGTGTTTGCAAGAAACTAAGTGAGTAGGTGAAAAGAGTAGAGTCATAGAGCCTTGGGGTTATAAGCTTTGGTATACGGGTAGAGATAAAAATCGTAATGGGGTAGGTATAATCATAGATAGACGGTTGCTTGAGGATGTAGTTGAGATTAGGAGAAAAGGTGATAGAATTTTACTGGTTAAGCTTATTCTAGGTGGAGAGATCTTTAATGTTATTAGTGCTTATGCACCACAGATAGGTCTTGATGACGCTAGTAAGCGTCTATTCTGGGAGGATTTAGACGAGGTGGTGCAAAGTATACCTAGTGGAGAGAAGTTATTTATTGGTGGTGATCTTAATGGACATGTAGGTACTAGTCGTAGTGGGTTTGATACTATCCATGGAGGTTTTGGTTTCGGACAAAGGAATGAAGTAGGTGACTCGATTCTAGATTTCGCTTTATCTTATGACTTGATCTTAGCAAACACCTGGTTTAGGAAAAGAGAGTCCCACCTTATCACTTTTAGGAGCGGATCAAATGCTAGTCAAATAGACTTTTTTCTGACGAGAAGAATAGATAGAGGTTGTTGTATCGACTGTAAGGTAGTGCCAGGTGAGAGTGTAACTACCCAACATAGACTTTTGTTCTAGATTTTCGATTTAGAAGAGAACCTAGGAAGATTAGACGTAAGGTAGAGCCTAAAATTAAATGGTGGCGATTGAAAGAAGGTAATCAAAAGGCTTTTATAGATCGTGTAGTACAAGAAGCGGATTGGCAGTCGGAAGATGATCCAGACAAAACATGGAACAAAATGGCTAGTTGTATCAAGAAAGTAGCTAGAGATCTACTTGGTGAGTCAAGAGGTGGTGCTCCACCATCTAAAGACATATCATGGTGGAATGAAGATGTAAAGGCTGCTATTAAAATTAAAAGGGATTCTTATAAAGATTTGAAGAAAAGTAGAGATGTGGAGAGATTTGAGAAGTACAAAATGGCTAAAAAGGAAGTTAAGAAAGCTGTTCGGGAAGCTAAATCTAAGGTCTACAAGGAGGTGTACGAGAAATTAGACACCAAAGAGGCTGCAAATGATATATACCGGATTGCTCGAATGCGGGAAAGGAAGACCAGAGACTTATGTGCGGTGAAGTGTGTCAAAAATGAAAATCAGAAGGTTTTAGTTCGAGATGAGGATATCAAGGAAAGATGGAGAGATTATTTTGACAAATTGTTCAATGAGAGCTTTACTAAGAATTTGGATGGACTTGTCATTCAATCTCAAGATATAAATCGTGATTTCATGCGTAAAATAAGACTTACTGAGGTTAAAGAAGCTTTGAACAGAATGGGTTTAAGAAAAGCGGTTGGTCCTGACGGGATTCCTATCGAGATTTGGAGATGCTTAGGCGAAATAGGCGTTAAATGGCTGACAGATCTATTTAATAAGATTTGGCAGACAAAAAAGATGCCAAATGAATGGAGGAAAAGTATCCTTGTACCTATCTACAAGAATAAGGGTGACATTCAAAGTTGCTCAAACTACCGTGGAATAAAACTAATGTGTCACACCATGAAACTTTGGGAGAGGGTGATTGAACACAGGCTAAGGAAGGATATTAAGATAACAGAGAACCAATTTGGGTTCATGCCTGGACGATCGACTACAGAGGCGATTCATTTGCTTCGTCAACTTGTCGAGCGCTTTCGAGAGAGGAGAAGAGATTTGCATATGATATTTATTGATTTAGAAAAAGCGTACGACAAGGTACCTAGAGAGGTATTATGGGGGACAATGATGAAAAAGGGGGTCCCCGTCAAGTATATTGACATAATCAAGGATATGTACGACGGAGTAGTGGCAAATGTCAGAACTTGCGGTGGCTTAACAAGTGATTTTCCGATTACTATTGGTTTACATCAAGGATCTGCATTAAGTCCTTTCCTATTTACCATCGTGATGGATGAGCTTACTAGAACTATCCAAGATGAAGTCCCTTGGTGCATGCTATTCGCTGATGATATTGTTCTAGTAAATGAGACGAAAGCAGGGGTTAATGCCAAATTGGAAAACATTGGAATCTCGGGGATTCAGATTGAGCAGGTCCAAGACAGCATATATGCACTGCAAATTTAGTAGCCAGAGAGATCAAAACCATATTGGTATAACATTGGAAGGGCAAGAGATATCTCCGAGCGACCAGTTTAGATATATAGGTTCCATCATTCAAAAGAATGGGGAGATCGATAGTGATGTTAATCAAAGGATCCAAGCTGGTTGGTTGAAATGGAGGAGTGCAACAGGGATTTTGTGTGATCGTAACTTTCCGTTAAAATTGAAAGGGAAGTTTTATCGGAGCGCTATTCGGCCTGCCTTATTATATGGTACAGAATGCTGGGCTCCTAAGAAGCATCATACACAGAAGATGCACGTAGCGGAGATGCGCATGCTTCGTTGGATGTGCGGTAACACTAGAAAAGACAAGGTACGAAATGAGGATATCCGTGCAAAAGTTGGTGTAGCACCCGTGGAGGAGAAGATGCGGGAAAATCGGCTTAGATGGTTTGGTCATGTGCGACGCAGACCTATGGAAGCACCGGTTCGACGAATAGATACTCTCGATATGGGTAATGGCAAAAGGGCAAAAGGGAGACCGAAGAAAACATGGATGGACGTGATACGAAATGATATGGTTGCCAAAGGACTCAATGAAAGTATATTGTTCGATAGAAGTGAGTGGAGACAGAGGATTCATGTGTTGGACCCGGCGTGATTCTCATGTTGGTTCATGTAGCCTACCCCTTATGCTTGGGATAAAAGGCTCAGTTGTTGTTGTTGTTGTTGTTGTTGTTTGCATCCAAGCCTTGTTATCTGTAATCATTCACAAAAGATACCCGGAACAATATAATATATGACGATAAAATGATAAATGGGTTAGAAAAATGTGCAATAAATTACACCTATCAAATACCCCCACACTTAAATTTTCTAGTCCTCGAGTAAATCTAGGGTTCCAAACTCGACTAAACTAAATTACAATCTAGCTAAATCCTACTCTTACTCTTATAAAAGAAAATAAGAAACTGAAATCTATATATAAAGATAGGAATAGATAAGAAAAATATGAAAAATAAGAGTTTAAACCTCACTAGATTTTCAGTCGTCATGAACTATGTCTTAATAGACTTTGATCTATACCGAAAATTACTTTCTCACCATTCTTCCAATCTTTCCTACCTATCTTGCGTTCAAACATGATCATATACCCTTATGTGTGTGTAAAATCATCCCTACACTCGGATAATTCAATTCAAGCTCCCATACTTTTGCCCTTGGCTCCCTATTATTTTTTAATTGATGATCAAATTGAAGGTTTCTAGTACCCTCGCCGCTAACTCGCGGCCAATGCGGAATTCAAAAACGAAAATTTTCGTGGGACTAGAAATTTTAAACCAAGAATCTAAACCAAACAACTAAAATAACAAGCACAAAAGGATAAAAATCACAACCTTTGTAGAGTTTTCATTTGATCCAATTGGGTTGGACTCTAGCATGCTCTCAAGAGCTCCGGATCATGCTTGCAAACCGATCTTCATTCGCCGAAGATGATCCACCTAAGGGAACCAAGTTCAAGCTTCAGCTTCATCCATGAAGTAACTAAAAATCCTAGGTTGCTAATTTAGGATGCTTAGTGATGTGTGTGAGTGTTCTACCATTTTTCTTTCTCTTTATCTTCATGATTCTTAACTCATGAGAGGGTTGAAGATGAAGAAGAAGAAGAGGAGGAAAGAGCCATAGAAGTGAGAGAAGCTAAATGGTAGAATGAAAACTCATACACAAATTCAAGCATGCTTGATTTCTTTTGTTAAAAGAATTTCCTTCATTTAAAATTACAACCATGCTTGAATAGTATGTCCAAATAAATATATAATTCATTTGGCCATACCCTCCACCATTTCTCTTTTCTTTCTTATTTCATGATTTCTATAAAAAGAAATTCCTAGAAATGAGGTGTTCTCTTTCTAGAAGTATTCTTGTATAAATACAAGAATACGTCCCCGCAAATACATACACGTATTCGTATCAAAATACGAATACCCAAGAGATAGAAAAATACAATGAACATAATACTAGAATATACATATCAAAATATATATGTAAATTATTAAATAAAAAATTGATTTAATAATCCGACTTAATCCTTAGCCAGCTAGTATTATCATCCGCCTGATTGAAGTCCGTGTAGTTAGCACACATAGCTAATCGGAACCTTGCACGTATCAATATACGACCACTACACCATTTTGCCTGAATTGAGAAAACCCTATGTGTAGGAATCTAAAGACTCGTCACTACGCTGGCAGTAGTTTTAACCACAAGCACATCAGCGACACTAGCTGTACGTAACGGCTACCCAGGTATTGAGCAAAAGGAATGCCAACAACCAAACTGACCGGACTGTATGAAGATTGTCACAGAAAGGCTCAGTAGGATAACGTCAGACCCCTATTAACCCGACATACCTTGGCCAATGATTTCTGGTGATGGCTGACCTAACACAGCGACTTCGTCAGACGAATCCCTGATGATTGTTCGCTGCCTCCATGTGGCTCGGAACTGTACCCAACTAAAACCTGTTTGCACGACTCTTTTGAGCCGTGGTAGGATAGTAATCTAAGTACAGTGGGTACTCATACAAGACAAATGAAAATCTCAGGTCAAAGGATTAACATGTACTTATGCCACAAGCGAAGTTCCATCCGACGATAGGTATAATACCATCTAGAAGTTCTTGGCGAGTCCGTCCGGTGTATTCATCTCTAGTGAGCACCTATATACTATTTTAGGTGACTCAACACCAATGGCTTGTGATACAGGCCACTGCCCCACGTCGGGGTCTCGAAAAGTATACACTAGTCTACTCCGGAGTATCGATGCTTAGTCTTGATACTCCCTCGACTAGAGACATTTAAGGATGTGCTTATGGACCTCCCAGCTCCTACATATATAATCACCATCATAATGCTGGTAGTCAAGCAATAATCCTACGAGCTTTATCAAAACGTATACACATAATGATAAAAACAAACCAGATAGTATACTATTATCTCGAATTAGACTGTTCTACCTGTATAGGTCCTCGTTCAATTATCATAATCACCTACTTACAATGACAATAATTGCCTTGAGGGCATTATATCCAATAAAAATTGATGGATTTGTGTCTACATTTTTCATGCGACCGTTAATATTTCGTCAGACACTAACCAACCGATTACCGAATGTGATCACTTATTGGGTGTAAATAGAAGTATCCTAATCTTGCAACACTTAAGGCACATCAAATAATCCCAAACTAGTTGTTCTAAGTCACCAGGTGATGAAGCACCCTCGCTGAATTTTTTTTATGCTATCTTGATAATTGCAAGACAGTGTTCATTTTTTTATGATATTAATAATTTTTTTCGTACTAAGGCATTACAGACAAGAGCATGACAGGTCTCTTCTACTATCCCAAGTTTTAAGATGTGTGTATGTGCATATAGTAGGGTATCAACGTTCAAATGTTTGGACTTAAAAATAGGCTCCACTTGTATCTTCTCAAACCTAGCAACTCCTTCATGATACCGGCCTTTTGGGAACAAGCTCATGACAACTTTTTACTAGATCCATTTAACCATCTCTTTTTTCTATTTTTTCTTAAAATCTCTCTCTCTTTTATATACATTTTCACCTTTTCATTTCAATTTTCAAAATTTTCTAATTATTATTTTTTTCCAAAGAAAAGTAGTTTTTTCAAAGAAAAGTAGAAGAAATTTTTTGTACAAAACCAAACCACTCCCACACATAAATCAAACAATATCCTCATTGTGTTAGAGTACATACCTTGTTACACCCACATAGTTTTGCTTATTTTTTCCGAAATCTTCTCGATTTTAAATTCTCAATTCTTACAAAAAAATGATGTGGACGTGCATTTTTGGAACCCAAACTAACTTGGTTTTATGGGGGTTAGTTTTGGGGATCCATTTCAAATTGGCATATAAAGATTTATTTCTCTTTAACTCACAAGAATATGTAAAGTGACCATATGCACCACAATAGGGACAAGTGTAATTAAATTTACCCATGTAACTAGATTTATGTTTAGAATAATGGTTGACAAATTTAGATAAAGAGGATTTTTGGATATTTGAAATTTTAAGATTAATATCTTCTTTATTTAAAAATTTCTTCCCTTTACTTGTTAAAGGATCAATCGTTTCTTGTTCTTTTGAAAACTTAGCAAAAGAAACTGTTAAATCATTATTGTGTTTCTTAAGAGAAACAATTTCCTTGATCAATTTTTCTTGAGAAATACAGGAAAATTTTAAAGAATCAAATTCTCTTTTAAAAGATGAAACCAAATTTTCACGATCATTACTCAAAAAATCACATGACAAAATCAAATTTTTATTTTCAGTTTTTAAAGCATTGGCGGTTTTTTATTGAATATCAATTTTTACAAGAAACCCAATTTTCTCCTTATCGAATTTATCAATTTGTGTCAGAAAATCATTTTTCTTTTTTTCTAATCTATCAATCAAAACATCATTTCTCAAAACTTCTTGTGAAATACTAGAAAATTTTAAAATATCAATTTCATTGGTAAATTTTTTAATCAAACTATCATTTTCTTCCCTCAAAAAATTGCGAGACAAAATCAAATTCTCTTTTTCGCTTTTCAAAGATTCATTCAACTAAACCAATTCTTTTTTCTCTTTTTCTAAAAGCAAAATTTTATTTTCAAGGAAACTATTTGGAGACATTACCATATTAAGTTCATCATGAAGATTAGGAGAAGCATCAATAAGTTGATCATGTGTACCATCAAATGAAAAATCGCAGTCCTTAAAATCAATAAACACTCATCATCGTCACTTGTTTCCTCATTAAACAATTCAAATAAAGCGTTGATGTCACGTAATAAGTTATAAGAATTACTGGGTTGGCTTCCTAAATTGAAAATATTTAGATCAACAGTCATGTTCCGTATGAAATTTTCATTGAACTACTGTGGCAGTTAATCAAAGCGCTCGCGGTAGCGGTAGCTGGGAATGGTCGTCCTAAGATTACCGGAATTTGATTTTTAGGGTTAAAGATAGGTTGCATTTCTAAAACAATGAAATCTATAGGGAATATAAATTCTCCTACTTTGATTAACACATACTTAATCTCTCTTTGACTTCTTAATGGAATGATCTGCCGACTGTAAAGTGACTTTTGTTGGTTCAAACTCATCTATCCCTAACTGTTTATAGACCGGAAAAGGAAGAAGGTTTACACTAGCGTATAGATCAAGTAAAATTCTATTAGTGACATACCTCCGATAATGCATGAAATTATAAGACAACCGGGATCCTTATACTTTATGGGTAGTGAATTACGTAAGACGTCATTAACATTACCGGCTAGAAAAGCCTTCTTAGGCACATGTGTTTTCCTCTTTTTAGTGCAAAGATCTTTAAGAAATTTAGCATAGGATGGAATTTGGTCAATTGCATCTAGGAGAGATATGTTGACCTTGACTTGTTTAAACGTCTCCATCATCTTCGCCAATTTAGCATCTTACTTTTTGGCCTTAAACGTTTTGGATATGGTGCTCTCGGCTCAAGAAGGTTATTCATAGAAGATGGATGAAATGTGGGTGTATCAATAGATATCGGCTGTGTAAGTGGGGTAGGAGACTGCCGCTCCTCATTAGCCGGTATCTCAGCAGAATTATTGGGCATCCTAACCTGGTTATCAACATATTTTCTCGATCTCAATATGGTTATAGCATTCATTTGAGAGGGATTTGTACGATCATTAGGATTTATAATAGATTGATTAGGTAAGGTGCCTAGCTCACGTCCTCTTAATGCTGCAACTAGCTGGCCAATTTTCTTTTCAATGTTTTCCAGCTGCTTTTCAATCCTATTAAGTCTAGTATTCTCGTCCCTATATCCTTATCGTGTGTTGGGTTGGGTTGGGTTGGGTGAAGGATCTTATCTTATGTTTTGGAATTGTTAGCTGGTGTTACCTTGATTCCATTGTAAATTAGGATGGTTCCTCCATTCTTTGTTATAAGTTTGAGAATAAGAATTATTATTATTTTGATATGCAGTATTGGCGGTCTCTTGCCCTTGAGGACCGCTTAGAAGGGGACATTTTTCAGAAATGTGGAACGAGTCTTGATGGTTTAGGCAAGGAGAAGGTTTGCTAACTTGTTGGATGGGGACAGTTGTAGTTGATAGCTTTTCTATTGATTTTATTATTGCTGCTAGCTCGGTTTGCATCCCTATAGTAGTTTCAACTGTGTGTAACCCTCTCCTAGATTTGGACGAATCTTTCTCACCAGTACTCTCCCATTACATGATTTTATTAGATAATTCTTCTAGAAAATTCCATGCGTCATCTTTCTTTTTCATCATAAAGTGACACATCGACTCTAGCATAAGTTTAGACTCCGTACCATCATACATTATCTGGCATAATTCCTACTTAGCTATATTGTGATGTGAGCATTTAATGAGAAGGTCTTTAAAACGTTCAAAATATTTCCAAAAGGATTCTCCCGGTTTTTGTGAAAATGTTCTAATTTCATTTTTGAATTTGGCGGTTTTAAAATGCGGGTAGACTTTTTAAGGAAAACTTTAATAAACTCCTCCCATGTGCGAATAGTATTGGCCGGCACACTGTAAAACCTATGCTTAGCTTTATCAGTGAGGGCAAATGGTATTAATCTAAGTTTTACAGTATCTTGATTTAACTGCTTTAATTTGAACAATTGGTATAAGTCCTCAAATTGCCTTATAAAGACATAGGCGTCTTCCGATTCAAAATCATAGAATTTAGAAAGTGAGTTTATGAAAGCATGTTTAATTTTATAGTCACCGACAACAATCAGTAAGATTATGCAAGATGACAGTGATGTGCGGACATGATAGCATATATCTGTAGGGTAGGTGTAGCGGGGACGATCTCAGCCATAGTATCTATAAAATCAAGATGAGTCAGCCGATTTTTTTTCGTTTCGACCCCACACGTGCATACACCGTATGCAAAAGTTTTTTTTTATATGCAAAAACTAAGATGCAAAAACTAAACTAGAGATTCTAGAAAATCACAACCGAAGATGCGCAAATAACCTAGATTTAGGGTTACCTAGGTCAAGTTATTAGATCCGCTCCTAACTTCCCAGAAACAAATTGCAGATTCTCTAACAGCTCTTTAACAATCTTGAAGCCAAATCAGTGCTAATTAAGCGGAAGGGTTCTGCTATACGAATTACCGAAATAGCGGGCCTTAATTAAATAACCACAACTAGTCACACATCACTAAACACCTCAAGATTGAATCGATCATCTTCTTGTCCTATTGAGCGCGATATGTCTTTAAGGGGATGAAGTCTAGATATTTTTTAATTTAATGTAGGTTAATGCGGATGCTCAGTTGTGATTTATGGGGCCTAAGAAGGGTGATGAAATCCCCACCTAATCTGGATTTGGGTTGTTGCCCCTTAGAATCTTTTTAAATATGCAATGCAATCTAAAACAATCTAAAATCTAAACTATTTTTTTTATGGCGTAAAGAATCCTACAAAAATCTGTTAGTTGGAATAAAATCGAGATTTTGGAAAGAACGGGATCTACCTAAATTTGCCTCTTGTTCGTCTCGATCTTCTCTTCATGTAACTTTGTCTCGATTCCTGAAATTTTAAACATAAATTTTGCAGAATCAAACGCACTAAAGGAAATCTAATTTAATCTACAATTAAAATCTAAAACTTAAATTTAAATGTAATTAAACTACACCTCCCCGACAACAGCGCCAAAAACTTTATAGGGATTTTATTAGTCTCCAAATTTAACCGCAGGTATACAAGTTATCGCAGTCATACATGAGAATCATTCCCACAGAAAGGTGTGTTAACTATTTTAAATGCAAGTTTAAGAAGATAGTTGATTGAAAACTAAGTAGCAAGGAATTAAAAAAGTGGGGGTTTTATAAGAAAAAAATTTAGGGTTTTTGTTTTGCTTATCGTTCAATGGTTGGTTTAAAAGATATTATTTCTTTTCTAGATTTCTTTCTAATATATTTTATATTACTTAATATAAAAGCATATGTTATGAAAACTTAATTAACAATAGCCTATCAATTATAAATGATCATTTAGATACCTTATGAAAAACTTATTTCGAGGTTATTAAGAATAATGACCTAGGTTGAATTTATTTTAATAAAAATCATATCTTTACGGTCCTTAATTAGGGTTCTAGTTTGTTAAAGCTTCATAATCCTAATTAGTTTTTAGGTGTATCACCTATCCCTAGATCCATTCAAATTATCAATTATCCTTATTAAAATCTAATTCATATGATGAAAATTTAAAAGAAAGGAATTACATTAAAATAAATTCACCATTAAACACAAGAAAGAGAAAAGATAAAATATCCAACCATAGAAATTACGCAAATACAAACCCTAGAAAAATAGATTAGTTACTCATATTATAAAAAAGGAAAATTTTATTCGTAATAAAAGTACTTATAATTATTCTTGATTGCTCCCTCTCCAAGAGTAAACCCTGATTTGTAAGTATATAAGAGATATATATATCAAACCCTAAGGCTATACCGGTGCTTATATAAGGTTAAGGAAGCTTGAAGAATAAGTAATAAAAAATACAAGAGAATCAGCTTGCTAACAACTATGAAAATCTAATCTAATTGCTCTGTTGGATGATATTGCATGCCTTCAGAATCTTAGAAAAATAAAACCATACATCTTATATTAATTTATGTGGAAAGGCAATCGTGCCCATAAAAAATCTTATCGAATGGTCCAAAACCGACCGCTGATCCGCCCCTAATTGACTTGATTCGCCGCTGATCCGTCGCCGAATTTTGGCTTCATGGCTCCATATTTTTTCTGTGGTTTTATCGTCAAATTAGATGATTTTTGAGCTCATAAAACCTTGAATATCTCACTGTCTTTCTGTAGTTGCGTGGATCTCTGAATTGTTCCTAAATTTGGAATATAATTAAATATGTTGATTTGTTGCTTTTGATTTGATTTGGTTTCTCCAACTGATTTGTTGTTGTGATGATTGATTCACCTCTATTTATTGCAACTTTTGCTGATTTGTAATGATATTCTAAATTTGCAAATTATTCCTTTTGATTTCCTGAATAACTTTCTTAAGTCTCTATTGTACGCACGTAATCCTCATTTTAGAACAATTTTACATCTTTTTGCATAAAAGCCCTGTTATCTGTAATAATTCATAAAAGATACCCGGAACAACATAATATATGACAATAAAATGATAAATGGGTCAGAAAAATGTGCAATAAATTATGCCTATTAGTAACATGGATGGCAGGGTGTCTGTCGCGAGTTATAAGGTTACTCTTTTATGAGGTGCGTTATGTTGGAAAGAGTTCTAAGGAGGATACCGAGGTAATCGTGGTGCTGGATGCTCATTATAACTCAGCAGAGGATACGACCTAATTTTTTTTAGATAAATTCGTTCATTTATGAACATAGTCCCATTAGCTATCCAAACAAAATTCTAAGGCAGGTATTGCTTGATTCGGGAGATAGTTGATTTCCGCATGTTTGAGATATAGAGAGATAAAGTTGAAATATTATAGTGGATTCACTCATTGAGCCTGTTTCTCAAACACAGTTTGTGAAACTATTAGTAGAGAAGTTAAGTATGCGATAGCATATGAGATGCGAATATACGATACCGCAATAATTGACCTTAAGTGCAAGTAGGAGATTGTTGGATATAGGTGCCCTCAAGGCAATTATCGTAATTGCAGGAACGCAATTACCGAATTCAAGGATGACCTATGTAGAGAATAATCTTGCTCGAGATGATAGTATGCTATCTGTTTTGTCTTTATCTTTTATGTGTATACGTTTTACTCGTTATCACGTATCGTTAATATATGAGATAAAGCCCATAGGATTTTTGCTTAACAACCAGGATTAGTGATGGGGATCATATTAGTAGGACATGGATAGTTCATAAGCACGTCCTTAAATATTCTAGTCATAGGAGTATCGAGACTGAGCATCGGTACTCCAGTTTAGATTAGTGTATACGTTTCCTGATCCGGTTGGAGAGCGATAGCTGATCACACATCTATTAGTATTTGACTTCGAGGATTGTATACAGATCATCATTAGATTATGATTACACTGGACGGACTCATCGAGAACTCCTATATGGTATTATATCAATTGTCAGATAGCAGTTTTCTGGTGACGATAGTACACGGTAATCTCTTGACCTGAGATTGCCAAGTGTCTTGTGTGTGTTCCCATTATACTTTGATTACTGCTCTACCACGGCTCTACTGAGTCGTGTAGATAGGTTTTAGTTGGGTATAGTCCCGAAGCACATGAAGACAGTGAGCGGTCGAATTGATTCGTCTCTCCTGGTATAGGTAGTCGATATCGCACTGTGCAGGATATGACTATAACCAAAAGTCCTTGGCCAAGACGGTTGAGGTAAATTAATAAGTATTATCAGTTGTATCTCGGTTGGTTATAAGTCTAATGTCGCACGACTTATCGGGTTATTGGGGGTCGGACAGTTTCCACCCCCAGATATGATATGCGACACTCTTTGACGAAGAGACCGGACTGTATGGTATTCGTCGCTGATAGACTATGTCAAGTCCGGATGAGTTTGCTTGTCGACATGCCTTTATCTTGCTCATACCTGGGTAGTTGTTACGTGCAGGTAGTACCGCTGACGAGCTTGTTGGATAACCCGTGATGGGATTGAATCAGAAAGTGTTTTAGATTCAATCGAATATGATCCTATTTTACCTACCGCCGGCATATTGACAGGTCTTTAGATTCCTTCAATGAAAGTGGCTGAGCAAAATGTTGATGTGGCGTGCGTATTGGATACTTACGAGATTTCGATTAAATGTATGATTTAATCGAATATCCGAAAAATACTAACCGGTTTAAAAGCCGGAATATTAAGTCAAGTGTTGACTTAATAACCGTATATGAGATATGGTTTCTAGTATTGTGTATATGATATACACTCTTTCTCCAGTATATGATAATGATGATTTATCGTGTTTGTGATACATGATGTGTATGTGTATGGGATATACTTCCTTTCTTCCTTTCATTGCATATATATATCCTTTCTTCCTTTCATTGCATATATATATATATATATATATATATATGATATATATGTTATATATGTACACAGATGTGTATATATTGTCTCGCTACATACACAAATACATATATATGTATTTGTGTGTGTATGAATTTGTCATGAGATGCAAATTACATAACCATGTGATGGTGGGACCCACTCTCTCTCTCTCTGTGTATGACAACAAAGAGGAGAGAGAGTGAGAATGAGAGAAGTCTCATATTATATATGAGAAAGGGAAAAAGAAAAGAAAGTGTACAATTCTTTCTCTCTCATGCCATCTTCTTCTTCTTCATCTTCCTTTTGACCTTCCTTGCTACAAAAATGGTAAGTCATGATAAAGCGAAGGGAATTTAAAAAGGGAGGGTTTTTATTAAGCACATCACCTCCCTCTTTAACGTAGCAAGTTCAAAGACCGAGTTTTTCCACTCGTTGATGGAGATGAAGGTTCAGACGTGTTCCTTTCACCGTGGATCATCTACGACGAGGCGGTCGGCATTCACACTCATCTATGAGCTCACAAGTCTAGTTTGGGTCTTCCGATAGACGATCGGACACTCTAGAAAGGTTGTAGCCCCTTTACTTGCTTTCTAGGTTTTTTTTAGTATGCTACAATTGCTTGTATTTGATGATTGTTGGTTATGGATTGGTTCTATGGTTAAAAAAGTGTTGTTTACTATTTCCGCCGCAGTCCGCGAATGTCGCAACCCTAGGACTAATCCCTAACATGAGTTGGAGTGAAACCCGTCACGGTAAGGTAACCTCTCAGCTTCATGGAGCTGGCCGCCGAAAATATCGGAGTTGGATATAGACTCAAGCCCTCGCTCAGCGCGGTGTTGTTGGTGGTCAGTAGTGGCTCCTGGGTCCCGCATATTGCAGGGTCAAGATACGTCGTCTGATGTTTTAGACTTGCTTTGGGGCATGGTCGGAGTACCTCATGCCTTTAGACATGCTTTGGGGCAGGGTTGAGGATGCTTGACATCTTAACATGTTTCCAGGGGTACACGGCATCTTTAGACAGGCTTTTGGGGCGGGGGTCGTGTGGCTCAGGTGTGCTTTAAATATGCGTGCAACAGCGACCCCTCGGGAAATACTGCCTGGGTCTTTATTGAGCCTTGGTGTTAATATTCTGGCAGAACTGCCGACAAGACAAACAACTCTTCTAAACAGCCAACCATAGCCTTAACGTGTATTTTATGGCAGCTTATGCTCTCTATGTATTTATCATTCTAGAAAGCAGCCACATGGGCTGGTCGACATGTAAATCATCAGAATTTATAAATATCGGCCGCCTTCTGATTGTTGTGTTTAATGTTGTTTTGATAGTCCTTGTTATGTATGACCGCCTTCTGATGTTTGTGTTTCATGTTGTTTTGATAGCCCTTATGTAAGAATGACCTATGACGTAATGTCCAAAACTCCTAACCGATTTGTTATAAGTCTTTGTGGGTGGAAACCCATTAGGGAAAGAATGTTCTCCCCTTCTCTTAATAGACTTAATTACTTAGTTAGGTAGGGAGAAGTGTGTTAGCTTTAACTGTTTATTTATGGCTTTGGACACCAACGAGTCTAACGGTAGAAAATACTTAGAGCCAACACCTCTTTTGGCACATCTGGTGAGACCCACTGTCGTTTATGCCCGTTGTAACTAGGAGTAAAGGAGCATTAACCTCAAATTTAGAAAAAAATTGAAATACACATGCAAACAAATCCTACTTTTGAGAGGATCTTGAAACCTCGATTCCTGAAAGCACTTTACGGCCTAATGTCAGTAGACCAACTAGGCCGGTGCCTGAAGGCACCACTTGGCCTGATGTCAATGAACAAATGAGGTTGATGCCTGAATTCATTCCAAAAGTAGGATGGAATGGATACATAAGGCCAATATGTATGATGCCACGGCCTTGTTGGATACTTTCTGTGACAAGACGTGACTTATTATTAGACTTAACTCAGGGCGCACTCAGTATCATCCCTAGGGCTATGAGACCTGCGTTGCAACGTATGGTTGAAAATGAAGAATCCATATTAAAGATTCTTCAGTTTCAAGCCATGGCCAGATAAATGACTCCCATGAATGAAAGTGATGGATCTCCGGATCTACTTCAGATGTTATCTTCCGTTGATCTGCTGCGACCTTGATGGACGGATGAGATTGGGTTTGGAGGGTTGCCTCCTGATGTGGATCTTAATGGGTTTTATGTGGTTGAGGTCGAGCTACCTGCAAAGAAATCCCGGGGTGGTTGTGCCACCGAGGACCCTCCGACGATCAAGTTAGACGGGGTATTTTGGCTGAGTAACGGCCTATTGGTGTAAAAATAGCTTACCTGAGTCGTCTGAAAGAGAGGTTTATATAGTGGCAGCCATGGGCAGGCGGGCGCGAGATTCATGCCGGCCGTTATGCCCCTGGTGTCACGTCCGCGTGATAGGCGGGATTCCTCATTAATAACGAGATATGCTCGTTAATGGGGGATCGTGATGGCGTGGAACGCGGGATCATGGGTGGCGGATATCTCGCGTATGGCGAGATTCGCGGAGCCGTGGTGGAGACGCCTGTGATCGGTGCTATGAGTCAGTTGGTGAGACCGAGGAAGCGCAGCTCGGCGGGAGGCTCGGGAACGAGCGGGAGGCCGATGCGACTTCGTTCTATGATAGCTCGGAGGCGAGCTGGGGGTGGTCTAGAAGGCCACCTAAGGTCGGGAACATTCTCGGGCCGGAGGTCCGGGGTGTTATCCCAACGTAACGTTCTTGATATTTTCTTGTAAGCTTTGGGATACGTCATCTGCCACGTGTCATTATCTGGGGAGTCACCGATATCGAGCATCATCATTAGCCCCCCACTCTCGTCCCGGCCCGTTCATGGGTCGGGTCGAGAGTGGTCTGACCGGTCACCCGGGGTGAGCTCCCACTCGAAGATATCGTCGGCGCGCATTCCCGGGCAAAGAGTAGTATTTTCTTGGTGACGTCAGCGGATCAGGGGAGAGATCTCGCATTAAAGAGGAAGCGCCGGTTTGTGCGTACGTTCGTCGAAACGACAACCCACGTGTCTGGCGTTGGTTGGCTGACGAGACGGGCCGCAGGCGTTCCCGCGCCCGATGGGACGCGCCCAATGTGAGTGCGATAGGTGGAATGTTGTCTGCCGTTGGTTGTGAAGCGTTGTTTTGACGGGAGGCGATCAGAGCCGTAGGATGTGTACGCCGGCAGCTATAAATAGAGGCGGGATCCCCATCAGGGCCCACACCTCTCGATAATTTCCTCGTCCCTAGTCGTGTTAGCCCGGCGCTCTTCTCCCCAGGTCGGATTCCTTGCGTTTTCTCTCCTGAGGACACATCCTTTTGATCAGGTTAGATGTCTTCTTCCAAGGAGTCTGTAGAAATAGTCTGGGTAGAGTCTAGAGAGTCTTCTGAAGCTTCCTCTTCTACTTCTTCCTCTTCTGAGTCGGATTCCCCCTAGGGAGTTAGGGTTAGTCGTGCTCCCCGGGGTCGTGTGACGGGGGCGATCCCTAGAGCGCAGGTCACGGGTGTTCTTGGTGCATCATCCACGCCGAGGCATGCGGATGAGCTCGCCACCACCTGGACTCGTTTCCACATTCCTCCCGGCTATTCGCTTCGTCTGACCGAGTAAGGGGAGAGGGCAGACCAGGTACGGGGCAAGGAGATTGCTTTGTACCTAGAAGCCTTTTGGGCCGGGATGCGCCTGCCCTTTTTCCCCGAGGTGAGTGCTGCGTTGAATTGTTTTGGGTTAGTCCCGGGCCAGTTAGTACCGAACTCTTGGAGGATTCTCCTTGGGTTCCTGGTCTGGTTGAAATTGCGCCTGATCCCTTTCAGCCGGAGCCTTCTCGTTTCTTCTCTTTGCTACAAAAACCACCGTGGCGATCACAGGGGCGAGCCGAGCTGGATATATATCTCTTTTAGAAAACAACGGAGGACGCTGCCGGGTCGGGGGTCGTCGTAGTACCTTCTTCCATTCACGAATGGAAGAAGAAGTTTTTGTTTATTGGGCCGCCTGAGGGTGAGGATTGGCCTGTGCCCACCCAGTGGCATGGGGCCAGCTGTCCGCTGGTGAGTCGGTCGAATGATCCCGACGCGGTGGTGGTGTCGGAGTGGGAGCCCCTCCCCCGGGCTGATGTGTTGCTGTCTGAGCGGGCTCTCAGTTGGGCCGGGCTCAGTCCCGCCCAGTTCGCGGGTAAGTTAGGAGTTTTCAGGCAACCTGTTTAGACTTGTGTATTCTTTCACTTTTTCTAGCATTGCTGACTCCTTTGTACTTTTGTCTTATGCAGAACCCATGGACCTAGGCAAATTTCGGACAGCTCTGGTCGAACAGAAGAAGGGGAAGAAGGCCGGAGGTGCCGGCCCTTCTAGCCCACCGTCGGCTCCGGTCCACCGACGGCCGCTCCATCCAGGCGCCCAAGTATGCCCCGGGCCCCAGAGTCTAACCGTGCATCGAGCCGAAAACATGCTCGGGCGCAAGAGCCCCGGGATCCGGAGGTGGGAGGTGAGACTGGTTCTCCTGCATCGCTCCTCAAGAGGTTTCATAGGATGGCACCCCACTCCCTGGCTTCCTCGATCCTAGTGGACGATGGGGAACTTCGTTTCGAGGTGCCCTCGGGACTTTCCGTCGCCGACAGCCTACTCTCTGAGATGGAAAGGTCGGCCGGGGGCAGAATCCCTCAGGGGACCCTTCGGACCCAAATGGCGGCCATTGCTCAAGAGACCGTGCAGGTTAGTGTTCGCACCCCACTTGGTTCTTCATTCAGTATTTTTATTCGCGTGATTGGATGTCCCCCTTTTCCTTTTAACCTCTTCGTTTTCTTCAGGTCCTCCAGCACGTCGCTCTCGTCGTCAACATGGAGGACGAGGAGATAGCCCCGGCGATGCAGGCCACGGGAGAGTTCTCCTCGCGGGAGGAGAGCTCAAGACTGGAGCTGGAGGCGGTGATGGAGAGGGTCGCTACCCTCGAAGACCGGGCGGCGGCCGGGGACCGTGAGATCGCCAGGTGCCTAGAGGCCGCCCGAGCGCCGAGGCTATGTTAGAAGATTCCAAGGTGCTCGTTGCTACCCTGAAGAAGATGGCGAACACCCTTCGGAAGGAGAATAAGACGGCTAAGGAGAGGAGGAGGCGTGCCGAGCTCCGAGCGTCGAAGACGGTGGAGAGCTACAAGAAGTCGAACCAGTTCTACACCGACCTCGCTGGAGCCGCTGCCATCGTTTGGCACGATGCCCTCGACGCCGTCAAGGCCCTGATGCTAGAGTTCCCTGACGGCGAGCTCCGGGATGAGTACCTTCTCGGGGATGACGCGCAGGGGAATGCCCCCGGAAGCGCTACAGGAGGAGAGGCACCCGGTGGGAGCGTTGGGGAGAAGTCGGTCCCCCCGGCTCCCGGCGCCGAGGCTCCTGCGATGGATGCGGACCTTCAAGACTCCGCCTCGGTTGTCGCAGTGGATGCGCAGCTCATTGAGGTTCTCCTCGGCCGCGAGGCCTGAACTTCCCCGCCTCCTTATTTTCTTTGCGCTAAAATTTTGTAAGCCTCCAGGCGTTTTTGTAAGGCTGGGGAGCCCAAAATACCTCTGTAAAGACTTCTGATTTTTATGAATAAAAAATCCTTTTTGCAGTGTTCTTTGTGTGCACATTTTCCCTTTGTTTGTAGTAAACATTTTGTTTGCACAGTACCGCTTTCATGTTAGGTCGGTTTTTTGTCTAGCGATCGCACGTCGAGTTGAATTCGACCACTTGCCATCTCCATGGCCCCGAAGTCGAGGTGGAGATCACTTAGTAAAGACGTGGGGGAAGTTGAGCAGTGAAGCCGCTCAGTGGCTTCTTGATGATGGCTTCAATCCTTGGTGTCGTTGGGCAAGGAGTTGTCTGCAAAGGATGTACCGAGCAGGGTAGCTGCTCGGTAACCTCTTGATGAGGGCTTGGATCCTTGGCGTCGTGGGGTAAGAGATTACCAGCCAAGGATGGACCGATCAGGGTAGCTACTCGGTGGCCTCTTGGTGAGGGCTTTGATCCTTGGCGTCGTGGGTAGTGAACTACCGGCCACGGATGGACCGAGCAGGGTTGCTGCCCGGTGGCCTCTTGGTGAGGTCTTTGATCCTTGGCGTCGTGGGTAGTGAACTACCAGCCATAGATGGACCGAGCAGGGTAGCCGCTCGGTAGCCTCTTGATGAGGGCTTTTATCCTTGGCGTCGTGGGGTAAGAAATTACTAGCCATGGATGGACCAAGCAGGGTTGCTGCCTAGTTTCCTCTTGGTGAGGGCTTTGATCCTTAGCGCGGGAGGGCATGGAGAGGCCTTCTAAGGATGGACCGATCAGGGTTACTGCCCGGTTGCCTTTTGGTGAGGGCTTTGATCCTTGGCGTCGGTGGGTAGTGAACTACCAGCCAAGGATGGACCGAGCAGGGTTGCTGCCCGGTTGACTCTTGGTGAGGGTTTTGATCCTTGGCGTCGGTGGGTAGTGAACTACCAGCCAAGGATGGACCGAGCAGGGTTGCTGACCAGTTGCCTCTTGGTGAAGGCTTTGATCCTTGGCGTCGTGGGGTAAGAGATTACCAGCCAAGGATGGACCGAGCAGGGTTGCTGCCCAGTTGCCTCTTGGTGAGGGCTTTGATCCTTAGCGCGGGAGGGCATGGAGAGGCCTGCTAAGGATGGACCGAGCAGGGTTGCTGCCCGGTTGCCTCTTGGTGAGGGCTTTGATCCTTGGCGTCGGTGGGTAGTGAACTACCAGCCAAGGACGGACCGAGCAGGGTTGCTGCCTGGTTGCCTCTTGGTGAGGGCTTTGATCATTGGTGTCGGTGGGTAGTGAACTACTAGCCAAGGATGGACCGAGCGGGGTTGCTGCCCGGTTGCCTCTTGATGAGGGCTTTGATCCTTGGCGTTGTGGGGTAAGAGATTACCAGCCAAGGATGGACCGATCAGGGTTGCTTTCCGGTTGCCTCTTGGTGAGGGCTTTGATCCTTGGCATCGTGGGGTAAAAGATTACCAGCCAAGGATGGACTGAGCAGGGTTGCTGCCCGGTTGCCTCTTGGTGAGGGCTTTGATCCTTAGCGTGGGAGGGCATGAAGAGGCCTGCTAAGGATGGACCGAGAAAGGTTGCTATCCGGTTGCCTCTTGGTGAGGGCTTTGATCCTTGGCGTTGTTGGGTAGTGAACTACCAGCCAAGGATGGACCGAGCAGGGTTGCAGCCCGGTTGCCTCTTGGTGAGGGCTTTGATCCTTGGCGTCGGTGGGTAGTGAACTACCAACCAAGGATGGACCGAGCAGGGTTGCTGTCCGGTTGCCTCTTGGTGAGGGCTTTGATCCTTGGCATCGTGGGGTAAGAGATTACCAGCTAAAGATGGACCGAGCAGGGTTGCTACCCGGTTACCTCTTGGTGAGGGCTTTGATCCTTAGCACGGGAGGGCATGGAGAGGCCTGCTAAGGATGGACCGAGCAGGGTTGCTGCCCGGTTACCTCTTGGTGAGGGCTTTGATCCTTGACGTCGGTGGGTAGTGAACTACCAGCCAAGGATGGACCGAGCAGGGTTGCTGCCCGGTTTTGTGAGGTTCTGTCCGACCTTCTCTGGTGCGTGAACATCGGGAAGAGTAACCGTCGCGGGTGACACATGTCATGAATGTATGGGGGGAGGCGAAGCGTTTAGAAGAGCCGCGTCGTTTCGATTTCGGATCGCCGAGAAAGACGGGAGATCCGCCGCGTGGCGGTACAGTAGTGGAAGAGACGAACGGCTGTTGGACTCTTGGGGACGCCGTGGGGTTATAAAATGGAGGGCATGTTGATCACTCTTTTCTTCATCCCCAAAACGTAAGAATGGACACTTTCCATTTCTCTATCCCTGAGATCATAAATTTCGAGGACGTATACCTGTACGACCAGCTGTGCTCCAAGGAGACGGTGCAGGCGGTGATCCGGCGGGTGGAGGATCACATCGGCCGCCTGATCCCCCGGCGATCACCCCTTCTCCAGCTGCTGATGTACTCCATCTGGAGGGTATCGCCGGGGCTGCACAACCTTTTGTTCGAACAACTGAAGGATGAGGCGGTTGGCAATATGAGGTCGTTATGTCGCCCCGGCCTGATCTCGATGAGTCTGCAGGATCGATCGGTGGCACTCATTCTCGAGTGTTACCAATTGAGGCATCTCGCCAATGGGTGCCCGCCCGTGGAGCTTTATGGCCTGTCCGTGGCCACGAGGGTTCGCAGACAGCATCAGAGGCAGAGGTCCGAGGTGGAAAGGGCTCGGCTGGTGGAAATTTCCTCGGAGTACCACGAGGAATATTTCTTGTACCCCTTTCCCTCGCTACTGTAAATTTTTTTCTTCTTCTTTTCAATGTACGGCTGAGGAGCCTATAATACCTTTTTGAATCAATAAAATTCTTCTTTTTTGCAATGCTCTATCGTGTCCTTCTTATTGTTTAAATAAAAAGAACTTAGAAGAATTTATATTGCTTTGTTGAAGAACCCAAGTAGTGGCCTGCTAAGGACGGACCGAGCAGGGTAGCTGCTCGATGGATCCGGAGGTTCAGTCCGACCTTCCCTGGTTCGTGAACATTGGGAGGGGCGACCGTCGCAGGTGGCACGTGCCAGGAATGCTTGGGGGAGGCGTAACGTTTCGGGGAGCAGCGTCACTTTTGCCACGTGGCGGCGCGGTACTGGAGTAATCTTGGCGGATCCCAGGATTCGCGTCCACGCGTGCGCGAATCTGGGTCCGTAAGGATCCTGTTTGAGGTTATAAATAGAGAAGGAGACGGCAATTCCTTCGGCATCGCTTTCTTTTAAGATGACTGGGCGTATATATTCGATCGAAGAGATCATCACCTTCGACGACGTCTCCGTGTATGACCAATCCCTGGCTGAGGATGGGTACCGGGGAATGGTTCAGCACCTCGAGGGTCAGGTCGGCCGGCTTCTCCCTCGGCGGTCATCCCTGCTTCAGTTGCTGATGTACGCAATTTGGAGGAGGTCCCCGGGGTTGGACAACCCCTTCTCCGAGGAGCTGCTGGACGAGGTGCTCGACAAGGTGCACTCAATCTTCCTGCTCGACCTTATCTCGAAAGCCAAGCACGACCGATCCTTGGCCCTCATTCTGGAGTGCTTCAAAAGGAGGTACATCATGAGCCAAGGCGCAGAGGGCGGGGCGTCGGGTGCTTCCGTGGCGTCCCGGGTTCGCGTGCAGCATCGGCAGGAGCGGGCTGCAGAGGCTAGGATCCGGCTAGCAGAAATCTACTCTGAGTATCACCATGAGTACTTTCTCGATCCCGTTCCCCCTCTATTGTAAATTTTTCCTTTTTCTTCTGATCAGCTTGTGCTGTCCGGAGCAGGTTGGCGTTCACCTCGGACTCAAGCTGGATCTCACGTTCGGTCCATGCCTTTACCTCGGCCATGGTCTTAGGTTGCGCTAATGCAAAGGAGCGTAGCCACTCCTTATGCCTAAGACCCGACCTAAGTGTCGTAATGACCGTTTCGTCCCGGTGTTCTGGGACCTCGAGGAGGGCATTGTAGAAGTGGGTGACGTATCTCTTGAAGGATTCTTTGTCCCCGCTCTTTATGGTGAAGAGATGGTCGACAGTCCGCTTCTGCCGTCTGTTCCTGACAAAGTGGCCGAGGAATTGGGTGGCCAGTTCATCGAAGGTAGAGATTGAGCGTGGCGTGAGTCCTCAGAGCCAGTCTCGTTCGGAGCGGATGAGAGTGGCGGGGAAAGCGCGGCATTGAGCGGCGTCGGAACGGTCCTGGAAACTCATCCCGGCTGTGAACGCGTCCAAATGGTCATTCGGGTCGAATTTCCCGTCGAAGAGTGAGACTTTCGGGGGCTTGTTCCGGGAGGAGACGTGGACGGCGAGTAGCTTTTTGGTGAAGGGCTTCGTGAGCGAGTCGGCGGCATATTTAGCCCCGTCGCTTGAATGACAACTTTCCCGATGCATGCCTTCGATCTTCTTTTCGACGGCGTCGAGTCGGCCGTGGTATCCCGATGATTCGGCACATTCTGATTTTTGGCCTCTTCTGCCGGAGACCTCTGCCTGGCCACGGCCCCGGTTCTGTTCGATGAGGTTCCTCAGGTCCCCTGGCGAGGTTGTCTTCAAGCTGTCGTGGCGAGTCCCGTGCGCACGACCCCGTCGAGGGAGGGGGTGCCGGTCGTGCCTGGGCGCAGGAGAGCTGACCTACACCTCCTCGGGAGGGACAAGGGCGCAATAGGGCTCGAGGCGAGGCGCTCTGGCAAAAGACATCGGTGTTGAGCTGTGCGGCGCCCACCGGGTCATTGAATACGTCGACCCGGGGGATCTGTGGCCGCCGGAGACTGTGAGGCAGTGTTCGGTCGTGCCAACGCGGGCAGATTCTTCTCTCCCTCTGTAGGGGTCCCGGTCTCGAGATGGGGGAGCGGCGACCTGAGGAGCTTGTTCGGCCGTTTGGACATGGACGAGTGCATCCACGACGGACGCGGGTCGATCTATCCGAGTGGATAGGGCGTTAATGGCGTTCGGAAGAGGAGGGGATTCTCCCTCGTCTCCACTGCGGGGAGGCCGACGGCTGGTGCTTGGATTTTCGCGGTGACCTCTCTCCATGAAGTCGAGATCGGAAGATGAACTTTTCGTTGAGTGGAACTAGTTTCCCACAGACGGCGCCAACTGATGGATCTCTGGATCTCCTTCAGATGTTATCTTCCGTTGATCTGCTGCGAGCGCCGATGGACGGATGAGATTGGGTTTGGAGGGTCGCCTCCTGGAGTGTGTGGATCTCAATGGGTTTTATGTGGTTGAGGTCGAGCTACCTGCAAAGAAGTCCCGGGATGGTTGTGCTACCGAGGACCCTCCAACGATTAAGTTGGACGGGGTATTTTGGCAGAGTAACGGCCTATTGGTGTAAAAATGGCTTACTTGAGTCGTCTGAGAGAGGGGTTTATATAGTGGCAGCTATGGGGAGGCGGTCGCGAGATTCACGCCGGCCGTTACGCCCTTGGCGTCACGCCCGCGTGATAGGCGGGATTCCCCATTAATAACGAGATATGCCCGTTAATGGGGGATCATGATGGCGTGGAACGTGGATTCATGGGCGGCGGATATCTCGCGTCTGGCGAGATTCACGGAGCCGTGGCGGAGACACCTGTGATCGATGCTGTGGGTCGGTCGGTGAGACCGAGGAAGCGCAGCTCGGCGGGAGGCTTGGGAACGAGCGGGAGGTCGAGGCGACTTCGTTCTGTGATAGCTTGGAGGCGAGCTAGGGGTGGTTTAGAAGGCCACCTAAGGTCGGGAACATCCTCGGGCTGGAGGTCCGGGATGTGATCCCAACGTAACGTTCTTGATCTTTTCTTGTAAGCCCTGGGACACGTCATCTGCCATGTGTCATTATCTGAGGAGTCACCGATATCGAGCAGTATCAGAAAGGCAGGGTAATCCTCCCTATATGAGGGATTTGACCCTGCTACCGGCAGGAATTTTTTGCCGAGATCAAATGTTTATGGTACTAATAGGGGCATGCCTTCATCCGAGTACCCTTCAGTGAGAAATATGGCCAGTTGGTTTCGGCCCCTCCGTCCAGAATTAGGCCGTGGAAAACTTTCAAGAATGAAGGTTTACCAAACCATGCAAAACATGAACCCAAAGAATGTGCTAAATGCGATTACCAGGAGCAACCAGCTGATAATGCCGATTTTGCGCCACCAAATCAACCGGAGCCAAACTTTGGTGTAGTGGAAAGGGAATACCTAGGTAATAATCCAAACATCTTCAAAATGCCATATAATAATCAAGAAAATAGCATGAGGGGGGACAATGCACAAACTAATGCGAGTTATGTGCCGCCGAATCAATTGGTGCCCAATCCCGGTAGCACACTTGAAAGGCCATATCCGTCATATCCTGACATCAGTGGTTTCGATAGACTGTCATATAATGGTCCAGGTGTTGCAGGTCCAGTGTACCATTACACTCAAGACTTGAACCCGTTCGTGACCTTCACACGACAGATACTCGAGTCATAAGTGCGGGAATACTGGTGAAACCAGAGTTATATGAGAAACCATACCTGATCAACATGATTGGATATGTGAGTTTCCACGGCAGTTTTAAGATTTCCGACGTCACCTTGTTTCAAGGGAATGTGGGCAATCAGCTGATAAATATATAACCAGATTCACAATGTAGTGCAAAGATGCTAGGAGTAGACTATTTAAAATTGCGGCTCTTTGATAAGTCATTTACTGGGGTTGCATTACCCAATTTTGACCTCAGGCTCAATAATTGATTGACCCACTATGGAGTTTGCATTTGGGTATCGGTTTATCACGATTGAAGCTGAAGTGAATATCGCCGATTTGGATAAAATAAGTCAGAGAAACGGTGAAGATGTCGAAAACTTTGTGGCACAAATTTTACGTGTAAAACATAAATTTAAATTTATGCTGATCGGACAAGAGTATATGTTTATGGTATATAATAACCTACTCCATAAAGCAAAGAAACATTTTACTAGAACCATGTTCCCCAACCTTAAAACTTTGATTCAAATTATGGTCAAGTATGAGAATATATTGAAAATGAAGACCGAAAGAGGAACTCCTCCAAACCAACAGGATAGATAAGTAGGTTTGATGTATCAACGATGGAAATCGTTGAAGAATCCTGAGAAGAAGAACATGAAATAGACGAATTCGGTGCTAAGGCTGCCAGACTGATTACTGGGGGCCCCTATATCTGCAAATCCCCATAAAAGTTAGCTAATGCCGTAAACAGTAAACTTGTGCGGCGTAACTTTTATGAGGCCGAGTGGCATTACAATTTTGACAGCACTAAGATCGCACAAATATTTGATATGTTGTTAAAAGATAAACACATCAAGTTACCGGCTGTACATAAAATCTCTCTTGCTGAAGAGATTGCAAATAAAAAAATTATTATAAATGGCACAACATAGACAGTCATAGAACCAATAACTGTGTTGTTTGGCAAAATGTTCTGTAGAAAGCAATTCACAAAATGAAATGGCACCAATAACCGGCTGTACATAAAATCTCTCTTGCTGAAGAGATTGCAAATAAAAAAATTATTATAAATGGCACAACATAGACAGTCATAGCACCAATAACTGTGTTGTTTGGCAAAATGTTTTGTAGAAAGCAATTCACAAAATGAGGGTTAAGCCGCCTTTAGGGCCCACTGAAATCAAGAAAGATCCATTCCCGAAATCGGCCTCATTGAACATGGACAGCTTACAATTCGGCGAAGCTGAAGCCAATATAGACATCTAGATGCTCATGGAGAATGCAGATTCTCAGAATGATCCCGTTGAACATTGATGATGCTCGGTACTGAGACCTCCCCAGATCACGACACGTGGCAGATGACGTGTCATGAGGCTTACGGGAAAGGAGCAAGAACGGTACATTGAAGGCGTATCCCGGGCCTTCCTCCCGAGGATGTTTCCGACCTTCGGTGGCCTTCCAGACCACTTCTATGCTCGTCTTACAAACAACCATTGGCTCACCTCCGAGACTTCCTGCACGCTGAGCTTCCTCAGCCCTCCTAGCTCGCCTCCAAGCTATCACAGAACCAAGCTTGCTCGGCCTCCTGCTCGCCTCCGGGTCTCCCGCCGAGCTCAGCTTCATCGGTATCACCGACCGACCCACAGCTTAGATCACAGGCGTCTCCGCCACGGCTCCGCGAATCTCGCCAGACGCGAGATATCCGCCGCCCATGATCCCGCGTTCCACGCCATCGTGTTCTCCCTATTAACGAACGTATCTTGTCATTAATGGGAGATCCCGTCTTTCACACAGGTGTAACGTTAGGGACTAACGGCCGGCGTGAATCTCGCGTCCGCCAGCCCATGGCTGCCACTATATAAACCACTCTCTCATACGACTCAGGTAAGGCAATTTTACCTAACAGGCCGCTACTCTGCCAAAATATCTCGACTAACTTGATCGTCGGAGGGTCCACGGTGGTACAACCATCCCGGGACTTCCTTACAGGCAGCTCGGCTTCATTCCAAATCAAGCCCACTGAGATCCACACTCTTCAAGAGGCAACCTTCAAACCCAATCTCAGCCATCCATCAACGCTTGCTATAGAACAACGGAAGACAACATATGAAGGAGATCCAGACTTCCATCAGTTGGCACCGTCTGTGGGAAAGAAAAATTCCGCTCAACGAAAGTTGATCTTTCGATCTCGAACTCATGGCGAGTGATCATCACGACGATCCAAGCTCCAGTCGCCGTCCTCCCTACAACGGAGATGCGGATGGATCCCCTCTTCCCCCGAACGCTATTCACTCTCTATCTGTGCGGATAGATCGGCTCGCATCCGTCGTGGATGAGCTTGTCCGTGTCCAAACGGCGGGACAAGCTCCCCAAGTCGCCGCTCCCCCACCTCGGGAGCGACACATAGGGAAAGAAGACATTGTCCGCGCCGGCGCTTTCGAGCACTACCACGCTATCTCCGACGGCCACAGATCCCCCGTGGTGACCAATTCGATGACCCGGTGGGCACCTCACAGCTTGACGCCGAGGTCTTATGAAAGAGCGCCCCGTCTTGAGGCTCATCGCGCTCCTATCCCTCCTGAGAAGGTGTCGGTCAGCTAGCCTGCTTCCAGGAATGGCTGGCGCCCTCTCCCTCAACAGGTTCGTGCGGACGGGACTCACCACGGCAGCTCGAGGACGAATTCGCCAGGGGACCCGAGGAACCTCATAGAACGGAATTGGAACCGCGGCCAGGCGCAGGTCGCTAGCAGCAGGGGCCTATTCAGTTGAAAATATTGTACTTTGGTATGATTATTTTCCTTACATTTCTTAAATATTTAAAGGTGTTTATTATAAATATAGAACATATTTGGATTTATCTGCAAAATATTATTTACCATATGTTTATATATTATAATTAAAATTATGAAGGAAAATATAGGAATTTTATATTTATATAATATTTTGGTAATTGAAAATATGCATATCATATCAAATATTCTAATCACAATTCTTAAAAGATATAATATCATACAAATGATTAGAATAATATTTCAAAATATATGCATAATATTTTAGTAATTAAAAGATGAAAAGCATATCAAATATTCTTAATCATGTTTCTTAAAGATTTATTATCATATAAAGTGAATAGCATATTAAATATTCTTAATCAGTTTCTTAAAGATGTATTACCATATAAAATAATTAAGATAATCTCTTTAATTTAATAAATATTACTAACATTATTCATGGAGATTTTGTGCAGATTTAGCTCAGTTCAAGAGATCAAGATATTCAAAATGACAGGATCAAAAATCTGCCAATAAAATCATAGGATCTGAAAACTTGGAAAGTGGATCTTTATGGCAAGTCTAAATCTATGAGATCTAGGATTTCTAATTTGAAGGCTATATAAAAGATCGATGGCTAAAATTAAAACTCATCACCGTTACCACAAAGCAAATCACCGTCAAAGAATAAGTGATCCACGGCAGGTCCACAATTCGACATGATAGGGCGACATGAAAATCGACGGAGTATCTACTTCCTACGGGAAAGAGATTGAGAGCAACTTCTTCCTCTTATAATATAAATTCGTAGGATTTGTACTTGTGAAGTTGATTAATAAAGGTAGATCGTTTTGTTTAATTATTTATTTTCTGTATTATTTCTGCATTATGATTTCTTTAACTATCCATTCTTCTTCTATTTCCAACATGCGCGTGTAATTCTCCGCTTGTTAGGGTTCATAGGATCAGGGTAGATCAATGGATGATTAAAATCTTTTAACTCCTTTTACGTCCTATAAAGTTTATAAATTTTATCAAAAGAATTGTTAACATTTTAATCGGGCGCGCTATCAATTCATTGATAGTCACGACCGCGATTTGAGATTAGATTAACAATTGTTTTGGTAAAGGCTAGACATGAACGAAGATCCATGTAAAGATAGGGGTTAAGAGTGGGAACCCTATTCCCTCCAAAACCCCTAAATCTATATGTATCACCGTCGATCTAGTTTTAAATCTATTAAAGGATAAAAGGAGTAATCTTTAATTAATCATCCATGACTACTAAATCTTAACGAACCCTACTGTTGGAGATAGTGCCCTCAGTGTCAATTATTGGATCACAGGCACGTGATTGCAATGATTGATGGAGGACCTATCCCGGTAGGACAGTCTTACTCAAGATGATAGTATGCTATCTGGTTTACCTTTATCATCGTGTACTGCTTTAGGTGACCTGACATGTCGCTATTACACGTTGGTAGAGCCCCTAGGATTCTTGCTTGACCACCAGCAGTATGAGGACGATCATATAAGTGGGAGCTGGGGTCTATAAGCATATCCTTAAATGGTCCCTAGTCGTGAGAGTTTCGAGACAGGGCATCGATTCTCCAGAGTAGACTAGTGTATACAGTCGAGACCCCGACGAGGGGCGGTGGCCGGTCTCACAAGCCACTGGTGTCAGTTGGATCACCTAAGATGTATACATGTGCTCATTCGGTTATGAGTACACCGGACAGGACTCGCCGGGAACATGCTACTTGGTCTTATACCAGACGTCAGATGGCAGTTCCCTGGTGACATGTGTACATGTTAGTTCATCGACCTGGGGATCGTCATTTGTCTCGTGTGAGTTTCCACTGTACTTTGATTACTACCCTGCCACGCTCAAAGGAGACGTGCAAACAGGTTTTAGTTGGGTACAGTCCCGAGCCACATGGAGGCAGTGAGCGTATCTTCAGGGGTTCGTCTCTCCCGGTATTGGGGGTGAGGTCGCGCTGTGTCTAGGAGAGCCAGAACATGAAAAGTCCTTGGCCAAGGCAGGAGATTTACTGGTAAGTATTCCAGTAGTATCTCAGGGTGTTCTGGGCTACACTCCGACACGACTTGTACCGCTTTTGGGGGTCTGACTTTTACCAACCCCCTAGGCCCGCCATGCGATACTCATAGACGAACGGACCGGACTGTACGGATATTGTCACTGACAGGCTCAGTGGGGTGTCAGGCCGAGTTCGCTCACAGACGTCCCTTTTGGTCAATACCTGGTAGCCCGTTACGTATTGGCTTATACCTCTGACGTGCTAGTGGTTAAATCCACAACCAAGGTGTTGACGAGTCTTTAGAGTCCCTCACATTCAGTTACTCAGCTTTCGGGCGAAAAGCTGTAGAGGCCGTATGGAGATATGGCAAGGTCCGATCAGATACGTGCGGTATTGCACGGATCAGGATCGGGCAGTTTGTACTATAGGCCGTATGGATATATGGCAGGGTTCGATCAGATACGTGCGGTATTTCACGAATCAGGATCGAAAGGATATTACTAGCTGGCTTTGGTTTAAGCCGGATTCTAGTATAGTACAGTGTAGATTTTGTCTCATTGCATTTGTATTTCGGTCGGAATATAAATGCGGGTGTGTATACACGGTATCAGGGTTTTCCTGTAATTTATTACGGGACCAGTTTTCTGGAGTTGCCAGTTTGCTTTCCGTTTCGGCCATTTTCATTTGTATCCTTCATTGGCCGAAGTTTAGTGGAGGAGGGCTTATTTGCATTTGTGCAAATAAGCAATTTGGAAGGGGGTCTTTGCATATTGTTGTATCATGATGATGCACCATCCTTTGACCTTGCTTGACTTTCTTTGTGTAATGATGGCATGACTTTTGTGGACATGATTGTTGGTGATGGTTGTAGTTGAGTGAGGATCTTGGTTGTAATCATTTCTTGATATCATGACCTTTCTCTCTCTCCCTTGCATTATGGTTGTGGATCTATCTTTCATTGATCTCTTACTCACTCACTCTCTTGCCAAGAAGAGGCCGGCCAATTAGGGAGGGGCTGCCCAATTCATTTGGTGTGGGTTTTTGGCTCATTTGATGTTGCAAAAATCCCATAAGATCAATCTCCAAAACTCCAAGTTCAATCCCTCCACCAATGGCAACCTCCACTACCCCAAAATGAGACACAAGTTCTACACACCATTCTCCAGCAAATCTTGGGCACGTTGACTAGCCAGCTTCGTGCCCGAGTTGCCTCGGCATTGAGGTGGGAGCCCGTAAAAGATGCAGACGATGTGGTGCCCTTCCGGCAAGGAGACGACGACCGGAGTTTCCGCAGGAGATCGGGACGACGACGAGAAGACCGGAGGACACGGATCAGTCGGTATATCTCTCTTCCCTTTCTTGTAGTTAGATAGGACTAGTTAATGGTTCAATCCGGGTATTAGTGCGCGGTGGTGCCAGTTCAAGAAAATTAAAGTTTATCACCGCTTCCGCATTTGGCCTCGGGATGGAGGCCGGGGCGCCGCCATGCACTTACAGTGGTATCAGAGTCTCGCTATTAACTTAGTCTAGCTTTGTTTAATGTGTTTACATTTCCGATCGACCAAAATTCCAAAATCCGCATTTTTGTTCACATCAGTTTTCTGTTGAAATTTTTTGGAGTCGAAAATTTTTTCAGGTTGCAGAAAAGTGATGTACTGGAAGTTATAAGAGTTCTGTAAAAATTCAACACACTAACTCGACTGCAAGAGCGCGGAACCGCGGCCAAACACCCCTTTGGGCCGCGGTTCCGCCGCACTATGTTGATATCACTGTGTCAAATTTCTACAGTTGCCTCCTGAGTGGAATTTAGGGATTTTGGAATATTAATATTGGGCCCAGAATTTCTTGATGTGCTACAGTAGTACTTGGGGGCCCACTTGTTAAAATTTGATCGATCGGAATATTTTAAACACATTATTTCACAGTATTTACATTATATCTGCGACCGTGAATGTCACTCGATCGGTAAATCCAGTCTAACTGCTATAGCCCGGTTAGACGGATTTGCGAACGTGACTTTCACGTTGATGTTCTATGTATTGCTGTGATGTTGCGGATCGGTCGTGGGGGATAGCCTGGATGTAATGCTAGTACAGTTTTTGTTGTATTATGTACATTTGATATTGAGCGTCCGACATGTGGACTGCCGTCACTGCCTGTTTGTATTATTATTTTGGGGCACGGCCAGGTTGCGGTCGATGTACCCATTGTATGTATATTTTACTTTCTGTACTAGGATTACCCTGCGGAGGGGTGCACGGATAGCCCGGTTCTAGAGGGCAACAAGCCCGCATCTCATGGCATTGAGACGGAGGGGGCTTTACTCTAGAATTGGCGGGCTGTTCGCCGCACTCGTAGGGGGTACAGGTTGACCCAGGAGGGGTGCCCAAATTACCGGATTCCGTGAAGTGCTGGGTGGTCCATTCACGGTGCTGAAGGGGGCTGCCTCGCTTCAGGTTTTGGCGGGAACTTGTCGCGTCCGTAGGGGTCTAGGATTTCATTGCACAGTCTATCCACACGACCAGGGTAACGTCGGGTTTTAGTAGTGGCTCTGTGAAACCCGGGAATCCTAGATATGTGTATTGTTCTGTGATGCTGTACATTTCTGTGATGTTGCATTTTTTATCACGCCTTGAGCGAATATAATATATTGGTATATATATTAGTAGATGTTGTATATGTTTTGCATCCGCGCTAGTCCAGTCCCCGCTCTATCGTTAGTTAGCTAACCTAACGGGTAATGACGGGACCCAGTGGCGAATGCGGATGGCATATACGTACATCAATATATTTTCGTTCTTTTTGGTGTGATCAATTGATGGGACTGCGTTGATTCGGATCAATACAAGTTAAAAACAAACCTAATCTGATGTTGTTGGAACACTTTTCAAAAAGCTGTTATTGCAAGGACGTTCACTTTTGTTTTGCATCGTGGTATTCAGTTGGAATATCCTGCTCATCAGTCGACGAGGCAAGGGCCGAGATCCCTTCACCGGGAGTGACCCCTTGGACAGAAGTTTGCGTTAGGGCATTAACTTCACTATAGCCGATTACTTTTGCTTTGCACCGTGGTATTCAGTTGGAATATCCTGCACCTCATTCTACGGGGAAAGAGCCGAGATCCTTTCACCGGGAGTGACCTCTTTAGCAATGGTTTTCGTCACTATATTTTTTAAAAAGCTATCCGGTTCCTTCAACGATATCAAGTTCTTTACGTTAAAGGTTTTCGCCAGAAACTATTCGTAGCCCTCCGTCGTTTCAGACGGGTAGCACGTAGTATTCATGCTATGTTTGTTGGCCTTCGTCAAGGCATAGTGTATGGTAGCTGCTTGTTACCTTTCTGCTGCATAGATAGATGCGTTGGTTTGGGACAGTCGTATAGCCTTGTTGGCCTTCGTCAAGGGCTTGTACGGGTGGGTTCAAATCAACCTGGATAATGACGGGTAGAACTTGACATGTGACTTATGATTTGTTGGCCTTCGTCAAGGTCATAAGTGCATGGGGCAAAAATCCACATCGGGGGTTTCAAAAGAACTGAAACTTGCCAGATATGCGCATACCTTCTGGAGTGTGATGACGTGAGCGGATTTCTTCACGTTATCATGCGATGAGAGTTGGATCCCGATTCCCACTGATGAGTTAGTTTACTCCTCGGGTGACCCCGACTAATTCTTCTTTCAGGTTTGGAGGAGAATTTGAGGTACAGTGGGAGGTTTCCAGATTAGATAAATTGATAACCATTCTGATCTAGGTTAGAGTGCACGCTGAGTGTTTCTTTTCTCTCTCTCTTTGGCAGTGACCATTGACCCGACCCTAAGACTATGACTCAGTGACCAAGTTGACCGAACCTTCTTTAACACTGGCTTTTGGATTGTCAGAGTTGCAAACCTCATTGCCACTCCTACTTTTACCCTTTTCTCCAGGACACCCCGTATTACTACGAACGTCCACTTCCATTGGACAAAACCATCGTATGGTCAGATACTGTTGAAGTCAAAATTTGCACCCCGGTTGACCAAGTCAAAATCAAGGTCAACCCCAAGCCAGGTGGGCCCAAGCCCAAGCAAGTGGGCCAATGCTCAGGTCGAGCCCGAACACGAAGCGTCCGGCCTCCCGCCATGTCAACAAAAAAAATCATGTAATAAATAATTTTTATGTAATTGTTTATGCATGAATGTAAACAAAATGGGCATAAAGCCAATATTTTGTAAGCTCATGGCTTATGTGCAAAAATGAAATGGTACATGAGCCATGAGATGGCTAAAATGCCATTTTTGTAAAACCCAAGGGGCTATATGTAAATATGTAAGCCTATAAAAGGCAACATGATGAATAAAAAAATATATACCATTTCATTCTCTCCACAAAAGTTTCTAGATCTGAGATCTATTCTTCTTCTTCAAGGTTCCAAAACCTTCTTCTTTCTCTTGAATTAAATCAAGAGTTTTACTCTTCTTTTTATAAAACAAATTAGTTTTTCACCACAAAACCCACAAAGGGGGACTTGGATCTGTCATCAGATCTTAAAAAGGAGAGATTTTGAGATTTCACATCTCTTGATCTTCAAGATCCAGCAAGCAACAGGAGGAAGAAGAAGAACCACTTCCATTAAACCCAAAACACACTCAGGAGCCCGACTCCTCTCTGATTTCTCTTTTGAGAAATCTTTTTTTTCAGGCTAAAAGCCTCTTGTCCTCTCCGGCGCACAGCGGAAGTGCGCAAAGCGCCCACGTGCCGACACGTGGCGCGCGCGCTTGCGCTCCAGCGCGCAGCGGAAGTGCGCAAAGCGCCCACGTGCCGACACGTGGCGCGCGCGCTTGCGCTCCAGCGCGCAGCGCAAATGCGCAAAGCCCCCGCGTGCCGACACGTGGCTCGCGCGCGCTTGCGCTCCAACACGCATTGCGCAAAGCGCCCACGTGCCGACACGTGGCGCGCACGCGCTTGCGCACCTGCGCGCAGCGCGCATTGCGCAAAGCGCCCACGTGTCGACACGTGGCGCGCGCGCGCTTGCGCACCTGCGCGCAGCGCTCTTGCGCAAAGCGCCCACGTGCCGACACGTGGCGCGCTTGCGCCTGAGCGCACAGCACCTAAGCGCACAGCGCCCAAGGTGCTGCCCCACGCATCCTTTGGATGCCTTTTCCCCTTTATTTATATATATATGTATATATATATATATTTGTATACAAATGTACACATACACATACTCCGCAACATTCTCCCCCTCCAAAAATTTTTCGGGCCGGGGCGCTGCCCCGAACCCCGCAAGGGGGCTGCTAGCCCCCTTGACCCCCAGCCCGCTATCCGGGTAGCGGGACCCCCGTAAAAACTCTGCGTGGCTCCCGATATATCCAAAACCCCCCTTTCAAAACAGAACACACGCACACCGCACATTGGGTTCGCATGACCAGTTTAACCCGTTAATCGGAGGTTCTCTCGCCCCAAAGGCGAGGGGTAATTAACGGCAGCTTAGTCCGCGGCTGCCGGAGATTCGGATCCCCACAATCATTAAACCCCGGCCTACCCTAGGCAGGGGGAATCTGTAGTACGCCTGACAAGCGTGCGCGTATTCCCATCTCACTGGGGTGACGAAAAACACCCTACAGATTCTGGCACGCCCGGTGGGACCATCTCTCCTCCCATATTTCGGGTTAAGCATTCATGCGAACTCAATCAATGTACATATCTGTATTTATACTAAAATAATGCTCTTTCATGCAGGTCTTCAAGCAATCACTTTTCAACCATGTCTCCAAAGATGAACTCAGCTCTCAGCACGACTCCCGTCTCCTACACGATGAGGATAGACTCTAGGACGGTCCTTCCGGCCAGTCTCGGCCGACAATGGGAGGAGCCGCTGCTACCATTCGGCTCTATTGTGTTCATGCCAGTTGGCGCCATCCCAGCTCCTCAAGCCCCGGTGGCAGACAAACCGGTCTCGAAAGGCAGGAGACCAAATGTGGTGATCTCGAGGGCATCCCAAGCCAAACGCAAGTCGGTGTCTGAACGACTTTCCTTGGCCCCAGCTGGGGGCAAAGACATCAACACCAACAAAGCTACAACGCGTCCCGAGCAAGCTCCTGCGGTGCCCTTGACCACTGCTCGATCGGTTGTCTTCTCTAAGCTCCCCTCTGATCAACTCACAATGGCTTCCTGGGTAGCGGATGCCCGCCAAGCCTTCAAAATCAAGAAGCTGAGGCAGAAGCGGCTCAGATATAGAGCCAACAAAAAGGCTAGGGATCTGGCCATGTTAAAATTTATGAATTTCCAAAGCCCGGACCGCTCCACGAAACCAGCTGCCAGTGATGAAAGAATGGCTGAGTGTGTTGTCCACACTGTCTACATGGCCGAACATGAAGAAACGAACCCTCCTCTTCTTCACAGCCATGGTGATGATATGGTTGACGCTACCCAGCATCGGCTCGATCTAAATGATGAAGAGCCCGCTCAGGCCGATAAGCCAGAGGAGCCCGTGGTTCCTATGGAATGGAGCTCAGGAAATAAAGATTACCCGGTTGTCATAGCCGGAACTACAGAACAAGCATTATTCCAATGGCTTCAAAGGCAATTTCAGGACAGGGATGAGAAGATGACCCAAGTCGACGAGCTGGCAAACGTCGTGGCAGATCTCGCGACCCAAGTCGCCCGATTGCAATTACAGCAGAGTCAAATTTTGGCTCATGAGCCAGGGATTGATACCCAGGGGCAGCCAACTGATATCCCTTCCAACCTAAAAGCGGAGCGCCTTCGCGAAAAACGGCCGCAGTCAGCCTCCAGTCCCTCCGATACATACGCCGGGGGGGAATCGCCTCTGAAAGAGAAGCTGGAAAAGGTCTATTCCTTCAAGAGGGAAAAGGTCCACAAGATATTCAGGGACGCCCTAAGAAACGGTCTACAACTGCCAGAATCAAAGAGACCGCAAGAAGAGAATATGACCGACGACCCAAAATATTGCCCCTATCACAGGGTGATAGGTCATTCCATTGAGGACTGCTTCGTCTTCAAAGATTGGGTCGAAAGGCAATACAAGACGGGAGAGATAGAACTGTCTAAAGGCGTGTTAGCAAACAGTCAAGCTACGACCGCCGATTTCATGCAAATGGAGACCGAAACCTTTCGGGAACCTAACCCTCCCAGACATGTGCAGGGCGAACCAAAGATTGATCGGCCTCAGGGACCGGCGTCAGTGAGGGCACCTACTCTGATGGAGAGAAGGAAGAAGGTGTACTCCTTTAGGAGGGATGAGGTCCGCGATATATTCGAGGAAGCCCTGAACAATGGCCTGCAACTGCCTATTCCGAAGAGGCCACATGAAATGAATATGACTGGCAATCCCATATACTGCCCATACCATAGAGTGCTGAGTCATACCATTAAAGACTGCTGTGTTTTCAAAGATTGGGCAGAGGACCAATATAAGCTTGGAAAAACCTCTCAATCCTCGGATGTATCGGCAAGCCACAGAGCTAGGTCATCAACACAGCTCCGCCAAGATCAATGTTCAAGGAGCTGGGATAAGCAAAGAGGACCACCACGTCGTTAAACTGGGAAACAATCGACCACCACGTCATTAAACTGGGAACAGTCGACCTCTAAGTCGTTAAACTGGGAATGTAAAAAAAAAAAAATATATATATATATATATATACATGTGTAAATAAAAAAAATGTGTAAATAAAAAAAAAATAAAGAAAAGCCGAAATGATGGGGCAACTCGCAATAAAAATCAGCGAGTAAAAATAAAAATGAAAATAAAACCGAAATGATGGGGCAACCGCGAATAAAAGCCGAAATGGTAGGGCAATCGCGACCTTCGCGATAAGAAAAGCTGAAATGATAGAGCAATCGCGGTAAAACAAAAACAAGAAAAAACGGCGGATGATGAGTCGCTCCTGGTACCATATTCCAGTGCAGCGATACAGACGCCAACAAAAATTCAAATTTCCAAAATTCTTCCAGCCCTACGGTTAGTCCCCAAATTGACTACCGTATACAATCCACGGGCTCAAATAATTCTCAGCATACCCATGCCCCACCGCAACCACCAGTTACGCGGCTGGTCTCCGCCTTTGGAATTATGCTTCATTGGAAAGACCCACTCATGTGTCCTCACGATGCATGAGGAGAACAAACCTTCGTGAGATCCTTACGACTCACCAAGAAAAAACACACTTAGGAGTCCTCACGACCCCTAAGGAGAATATACACCTGCGGGATCCTTACGACTCGTAGGGAGAAAATGCTTTTGTGGGACCCTCACGGCCCATAAAATTGAAAAGTCTTAGGTGATAGGGATCCAAACTTGTCTCCTAAGCCATCGCTCCCCAATCCCCAAGCGGCAAATGATGAGTCGCTGCTGGTACCACATTCCAGTGCAGCGATGCAGACGCCAACCAAATTCCAATTCCCATACCCCAACGGCGAATGATGAGTCGCTGCTGGTACTACATTCCAGTGCAGCGATGCAGACGCCAACCAAATTCCAACTCCCATACCCCAACGGCGATTGATGAGTCGCACCTGGTACCATATTCCAGTGCAGCGATGCAGACGCCAACAAAGTCCCGAAATGTTTTTGGCCCTACGGTCTGGATCATATATCCTGCAAAACTGTATACAATCCACGGGCGTAAAACGATCCCAATCTCTCCCAAGTCCTACCGGCGAGACCACATTCAAAGTCCCACCGACAGGGAAGATTCCCAAAAAAAAAATGAAAAATAAAAAAAAAAGAGAAAAAAAAAAAGAAAAAAAAAGGAAAAAAAAGAAGAACGGTATGTCCACAAGCAAAATGGGCACGGATGAAAACCCGAAAGGGCTCCGTGAGTAAAAACAGCAGGACTGCCGGCGAGTTTGTGAAAACCCGAAAGGGCGCAAACTCGTAAAAAAAAAAAAGAAAGAAAAGAAAGAAGAAATGAAATGCATTCGCAAAGTCCTCTCACTTTGTGAGGAGAAAATTCCCGCATGAGATCTTTACGACTCACAAAGGAGCAATACATTTAGGAGTCTCCACGACTCCTAAGGAGAAAATACACCTACGAGATCCTTTCGACTCGTAGGGAGAAAATGCTTTTATGGGACCCTCACGGCCCATTAAATTGAAAAGCCTTAGGTGACAGGGATCTAAACCTGTCTCGTAAGCCACCAATTCCCAAATCCTCTCGGGGCACATGATGAGTTGCTCCTGGCATTATTCCAGCGTAGCAATGCAGATGCCAAACGAAAAAAAAAACCAAATCCAAATCCTCCCGGTGCAAATGATGAGTTGCTCCTGGCATTATTCCAGTGCAGCAATGCAGATGCCGACAAAAATACCAATCCCAAAATTCTCTCATGACAAATGATGATTCGCTCCTGGTACCATATTCCAGTATAGCGATGCTGATGTCAATTCAAATCAAACAAATCAAACCATCTGATTCCAATATCGACCTTTGCGTCAAACAGCGACACTCCGTGCCGGGGAAAAGTCAACCCACGACACTCCATGCCGGGGACACATCTACCAAATCGCTCCAGATCAGAGCGTCGACCGTCTATGTCGCAAAAAGGGCAGTGCAGGCTCCCGCAAATTGGGAACCCAAATCGCTTCGTAACAGAGCGTCGACCGTCTATGTCGCAAAAAGGGCAGTGCAGGCTCCCGCAAACTGGGAACCCAAATCGCTTTGGATCAGAGCGTCGACCGTCTATGTCGCAAAAAGGGCAGTGCAGGCTCCCGCAAACTGGGAACCCAAATCGCTTCGTAACAGAGCGTCGACCGTCTATGTCGCAAAAAGGGCAGTGCAGGCTCCCGCAAATTGGGAACCCAAATCGCTCTGGATCAGAGCGTCGACCGTCTATGTCGCAAAAAGGGCAGTGCAGGCTCCCGCAAATTGGGAACCCAAATCGCTCCGTAACAGAGCGTCGACCGTCTATGTCGCAAAAAGGGCAGTGCAGGCTCCCGCAAACTGGGAACCCAAATCGCTTTGGATCAGAGCGTCGACCGTCTATGTCGCAAAAAGGGCAGTGCAGGCTCCCGCAAACTGGGAACCCAAATCGCTTCGTAACAGAGCGTCGACCGTCTATGTCGCAAAAAGGGCAGTGCAGGCTCCCGCAAATTGGGAACCCAAATCGCTCCGGATCAGAGCGTCGACCGTCTATGTCGCAAAAAGGGCAGTGCAGGCTCCCGCAAACTGCGAACCCAAATCGCTCCGGATCAGAGCGTCGACCGTCTATGTCGCAAAAAGGGCAGTGCAGGCTCCCGCAAATTGGGAACCCAAATCGCTTCGTAACAGAGCGTCGACCGTCTATGTCGCAAAAAGGGCAGTGCAGGCTCCCGCAAACTGGGAACCCAAATCGCTTTGGATCAGAGCGTCAACCGTCTATGTCGCAAAAAGGGCAGTGCAGGCTCCCGCAAACTGGGAACCCAAATCGCTTCGTAACAGAGCGTCGACCGTCTATGTCGCAAAAAGGGCAGTGCAGGCTCCCGCAAACTGGGAACCCAAATCGCTTCGTAACAGAGCGTCGACCGTCTATGTCGCAAAAAGGGCAGCGCAGGCTCCCGCAAATTGGGAACCCAAATCGCTCCGGATCAGAGCGTCGACCTTCTATGTCGCAAAAAGGGCAGTGCAGGCTCCCGCAAATTGGGAACCCAAATCGCTCCGGATCAGAGCGTTGACCGTCTACGTCGCAAAAAGGGCAGTGCAGGCTCCCGCAAATTGGGAACCCAAATCGCTCCGGATCAGAGCGTCGACCGTCTATGTCGCAAAAAGGGCAGTGCAGGCTCCCGCAAACTGGGAACCAAAATCGCTTCGTAACAGAGCGTCGACCGTCTATGTCGCAAAAAGGGCAGTGCAGGCTCCCGCAAATTGGGAACCCAAATCGCTCCGGATCAGAGCGTTGACCGTCTATGTCGCAAAAAGGGCAGTGCATGCTCCCGCAAATTGGGAACCCAAATCGCTCCGGATCAGAGCGTCGACCATCTACGTCGCAAAAAGGGCAGTGCAGGCTCCCGCAAATTGGGAACCCAAATCGCTCCGGATCAGAGCGTCGACCGTCTATGTCGCAAAAAGGGCAGTGCAGGCTCCCGTAAATTGGGAACCCAAATCGCTCCGGATCAGAGCGTCGACCGTCTATGTCGCAAAAAGGGCAGTGCAGGCTCCCGCAAACTGGGAACCCAAATCGCTCCGGATCAGAGCGTCGACCGTCTATGTCGCAAAAAGGGCAGTGCAGGCTCCCGCAAATTGGGAACCCAAATCGCTCCGGATCAGAGCGTCGACCGTCTATGTCGCAAAAAGGGCAGTGCAGGCTCCCGCAAATTGGGAACCCAAATCGCTTCGTAACAGAGCGTCGACCGTCTATGTCGCAAAAAGGGCAGTGCAGGCTCCCGCAAATTGGGAACCCAAATCGCTTCGTAACAGAGCGTCGACCGTCTATGTCGCAAAAAGGGCAGTGCAGGCTCCCGCAAATTGGGAACCCAAATCGCTCCGGATCAGAGCGTCGACCGTCTACGTCACAAAAAGGGCAGTGCAGGCTCCCGCAAATTGGGAACCCAAATCGCTCCGGATCAGAGCGTCGACCGTCTATGTCGCAAAAAGGGCAGTGCAGGCTCCCGCAAATTGGGAACCCAAATCGCTCCGTAACAGAGCGTCGACCGTCTATGTCGCAAAAAGGGCAGTGCAGGCTCCCGCATATTGGGAACCCAAATCGCTTCGTAACAGAGCGTCGACCGTCTATGTCGCAAAATGGGCAGTGCAGGCTCCCGCAAATTGGGAACCCAAATCGCTTCGTAACAGAGCGTCGACCGTCTATGTCGCAAAAAGGGCAGTGCAGGCTCCCGCAAATTGGGAACCCAAATCGCTCCGGATCAGAGCGTCGACCGTCTACGTCGCAAAAAGGGCAGTGCAGGCTCCCGCAAACTGGGAACCCAAATCGCTCCGTAACAGAGCGTCGACCGTCCATGTCGCAAAAAGGGTAGTGCAGTCTTCCTTCAAAGCCGGAACCGGATCGCTCTGTGCCAGGGAAACGTCTACCACGGACACTCCGTCCCGGAGACGCATCAAGCGTCGACCGTCTACGTCGTAAAAAGGGTAGTGCATCCCAAAAAGTGGGGACCAAAGCAAGCCGCCTCCACGTGAAAGAAGAACCATCAATTTCATGCACACGACTCACATATGTGGTGTGCATTTATTGATGGGGGGCACTTTGTTGAAGTCAAAATTTGCACCCCGGTTGACCAAGTCAAAATCAAGGTCAACCCCAAGCCAGGTGGGCCCAAGTCCAAGCAAGTGGGCCAATGCTCAGGTCGAGCCCGAACACGAAGCGTCCGGCCTCCCGCCATGTCAACAAAAAAAATCATGTAATAAATAATTTTTATGTAATTGTTTATGCATGAATGTAAACAAAATGGGCATAAAGCCAATATTTTGTAAGCTCATGGCTTATGTGCAAAAATGAAATGGTACATGAGCCATGGGATGGCTAAAATGCCATTTTTGTAAAGCCCAAGGGGCTATATGTAAATATGTAAACCTATAAAAGGCAACATGATGAATAAAAAAATATATACCATTTCATTCTCTCCACAAAAGTTTCTAGATCTGAGATCTATTCTTCTTCTTCAAGGTTCCAAAACCTTCTTCTTTCTCTTGAATTAAATCAAGAGTTTTACTCTTCTTTTTATAAAACAAATTAGTTTTTCACCACAAAACCCACAAAGGGGAACTTGGATCTGTCATCAGATCTTAAAAAGGAGAGATTTTGAGATTTCACATCTCTTGATCTTCAAGATCCAGCAAGCAACAGGAGGAAGAAGAAGAAGCACTTCCATTAAACCCAAAACACACTCAGGAGCCCGACTCCTCTCTGATTTCTCTTTTGAGAAATCTTTTTTTTCAGGCTAAAAGCCTCTTGTCCTCTCCGGCGCGCAGCGGAAGTGCGCAAAGTGCCCACGTGCCGACACGTGGCGCGCGCGCTTGCGCTCCAGCGCGCAGCGCAAATGCGCAAAGCCCCCGCGTGCCGACACGTGGCGCGCGCGCGCTTGCGCTCCAACGCGCATTGCGCAAAGCGCCCACGTGCCGACACGTGGCGCGCGCGCGCTTGCGCACCTGCACGCAGCGCGCATTGCGCAAAGCGCCCACGTGTCGACACGTGGCGCGCGCGCGCTTGTGCACCTGCGCGCAGCGCTCTTGCGCAAAGCGCCCACGTGCCGACACGTGGCGCGCTTGCGCCTGAGCGCACAGCGCCCAAGGTGCTGCCCCACGCATCCTTTGGATGCCGTTTCCCCTTTATTTATATATATATGTATATATATATATATTTGTATACAAATGTACACATACACATACTCCGCAACATTCTCCCCCTCCAAAAAATTTTCGGGCCGGGGCGCTGCCCCGAACCCCGCAAGGGGGCTGCTAGCCCCCTTGACCCCCAGCCCGCTATCCGGGTAGCGGGACCCCCGTAAAAACTCTGCGTGGCTCCCGATATATCCAAAACCCCCCTTTCAAAACAGAACACACGCACACCGCACATTGGGTTCGCATGACCAGTTTAACCCGTTAATCGGAGGTTCCCTCGCCCCAAAGGCGAGAGGTAATTAACGGCAACTTAGTCCGCGGCTGCCGGAGATTCGGATCCCCACAATCATTAAACCCCGGCCTACCCTAGGCAGGGGGAATCTGTAGTATGTCTGACAAGCGTGCGCGTATTCCCATCTCACTGGGGTGACGAAAAACACCCTACATATACGAACTCGAAGGAATTCGAGGATGGTTTCTGGTTCTGGAGAAAACGAATAAGGTTTATTCAGTTGTCTTTTCCTTTTACCTTCTCTCAGGTTGCGAGTACTCCTTGGTTTAGGAGATAGTACACCTATTACGCAAATTGGATAGTCTTCTTCCAAACCATAGGCAGGTGCTGAACGGTAGGGAATGAAGAAAACCAATTAGCCTAACGATGGTGTGCAGAAGGTATTAAGTTAAGACAAAGCAAGGGATTGGTAAGAGGGCAAAGTAAATTGCAACAGATATTCACGACCAAACCATATATTCCTTCGCCAATCCTAAATCACCTTTGTATTTCTCCAGGACACTCCGTATCACTACGAAGATCCACAGTTTATTGGATATTCCATCGTATGGTTATATACGAACTCGAAAGGAACTTGTTCCAGTTCGGGGATGGATTCTGGTTCAGGAGAAATAGGAATAAGGTTCATTCAGTTGTCTTTTATCCTCACCTTCTCTCGCATTGCGAGTGCTCCTAGGATTAGGACAGTACACCCATTATACTTATTGGATAGTCTTCTTCCAAACCATAGGCTGGTGCCGAACGGTAGGGAAGGAAGAAAACCATTTGGCCTAAAGGGTGTGCAGAAGGTAATGATTAAAGACATATGAAGGGATTTGGAGAGGTGGCAAAGAACTATACGGTTACAGTCGTGAATCTGGAAGAGGCATTACTAGGAATACCGGGATACCCCATCGAAACATTTCAATGTTTCAGTTTCACTGTGTAATGTTAAAACAAAACTGATTTCCCGATTAGATACTTACTCCAGGGTATGTATTTACCAGGTATGATTCTCACATCTGTATGGTTTTACAGATGATGAGTGGGAGTAAGTTATTGGGAATTGGGTGATCATCCTCATTATATCGGGATTCGTTGTAATCGGTGATATTTAAGGAAGTCACCTGGGTTGTTTGCCAGATGGCAAATACTTGGTTTTGAATATCCGATGTTATGCACCAATTTCAAATTGATATATTTGTACGTCTATTCTTATAGAGTGAGATATACCTTTTTGATATTATGTCTATGACATTTACCTATATCAATGGATGGTTAGGTAAGGAGTATTAAACAGCGGTGTAATTCTTCTTAACCATAAGTACAGTTTTCAACCTACGACACACAGTGAATGAGTTATCAGACTCAAGGGACTTATACAGAGTATTGTATGTTGTCCAGGGTCCATCAGGACAGAGGGGTTGGTCCTCGTACTATATTCGGTTTACTTATGACTTCTCTAGTTTTTAGACAGGTGTTTCGTGGAAACACAGGGTCCGAATTTTGAGAAGTTATAGGTATTTGAATAGAGTAGAGAACCAGGTGTAGCAAGTATCGGGATTCTTCAAAGCGATCGAAGATGTAGACACTTGTGTATGGTATTCAGTTGATAGTAATGATAAAGAGAACTTGCTTCTCTTTCAGGTTACTCATAATTGGAAGTGTTCCTAAGTTGAGTAACGCTGATCGGCCTCCTTCCATTTAGTTGACATGCACTGGAGACAGTTGCATGATTTGGATCTGGTTCAATTAAATCAGTGCCTCTGGTCCTATATGGGATATAGAACAGTTCGTATCTTAACGATGTTAAGGTACGGGGAGTTGTCCTGCTTATGATTAAAACCAGACTCTGGATAACTCAAGGCACGTTTCTGTAATGGCTGTTTGTGGGTTGACCCAGGCTATGACGAGGGTTGACTTTCTACCATAAGAAAGATCAATAGTGATATTGTTCTTGACTCGCCACAGTTTTTAATAAAAATGGATTTTTTCAGAAAAACAGTAGTGGGAGTATGGTAGAACTGGAAGTGATTCCAGAACCACAAACGATTACTGAAAATTTGATAAGGAACCTAAGGATTCAATATGGATTGACATTCCATTGGCCACTCCGCAGATACGGTGGGTAACTTCAGGCACCCGAGAGGTACTCCGGTAGCCTCAAGGACGGTGACAGGGAAGTTCTTGTTTACCCACACTTGCCATTGCTGTTGTTCCAGGCTGCGAGACCCGGTGGGAGGATGAGTATAGCGTCGTTCTAAACTAGCTTTAGAAGTGTACGTCTATATGACTCTGCCAGAGGGTTGTCGTAGTCAGTGGGAGCAGCGGAAGCATTGGTGGACAACTGGCTTATGTCTATTTGTAGACTAAAGCAGATGTAGCGGAGATAGATCATCTATTTCTGACATGACAGTCATAGGTTTGACTTCATCAGAATAGGGGATGGATCTGTTGAGAAGGTAGTAGAGTGTGATGTCATGGTATTTGGATGACATGCACAGAGTAGGAAGTGTTATTCCTATACTACAATCGGTTATACTTTGGTCGTCACACAGTAGTTTCTCCGCATGGGACTTTGACATTATATCAGACATACTGGTTACTGGATCTGTGGTTTTAGATCTAGATTTGGGTGGTTTCCCAATCAGGGTACTTAGACAGCATTCTAAGAGTATTTAGAATGGACGACTCCTGGCACGGTAGTGTACCTGCAGGTAATGGAGTCACCCTCTCTAAAGGTGTCTTACAGACTAAAGGGGAGAGGGATGTGCATGATTGGCAGATCACTTGTTCAGGCAATTGAGTCAATCATGAGATGTCAAGTACCACACCAGATGTTGTTCTTGCACTAGATGCAATAAGTTGACATTGATCCAATCCTGGAGAAACAGTCGGAAGCAGTTTTAGAACATAAGTGGATGTTCTAGGGATATGATAACAATAGCCTCATTCGGGAGACAGTTATCATTCCAGGCTTCCAAGGTGACCTGGACGACAAGGAGGTTGTCAGAGTTATAGTTTTCCTTCTGACGAGGGGCAGTATTTTGGACAGGTGGTCCAAGGCAATACTGAGGGTGGCATGGCGCAGGATACTGATTAAGTTCAGTTGACGATACAGTCTAAGAAGTTTGGATTTGGAGTTCATTTATGAGCTAGGTCCCATCAGACATCCAGACACACTCTAAGACAGGTATTGCTCATTTCGGGAGATGGCTTTCTCCGCGAACTTGAGATATAGAAAGACATAGAAAGAAACAACAAAGCGGATCCACTCACTGAGGCTATTCCTCGAACGCAATAGTTTCGCAAACGGGTTTTGTGAGACTGAATAGTAGAGGAGTTGGGTGTTCGGTATCACACGGGCTGTGAGTATGCGACATCGCAATAATTAGCCTTGAGTGCAAGTGGGAGATTGTTGGAGATAGTGCCCTCAGAGTCAATTATTGGATCACAGGCACGTGATTGCAATGATTGATGGAGGACCTATCCCGGTAGGACAGTCTTACTCAAGATGATAGTATGCTATCTGGTTTACCTTTATCATCGTGTACTGCTTTAGGTGACCTGACATGTCGCTATTACACGTTGGTAGAGCCCCTAGGATTCTTGCTTGACCACCAGCAGTATGAGGGCGATCATATAAGTGGGAGCTGGGGTCTATAAGCATATCCTTAAATGGTCCCTGGTCGTGAGAGTTTCGAGACAGGGCATCGATTCTCCAGAGTAGACTAGTGTATACAGTCGAGACCCCGACGAAGGGCGGTGGCCGGTCTCACAAGCCACTGGTGTCAGTTGGATCACCTAAGATGTATACAGGTGCTCATTCGGTTATGAGTACACCGGACAGGACTCGCCGGGAACATACTAGTTGGTCTTATACCAGACGTCAGATGGCAGTTCCCTGGTGACATGTGTACAGGTTAGTTCATCGACCTGGGGATCGTCATTTGTCTCGTGTGAGTTCCCACTGTACTTTGATTACTACCCTACCACGCTCAAAGGAGACGTGCAAACAGGTTTTAGTTGGGTACAGTCCCGAGCCACATGGAGGCAGTGAGCGTATCTTCAGGGGTTCGTCTCTCCCGGTATTGGGGGTGAGGTCGCGCTGTGTCTAGGAGAGCCAGAACATGAAAAGTTCTTGGCCAAGGCAGGAGATTTACTGGTAAGTATTCCAGTTGTATCTCATGGTGTTCTGGGCTACACTCCGACACGACTTGTACCGCTTTTGGGGGTCTGACTTTTACCAACCCCCTAGGCCCGCCATGCGATACTCATAGACGAACGGACCGGACTGTACGGATATTGTCACTGACAGGCTCAGTGGGGTGTCAGGCCGAGTTCGCTTACAGACGTCCCTTTTGGTCAATACCTGGTAGCCCGTTACGTATTGGCTTATACCTCTGACGTGCTAGTGGTTAAATCCACAACCAAGGTGTTGACGAGTCTTTAGAGTCCCCCACATTCAGTTACTCAGCTTTCGGGCGAAAAGCTGTAGAGGCCGTATGGAGTTATGGCAAGGTCCGATCAGATACGTGCGGTATTGCACGGATCAGGATCGGGCAGTTTGTACTATAGGCCGTATGGATATATGGCAGGGTTCGATCAGATACGTGCGGTATTGCACGAATCAGGATCGAACGGATATTACTATCTGGCTTTGGTTTAAGCCGGATTCTAGTATAGTACAGTGTAGATTTTGTCTCATTGCATTTGTATTTCGGTCGGAATACAAATGCGGGTGTGTATACACAGTATCGGGGTTTTCCTGTAATTTATTACGGGACCAGTTTTGTGGAGTTGCCAGTTTGCTTTCCGTTTCGGCCATTTTCATTTGTATCCTTCATTGGCCGAAGTTTGGTGGAGGAGGGCTTATTTGCATTTGTGCAAATAAGCAATTTGGAAGGGGGTCTTTGCATATTGTTGTATCATGATGATGCACCATCCTTTGACCTTGCTTGACTTTCTTTGTGTCATGATGGCATGACTTTTGTGGACATGATTGTTGGTGATGGTTGTAGTTGAGTGAGGATCTTGGTTGTAATCATTTCTTGATATCATGACCTTTCTCTCTCTCCCTTGCATTATGGTTGTGGATCTATCTTTCATTGATCTCTCACTCACTCACTCTCTTGCCAAGAAGAGGCCGGCCAATTAGGGAGGGGCTGCCCAATTCATTTGGTGTGGGTTTTTGGCTCATTTGATGTTGCAAAAATTCCACAAGATCAATCTCCAAAACTCCAAGTTCAATCCCTCTACCAATGGCAACCTCCACTACCCCAAAATGAGACACAAGTTCTACACACCATTCTACAGCAAATCTTGGGCACATCGACTAGCCAGCTTCGTGCCCGAGTTGCCTCGGCATTGAGGTGGGAGCCCGTAAAAGATGCAGACGATGTGGTGCCCTTCCGGCAAGGAGACGACGACCGGAGTTTCCGCAGGAGATCGGGACGACGACGAGAAGACCGGAGGACACGGATCAGTCGGTATATCTCTCTTCCCTTTCTTGTAGTTAGCTAGGACTAGTTAATGGTTCGATCCGGGTATTAGTGCGCGGTGGTGCCAGTTCAAGAAATTTAAAGTTTATCACCGCTTCCGCATTTGGCCTCGGGATGGAGACCGGGGCGCCGCCGTGCACTTTCACCTACAAGCCTTTTTCTTATATAATTTACATCCGTAATTAATTTAGATCTTAAATAAACTATTCTCCTTTTTTCTTTTATTTTATTCAACTCGTCTAAAGTAAGATTAAAAGTTCCATGCATCCCTGCGGACGACCCGTACTCATCTCGGCTAGGTACAAGCGGCACCGTTATTGATTGCGATTATTCTACAAACACTTTTCACATCAATCAAATGGCGCCGTTGCCGAGGATACATGCGTAATTTTCTTTTCTTACTATTCGTGTTGAAATTCGATCTACATCATAAAATAAACAAAACTGTAAATTGTGTATTTAACGATTATTGTGTGAATTGCAAGGAGATATAGAGTCACAGATTTGAGGAAACAGAGATTCAGAGACATTCATCAAGATCCAGAGGTACAAGAAAGGCCACATAGCAAAAATCTTTAAAAGATCCTTCAGATTGGCGGCCAAAACGTGGCACAAAGAGAAAACTGGCGGCGGATCCGCGGTTCATTTGGGGATCTAGGGCTGCAAACCTCTCTGGTATCTTTTCTATATCTTTCTCTCTTCTCTGAAAAATCCAATAATATATTTTCTGCAGGATACTTTGCAAAATATCGCCGCTCAAAAATCTTTTTGCAAGTTTTGTTTTGTGGTTTGTTTTTGCATATTTTAATACGGACTTTAAGGGGCAAGACCAAAATTCATATTAGGTGGGGATTTTATCATCCTTCCTATGCCCCGCAAATCACAAAACGAGCATCTGCATCAACCCTACATTAATTTAAAAAATATCTAGACAAGACACTAAGGACTGTCGCGCTCAATAAGGACAGAGAAAGGTCGTGGATAATCTATCGCTTATCCGTATTACTTTTGTGGTGCCTAGGCAAGTGTGTCTAAGGCAAATGGTTATTTAATTAGGCCCGCTATTTTCGGTGATTCGTATAGCAGATACCTCCCACTTACCTGACACTTACCTGGCCACAAGAGTAGTAAAGAGGTGGTAGAGGATTGATCATGCGGCTTGTCCTTTGGAAGTCTAGGAGCGGTCTAGAGACTTGACCTAGGCGACCTTAGTTCTAGGGTTGTTTGTGCATTTTTGTGTGATTTGTTTCAAGTCCCACTTTTTCAAAAACAAACCAATTTTTAAATAATACACACGCTGCCACTTACACTAAACCCTCTTAGTGCATGCTCGGCCGGACACGAGATTGTAGTGCCTGTCTTGTCCGCGTTTCGGCTATCGACTCCGAAGTCGGTGCTTCTTCATCTTCTTTTTTCCCTCCACCCACGACATCTCCCGAAATGGACGGATCTCCATCGGGATTGAACGATACCACTCTGCCACCACCCGCAGGTGTGCAGAACCCACCGCGCATCTCTCTCCAAGAGAGATGCTATCCTATATGTGGTCCCCTTTCTACTTGTCTATCCATTCCACCAGCCAACGGGGATAATTTTGAAACTAAACCCCACTTCATCAACCTGTTACCCAAATTTCATGGGCTCGAGTCTGAAGACGCGTACGATTTTATCACCAAATTCGAAAACATATGCGCAATGATGGGTACATCACAACTTTCAGTGGATGCTATGCGCTTGCTTCTTCTCCCATTCACTTTGTACGACTTGGCAGAAAAATAGCTTTATAATACTGCCGCACACTCTATTACTAATTGGGATGAATTTTTCATAGCATTCCTTAAGAAATTTTACCCAAATCATAAGACCGCCCGTGTTCGGAGTGAAATCAACCAGTTTACCTAGCTCCCCAATGAACCATTTTGGAAGTGCTTTGAACGGTTCAAGTATCTGCTTGTCCAATGTTCTCATCATGGAATACATAGATGGGATCTGTACCGAATTATATATGAGGGTATTAATCCAGCAACAAAGCAGATGCTTGAAATCATGTGTCAATGCAATTTCATGTCCAAAGACGATGGTGAAGCCTGGAAATACCTGGAAGATCTTGTTGAAAACACTTTGCAATGGGAAAGTGTTAGACCACCTTCATTTTGGGGAGGTATCCATCCGCTCGATGTTTCCATCGCAGTAAAAGCCGAAATGGCAGCGATACAAAAGAAACTCGACGCTATAGAGAGCAAATTCTCGTCAGTCTCCCTAAAGCAGGTTACGCTTCCCAAAACCATATGTGGTTGCTGTTCCGACCCATCACATTTGACGGAAGAATGTCCTATGAATGCATCGTTTCAAGGTCAAGAACACACCAATGCTATTCAGCAGCGACCTAGAAACGATCCTTATTCTTTCACATACAATTAGGGGTGGAGGAATCATTCTAACTTTGCTTGGAACCAAAACCAAACTAAAAATCAAAACCAGTTCCAAAGCAATTACCAAAGACCTCCTCCACAGCAACAACAACCACCACAACAGAGTCAGCACCCCTTTCAATCACAAAATTTTCAAAATCCGGTCAACAATTCTGTACCTTCTAATAATTCTTTCCAAACGGCCGGTACCGATAACTCCTCTTCACTCGCACAAACTTTGGATTTGTTTATGAAACATTCCATCCAAATGTCGGCTGATATGAGGTCTTCTATTAATACCATAAAGAAAGACTCTGCCTCCCACGGTGAGAGTATTAAATCAATAGAGGCCCAAATTGCACAGTTGAATGTCGCGATGAGTGCGAGAGAAAAAGAAAAACTTCTATCTCAACCCTTACCGAATCCTGGCCACTCACAAAATCATAATGTGAGTGCCGTTACTACGTTGAGATCGGGAAGAGTGCTGGATAACCTAGTGGATGAACAAGTTGATGACGTTAGTGATACTAATGATACCCCGGCTTCTACTTCTTCCCCTAATTCGTCTAGTCTCCCAACTACTTTCGAGCCTATTCTACGTTTCCCACTAGGTTCGAACCCTCCGCCGAGTCTCCCTGAAACGATTCCCACTCCAATTTTGGGATACATTCCATCCCCACAATCTTCTCCAATGTTGGACCCAACCCTTATTGATAAAGTACCTTATCCAAATAGGTTTGAAGGGTGTTTTTTTTGTCACCCCATTGAGATGGGAATATGCGTGCGCTTGTCGGGCGCATTACAAATTCCCCCTGCCTAGGGTAGGCTGGGGTTTATTGATTGTGGGAATCCGAATCTCCGGCAGACGCAGACTAAGCTGCCGTTAATTACCCCTCACTTTTGGAGCGAGAGAACCTCCGATTAACGGGTTAAACTGGTCGTGCGAACTCAACGTGCAGTGTTGTGTTTATAAGAGGTTTTGGGAATATTGGGGGGCCCGCAGAGTTTTTACGGGGGTCCCGCTACCCGGATAGCGGGCTGGGGGTCAAGGGGGCTAGCAGCCCCCTTGCGAGGTGCGGGGCAGCGACCCGTTAGAAATTTTTTTCTAACGGGAAAGGTATATTTAGTGTGGAGTATGTGTGTGTATATATAAATAAAATAAAATAAAATAATAATAATAATAAAATGGGGGGGGAGGGGAAATGGCGTTCAAGGGCCGCGCGAATCAAACAGCCTCGAATCTTGATTTGCTGTTGATTATTAGTACGGATTACTATGGTTTTCCGGTGGATTTTTTTAGGGATTTGAGCCGGGTATTAGGGATTATATTGTTGGGAAAACCCCCTATAAACAGAACCCAGTCTCTTGAGCTTTTCCATGTTAATTCTACTCCGAAAAATTCACAGAAAATTGTCGTGCGGCTAGAATTCGAAGAGCTATGCAACGGTGCCATCCACACGTTCTGGAAAAATCTGAGGAAGGAGAAAAATAACGAAAAGGAAGATTCCATCGGCATTTCGATAATCAATCAAGGTAGGATCCACCTCTCACAACTTTTTCTATCATTTCTCTTTACCCATTCGATTAGATCTGGTATGATAAACTTTTCTGCACACATTAGTTTGGTCAATTGAAATCTTGCTCATGCTATGTTACCTTTTCAATATCCCTCATGTGACTAAACATAGATATGCTTGATGGTAATGCATGGGGTAACGACCTACCCCCTTTAAAGCTTTTATGTCATAAAAATCACGTTGTTGCTTATTGGATGCTAAGATAACATATCATACTTATCTTATAATACCTTTTGATCTCAAAAAATGCTACTTCCACAAAAATACCCACATTTTATTTAAATGGTTTCCTTTAAACAAAATACCTCTATAATAATAGTTAAGTATTAAATAAAGTACTTAGGTTCCTAAAAATAATATATTTGTTTAACATTATAAACTAATTATTTTATTTTCAATAAAATCTCTCGACCTTTTGGAAAGTCGTGTTTTTAAATATATACCCTATACTAAATATTTTATGTAAAACACCCTGTGTTTATTATTAGGTAATCGTTCTTGAAAAGGATACAAATGATGACCGTCCATGTGCAGTGGTTGCTACCATGGAGATGTTTTCTAAAATATCACCTTTAATAAAATACCAAGATCATTTCTAAAATAACATATTTAATAAAATACATGGTCTTTTCTAAAAATAAATGGTTTCATTAAAATACAATGGACTTTAATAAATATTATTTTACATTAAAATACCTTGGTCTTTCTTAAGATAAATGTTTACAACAAAACACCATGGCCTTTTCCTATAATAATAAATACAACAAAATACCTTAATCTTTTATAAAAGATATTTTTACTAAAATACCACACTCTTTTATAAAGAGATATTTTATTAAAATACCAAAATCTACATTAAAACACCATAATCTTTTATAAAAAGATATTTATATTAAAACAACTTAATCTTTCATAAAAATATATTTTAATTAAAATACCATAACTTTTATTATAAGTTAATATTTTCTATAAAATACCATGAACTACCTTACAATTATAATGGCAACAAAAATAACAAGAGCGGTTGTGGAAGTCCAAATCTTTTAAGATATTCTCTATTGAATCCAACTTATAATACATCACATGACATGGCATATAATACGGTTAGGATTAGATGCGTGAACCTAGCTATGGAATACTTTCTAAAGATCCCTACATTAAGGATGACCAGTTCAATATATGGACGGCTACTATATATCCCGATATTTCGGGTGACCATTATTGAGAAGACCCCTATATGAAGGGTGACCAGTCTTGTATACAGGCGACTATTATTTATGAAGATTCCGATATTTTGGGTGACCAATCCAATATATGGATGACACAAATGTTAAAATTCCATGCTTAGATGATATACGTACTAACTCTAATCCGTAAAACTTTTGCACTGAAGAACGGGGATAGGTAGTTTGATTTGGGTAAAGCTATATGTAGAACTCGGATTCCTCTATTACTCGATCATGATTCGGGGAGGTGAAAAATTACTATTCACTTCCCCCAATTGTTGTTCCTTGGCTTACAACAGAATAATCATGAGTATCTGTACCCTTATCTAATAAACTAAAACGAACATAATATCTAGTAGATATCTTATACAGATTACCACTACACACATATGACATCAGGCATTGCACACACTTGTCTTCCTTACCATTACTATCTTATGAGGCAATCCTATCCGAGTGTAACTCGCCGACGGTCTATTCTTTCCTTTTTTCTCTATCCCTGCAATGTCCGTTGATGAGGACATGCTTGATGAAGAAGGAGACGGTGTAGTGGAGTCCACTGATGAGGACTTCACGGAGATGATGCCAGAGTATTAAAATAGCTCTTTTATTTTTCAGTTGCCCACATGTTTAAGGCTAGCTTTCTTTTTTCGTCGATGTAATCAAACAATTTAATTTTCCTTTTCAGTACCTTGGATCTAATAAGTTTTAGTTAATGGAAATAAATACTTTTACTTTTACTAATTGTTTTGGTACATTGCCTGCATGATATATATATACGCTTAACGTAACTGTATTGAGTTAGACCACCATCAATACAACTAGGTTGCGGACCGTGATAGTCACCATTTTTGTCCTTTGGGAAGCGGGGTGTGACAGCTCTCCCTCACTCTCTTAATCTCTCTCAAAATCCAACTCCAAAAAACCCCTACACTTCTTTTTCTCCTCAACTATCAAATACTCATCTATTCAAGTATAGCCACCTCAAGTTCTTCAAGTAGCCTCATTTAAACCTTGGATTTTTTCATTTGCTCAAAATTTTCAAGGTAAACCTTTTGATTTTAAGTTTTAAGTTTTATTTGCGATGAAAACTATACCTTCTACTAAAAAATCATATTTTTATGGTTTAAATCTTGCAAAAATGGAGTTTTAAATGGTTATTTGTAGTTGTAATGTGTTAAAGCAAGTTTTCTTGTTTACAACTTGTATTCATTAGAAAAGAGTTAGTTTTTTATGTTTCAAAACATTTTGCAAAATTCCAGTTTTTCGAGCAGCAGTTTTGTTCTTCAAACGTCTGAGACTTGAGCTTCAGACGTCTGCGTTGTTTCTGTTTTAAAGTTATATTGTTTGTCAGATGTCTGAGCTTAAAATTTCAGGCGTCTGCTCTTTCTCTGGGGTCTCAGTGTTTTTTAGGTCAGACGCCTAACACTTATTGTTCCCGCCAAAAATTTCTACGCAAAAGAGTCCAAGGTATCAAATGGCAGCGATACGCTTAAGAAAATGCGAACCAGTATCTTCCGGCCTGTATTTTGATAAACTTCCCAATGAGAAACTGTTAAATTATGATAGTATTGAAAGCATCTCGAAAAAACCTTCGATTTGATATATTATGGGCCTCATAATTCATCCGGGATCAAAAGTTATGAGCAAATGTCTATGCACATGTGATCTAAGGAAGAAGATGCGAACCAGTATTTTCCTTCGATTTGATATATTATGGGCCTCATAATTCATCCGGGATCAAAAGTTATAAGCAAATGTCTATGCACATGTGATCTAAGGAAGAAGATGCGAACCAGTATTTTCCGAGCTGTATTTTGACAAACTCCGGAATGAAAAACAGCTAAATTCTGATTATATTGAAATCATCTCGAAAAGACCTTCGATTTGATATATTATGGGCCTCATAAATGATCCGAGATCAAATGTTATGAGCAAATGTGTTATACACGTGTAATCTAAAGTAATGCTCTACTACATGGGGAATGCATTTTTTAGTCCCACATCGGGAAAAGGAGAGATGACTTCTCTACTACTCCCATATAAATAAGTGGGGATACCTCTTAGAAAGGGAGAGTTAAATCCTCAAAGGATTCAATACTCAAAGGAGCTTAGTTCTCCAAAGGAGCTTAGTTCTCCAAGATAGGAGCATGCTCCTCCATAATGCGTATATGCGCAAGCGCCATGTGCGCTACGTGCAACGCACGTGTGCCCGCCATGCGGCACTACGTGCAACGCACGTGTGCACCACATGAGAACATTTAATAATATTAAAAGGAGCCTGTTCTCCATATATAGAAGCCCTGCTTCTCCTCATAATGCGCATGTGCGCTACGTGCAACGCACGTGTGCTCGCCATGCTCGCACCACGTGCAACGCACGTGCACACGACATGAGAACATTTAATAATATTAAAAGGAGCCTGTTCTCCATATATAGAAGCCCTGCTTCTCCTCATAATGCGCAACGCACGTGTGCTCGCCACGCGCGCACCACGTGCAACGCACGTGTGCTCGCCACGCGCGCACCACGTGCAACGCACGTGCGCACCACATGAGAACATTTAATAATATTAAAAGGAGCCTGTTCTCCATATATAGAAGCTCTGCTTCTCCTCATAATGCGCATGTGCGCCACGTACAACGCATGTGTGCCCGCCACGCGCTCACCACGTGCAACGCACGTGCACACCACATGAGAATATTAAATTAAAAGGAGACTCGTTCGCCATAGGAGCTTGCTCCCCCATAATGCGCATATGCGCAAGATCCATGTGCGCTACGTGCAAATATGAGCGCCCAACACATGCGACGCACGTGCGCCCAACACGCGGGACGCATGTGCGCGAGCGCAAAGAAGCCTTTTTCAGCAGCGAGAAGCTTAAGCTCCAGCCTGTTCTTCCCCCTAATGAGTGAGACATGGTTCAAAGGGTACATCCCTTCACACCTTCGATATATGGCATTGTAATCTCTCAGTGTCGTCGGAGTGGTGGTGGGTCCCAACGACCAATGATCCTTCTTTCTAAAATAAAAAAAAAGAAGAAGAGGAACATCTTTCTAAAAAAAAGAGAAGAGAATTCTCGAGAACTCCTCAAGAACAACAGAAGGTAAAAACCTTTGAGAGAAGAGAAAATTCTCTTATGAACAGATCAGTGATCCAAGATCATTGATTTTTAAAACATAACTAAATAAAGGGATAAATTAAAATAGTGCTTTGCACTTTTTCATGAACCTTTGGTTCTTTAAGATAAGAAAAAACTTATCTTTTTCTTTGATCTAAATTAGATCAAAAAATCTAACAGTGCTTTGCACTTCTGTTCATTGAATCTAAAAGATTCCTAAATTATAGTGCCTTGCACTTGCAATACTGCACTGTTGCGCTCTTGGATTGGCGCAAGCCACCAGAGAGCGGCACGTGTCAGCATCTGAACCAATTGCGCTATGCGCTTTTGAAATAGAGCTTTGCTCTCTGTGATTGGCGCAACTCACCAGAGGGCGCCACGTGTCAGCAGCGCAAGTGCAGCGCACTAGCGCATCGTACTGCGCTTGTATGACACGTGTCTTCATCACAAGCGCCTGTGCTCTCTGATTGGCGTAAAGCGCCTGATAAATGCAATGCATTTCCTAAAAGGGCCAGGCCCAAATCAAAAAGACCAAGCAGGCCAAAATAAATTGCAAAGCAATAAAAGTGCAGAGCCTAAATAAAATTGATGCTCTGCATCATTTATAAAGGGCAGAGCCCAAAACAAATTGATGCTCTGCATCCTTTCTGGGAAAAGCCCAAATAAAAATAAGAAGAAATGCGATGCAAAAGCAAATAAAATGTTGAACATTTTTAACTGGACTTAGCCCAATTTTGGCCGTAAGTCCTTAAATTAAATTGACTGAGCAAGATTGCTCTCTTAAATCAATTTACTACCGGTTCGAGGGTATATCTCCGAACTCCTCTGACACCTGTCGTTGTAATCCTTCAACGACGTCAGAGAGGTGACGGGTCCCAACGACCACACGTATATGGATTGCGGGGTCCTTAAACTCGTAGACCGAAACGTCCTTAAACTAATGTTGGACCGAAACGTCCTTAAACTAATGTTGGACCGAGACGTCCCTAAACTAATATCGGACCGAAATGTCCCTAAACTAATGATGGACCACCACGTCCTTAAACTGGCGATGGACCATCATGTCCCTAAACTGAAACTTAGACCACTACGTCCCTAAACTGGCGATGGACCGAAACGTCCTTAAACTAATATCGGACCACCACGTCCCTAAACTGGAATATGGACCACCGCGTTCCTAAACTGGCGATAGACCCCCACGTCCCTAAACTGGAACATGGACCGAAACGTCCTTAAACTAATGTTGGACCGAAACGTCCTTAAACTAATGATGGACCGAAACGTCTTTAAACTAATGATGGACCACTACGTCCCTAAACTGGCGATGGACCACCACGTCCCAAAACTGGAACACAGACCACCACGTCTCTAAACTGGAACATAGACCACCACGTCCCTAAACTGGCAATGGACCGGAACGTCCTTAAACTACCTATGGACCACTACGTCCCTAAACTGGAACAATAGAGCCTCCAAATTCTCTCTTGCCGGATCTAAACGGTCCCGTTTAAGTTGATCTTAGCCCCCAAACACGGCTAACGTATCCTTAAACATTCAAATGGACTATAAAACTCCAAATCAACTTTGGTTCAAGGGTACATCTCTGAACTCCTCTGACACCTATCGTTGTAATCCTTCAACGACATCAGAGAGGTGATGAGTCCCAACGGCCATATATTAAATGGATCATCACGTTAAGTCGATCTTAGTCTAAAACAGGACTAACGTATCCTTAACGGACGTTTAAGTTGATCTTAGCCCCAAGCACGGCTAACGTATCCTTAAACTAAAAACACCAAACCCAAATCTATGTAAATACGGATTTGGACCAATCCACGTCCTACGGGCGACGGCATTACTCGGTCTCCGTATACAATCCACGGGCAACCACAAACAAAACAAACATACACGACACGAAGTGAAATTCAGGAGAAGGAGAAAGTTGTTACCGCGATGCGGTAGCGTAATTAACTGCAGGGGCTTGCGCCTGCAGGGAAGAGCGTCCCCACAATTAAAAACCCCTCAAGCGAGGGGGAATCTGACGAAGTCTGCTACATCGGCCGCATCCGTTTAAACCTCCGATATACGGTGCCATAAATCAGCTTGGCATGTTCGGAGAGGTAGACGGATAAAACCATATAGCATCTGCCCCGAATCTCAGGCAAGATAAAACCATATAGCATCTGCCCCGAATCTCAGCGTCAGGATATCGCGGTCCTGTGCGCCGCCATTCGGAGGGGAACATATTCTGGCACGCCCGGTGGGACCTCTTCCTCTTTCCACTCCACACTTCGTGTGTCGTCTTCGCGAACCAATCGCGGTTTGTTAAATGGTTGCCTTCGGATTTCAGGTTACTAAGATTTAGTCTTTTTCCTGGGGCAGAACTCAAGATTCAATGGCCTTTAACTGCACCAACTGCTCGAAGTACCATTGCAACGGACGCTCCACCTCACTGGGAGGTGTAGCATATGGGACCCTAGCGGCTTCCTTCCTCGCTTTGCCGGTAGACCAGGTGACCCAAGCCACCACTGGCCTGTTCTTCGGGACCATGATCCCACCTACAAGCTTCTCTACGCCAATACCCGCACCGGAAGTGAACAAGAAGTCGGTCTTCGACCGGCTCACTGCTACGACGGCCCCTGTCAACGGGTCGCCCACTGCCAAACCAACGGCCTCTGTTTTCACCAGGCTAAATCAGAACTCTAAATTGGCTGTCCCGAGGAAGGCAATAACTGTTGCTCCAGAAGTCGTCAAGGCGGCTTTCCCTGTCAAAGAGTCAGTCTTTTCAAGGCTGACGATTTCTCCTCCTCCCCCTACTCGAGGATCTGTCTTCGATAGGTTGAATATCACCCCTCAAAAGACAACCCCAGTCTTTAAGAGGTTAACACCGGCGGCGCCTCATTCAGACAGGGGGCAAAAAGAAGATGTCTCAATCTCCGAGCCAGTCCCAACGGCTCGTCATGCTCGACGTCGCCATTGGCAACGAGTGAGGAAGGCAGGGGGCAACTCCCCCTCAGGACTAACTCCACCGGCTCCAGTGGTGGAAGTCAACGCTGCTGTTCCAACTGGGAACAACTTTGAACTGCTGAGGAGGGTACGTAAGAATTGTAAGTCGATGTACAACACCCCACGACTTGCGGGGAGGCGGAAATTTGAAAAACGATCTTGTTTTTATGCTAAACATCGACTAACCGCATGAATCGAAGCTAAACGATAACTAACATCAAACATAGAAGTTCTATACTACTATGTTTAGGGATTATACCTACCGAATCGTGTCCTTCGTCTTTGCGAACTCCACCTCCTCCTCGGCCTTCTCGAAGTAGTAGACGATCCACCCGAGAGCTTTACTCCAAGCTTAGCCTCTAAACTTGAGGCAACTAAACTTCTTTAAGTGCTAATCAAAGAAGCTAGGTGAAATAGAGTGAGGGTTATGGTTTAATTAGTCTAACTAATCCTTGTACTCAACACATGAGAGGGGAGGATTATGGTTTGAAGAGGGAGAGCTTGAGGAGATAGAAGGTGAGAATAATAATGAAGTGAGAATAATGAGTTATCATAATATATATCAAGCATTTCTTTTAATCAAGAAAAGAAAGGATAATGTTTTACAACCATGCTTGATAAATATCTAATGATGATTCACATCCATGAGTCATGAAGAAATAATGACATGGATGAATCATCCATATGACTCACTAATCACATTCATTGTATATGCCACCTAAACCCCCTTAGTCACCACCTTCTAGAAGCTTCTCGCGCAATTACGAGAACGCCCCTCCTTTCCGCAAAAATACGGAAAAACTTTAGACTGTATAAATCCAATAACCGGATACCAGTAACTGGCTTAAACCAAAGCCGACTGGTAAAAACTGTCCGAAAGTCGTACGTGCGTAAACACACGTATGCGTCCAAACCCTTGTCGTAAAACCATACGACCTCTATATCGTTTCGCCTGGAGTAGGGAAACTCTCTGTGTGGGACTCTAGAGACTCGACTGAGTCTGATGTGACAATCTCCATACGACCGATGAGGAAACCCATCCGAACTCCTACTGAGTCTGATGTGACAATCTCCATACAGTCCGATCCGTTCGTCTAAGACTATCGCATATCGGGCCTAGGGGGCGGCAAGCGTCAGTCCCCTAATAGCGGTATAAGTCGTGTCGGAGCGAAGCCCATTACACCCTGAGAAACTACTGGAACCTACCAGCAAATCTCGCTTGCCCTGGCCAGGGACTTTGCGTAATGGCTCTCTGACACAGCGCGATATCAACCCCCAATACCGGGAGAGACGAATCCTGTCTAACCGCCACTGCCTCCAAGTGCTCGGGACTGCACCCAACTGCTACCTGTTTGCACGACTCCTTTGAGCCGTGGTAGGGTAGCAATCTAAGAACAGTGGTACACACTCGAGGCGAAGTAGCAATGTCAAGTCTGCGGACTATGCTGTACTCATGTCACCTGGGAACTGTTCACTGATGACTGGTATAAAACCAACCAACAGTTCCCTGTGAGTCCTGTCCGGTGTACTCGTAACCTAACGAGCACCTGCATACTATCTCCAGTAAGACGTACTGACGGCTGTGGGATAGACCATCTCCCCAACTGGGATGAGAAGCGTACACACTAGTCTACTCCGGAGTATCGATGCCCTGTCTCGATAATCCAACGACTAGGGACCTGAATAAGGATGTGCTTGTAGACTACCCAGCCCCCACTAGTGTGACTGCCATCACAACGCTGGTAGTCAAGCAAGATCCTAAGAGCTCTATCAATACGTATACTCATATATTAAGATAGAAAAACCAAGTAGCATACTACCATGTTTAGCAAGACTGTTATATACATGTGAATATCCTAAGCTTCCATTAAGTAATATACAAACTAGTATGATACAATAATGGCCCCTAGGGCATATACACTAACAATCTCCCACTTGCACTAGGGCCATGTACTGGCATATCGAAGACTGATGATCTCGAGTAGCCTCTCGAACTGAATCTGAGGTAGGGCCTTCGTGAATGGATCAGCAATGTTCTCTTCAGAAGCAACTCTCCGAACCTCGATCTCCTGACGATCAATGATCTCCCTGATAAGGTGATACCGCCTTAAGATGTGTCTGGACTTCTGATGGGACCTTGGTTCCTTCGCTAAAGCTATAGCTCCATTGTTGTCGCAATACAGAGGTATTGGATCAACTATGGTAGGAACCACCTGAAGTTCTGTTAGGAACTTCTTCATCCAGACCGCTTCTTTTGCGGCATCGCAAGCAGCTATATACTCCGCTTCCATCGTCGAGTCAGCAACTGTGTCCTGCTTGGAGCTCTTCCAGCACACCGCCCCTCCATTAAGGGTAAAGACATAACCCGACATGGACTTGGAATCGTCCTTATCACTCTGGAAGCCGGAATCAGCAAAGGCCTCCAACCTGAGGTCTTTTCCGCCGTAAATCAAGAACATCTCCTTAGTCCTTCTCAGGTACTTGAGAATGTTCTTTACTGCTATCCAGTGCTTCTCCCCTGGGTCTGACTGATACCGGCTTACCACGCTCAGTGCGTAAGCTACATCTGGTCTGGTGCACAACATCGCATACATTATAGAGCCTACCGCAGAAGCGTAGGGTATAATAGACATGCGTTCCCTTTCCAAATCAGTCTTGGAAGACATCTCTTTGGAGAGGGTGATTCCGTGACAAGCCGGTAGATTACCGCACTTAGAATCTTCCATACTGAATCTTTTCAGTACAGTGTCGATATACCTGGACTGCGAAAGTCCCAACATCCTCTTGGATCTATCACGATAGATCCGGATCCCCAGAATGTAAGAGGCATCACCCAGGTCTTTCATGGAGAACCTGTGTGACAAGAATCCTTTGACAGATTGTAGCATAGGAATGTCATTTCCTATCAATAGAATGTCATCCACGTACAAGACGAGGAATACGACACTTCTGGCTACAACTTTACTATATATGCACGGTTCACCTGGATTTTTGATAAAGTCATATTCTTTGATTGTCTCATCAAAACAGATGTTCCAACTCCGCGATGCCTGCTTTAGTCCATAAATGGACTTGAGCAGCTTGCATACTTTCCCGCTGCTCCCACTCTGATTGAAACCCTCTGGCTGATCCATATAGACGCACTCTTCTAAATTTCCATTCAGAAAAGCCGTCTTTACGTCCATTTGCCAGATTTCATAATCATGGAAGGCAGCAATAGCAAGAAGGACCCGAATGGATTTGAGCATAGCCACTGGAGAAAAAGTTTCGTCATAGTCCAAACCAGGTCTTTGACGAAAACCCTTTGCAACAAGTCTAGCCTTATAGGTTTCCACCTGTCCATCTACACCAATCTTTTTCTTGAAGATTCATTTGCATCCTATGGGTTTTACCCCCATCTGGAGCAAAGTCCAAAGTCCATACTTTGTTGGTGTACATGGACTCCATTTCGGTCCGCATTGCATCTAGCCATCGTACCGAGTCGCCGCTCTGGATGGCCTGCTGGAAGTCAGTAGGTTCATCATCATCTATGATGCAATCCTCTCTATCCCCATCTATGAGAAAACCGTAGTATCTCTCAGGCGGATGAGACGGCCTACTACTCCTGCGGAGGGGTGCAGAAATGTCCTGTTCTTCTTGAACTTCTGGTTCTACCAAACTTTCAGTATTAGTTTGTGGTTCTGGAATTTCTTCCAGTTCTATTTCGCTCCTACTTAGTTCCTTTTCTAAAACTGATGTTCCAGAAAATGGGCATTACGAGAAACAAAAACCTTTTGTTCCTCTGCGTAATAGAAATAATATCCCTTGGAGTTCTTTGGATATCCCACAAATTTACATTTTACTGATCGTGCCTCGAGCTTGTCCACATGCTGCTTTTTAACAAAAGCTGGACATCCCCAAATCTTCATATGCTGAAGATAGGGTTTTTTCCCAGTCCGCATCTGATATGGAGTGGTAGGCACAGTCTTGGTAGGAGCCCTGTTCAGAAGATATGCTGCTGATTCTAGCGCATAACCCCAAAAAGATCGCGGTAACTCAGCATTACTCATCATGGATCGTACCATATCCAATAGGGTTCGATTCCGTCTCTCCGATATACCGTTATGCTGTGGAGTGTATGGAGGAGTAAGCTGAGAGAGAATTCCTTTCTCTTTTAGGTAACCTAGGAACTCGGCACTCAAGTATTCACCACCTCGATCAGATCTAAGTGTCTTGATACTTTTGCCGGTTTGGTTTTCTACTTCATTCTTATACTCTTGGAATTTCTCAAAAGCTTCGGATTTATGTTTCATTAGATAAATGAATCCGTATCTTGAGTAATCATCCGTGAAAGTAATGAAATAGGAAAAACCACCTCTTGCATGTGTAGACATTGGACCACATACATCGCTGTGATGAGTCCTAAGAGCTCGCTCGCTCTTACTCCTTGTCCAGTAAATGGAGTCTTTGTCATCTTTCCTTTGAGACAAGATTGACATGTGTCATAAGTTTGATATTCGAACGAGTCCAAATATCCTTCTCTATGCAACTTAGTCAACCTTCTCTCATTGATGTGACCCAGTCTACAATGCCATAAGAAAGCTTTATTTAAATCTGGAGACTTTCTTTTTAGTGTGTTCTGGACATTGAAAATTTGGAGTTGGTTTAAAACATATATGCCGTTATTTAGTGTACCGGACCCAATCAAACCATGATTAAGGTGGATGTTAACAACATCTCTTACAAACGTGAAATCATAACCTTTATTTGATAACAAGGAAACTGATATGATATTACACGTTAAGCTTGGCACAAAAAAACAGTTATGTAAAACCAAAATGTGTCCACTCGTCAATCCTAGGTGATAATCCCCGACGGACGCAGCTCCCACGCTAGCTCCGTTAGCAACCTTTAGGGTCATATCACCTTCCTTCAGCACTCTACGGTTTCTCAGTGCCTGCAATGAATTGCAAATATGAGATCCTGATCTGGTATCCAATACCCAGGAAGTAGAGTTGATCGACAGACAATTCTCAATTACAAACACACCTGAAGTCGAAGCCACAGCTTGCTTCGGTTCCTGGTTCTTGGCGTTCCACGCCTTGCAATCTTTCTTCCAGTGCCCTTTCCTGTGACAATGGAAGCACTCATCCTGGCCAACTACCGGTACCGCAAACTTTTTCTTTCCCTTCCCTCCCACCTTACTTACACCTCCTCTAGGTCTGGGGACGGCCTTCTTCTTCCTTCCTTTGGCCCTAGCCTTGGACCCGGAAGAAGATGCACCGCCAACAAACATAGCGGGTGTTTCCCTTGCCTTCTGCAAGGTGCCCTCTGCACTCCTTAACATGTTCAGGAGTTCCGGAAGTTCAACTTCTTTTCTTTGAATGTTGAAGTTCAGGATAAACTGGGCGTAGGTGTGAGGAAGGGACTGGAGAATAAGGTCTGTATAGAGCTCATTATCCAAAGTTGTCCCAAGGTCTGCAAGCTCTTCTATATAGCCGATCATCTTTAGGACATGTTCTCCTACCGATGACCCGACAGCCAACCTCGCTCGAAACAAGTTCTTAGAGGTCTCGTATCTTGCTATACGAGATTGCTCTCCATAAAGTTCCTTTGTATGGATAAATATGGCATCTAGTTCCATATCCTCGTGCCTCCTCTGATGTTCATTGTTCATCGAGGCAAGCACGATGCACTTGGCTTTCGCGCAATCGAAATCCCAGGTTTTGCGGATTTCCTTATCCGCATTACTGGATTTAGGACCAGGGACAGCAGGTGCCGTAGCGGTGAGGACGTACCCCAATTTGTCATAGGTCAAAGCCATTTTGACATTCCGCAGCCAATCTTTATAGTTTGGCCCTGTCAGTATATTTTTCTCTAAAAGAAACTTAAGTCCAGTCATTTTTAGGGTCGCTGCAATTAGGGGAGAGAGAAGAAAACTCTTTAGCATGATGCTCTTGCAAGTTTAGAGTGGTTTTTAGTTTATCTAAACTGGATGGCTCCCACTGTTTCTCGAATCCTTCCTCAAACCATAAAAGAAGAATTAGCCAGGACTATTCTCACTTTACAATTCTTGCTTAACCGTTCAGCCAGGCTAGTGTCGATACTTCGAGGGAGGTTTTCCAATGCTTTCGCAAAGTTCCTTAATTAAAGAACCTCTTTTCTCTGGGGGCGTAACCCCGCTGACACTTTTCTTGACACCTACTTGGTTTATAGCATTGATCGTTAAGTGACGAATATCCTGATAAGTACCATATACTCATAGTAGGATCGGGATCCAAATATCATCGTATGATAATGTTGAAGGAATGCTACCAACATTCATCAAACTCCAAATGGTATGCAACTCTTTGCAAATTTCAGTTTCTTTAGAAATTCCCGATATAAGTTTTTGCCCCATGCTCTTATGACCTTGGCTTTGGTCAAAATGTCATAAGTCACATGTCAAGTTCTACCCGTCATTATCTTGTCAATTTGAACCCATCCGTATATACCCCTGACTTTGGTCAAATGATAATACGACTGTCCCAAACCAACTCATCTATCTTATGCAACAAATGAAAACCCAGCAGCTACCAAACACTATGCCTTGACTTTGGCCAAAATGCATAGCTTGAATACTACTGAATACCCAAATGAAATGACGGAGGGCTACGAATGGTTTTGGCGAAACCGTGAACATAGTGAACTTGATATAACCGAAGGAACCTGATAGCTTTTAAAAGGAGTGGTTAAAGCTCCGCATTTAAAAATATCTGTTTTTAAAATTAATCGAGTGGTTTCTTTTAAATTGTTCCAACGATTAAACTTTTGGTTTATTTTCTTTGCATTATAAATAATGCGTCCCATCATTAACCTATCATTGCAGAAAACAACGAAAATACAACGTCCTCTTATGCCATCCGCATTCGCCACGGGGTCCCGTCATTACCCGTTAGGTTACTTAACTAACGACAGAGCGGGGGCTGGGCTAGCGTGGGTGTAAAACATAAGTGACGTCTAAATAGCTATCATATATATAGATATCTTACATTCGTCTGACGCAATGATATTCATTCCAGATCACAGATGAACTTAATTGGATTTGCAAGCAATCCGTGTTTGTTTTGAGCCTGCAACAGAAGACGGATTACACAGTTGTGATGAATAGCCATTACCCCACCCAAGACCCCAACGGGTACGACAAACTACCCACCCGGCAGTTTGTGCACCCTACCTTGGGTCTGTCCTAGGAGCAAAAAACAGTAAAATGAAATAATACAACGGTGGCTACAACCGCAACCTGGATGTGCCCCGCAAAATAATATTACAACAAATTACATTTACATCAAATGATTTAAATAATAACCCATCACATAACCCCGGCTATACATCACAACAGTCCAACACAGTTCATATGCACAAACAGATAAAATCCATTACAGAAATGTGCAACCCCCTGCCAACCGACATACTAGCAGTTAGGGGAGGTTTACGAACACATTATACAAACACAGATATAATCCAACAAGCAAATACTGTATAATTTCGATCGATTAAACACTTTTAATTTTGCTCCAATACTTCTCTGTAAATCTGAAACCTGAGCAAAAATTAAAAAATTCCAGAAAATACAAAATATCCTAGTGAACCAACACAAGAAATTTGGGTTCTTGAATCGCCAACTCGGCGGCGGAATCGCGGCGGATCGGTAGGATCCGCCGCTGTTCCGCGGCGATTTAGGCGATTCAGGGGCCCAGTTTTCTTGGGTGTTCTTCTACTGTCTTTTCAAGCTTTCTGAACATCCCTGAAAAAATTTTGGACTTCATTTAAAAATCGACAGAAACTTATGATTTCGGGCTTTTCCGGTTTCGTTTTTTCCGTTCGAAATTCATACAAATTTGCAAGTAAGTTATTTATTGTTTAGCGAGGCTCTGATACCACTGTAAGTCAATGTACAACACCCCACGACTTGCGGGGAGGCGGAAATTTGAAAAACGATCTTGTTTTTATGCTAAACATCGACTAACCGCATGAATCGAAGCTAAACGATAACTAACATCAAACATAGAAGTTCTATACTACTATGTTTAGGGATTATACCTAACGAATCGTGTCCTTCGTCTTTGCGAACTCCACCTCCTCCTCGGCCTTCTCGAAGTAGTAGACGATCCACCCGAGAGCTTTACTCCAAGCTTAGCCTCTAAACTTGAGGCAACTAAACTTCTTTAAGTGCTAATCAAAGAAGCTAGGTGAAATAGAGTGAGGGTTATGGTTTAATTAGTCTAACTAATCCTTGTACTCAACACATGAGAGGGGAGGATTATGGTTTGAAGAGGGAGAGCTTGAGGAGATAGAAGGTGAGAATAATAATGAAGTGAGAATAATGAGTTATCATAATATATATCAAGCATTTCTTTTAATCAAGAAAAGAAAGGATAATGTTTTACAACCATGCTTGATAAATATCTAATGGTGATTCACATCCATGAGTCATGAAGAAATAATGACATGGATGAATCATCCATATGACTCATTAATCACATTCATTGTATATGCCACCTAAACCCCCTTAGTCACCACCTTCTAGAAGCTTCTCGCGCAATTACGAGAACGCCCCTCCTTTCCGCAAAAATACGGAAAAACTTTAGACTGTATAAATCCAATAACCGGATACCAGTAACTGGCTTAAACCAAAGCCGACTGGTAAAAACTGTCCGAAAGTCGTACGTGCGTAAACACACGTATGCGTCCGAACCCTTGTCGTAAAACCATACGACCTCTATATCGTTTCGCCTGGAGTAGGGAAACTCTCTGTGTGGGACTCTAGAGACTCGACTACTACGCTGGCAGTGGGTTTAACCACAGACCGCAAGCGGCACTAGCTGTACGTAACGGTCCCCAGGTAGATGTCGATAAGAAGGCCGATGAGGAAACCCATCCGAACTCCTACTGAGTCTGATGTGACAATCTCCATACAGTCCGATCCGTTCGTCTAAGACTATCGCATATCAGGCCTAGGGGGGCGGCAAGCGTCAGTCCCCTAATAGCGGTATAAGTCGTGTCGGAGCGAAGCCCATTACACCCTGAGAAACTACTGGAACCTACCAGCAAATCTCGCTTGCCCTGGCCAGGGACTTTGCGTAATGGCTCTCTGACACAGCGCGATATCAACCCCCAATACCGGGAGAGACGAATCCTGTCTAACCGCCACTGCCTCCAAGTGCTCGGGACTGCACCCAACTACTACCTGTTTGCACGACTCCTTTGAGCCGTGGTAGGGTAGCAATCTAAGAACAGTGGGACACACTCGAGGCGAAGTAGCAGTGTCAAGTCTGCGGACTATGCTGTACTCATGTCACCTGGGAACTGTTCACTGATGACTGGTATAAAACCAACCAACAGTTCCTGTGAGTCCTGTCCGGTGTACTCGTAACCTAACGAGCACCTGCATACTATCTCCAGTACGACGTACTGACGGCTGTGGGACAGACCATCTCCCCAACTGGGATGAGAAGCGTACACACTAGTCTACTCCGGAGTATCGATGCCCTGTTTCGATAATCCAACGACTAGGGACCTGAATAAGGATGTGCTTGTAGACTACTCAGCCCCCACTAGTGTGACTGCCATCACAACGCTGGTAGTCAAGCAAGATCCTAAGAGCTCTATCAATACGTATACTCACATATTAAGATAGAAAAACCAAGTAGCATACTACCATGTTTAGCAAGACTGTTATATACATGTGAATATCCCAAGCTTCCATTAAGTAATATACAAACTAGTATGATACAATAATGGCCCCTAGGGCATATACACTAACAAGAATTCTCCAACCGCTGCACTGAAAAGATCTCCTCCGCCTGCGGAGAGAGTTCCGGAAACAAAACAAGAACAGCCCCTTCAACGGTTGTCTTCAAAAATTTATAAAGTTTGGCAGAGGGTTCAAGACTCCGTGATTGACCCAGGCCACTCTCGTCGCCAGAAAAAGGCGAAGGTGGAAAAAGACAAGGACTGTCCCATTTAACAGCAGGGGACAGCAGCTGCTAGGGTGCCCCTTTCAACGGTTCCTTCAACCTCAACGGCCCACAAAAGAAGGAGGCCAGAGAAAACTCCCGCGTCAGCGGCAAAAGTTAAAAATGGTGAACCTAAACGCCCCAAGTCGGGGGCATAACAGTTTATACGGTTTACATGGCATCCGGGAAAAGAAGACAGCCGTGCATCCACGGGTCATAGACCGCTTACACGGTCAGTGACCAAGGCTCAGGAGCAGCAACAGAAGCTTCAGGAGATGATGAACGCTATGGCCGCACTTACAGGGCCAAAAGAGAACCCTGAAACGTCCTCAGATGAGCGCCACGAGGAAGAAACCGACGCCGAATTCCTTTGTCGGATATTGGAAAAGAAGGACAAAGAGGCCGCTGAACAAGCAGCCAACATACAGCGTATGGGCCTCCTCTTCCAGGACATGATAGGGATGATGATACAACAAGAGCCCCCGGTTGAAGAGCCCCCGATCGTCCTTGGAGACGATAGGGGAGAGACATCAAATCCTCCACCAGCTCTATCGACAGCTAAAGAGGATACAATCTCCAAAGCTGATTTGGATGAGTACATTGCCCAACAAATACGGGTTCATCATGTGACCGAAACAGCCGGCCAGGTCGTGAAAACGGGGAGGCCATATCCGAGTTGGTACGATCAAATCAAGTACCCGCCAGGTTATACGATTCCCAAGTTCCATGTCTACAAGGGGACGGGAAATCCTCACCAGCATGTTGCCCAGTTCAGGGCACTCTGCGGCAATACCGGTGGTGATGACAAGCTTTTACTTCGCCAGTTTGTTGGAAGTTTATCGGATACGGCGTTCGAGTGGTACTCTGAACTCCCGAACGACTCTATCAAAACCTTCGCGGAGATGGAGCTACTGTTTACTCAGCGTTTTGCAAGCGCCAGTGAACGTACCCCGATGATAGCACTGATTAACTCCAGGGTAAAGCCAGGCGAGACGTGGGTTCAGTATGCTATACGGTGGCGGAACTTGTGGTCGAAGTGCGAGCAGCGCATTGAAGAAGCTCCCGCGGTGGGTATGTTTGTGGGGACCCTTGATCCGCAAGCAACCATCTCACAATTTATGATGTTTTTCAAGCCAACTACCTTCCAGGCCTTGATTGACAAGCTAGCGCAGATGGATCAGATGGGCCATAAACCCCCTCTTCCAAGGCTGGATTCCCGAAATGACAAAGGGAAGGGAAAAGCGATCGTCGTCGCTAACGCTCAACAACAACCGAGCGACCCGAAGCCAGTTGCTCGTCAAAATAAAATGCGCCCGTACGTACCCCTTGAGGATAGGATGGGACGTCCTTATTCCTTTCCCCGCGATAAAACGAGGAGGTTATTCGAACCGGCGTTGCGCAACAGACTCATAAATCTGCCGGATCCAAAACGTCCGTTGCAACCAAGTGACGTCAACGAGCCCAACTACTGTCCTTATGATCGAGTACTGGGCCATCCGATCGAAGATTGCTACGTTTTCAAAAATTGGCTTGAAAACCAGTACCGACAGGGCAAATTCGCGTTATCTGACAAATGGAAGGTGGATCCCCCGCAGCCCCACACCTCTAAGGGGACGAATACGCCGGGGGCAACATGCTCCGTCGTTGAAGGAGCTCCTTGGGAGGTTATATTATCAGCCAAGACAAAGAGGATGCTAAACGATCTTCAGACATGTCCATCAATCAAGTGGAAGAACCTGTTGGAACCGCAGATCATTGAAGGGATGTTGAAGCCACGTCCAACTCCAAAGACCGATGGTGGTGACTCAAGCACTCACAACCAGCCGTCAAAATCTTCGAAGAAGAAAAAAAAAAAGAAATCAAAGAAGTCCGTGAAGCCTGACGACAAGCGCACTGACTTGTAAAAACAAATTGACGCGCTGGAAGAATACAACCAGAAGGCACGGACTCCCATTACACTCCAAGAGTTCCTCAATCATGTTTTTCAAGAGGAATATGAGGGAGAAAGTTCATCTGATGAATCTGAAGAATGCGTGGCGAGCTGTCATGTGATTTCCCATTCGTTCATAGACGATGAGGAAACTCCTTGTACTGAAACGCTGGGGGCAGATCCTAAACCAAAAATTCTGGGGCCATCAGATGAAGTAATTGACGCATTCCTTAATGAAGCTCGGTTGAAAAGTAAAGCTGATCGGGAGCGCAAGGCGTTTATATTCGAAAGGGCCAAACGCCATCGCCTTGACGAAAGAATCGAGATACTCCTGCTGGAACAAAGTACCTCCACTACCGACAAGAGCCAATTCAAGATGAGGAAAAGGTTTGCTAAGGCCATATCAATGGGCATGAAGCTACCATCCTCCGAAGGAAACATCACCGGTGAAGTGGAAACGCACCCCTCCTATTGCTTATATCATCAAAAGATTTCGCACCCCACTCAAGAGTGCAAAGCTTTCGATAAATGGTGGCAAGGATACGTTGCTCATCGACAACGCTTTAAGCGGGAAAAGCGTAAAACTCGTCGGGAGCGCCAAAATATGACTGAAGGGTTTAACAGAACTACCGGTGATTGTCGCGTGGTTAACACCGGTGGGTCACAAATGCCTACATTCGGGAGTGATTCTGATGAAGAGCTAGAACTTGCCTCTCTCTTTAAAGAGTCCAATTCGGGAAAAGAAGAAGAGCCGAAGGTTTGCGAAAATATTCGACTGCGGAATCGGACGCTGCCCGAAAAGAACCTCGGATTCTCAAACAGAAAAGATAAAGGGAAAGAAAAGGTCTCTGAAGATATCGTCTTAGATGACCAAGTTCTGGAGGAGCTAAGCACCGACAACCCGCTGAAGAAGAATAAGGTGGATTACAACGTCCTAGCGCACCTGAAGAAACTACCCTCACAGCTCAGCATTCTTGACGCCCTTTTACTGTCAAAGGAGGCGAGAGATTCGTTGATCAAGACACTACAAGATCCGGAACAATTCCAAGCTTTCCTGGCCGAGGAAAGAATGAAGGATGAGCTAGAGGAAGTGCACACTGCCGATGTCACTTTCGGCGACGAGGACCTTCTCCTTGGGACGTGTGAACACAATCGCCCTCTCTATGTCTCAGGATACTGCCATGATATAAAGATAGGCAAAATCCTGATCGATAACGGATCCTCTGTTAATCTCCTCAACGTGCGGGTGTTAAAAGAAATCTGCATGAGCGTCCAGCACCTTGCTCGTGACAAGATCACCATCTCCGGGTTCGACTCTCAGTCATCAAGAACTCTTGGGTCTGTGATACTGACACTACGCTTTGGGCTACTCATCACGGATATTAAGTTCCACGTCATAGACGCCAAGACATGCTACAATGCTTTGCTCGGCCGACCATGGTTACATGAGTACAACATCATCCCTTCTACGCAACATCAGTGTATGAAGTATTTTAAGGATGGTTTCGAGTATACTGTGACGGGAGAACTGAACCCGTTCTCTGTGAACGAGGTCCGCAAATATGAAGACGCCAAATACTTCTTACCGGATTTCGAAGACACTGAGAAGTGTCACAAGCTGGAGAACAAAACTAACGCCGCCATCCCTGTCTTCGGCAGTGATACTGAAGAGGAAGAGGAGATGGTTTATTCGGGTCCGCCCCAACACAACAAGCCAGGACCGTCCGCTCCTACGTTAATCTTTGGTAGCGACTCGGAAGATGAAGTCCATGCTGTATTCCCTGCTCGACCTTCAATACAAACGTCCGCTGACGAAGAGCAAAGTCTACAAGTCGCCATGGTGTCGTTTAAACACCGTCAAGAATTGGATGCACTTGATATCTACAATGTAGAAGAGCTACAAACATTCTACATCCCTCCCAGGCGAGAGAGCGAGAAAGCAATTCTGTTTTACCGCTCTGAAGAAACCAAGGTAGAAAAAGAAATCTGGCATGGCGCGGATCCTACGCTCGACAGGCTTCAGCCTATCCGTCTTCCCAGATATTATACGGAAGGCTTAAAAGGGCTGCTGAAACGCCAAGGGATACCCTTCAAACAGACCGTTAGAAAGGCCAAATTCTATGATAGGGTGTGGAACGTCCCCGGGACTCAACGCAAACTGCCTAATGGGAGAATGGAGACAAAAGGACTTGGATACATCCGGTCAAAGAAACGAGAGCTACTAAACAGCTGTTACGTCATGTATGACTTCGATGAAGAAGCGGATGCTCGATGGGAGGACGCTAATCCTGAGCCAGTGAAAGTTCCAGATGCAAATGAGCCCAGTCCGTCGTTCGAAGAACAAATGGACAAACTTATAAAGAAGGCTGGTCAAAAAGTCCGAGATGATCACAACCGCGAGACGGCCATCTACGAGAAAGCCAAGATGCAACGCCTTCTCCAACAGGCCGTGAAGGATGAAAATGCCGCTCCTTGTCAACCTATTATAAAGAAGGCTCGGCGCAAAAGCAGAAATAAGTCGAAAGGCCAAAAAGGCGCTCAACAACAACAAAGCAGGGCTAAGAAGCTACGCAAACAGGAGTCGAGCGTTATTGATCTATCCTTTATGAAGAAAATGGGTCGAGCATACTCGTTTCCGCGAGACAAGACAAAGAATATACTTGACCTTGCTCTAAAACATCAAATGCTTACATTGCCGGAGTCTAAACATCCCGGACGAGCGGGCGAAGTCTCACACTCGGACTATTGCTCTTACCATCGAGTAATAGGGCACCCTCTCGAGGACTGCTTCACCTTCAAGAATTGGGTCGAAGATCAGTATCATCTTGGCAAGTTCGCTCTGTCCGACAACTGGAGGGTAACGCCACCACAGAAGCACGAGCCCAAGGCCACGAAAGAAGAACCGGTTCCACATTGGGATTAAAAGCGAATTCGCACCTGTCACATGATTACAATATTAAAAGAAGAGCCCGAGGACATAGATGAGCTCCCTTGGTGCTTCGAAAACAGCAGCGACGGGATAATCTCAGAATTCCTACCAGCGCCAAAAGAGCTGGAAGACGGAATCCATACCACTGCAGATAACCTCAAGAAAATTGAGTTGGGGACGGAAAACGATCCACGACCGACATTAATCAGCGAGCTACTATCTGAAGAAAGGGTATCTGCGTTAAAGGACGTGCTCCTACAGCATAAAGATTGTTTCGCAAGGAACTACTCCGAAATGCCGGGATTAGATCCAGAAATTGCTGTGCACAGATTGGCGATATCTCCGGACGTCAAGCCAGTCAAACAGGCGCCGAGAAGAATGCGGCTTGAGCTTGAAATGAGTATCAATGCTGAAGTCAAAAAGCTGATCGACTCTGGCTTCATCCAAGAAGTTCAATACCCTGAATGGATCGCCAATATCGTCCCGGTGATGAAGAAAAATGGGACAGTGCGCATATGCGTAAACTTCCGGGATCTCAATAAAGCTTGCCCGAAGGACGATTTCCCAGTGCCAGTCACCGAACTGATGATAGACAATACGTCCACTCATGAGATTTTCTCCTTCATGGACGGCTCGTCAGGATATAATCAGATAAAAATGCATCCAGAGGACCAGAAGCACACAGCCTTCAGGACCCCTCTGGGAATATTTTGTTACAAGGTGATGCCCTTCGGTTTAAAGAACGCCGGTGCTACCTACCAAAGGGCCATGACGAAGATCTTCGATGACCTTATACACGAAATCGTCGAATGCTATATCGACGATCTCGTGGTTAAAAGCAAATCATACGGGGAACATCTCGAGCATTTGAAGACCGTATTTCAACGCCTTCGGCAATACAACTTGAAGATGAACCTGCTCAAGTGTGCATTCGGAGTTTCCTCAGGCAAATTCCTGGGATTCATTGTTCGACACCGAGGTATTGAAATAGATCCGTCAAAGATCAAAGCGATCACGGAAATGCCTCCGCCGAGAACTCTCAAACAGTTGCGATCTCTCCAAGGGAAGCTCGCATACATACGGCGATTTATAGCCAATCTTTCAGGCAAATGCCGTCCCTACAGCCACCTGATGAAGAAGGGGACCCCGTTAGTCTGGGACCAAAAATGCCAAAGCGTGCTAGACGAGATCAAACAGTACCTGCAGAACCCGCCGGTGTTGGCTGCTCCGGTCAAGGGAAAACCCCTCATTCTTTATACAACCGCCCTCGAAGGTTCCTTAGGTGCATTATGGGCACAAGAGAACGATCAAGGGAAAGAGAGAGTACTCTACTACTTAAGTCGAGTTCTGCTGGGGGCAGAAAGCAACTACCCCCTCATTGAAAAACACTGCCTGGCGTTGATCTTTGCGATAACAAAGCTTAGACACTATGCGCTGGCGCGTGAAGTCCGTCTTATTTCAAAGGTGGACCCCCTTAAATACTTGATGTCGAAGGCCATGTTGACGGGACGACTCACTAAATGGGCCCTGCTTTTGATGGAGTTCTCGATAACATATCAACCTCTCAAGGCAGTGAAAGGCCAGGCCATCGCCGACTTCCTCGCTGAGCACCCGATACCTGCTGACTCCCCTTTAAACCGCGATCTTCCAGACGAACATGCGTTTGATGCGATCGACGATGATGATACCCGATGGGAGCTTTATTTCGATGGCGCGTCTTCCGTGAAGAAGCGCAAACAAAGTACCCCTATAATCAAATCGGGGGTAGGACTCATCTTTGTAACTCCACAAGGAGGGATAATGCGCTTTGCTTTCTCCCTAACATAGCCGAGGACAAACAATGAAGCCGAATACGAAGCTCCGATAGCAGGCCTCGAGATCGCCATTGACATGGGAATTGAAAACCTCCTTATATACGGGGATTCTCAACTGGTCGTTAGTCAAGTAAACGGCGACTACCAAACGTGCAAACCGGAATTGGTGAAGTACGGTGTAAAGGTGCAACAATTATTGACCCAAATTCACTCTTATACTTTGGAGAACATACCGCGCGCGGAAAACAGTAAAGCAGACGCGTTGGCCAAACTTGCTAAAGAACTGGCCGACGAGAACCTCGATGACGTAAGAATCGTGGTACAAACCCGTCGGGTGCTCGCCCCAGCGGAAATATCTCCGGAATCACCCGAAGAGAAAGGAGCGACTGAGCAGATGACCTTACAAGTAAAAGAACGAGAAAAGGTTGAGGATTGGAGGAAAGTCTTTATAGACTACTTTAAGTCCCACCGAATGCCCGAAGAAGCGTCCACAAGACATCAGCTCATGAAACGAGCTCGGTCTTTCGCCTTCGTCAATGATACTCTATACAAGAGGTCATTTGATTCTCTGTGGTTGAGATGCTTAGGACCTGACGAAGCGAAAAGGGTCGTCCAGGAAGTTCATGACGGACTCTGCGGTTCTCATCAAGTAGGCCCAAAGATGAAGTTGAAGATCAAACGGATGGGCTACTACTGGCCTACGATGATTCAAGATTGCCTCGAATATGCGAAGCAATGTCACTCATGCCAAATCCATGGAGACTTCATCCACCAGCATCCAAATTCACTACATCCAACGGTGGCTAGCTGGCCATTTGAAATGTGGGGGACTGATATAGTCGGCCCCATCGAACCAGCATCGTCTAGAGGACATCGTTTCATCCTAGCAACGACTGACTACTTCTCCAAATGGGCAGAAGCAGTACCGTTAAAAGAAGTTAAGATGGAGAATATCCTCCATTTCTTCAAGACGCATGTCATATATCGATTTGGAACTCCACGATGGATCATCTCCGATAACGGGCCAGCCTACAGAAGTCACAAGATCAGTCGCTTCGCGCAACAGCACAATATAGACTGGAGATATTCCTCGGTTTATAATCCGCGAGCTAACGGTCTAGCTGAGGCCTTCAATAAGACCTTGACGAAGATCATGAAGAAAACGGTGTCACGAAATAACAAAGACTGGCACGAAAGACTGCAAGAAGCTCTTTGGGCATATCGAACTACGTTCAAGACGGCCACAAACACAACGCCGTACGCGTTGGTGTTCGGTACAGAAGCTGTACTCCCCCTCGAGATAGAGTTACCCTCTCTACGAATGGAAGTTCACTACGAGCTGACGAACGAAGAAAATGCTAATCTTCGGCTTGAGGAGCTTGATGCCCTTGAAGAAACACGGCTCATAGCGCAATAAAATCTGGAAGCTTATAAAGCAAAGATGACGCGCTCATACGAAAGATTGACCTGACCGAGGACATTCCGCCAAGGCGAACTCGTGCTAGTGGTCAAAAGGCCTATGATCCCCAATCGCGCCAAGCGGAAAAAATTCGAGCCAAATTATGAAGGCCCATACATCATAGATAAAGTTTACCGGGGTGGGGCCTATCTACTCATGAACATGCACGGTGAAAGGCCTTTCAGGCCGATCAACGGTCGCTTCCTAAAGAAATACTACGCTTAATGAGCCACAGCCTAGGTCAATGATAGATGACGACGACTATGTCCGCTCGCTATATTCCTAAGCTCAAGCTTTATAAGCAGTAGCCAGCCTTTTCAAAGTCGGACCGAAATGTCCTTAAACTAATAGCAGACCGAAACGTCTTTAAACTACTACCGCAGCATCTTTTAGGCTGACAAGATATAAAAAAAATATAAAAATAAAAAGAATAAAAAAAAAGGTATGTCCATAAGCAAAAAGGGCATGGATGAAAACCCGAAAGGGCTCCGTGAGTAAAAACAGCAGGGCTACCGGCGAGTGTTCGTGAAAACCTGAAAGGGCGCGACCTCGTAAAAAAAAGAGAGAAAAAGAAAATAAAAAGAATAAAAAAAATGGTATGTCCATAAGCAAAATGGGCACGGATGAAAACCCGAAAGGGCTCCGTGAGTAAAAACAACAGGACTACCGGCGAGTGTTTGTGAAAACTCGAATGGGCGCAACCTCATCAAAAGACACTTACAGGGTCCTCTCAACCTTGTAAGGAGAAACCACCCGCGTGAGATCCTTACGACTCACAAGGGAGCAACACACTTAGGGATCCTCACAATTCCTAGGGAGAAAATACACTCGCGAGATCCTCACGACTCGTGAGGAGAACTCCCTTATGAGACCCTCACGGCTCATAAGATTTGAAAGTCTTAAGTTACAGAGACCTAAACCTGTGCTTAAGCAATCCCCACAACTTCCGATATTGCCCTACAAGTGGCTCAATATTGACCCTTGTATACAATCCACAGGCACGAATAAACATTTCCCTAACCAAGTCTCATCCGTGACTGGGGATATGTTCGCATGGTAAACAACCCTTGTAAATCCTCTCGATTTATGAGGAGAAAACCCTACTGTAGGATCCTTACGACTTACAGAGAAAACGAACACTTAGGAATCCTCACGAGTCCTAAGGAGAAAATACACCTACAGGATCCTCACGACTTGTAGGGAGAAATAACTTCGTGAAACCCTTACGGCTCATGAAGTCAAAAGCCTTAGCCGACAGGACCCTAACCCTGGTCTCTAAGCCACCTTTGTTCGACATCGACAGAAGCAGATGATGATCCGCTCTTGGTAATATCCCAGTTGTAGCGGTGCTGATGCCGAAATCGGTTTACAGCGAAAACCCAATAGGCCGCACATGCATACAAAATAGTCGAAATGATTGGGCAACTCGCAATAAAGAGCAGCGAGTGAAAACAAAATAAATAGCCGAAATGATTGGGCAACTCGTAATAAAAAGCAGCGAGTGAAAACAAAATAAATAGCCGAAATGATTGGGCAACTCGCAATAAAAAGCAGCGAGTGAAAACAAAATAAACAGCCGAAATGATTGGGCACCGCGAGAAATAGCCGAAATGATTGGGCAATTGCGACCTTCGCGATATAAAAGCTGAAATGATAGAGCATCGCGGAAATAAAAAAAAAGAAGAAATGATAAAACTTTGGCCCTACAGTTAAGATCACATCGATCCCTATATACGATCCAAGGGCGTAAACAAAGAGGGAACCATACTTTCCCAACAGGCTCCGCCAGAAGACGAAGCCAAACCTCGACGGTTCATTCCAACTCCGAAGAAACCAGTGTCTTCAGCAAACTCCTCGACTCACGGATACAAACACTCCTTGACGAGAGCCTCCTGATCCGCGTCGACTCGCAGAGCCACCAGTTCCTCCGTGGGAAATTCTCGACCCGTTTCAAACCCCAAGGAAATAAATAATCCTTGGCGCTTGGGAAACAAATAATCCCTAGCAAACTCCTTGACTCACGGATACAAACACTCCTTGACGAGAGCCTTGATTGTTGATTTTCTTGATTGGATGTAAAAGTATCGAATCAAATAGTCCCCGGCAACGGCGCCATTTTGATTGTTGAGTTTTCCGATTGTGTAGTTAGTTTTTAGAAAATAGATTTTAGAAATCACAATCAAAAATTATTTGATCGCAATCAATAACGGTGTCGGATGTAGCGCGTTAGTAAGTGCGGATCGTCCACAGGGAAAGTATAATCCGTTCTATTTCCGAATTAGATGAGTTGAAAATTTAGGGAAAAGAAAAGAAAACAATTCATGATTTGCATTTGAAGATCAAGAAATAAGAAAAATCTAGATCTAGAAAAGACATTAAAAATAAGAATTGAGATGTGTGATAATTTCCAACCAACAATCAAGATTAGAAGTATGGCTCGTAGGAGTAGATCGGATCTAGATGTGATGAGATCTAAAGATTACTAATTCTTATCCATTAATAAATTGATACTAGATCGTTGCAAATTCATCGAGGTTTAAGGATCTTTGCGAGAAAATTAGGGATTCCGCAACTCATCCTTTGTCCTTTCGATGGATCGCATTCAAATTCTAGCTTCTAATTAATCAAATGTTTAATAGTTGTTCCCTAGTTTCGAGTGAACACGATCAAGAAAGCATCATCTCGAAACTAGGTTATTAATCATTTGATTAACCAGAATTTCCAAACATTATAGGATTTAAGAATTGTAAAAATATCTAAATCATCATCATCTAAAGATCGTCACAACTCCTACACGAGCGGAGATTACTCAAACATCATGATCACAAACACAATCACAAATTGAGATCTAATCATTATGCTTGAATTAAAAGATAAGCAAGAATATAGAAAATTCACCTTTATTTATCGATAAATTTCATTACAACTCTCTTGAATTTACAAAAGGAAGGAACTAGATCGTCGATTTCGGCTTCGCTCGGCTCCTTGAGTCGCGGATCGGCGTGGATCTCTTGCTCCGTTGGAATCCGGCGTCGCTTCTAAAAGGTTGAAGACTCTCTTGCTCAAATTGCTCTCGGGATCTTGATCTTGATTTTGAATTGGGGATGGGGATTGAATTTGGCACAAGCTTTTGTCACTAAACTTGTGGGTTGAAGATGGTGGTGATTCTTGAACAATTTCAAACCTTAACTCTAGGCTCTCTTTTATAGACTCCCAAAACCCTAGAGCTAGGATTTGAATTTGAATTTTCCCTCCACAAGTTAGTTAGCCAATATTTGAATTTCCCTCTCAAAAGTTAGTTAGCCAATATTTGAATTTCCCTCCAAAAAGTTAGTTAAGACTAAAATTTGAATTTCCCTCCAAGAGTTAGTTATCCGAGCCTTCTAGATGTGCCACGTGGAGCTTCTGGGGTCTTCTGGAAGCTTTGGCCGTTAGAATTAGGCATGTAATGAAATTGGGTGCAATGATCTCACTATATGGCCGTGGATCCGCCGCTCCAAGGGGGCTTGGGCCGCGGATCCGCGGCCCTTTGGTGGCCTTGGTGATTTCTTTTCACATGGTAATTTTTGGGCTGACTGGTGGGCCTCTTTCTGATGCTTGGATTTTTATTTGGCCTTTCTGTATTGCTCCAGATCTTTAGCCTTTGAATTGGTGTGTCTTTTATTAGTTCATTTCCCAATTAGGCCCTGCTTCTGGAATTTCCTGCACAATTTCACCGAGACAAGAGTTGCGCAATACAAGGATGATGCGATGCCATGAAACACACACAATTTCCCTAAAAGTGCTGGTTTTAGTGTACAGTACAAGTAATCCAATATTTTACATGTGTTTTGCAAATATGAGTGATATGAATACCGGATAGCTTTACTTGACTGCAAAAGGTAGGGAAATTGCCGTGTTAGAAATACAGTATTTTCAACAGATCAAATTCCCCCAAACTTATTTTCGATCGTCTCGATCGAACAGTTTTATTAAAAAGAGAAGGAGAAAATAAAGAAAGAGAAAAACTAACTAGCACACTTTCGTAGGAAACACGATTGCACTGAGCACGTGCAACAAGCCTTTAAACCTCTAGGTGTCCCTAGTAGGAGGAGTGTTGTCTCCTGAGGGTTTTCAGCAGATTACACCCACAAAATCCAATAATAAAAGGAAGATCATGAATATTACATTTAAAGACAAGAATTGTAAAAGAAAAGCCTTGAAAATTAGGGTTTCCAACTAAGCTAGCTTTTCGGTTGTCATGAGCCCTATCTTAATGGTCATGAAAAGATGTCAGAAATCACGTCCTCCCTCAATAAAACATCGTCTTATTCTTCATTCCTATCTTTATTCCAAACATCGATCATATCACCCTGCGTGTGTGTAAAGGACATCCCTACACCCGGAGAATTCAATTCAAGCTATCATACTCTTGCCCATCAGCCTCAGTACTTTTTGATAAACGAGATTGCTCACACATTTTCATGCGACCGTTAATACTTCTTGAGGTACTAACCGACCGATTACTCATGTGCTTGCATATTTGGTGTATTTTCCTCGTTTTGCACCACCTTAGGTATAGCAGTGACTCCCAGACCAGTTGGCCTTAGGGCACTAGGTGAAAAGGCACCCTTGCTATAGATTTTTTTATTATTGCCCTTGGTGATAACAAAACCAGTGTCCATTTTTCTCACCACTTTCTTCATTTTTTTTCCTTCATACATCGGCTTTAAGACAAGAGCATTTCAAGGTATCCTCTACTAACCCGGGTTTTAAGACGTGTGTAAGTGCGAATAGCAGGGTATCAACGTTCAAAATGCTTGGCTTTCCAGAATAGAAACTATTTTTCAGACTTATTTTTATCCTCAGATTAGTGACTTCCTCCATCTTACTAACCCTTGGGACAACGGCTCATAACTACTTATTACTAGTTCGTATAAGAAAACTTCTAATTTTCTCATTTTTCTTAAATTTTTCTAATCTCATGGATGTAATTGTTCACTATCTAATCTTTTATTATCATAAATATTAAATATTTTTATATTTTGAAATTTTTTTATATTTTTATGAGTTTTGAAAATTTTTGAATTTTTATGGATTTTGAATTTTTTTAAAAATTTTTTATAGGTTTTTATGGGTTTTGAAAAATTATTTACAAAAAATCTTTACACAAAATTTTTATGGGTTTTGAAATTTTTTAAATTTTTATGGTTTTTAAAGAAATGTTTTGTGCTTATGCAAATGATATGCACATGATGCAAAACTAAGCACAAACCTCCCCCAAACTTGTTTTCAACAGTGTCCTCACTGTTGCCATCTGCTAAATCTCGAAAACCTGTAAGCCTGGGAGGAATTTATTAGTGGGGAAAAATATATAAGTGAAGACCCTCCCCCAAACTTATTTTTGACTCGATATTTTTGTAAAAATTTTCATTCCAAGTGCCAAAAATATTGTCCCCCCCCCCAAACTTGAGTTATGCAATGTTAAACTTTGAAAATCACATGAGGGGGTCAAGAATCATCGGTCGATGCCAAGCTTTGCAAAGACCGAAGATCAACACCAACCATTCGAAGATTTTATCAATGCAGTGCTCGGGTTGGTGGAAGAAGAAGTGGGAAAAGGGTAAGGGGTGGAAGAGAGTGTGTGTGCGTCTCATTTTAGAGAGACGAAGTAGTGAATGTGATGGATTACTCGCATTCTTTTTACAGTTCAGAGGAGGGGGTGGAGGTTCAATTTCAATGATTGGGACATGATTCATCTCAACACCCGTGTTATTCAGAAATACGAGTTCATCAGCGAAGATCTCCTCAAAAGTTTCATCAATACCCCGAAGAATAATGTCATCACAAAGTGCGGGGTGATCTTCAGACTCTAAAAGCAGTTCATAATCGGTGTTAGTTGTTGACCCGGACATCTCGGTGGAAGAGTCCGTATGTGTATGATACATAGTTGGGTCAAACAACAACGTATGAAAAGAGTCGAGATCGGTATCAGGAGGATCATCAAATTCGCTGCTGTCGACATCCATTAAGTCGACAGAACAGACATGAACAGTAGGTTCGGAGGGTACACTTCCAATCTTGTAAATGTTCAGCTCTATTGACCTATTCCCGAAAGATAGGGTCATAGAACCATTTCGACGGTTGATTATTGCATTGGAAGTGGCCAAAAAGGGGCGACCTAAAATCACCGGAATTTGATTCCGGGGGTTCGCTACAGGCTGTGTATCAAGTACAATAAAATCCACAGGGAATACGAATTCCCCGATTTTTATTAACACCTCCTCCAGTTCACCCCTAGGTTTGGTGATTGATCGGTCAGCCATCTGGAGAGTGCAATGGGCTGGTTTCAACTCTCCGATCCCTAGTTGCTCATAGACTGAGAAAGGAAGCAGGTTAACACTGGCGCCAAGGTCTAAAAGAGCACGATTGATGTGTTTATCCCCAATAGAAATCGATATCGTAGGACATCCTGGGTCCTTACGTTTCTTTGGTAGCGGAGGGATAAAAGCAGTGCTAATGCTATTAGACATGAAGACCTTCTTTGGCACTTGAGTCTTCCTCTTCCGGGTGCACAAGTCCTTAAGAATTTTCGCATAAGCGGGGACTTGTTGAATCGCATCTAGGAGAGGGATGTTGATGTCAACTTGCTTGAACATGTCCATAATCTTCTCCATATGTGGACTCGATGTGTTAGCCCTTAACCGATTAGGGTAAGGTGCTTTAGCAATGAGCGCTGGGTCCATCATAGGAGAAGGAAGTGTGTGTGGCCCCGATCCCAAAATAGAAGTGGGGATCGTCTGTGGAGGAGTAAAAGAGGTGGGCTGAGGCGTCGAGCCTAGAGGGAAATGGAGAATAGGCTCACAAGAAGGCGGTGGGGTAGAAGAACAAGAATCAGAAGCAGAAGCGTGTGTGTGAGGAAAGGTCTCAGCCGGGGTGTTGATAGGATCATCAATATCATCAACTTCTTCCCCAAGATGGTTATCCAGCACTCTCCCAGATCTCAACGTGGTGATTGCATTCACGTGATGTGAATAGCCAGGATTGGGTACAGGTTGAGCTGGGAGTTTCCCTTTTTCTCTTGCACTCATTTCGGCCTTAAGTCGTGCAATCTCAGCTTCCATCGTTTTGATACTCTCAGCTTGGGACGCTGAGTTTTTCTTTATCTCACCGACGGAAGACTTAACCTCGGCCGACACATCCATGAAGTTTGACATGAGTGATTTCATGGTTTGAGCGAATTGAGAGAATTCGTCAGAACAGGTCGACTGCATAGGATTAGAAGGTGCAGGAGTGTTGACCTGGTTTTGGAAATTTTGTGACTGGTAGGGGTGCTGGGTGAGGTGAAGTGGTTGCTGTTGTGGTGGAGGGACCCGTTGGAATTGATTAGGGTTTGGAACCGTGTTTTGGGATTGGTTCCAAGCAAAATTTGGGTGATTCCTCCAACCCCGATTGTATGTGGAAGAAAAAGGGTCGTTTCCAGGTCTTTGAAATGCGGCATTGGTATGCTCGAGACTTCGAAACTGAGAGTTTAATGGACATTCTTCCGTCAAGTGAGAAGGATCAGAACAGCACCCACAAACAGTTTTGGGGAGCGACATTGGGTTTAGGGAGGCTGCTAGGAATTTGTGTTCCATAGCGTCGAGCTTCTTTTGCATTGCTGCCATCTCAGCTCGAACACCTATGGACACGTCTATTTGGCGTATGCCACCCCTACTCGATGGCTGGGTTCCAGTCTCCCACTGAAGTGACTTTTCAGCGAACTCTTCTAAAAATTTCCACGCTTCCCCATCATCCTTGGTCATAAAGGTGCCTTGACACATGTTTTCAAGGTTTTGTTTAGTGGTAGGGTTACTGCCCTCATATATGATTCGGCAAAGTTCCCATCTCGGGATGCCGTGATGTGGGCATTGAACCAAAAGATCCTTGAATCGGTCAATGTATTTTGAAAATGGTTCAGCCGGAAGCTGGGAGAATTGATAGAGTTCACTACGGATTCGAGCTGTCTTTTGCATAGGGTAGAATTTCTTAAGGAATGCCGCAACGAATTCTTCCCAATTCGTGATGGAATGCGCGGTGGTGTTATATAGACACTTCTCGGCTAAATCGCACAAGGTAAATGGAAGAAGTCGTAGACGCATGGCATCCACAGAAAGTTGTGATGTACCCATCATTGCGCATACGTTTTCAAATTTGGTAATAAAAACGTACGTGTCTTCAGTCTCGAGACCGTGGAATTTGGGTAGAAGGTTGATGTACTGGGGCTTAATCTCAAAATTATCCCCGTTGGCTGGTGGAATGGATAAGCAGGTCGAGAGAGGACCTCGCAAAGGGTAACACCTCTCTTGGAGAGAGATGCGGGGTGGAATCTGCGCACCAACGGACGGCGGCAGAGTAGCAGTAAAGAGGTTTGATAGAGACTAATCCATCGGTATGGGTGTGGTGGGAGGTAAAAGAAAGGTAAATGGAGAAATACCGACTTCGGAGTCGATCCAGGGGACGCGGACAAGACGGGCACTAGAATCCCGTGTCCAGCCTATCTTGTACTAAAAGGGGTTAGTACAAGTGGCAGCGTGATTTATAATTAGGGGAATGAAGTGAATGCGGTGTTTGTTTTGAAAATGATACGGATTTTGAAAATATGATGCAACAAGCAATACCCTAAAAATCTATGGTCACCTAGGTCCAATCTCTAGACCGCTCCTAACTGCCAGAAGACAAGACGCAGGATAGAATCCTCCACTGCCTCTTTGTCCCTCCTGTGGCCAGGTAAGTGCCAGGTAAGTGGGAGGTTCTCCACTACGTAAGTAGTGGTCCTAATTAAGTAACCACCAGCCTTCGACACACTTTCCTAGGCACCACAAGAGAAACGCGGATAAGCAATGAATTACCCACAGCCTTCTTCTGTCCTAAGTGAGCGCGACGGTCCTTAGAGTCATCTCTAGATATTTTTTAATTAATGAGGGTAATGCGGATGCAGGTTTGTGATTTTTGGGGCCTAGGAAGGGTAATGAACTCCCCACCTAATCTGGATTTGGCCGTGCCCCTTAATTTCCGTATTAATTATGCAAACAACCACAAAATCAAAAACAAGCACACTTTATTTTGCTTTTTGCGCGCTGCGATTATTTGCAAAGAAACCTGCACGAAATGTTAATTGGAGCAGATTTTAGGAAGGAGATAAGAAAGTTAGAGATTACCAGATAAAAATTTTCCAGAGAACCCCTTGAACCGCCGCTCTTCCGCCGCAATTAGCTCCTAATGCCGCGGTTCCGCGCTTCTCCAAGCTCTTCTCTGTACAAAAAAAATTTGGTAATGCTCTTGTTCAGCTCCTTAGCTCTCTGGAATTCACCAAATAATTTTCCAATTCTCCAGAAAGCTCCAGATCTCCTTGCAATTAACCACAACAACACGTATTAGTATTTTGCGCGAGTTTTGATCTAAAAATATTGATGGAATAAACTTTTCAACTCATATTTCAAAAAATGAACAAATAGCACACGATCCCCGGCAACGGCGCCATTTTGATTGTTGATTTTCTTGATTGGATGTAAAAGTATCGAATCAAATAGTCCCCGGCAACGGCGCCATTTTGATTGTTGAGTTTACCGATTGTGTAGTTAGTTTTTAGAAAATAGATTTTAGAAATCACAATCAAAAATTATTTGACCGCAATCAATAACGATGTCGGATGTAGCGCGTTAGTAAGTGCGGATCGTCCACAGGAAAAGTGTAATCCGTTCTATTTCCGAATTAGATGAGTTGAAAATTTAGGGCAAAGAAAAGAAAACAATTCATGATTTGCATTTGAAGATCAAGAAATAAGAAAAATCTAGATCTAGAAAAGACATTAAAAACAAGAATTGAGATGTGTGATAATTTCCAACCAACAATCAAGATTAGAAGTATGGCTCGTAGGAGTAGATCGGATCTAGATGTGATGAGATCTAAAGATTACTAATTCTTATCCATTAATGAATTGATACTAGATCGATGCAAATTCATCGAGGTTTAAGGATCTTTGCGAGAAAATTAGGGATTCCGCAACTCATCCTTTGTCCTTTCGATGGATCGCATTCAAATTCTAGCTTCTAATTAATCAAATGTTTAATAGTTGTTCCCTAGTTTCGAGTGAACACGATCAAGAAAGCATCATCTCGAAACTAGGTTATTAATCATTTGATTAACCAGAATTTCCAAACATTATAGAATTTAAGAATTGTAAAAATATCTAAATCATCATCATCTAAAGATCGTCACAACTCCTACACGAGCGGAGATTACTCAAACATCATGATCACAAACACAATCACAAATTGAGATCTAATCATTATGCTTGAATTAAAAGATAAGCAAGAGTATAGAAAATTCACCTTTATTTATCGATAAATTTCATTACAACTCTCTTGAATTTACAAAAGGAAGGAACTAGATCGTCGATTTCGGCTTCGCTCGGCTCCTTGAGTCGCGGATCGGCGTGGATCTCTTGCTCCGTTGGAATCCGGCGTCGCTTCTAAAAGGTTGAAGACTCTCTTGCTCAAATTGCTCTCGGGATCTTGATCTTGATTTTGAATTGGGGATGGGGATTGAATTTGGCACAAGCTTTTGTCACTAAACTTGTGGGTTGAAGATGGTGGTGATTCTTGAACAATTTCAAACCTTAACTCTAGGCTCTCTTTTATAGACTCCCAAAACCCTAGAGCTAGGATTTGAATTTGAATTTTCCCTCCACAAGTTAGTTAGCCAATATTTGAATTTCCCTCTCAAAAGTTAGTTAGCCAATATTTGAATTTCCCTCCAAAAAGTTAGTTAAGACTAAAATTTGAATTTCCCTCCAAGAGTTAGTTATCCGAGCCTTCTAGATGTGCCACGTGGAGCTTCTGGGGTCTTCTGGAAGCTTTGGCCGTTAGAATTAGGCATGTAATGAAATTGGGTGCAATGATCTCACTATATGGCAGCGGATCCGCCGCTCCAAGGGGGCTTGGGCCGCGGATCCGCGGCCCTTTGGTGGCCTTGGTGATTTCTTTTCACATGGTAATTCTTGGGCTGACTGGTGGGCCTCTTTCTGATGCTTGGATTTTTATTTGGCCTTTCTGTATTGCTCCGATCTTTAGCCTTTGAATTGGTGTGTCTTTTATTAGTTCATTTCCCAATTAGGCCCTGCTTCTGGAATTTCCTGCACAATTTCACCGAGACAAGAGTTGCGCAATAACTTACTAATCAATCCTAATCCTTTCTAATCTCATAAAGCAGGTGATAAGAAGGAAAAAGAATCTCATCATGAAAAACTATCATGATGCCACCAATATGCAAGATACCCCCTCCACAAATGTTATTTGCAAACTTGCAAATAACCCCTCCATCGGAAAAGTCCGGCCGAGAAAGAACAAAGGAAAACCGGCCGGAACGGAATGCAAACTGGCAACTCCAGAAAACTGGTCCCGTAATAAATTACAGGAAAAACCCCGATACTGTGCATACACACCCGCATCTGTATTCCGACCGGATACAAATGCAATGAGACAAAATCTACACTGTTCTAAACTAGGATCCGGCTTAAACCAAAGCCGGCTAGTAATATCCGTTCGATCCTGATGCGTGCAATACCGCACGTATCTGATCGAACCCTGCCATATATCCATACGGCCACTAGTACAAACCGTCCGATCCTGATCCGTGCAATACCGCACGTATCTGATCGGACCCTGCCATATCTCCATACAGCCTCTACAGCGTTTCGCCCGAAAGCTTGAGTAACTGAAAGTGTGGTGGACTCTAAAGACTCGTCAATACTATGGCTGTGGATTTAACCACTAGCACGTCAGAGGTATAAGCCAATACGTGACGGGCCACCAGCTATTGACCAAAAGGGACGTCGATGAGCGAACTCATCCTGACACCTTACTGAGCCTGTCAGTGACAATATCCGTACAGTCCGGTCCGTTCGTCTATGAGCATCGTATGTCGGGCCTAGGGGGTTGGTAAAAGTCAGACCCCCAAAAGCGGTACAAGTCGTGTCGGAGTGTAGCCCAGAACACCCTGAGATACTACTGGAATACCTACCAGTAAATCTCCTGCCTCGGCCGAGGGCTTTGTGTAATGGCTCTCCTAGACACAGCGCGACCTCACCCCCAATACCGGGAGAGACGAACCCCTGAAGATCCGCTCACTGCCTCCATGTGGCTCGGGACTGTACCCAACTAAAACCTGTTTGCACGACTCCTTTGAGCCGTGGTAGGGTAGTAATCAAAGTACAGTGGGAACTCACACGAGACAAATGACGATCCCCAGGTCGATGAACTAACCTGTACACATGTCACCAGGGAACTGCTATCTGACGTCAGGTATAAGACCAACTAGCATGTTCCCGGCGAGTCCTGTCCGGTATACTCATAACCAAATAAGCACCTGTATACATCTTAGGTGAACCAACTGACACCAGTGGCTTATGAGACCGGCCACCGCCCCTCGTCGGGGTCTCGACTGTATACACTAGTCTACTCTGGAGAATCGATGCCCTGTCTCGAAACTCCAACGACTAGGGACCTTTTAAGGATGTGCTTATAGACCACCAGCTCTCACGTATATGATCGCCATCATACTGCTGGCAGTCAAGCAAGAATCCTAGGGGCTCTATCAGCGTGTAATAGCGACCTGTAAGGTCACCTGAAGCAGTATACGATGATAAAGGTAAACCAGATAGCATACTATCATCTCGAGTAAGACTGTCCTACCGGGATAGGTCCTCCCTCAATCATTGCAATCACGTGCCTGTGATCCAATAATTGACTCTGAGGGCACTATCTCCAACAATCTCCCACTTGCACTCAAGGCTAATTATTGCGATGTCGCATACTCACAGCCCGTGTGATACCGAACACCCAACTCCTCTACTAGTCGGTCTCACAAAGCTCGTTTGCGAAACTATTGCGTTCGAGGAATAGCCTCAGTGAGTGGATCCGCTGTGATGTTTCTTTCTATGTCTCTCTATATCACAAGTTCGCAGAGAAAGCCATCTCCCGAAATGAGCAATACCTGTCTTAGAGTATGTCTGGATATCTGATGGGATCTAGCTCATAAATGAACTCCAAATCCAAACTTCTTAGACTGTATCGATAACTGAACTTAATCAGTACCCAGCGCCATGCCTCCCTCAGTATTGCCTTGGACCACCTGTCCAAAATACTGCCCCTCGTCAGAAGGAGAAAATATAACTCTGACAGCCACTCTGCCATCCATGTCACCTTGGAAGCCTGGAATGATAACCGTCTCCTAAAAGAGTCTGTCGTTATCACATCCCTAGAACATCAACTTATGTTCTAAAACTGCTTCCGACTGTTTCTCCAGGATTGGATTAATATCAACTTATTGCACCTACTGCGAGAACAACATCTGGTGTGGTACTTGACATCTCATGATTGACTCAATTGCCTAAGCAAGTGATCTGTCAATCATGCGTATCCCTCTCCCCTTTAGTCTGTAAGACACCTTTAGAGAGGGTGACTCCATCACCTGCAGGTACACTACCATGCCAGGAGTCGTCCATTCTAAATACTCATAGAACGCTGTCAAGGTACCCAGATTAGGAAACCACCCAAATTTAGATCTAAAACCATAGATCTAGTAACCAGAATGTCTGATATGATATCCAAGTCCTGTGTGGAGAAAACACTGTGTGACAACCAAAGTATAACCGATCGTAGTATAGGAATATCACTTCCTACTCTGTGTATGTCATCAAATACCAGGACATCACACCCTACTACCTTCTTAACAGATCTATCCCCTATTCTGATGAAGTCAAACCCATGACTGTCACATCAGAAATAGATGATCTATCTCCGCTATATCTGCTTAAGTCTATGAATAGACATAAGCCACCTGTCCACCAATGCTTCCGCTGCTCCCACTGACTACGACAACCCTCTGGCAGAGTCACATAGACGTACACTTCTAAAGACAGTTTAGAATGACGCTATACTCATCCTCATGCCGGGTTTCACAGTCTGGAACAACAGCAATGGCAAGTCTGGGTAAACAAGAACCTCCCTGCCACCGTCCTTGAGCATACCGAAGTACCTCTCGAGTGCCTGAGGTTACCCACCATATCTGCGGAGTGGCCAATGGAATGTCAAATCAGATTGAATCTTTAGGTTCTAATCAAATTTCCAGTAATCGTTTGCGGTTCTGGAATCACTTCCAGTTCTACCATACTCCTACTGCTGTTTTCTGAAAAAATCCATTTTTGTTAAAACTGTGGCGAGTTAAGAACAATATTACTATTGATCTTCCAGATGGTAGAAAATCAACCCTCGTCATAGCCTGGGTCAACCCACAAACAGCCATTACAGAAACGTGCCTTGAGTTGTCCAGTGTCTGGTTTTAATCATAAGCCGGACAACTCCCCGTACCTTAACATCGTTAAGATATGAACTGTTCTATATCCAATATAGAACCAGAGGCACTGATTTAATTGAACCAGATTCAAATCATGCAGCTATCTCCAGTGCATGTCAACTAAATGGAAGAGAGGCCGATCAGCGTTACTCAACTTAGGAATGCTTCCAATTATGAGTAACCTGAAAGAGAAGCAAGTTCTCTTAATCATTACTATCAACTGAATACCACACACAAGCATCTACATCTTCGATCTCCTTGAAGAATCCCGATACTTGCAATACCTGGTTCTCTACTTTATTCATATACCCATAACTTCTCAAAACATGGACCCTGTGTTTCTACGAAACACTTGTCTAAGTACTAGAGAAGTTATAAGTAAGAAGAATATAGTACGAGGACCAACCCCTCTGTCCTAATGGACACTGGACAATACACAATACTCTGTATAAGTCCCTTGAGTCTAATAACTCATTCACTGTGTGTCGTAGTTTGAAAACTGTACTTATGGTTAAAAAGAATTACACCGCTGTTCAATGCTCCTAACCTAACCATCCACTGATATAGGTAAATGTCATAGACATAATTTCAAAAAGGTACATCTCACTCTATAAAAATAGACGTACAGATATATCAATTTGAAATTGGTGCATAACAACGGATATTCAAAACCAAATATTTGCCGACCGGCAAACAACCCAGGTGGCTTCCTCAAATATCACCAATTACAACGAATCCCGATATAATGAGGATGGTCACCTAATTCCCAATAACTTACTCCCACTCATCATCTGTAAAAACCATACAGATGTGAGAATCCAACCTGGTAAATACATACCCTGGATCAAGTGTCTAATCAGGAAATCAGTTTTCTTTTAACAGTACACAGTGAAACTTGAAACATTGAAATGTTTCGATGGGGTATCCTGGTATTCCTAGTAATGCCTCTTCCATTATCCAGATTCACAACTGTAACCGTATAATTCTTTGCCATCTCTCCAAATCCCTTTATATGTCTTTAGTCATTACCTTCTGTACACCCCTTTAGGCCAAATGGTTTTCTTCCTTCCCTACCGTTCGGCACCAGCCTCTGGTTTGGAAGAAGACTATCCAATAAGCATAATGGGTGTACTGTCCTAATCCTAGGAGCACTCGCAATGCAAGAGAAGGTGAAGATAAAAGACAACCGAATAAACCTTATTCCTATTTCTCCTGAACCAGAATCCATCCCCGAACTGGAACAAGTTCCTTTCGAGTTCGTATATAACCATACGATGGATTATCCAATAAACTTGGGATCTTCGTAGTGATACGGAGTGTCCTGGAGAAATACAAAGGTGATTTAGGATTGGCGAAGAAATACTCGGTTTGGTCGTGAATAGCAGTCGCAATTTACTTTGCCCTCTTACTAATCCCTTTCTTTGTCTTAACTTAATACCTTCTGTACACCATCGTTATGCTAATTGGTTTTCTTCATTCCCCACTGTTCGGCACCAGTCTAAGGTTTGGAAGAAGACTATCCAATTTGCATAATAGGTGTACTATCTCCTAAACCAAGGAGTACCCGCATCCAGGGAAAAGGTAAAAGGAAAAGACAACTGAATAGTCCTATTCGTTTTCTCCAGAACCGGAAACCATCCTCGAATTCCTTCGAGTTCGTATATAACCATACGATGGTTTTGTCCAATGGAAGTGGACGTTCGTAGTAATACGGGGTGTCCTGGAGAAAAGAGTAAAAGTAGGAGTGGCAATGAGGTTTGCAACTCTGACAATCCAAAAGCCAGTATTAAGAAGGTTCGGTCAACTTGGTTACTGAGTCATAGTCTAGGGTCGGGTCATTGGTCGCTGCCAAAGAGAGAGAGAAAAGAAACACTCAGCGTGCACTCTAGCCTAGATCAGAATGGTTATCACTTTATCTAATCAGGAAACCTTCCACTGTAACCTCAAATTCTTCCCCAAACCTGAAAGAAGAATTAGTCGGGGTCACCCGAGGAGTAAACCAACTCATCAGTGGGAATCGGGATCCAACTATCATCGCATGATAACGTGACGGAATCCACTCACGTCACCACACTCCAGAAGGTATGCGCATGTCTGGCAAGTTTCAGTTCTTTTGAAACTCCCGATGTGATTTTTACCCCAAGCGGTTTATGACCTTGACTAGGTCAACAAACCATAAACCGCCAGTCAAGTTCAACCCGTCATTATTCAGGATTGCATTAAACCCACCCGTACGTGCCCTTGACTAGGTCAACAAGGCCGCACGACTGTCTTAACCAATCCCACTTATGCAACAAACAAGTACCACTTAGCTACCGAACACTACGTCTTGATTAGGTCAACAAACTCAGCATGAATACTAAATAACACCTGCAGAAAATGACGGAGGGCTACGGTTGGTTTTTGGCGAAAAACCTTTAACGTAATGAACTTGATATCGTTGAAGGAACGGATAGCTTTTTAGAAAATATAGTGACGAAAACCTTTATTAAAGAGGTCACTCCCGGTGAAGGGATCTCGGCTCTTTCCCCTTAGAATGAGGTGCAGGATATTCCAACTGAATACCACGATGCAAAGCAAAAGTAATCGGCTATAGTGAAGTTAATGCCCTGACGCAAACTTCTGTCCAAGGGGTCACTCCCGGTGAAGGGATCTCGGCCCTTGCCTCGTCGACTGAAGAGCAGGATATTCCAAATGAATACCACGATGCAAAACAAAAGTGAACGTCCTTGCAATAACAGCTTTTTGAAAAGTGTTCCAACAACATCAGAATAGGTTTGTTTATCTTGCATTGATCCGAATCAACGCAGTCCCATCAATTGATCACACAACAAGGAACGAAAATATACTGATGTACGTATATGCCATCCGCATTCGCCACTGGGCCCCGTCATTACTCGTTAGGTTAGCTAACTAACGACAGAGCGGGGACTGGACTGGCGCGGATGCAAAACATATACAACATCTACTAATATATATACCAATATATAATTTTCGCTCAAGGCGTGATAAAATGCAACATCACAGAAATGTATAGCATCACAGAACAATACAGATATCTGGAAGCCCCGGGTTTCACAGAGCCGCTGCTGAAACCCGACGTTCCCCTGGTCGTGTGGATAGCATGTGCAATGAAATCCTAGACCCCTACGGGCGCGGCAAGTCACCCGCCATTAACCTAGTCTAGCTTTGTTTAATGTGTTTACATTTCCGATCGGACCAAAATTCCAAAATCCGCGTTTTTCCAAGTGGGCCCCTAAGTACTACTGTAGCACATCAAGAAATTCTGGGCCCAAAAATAATATTCCAAAACCCCTATTTTCAACACTTAAGCATTCTGTAAAATTTTGGGGGACTAAACAGTCCAAGTCGCGGCGGAACCGCGGCCCAAGCATGGCTTTGGCCGCGGTTCCGCGGCGTTTTGAACTGTTCACGAGCCCAAATTTTTAGAGAACTCTTAGAATGTCCTACACCATCTACGAGCCACACTTGCTAAAGCTACATGCCACTGAAATGGAGAAGTTACTCATGAGCGTATAAACTACTTCACACCAGAGTAAAACATAAAGAAATAGAAGGGTGCGGCTCATGGAATTGAGAGTTTGGAACTATATCTTTTAAGAGTCAAGATTTGAGTCAATGATAAATGACGACGCTTGTGTTCGCTCGTTATCTTCTCAGATCAAGATTCTGAAAATTATATACCAACCCGAAACTGGTCATACGCTATGTATTACTCTACACTACTTCACCCACATATATACTTACGTGGGCAAAGTAGTGGGGGCATTTGTTCCCGCCAAAAATTTCTGCGCAAAAGAGTCCAAGGTATCAAATGGCAGCGATACGCTTAAGAAAATGCGAACCAGTATCTTCCGGCCTGTATTTTGATAAACTCTCTAATGAGAAACTGTTAAATTATGATGGTATTGAAAGCATCTCGAAAAAACCTTCGATTTGATATATTATGGGCCTCATAATTCATCCGGGATCAAAAGTTATGAGCAAAAGTCTATGCACATGTGATCTGAGGAAGAAGATGCGAACCAGTATTTTCCGAGCTGTATTTTGACAAACTCCGAAACGAAAAACAGCTAAATTCTGATGATATTGAAAGCATCTCGAAAAGACCTTCGATTTGATATATTATGGGCCTCATAATTCATCCGAGATCAAAAGTTATGAGCAAATGTGTTATACACGTGTAATCTAAAGTAATGCTCTACTACATGGGGAATGCATTTTTTAGTCCCACATCGGGAAAAGGAGAGATGGCTTCTCTACCACTCCCATATAAATAAGAGGGGATACCTCTTAGAAAGGGAGAGTTAAATTCTCAAAGGAGCTTAGTTCTCCAAGATAGGAGCATGCTCCTCCATAATGCGCATATGCGCAAGCGCCATGTGCGCTACGTGCAACACACGTGTGCCCGCCATGCGGCAGTACGTGCAACGCACGTGCGCACCACATGAGAACATTTAATAATATTAAAAGGAGCATGTTCTCCATATATAGAAGCCATGTTTCTCCTCATAATGCGCATGTGCGCTACGTGCAACGCACGTGTGCTGGCTACGCGCGCACCACGTGCAACGCACGTGTGCACCACATGAGAACATTTAATAATATTAAAAGGAGCCTGTTCTCCATATATAGAAGCTCTGCTTCTCCTCATAATGCGCATGTGCGCCACGTGCAACGCATGTGTGCCCGCCACGCGCGCACCACGTGCAATGCACGTGCACACCACATGAGAATATTCAATTAAAAGGAGACTCGTTCTCCATAGGAGCTTGCTCCTCCATAATGCACATATGCGCAAGATCCATGTGCGCTACGTGCAAATATGAGCGCCCAACACGTGCGACGCACGTGCGCGAACGCAAAGAAGCCTTTTTCAGCAGCGAGAAGCTTAAGCTCCAGCCTGTTCTTCCCCCTAATGAGTGAGACATGGTTCAAAGGCTACATCCCTTCACACCTTCGATATATCGCACTGTAATCTCTCAGTGTCGTCAGAGAGGTGGTGTGTCCCAACGACCAATGATCCTTCTTTCTAAAATAAAAAAAAAAGAAGAAGAGGAACATCTTTCTAAAAAAAAAAGAGAAGAGAATTCTCGAGAACTCCTCAAGAACAACAGAAGGTAAAAACCTTTGAGAGAAGAGAAAATTCTCTTATGAACAGATCAGTGATCTAAAAACAAGATCATTGATTTTTAAAACATAACTAAATAAAGGGATAAATTAAAATAGTGCTTTGCACTTTTTCATGAACCTTTGGTTCTTTAAGATAAGAAAAAACTTATCTTTTTCTTTGATTTAAATTAGATCAAAAAATCTAACAGTGCTTTGCACTTCTGTTCATTGAATCTAAAAGATTCCTAAATTATAGTGCCCTGCACTTGCAATACTGCACTGTTGCTGTCACGACCCGAAAGTACGGAACATGACCGGCACTTAAACTACGAACGTCTCGAGGCGTACGTAATCTAAGTAAACCGAAAACCCAGAAATCCAAACCAAGAAAAGAAGTAGAGTGAAGGAAAACCAATTTAAAACAAGTAGTTTTAATAGCATAAGCCGAATTATGCGGTTTAAGAACATCAAAAATTTACTGAAAATTTCGGCAGAGTCTCCTTTGTAAATACTGGCCCCCAAACGGGATACAACATGAATAGTATACGAAAACAAGAAAAGGGCATCCCCAAGCGGGAGCTAGCTCTTCGTCAATCGACGGTCACAACCACACAAACAATATAATATATAACGCCAATGGCGAGGATCAAAACTCAAAAGGAAACTCAAAACCACCAGAAATATAACGAGCGACTCTAAGGTCGAAAGAATAAACAACACTGGTCTCTATCTCAAAAATACAGGTTTGGTTGATGGAATTTACTAGATACAACTGAATAATATTATACAAGGTAATATGATGGGTACGATACAAGAAAAACCCACCTACTAGCAAGTCACCCGAATGAAACTGAGCCCGCAACGCCGTAATGAAACCTGTACGGCAAACCTGCAAGAAACTGGGGCACAACGGGGGTGAGTTGCCAACTCGTGAATAGAAAAACATCTACGCACAGAAATCGCATAAATAACGCAACCTAGGTCGATGATCATAATATATCCTCAAAAATATACATAACAAGCAGCCTATAACAATGGCTAGGGTAATATCTAACCGAGTGAAATCTCGTGTGCCCGTGTCAGTGCCTCAGGTAGCAATATATCATATGAATGAGGTATGAATGCATGAAAACAGAATACATGTAAATGAAGAAACTGTCTTCATAAATTAGTGAGATTTCCTTCGTATTTTTAAACCGAGGTATCATAATGAAATCAGTATCAACAGTGTCTAGCATCGACACAAAACATAAATCTCACTGTCTCGAAATATCAATGTCTCAATCTCAATATCTAGGGCGCCGTCAGTCCAGACCGGCCCCTACCATCCATCTCAAGACCACGACGGTATCCTCCGGATATCCGACGCGTCGGGTAATATCACCGGTAGGTAATCTGTCCCCTGCCAGGCTCAACGTCAACACCACATTCATCTTGCCCCGGGGTACCATACCGGGTCCACCATGTACCCGTGACGGCTCCTCCACTCCTCGACACGGATCTCTAAAACCACAGCAAACTCATGGTGGACGACACTTTACATCACTAGAAAACCGCAACATTTTATATTTTAAAAGATCATAAGTTGTAAATTTTGCGGCTTTCCCCGAAATCCAGAAATATCATAAATCTCAAGAAACCATCACAAGTGCATATGTCAATGATAATGAATGCATATGGTATCAATAACCAAGTTGCAATGTATGATTAATAAACTAGGCATGTAAGGCAGGTACACTAACATCATATCAAACTACTAACTAACAAGCTAAGTCAAGCAAATATATTCTCTAAAGTGTACGTGACATGGCAATTACCGATGAAGATGTGTGTGAGCCGGCAAGTAGGTGTACGTGGTACATACGCATCATCGGTAATGGTGCTGGTGTCCTAACAGCATGATATCAATAATGGAATATGCAGCAAAATAAGTATGCGAGGCAGAGCGAACAGCAATAATGTGCGGGAGCTGAATACTAGACACAGCGATAACTAATCTGTAATAATCTAATATAAGTCCTACAAATGGTGCCTTTTGAAATAACACGAATCATGGGGTTTTGAAAATAGGGGCTACGGTGTTTTTATGAAAAGATACGTCTTTTGAAATATCCATAGGATCCCTTGGGCTGTCTTTTAAAATACCCACGATTCGTTAGTTTTTGAAATAGGTAAGAATCGAATCTAATCTAACAACTAAACTAAACTAAAGGGCTAAGCTAACAAGCCGAACTACAGGTAAGGAAACCGCCTAACATCGGAGTCGATACATATACATACCTGTATATATATTAGTCGGTGATCCCGCCTCAATAATATCATATCCGATACCATATCTAAAATCAGACATCCCAAGTTAAGAGTGCGGATCAATCATCAAGATATAGCTCGTACGTAAATCCGTCGTACGGCATCCCAAATCTGGGTACGGGTCAATATCACATTCATCATACTATTCACCTGGTATCCTCTTTATCAAATATCAAGATCGGGGTACTGATCTACGTCTAGTACCATATTGATACCATCTATGTATGCATGCATGTAAGAATCACTACGTCAAAAGACCCGCTAAAACATCATGTCGTATCTCAATACGAACCAAAACACATCACGGATCTTCTGGCCTCAAGCCCAATATCATCGACTCATCTCAAATCCCAATTACTATCCTCAAATCCAGTATATAAACACATAGTCCCATACCCATGTGTAAATATACACAACAATATATAATCCCATGTACGCACATATGAAAGAAGAATGTATGCAAATATGGGTGTGTGTGTAAGTGTGGTGCAACCACTACCTAAGGTTTCGTAACCATGCACCAATCCAACACCAATATCCATCTAAAATCATCAATAATAAATCCTAACAACATAACATAAATTGTTGGTGTGTATACGCATCCGTATACATCTCCACGGACTGCGGGGGTGCTATACGCCATCCACCCGACTTCTCCCCGTAGATATAAATCTACTCACCTGGTCCTCGCTCGCCGGTGCCGACGTCGCCATGCGCTTGCTTGCCGTCTCGAAGTCCACATGGGGGTACCTACATATCATAACGCACCTTGCCGTATTAAAATCCGACTCATGACCCAAAACGACACGTGAATCCCACATAGGTCAAAACCTATGGTTGCTTTCACAAATCAACCCAAAAACCCTCGAAGTCGGCGTACAAACGCCAAACCATCGATAAAAACCTAAACACACTCATTTGTACAATTACAAGCACTAATTATAATATAAAATAGCTTTAAAACTCAAAAAAACCTCAAACTCACTTAAAAAGCTATAATTCCGAAAATCTAGCAAGCAAAATTAACCGTTTTACTTCAAAACATGATGTCTTAACCAATATAATGGTTACATTACCCACATAATATTTTAACTAAGTCACACAAACCATAATTAAATTTTTATCTCATCAATTTTCATTTAACCCAAAAACCTAGTTTACAAATAGCTTAATTAGAACTATTTAAATGTAACAATTAGAAAATTGACAACTAGATTTCATTTTGCATACTCTAAGATGTTATACTACACTTTCAAATCATAACCAATTTATAAAAACCCTAACTAGATTTTAAATTTCACGTTTTTAATAATTTCTAAAAATCTAGTTTGCTAAAAAGGCTAAATGTGGACATTATACATCTAACAACTTGTAATATGCAACTAGATAAATTTTAACAATTTTTCAAGATGTTAGCTCACATCACAAACCATGCACAAGTGATCACAACCCAATTTCAAAACAAAACCCTAACTAGAATTCCTTAATCATACAATTGAACTCACATAAAACCAAATTAACACTTAATTAAGCTAACTACAAGCAATTAACAACAATTTAAGCAAAAGGGTTAGAATTTACCCAAACAAATTGAAGATCCCACAAGCACACATAGCCCTCCAAAATGCTCCCTTGTCACCAAAAATCCATGCTATACGGCTAAGCTAAAATGGGTAGGAGTCGGAAATTGATTTGGATTTTTGCTTGATTTTTAGTGGATTTTTCTTTGGATTTTCTTTGATGGAACAAAGAAAGGAGAAGAGGAAAAAAGGGGGCTGTTGGGGGTTGCTGGTTTGGGCCAGAATATGGAGGGGTTGGGTGAGGGAGGAGAGAGAGTGAGGTGGAGAAAGTTAGTTCAAGTCAAAGTCAACTCAAATTATATCATTTTCTACTCTTTTCTTTTCTTTTCTTTCATTTCATTTCCTTTGAAATCCAAGTGGGGACAAAAGAGGGGGCTGCTGAATTCTTCAAGGGGATAAGTGAATGGGTGTGTGTGGGTGTGGGTACGGGTGCCGGGTGATGAAAAATGATAAATACAATACCCCAAACATCCATTTACGCTAAAAAAAAGCCTTTTTTCTTCAATAATTTCTAAACCGTTTTGGCAAATGATTTCGTTCCAAAAACCACATGATAAAATTTTATTTAATGTTTTATGATGCACAAAATTTGTTTCAACTCATTCCAATTTGTAATTTCCCTAATTAAATGTATTAGTGACGGCTTCAAATAATAATAAAATAATATTTTTTCAGAAAATTTGAAATTTCACCAGTGGCTCAATAAACACCAAACAATAGCAATTACATAGCTAGAATATGTATATTTAATTTTTATAATAAGATATTTGTATTTTGACTTTTTACAGAAAACCCTCTTATTTTACCGATTTTTCGAAATTTCACCGAAACGATTTTCAAAGCGTTACAGTTGCGCTCTTGGATTGGCGCAAGCCACCAGAGAGCGGCACGTGTCAGCATCTGAACCAATTGCGCTATGCGCTTTTGAAATAGAGCTTTGCTCTCTGTGATTGGCGCAACTCACCAGAGGGCGCCACGTGTCAGCAGCGCAAGTGCAGCGCACTAGCGCAGCGCACTGCGTTTGTATGACACGTGTCGTCATCACAAGCGCCTGCGCTCTCTGATTGGCGCAAAGCGCCTGATAAATGCAATGCATTTCCTAAAAGGGCCAGGCCCAAATCAAAAAGACCAAGCAGGCCAAAATAAATTGCAAAGCCCAAATAAAATTGATGCTCTGCATCATTTATAAAGGGCAGAGCCCAAAACAAATTGATGCTCTGCATCCTTTCTGGGCAAAGCCCAAATAAAAATAAGAAGAAATGTGATGCAAAAGCAAATAAAATGTTGAACATTTTTAACTGGACTTAGCTCAATTTTGGCCGTAAGTCCTTAAATTAAATTGACTGAGCAAGATTGCTCTCTTAAATCAATTTACTACCGGTTCGAGGGTATATCTCCGAACTCCTCTGACACCTGTCGTTGTAATCCTTCAATGACGTCAGAGAGGTGACGGGTCCAACGACCACACGTATATGGACTGTGGGGTTCTTAAACTCGCAGACCGAAACGTCCTTAAACTAATGTTGGACCGAAACGTCCTTAAACTAATGTTGGACCGAGACGTCCCTAAACTAATATCGGACCGAAATGTCCCTAAACTAATGATGGACCACCACGTCCTTAAACTGGCGATGGACCATCATGTCCCTAAATTGGAACTTGGACCACTACGTCCCTAAACTGGCGATGGACCGAAACGTCCTTAAACTAATATCGGACCACCACGTCCCTAAACTGAAATATGGACCACCACGTTCCTAAACTGGCGATAGACCCCCACGTCCCTAAACTGGAACATGGACCGAAACGTCCTTAAACTAATGTTGGACCGAAACGTCCTTAAACTAATGATGGACCGAAACGTCTTTAAACTAATGATGGACCACTACGTCCCTAAACTGGCGATTGACCACCACGTCCCTAAACTGGCAATGGACCGAAACGTCCTTAAACTACCTATGGACCACTAGTCCCTAAACTGGAATAATAGAGCCTCCAAATGCTCTCTTGCCGGATCTAAACGGTCCCGTTTAAGTTGATCTTAGCCCCCAAACACGGCTAACGTATCCTTAAACATTCAAATGGACTATAAAACTCCAAATCAACTTTGGTTCAAGGGTACATCTCTGAACTCCTCTGACACCTATCGTTGTAATCCTTCAACGACGTCAGAGAGGTGATGAGTCCCGACGGCCATATATTAAATGGATCACCACGTTAAGTCGATCTTAGTCTAAAACAGGACTAACGTATCCTTAATGGACGTTTAAGTTGATCTTAGTCCCAAGCACGGCTAACGTATCCTTAAACTAAAAACACCAAACCCAAATCTAAGTAAATACGGATTTGGACCAATCCACGTCCTACGGGCGACGGCATTACTCGGTCTCCGTATACAATCCATGGACAACCACAAACAAAACAAACATACACGACACGAAGTGAAATTCTGGAGAAGGAGAAAGTTGTTACCGCGATGCGGTAGCGTAATTAACTGCAGGGGCTTGCGCCTGCAGGGAAGAGCGTCCCCACAATCAAAAACCCCTCAAGCGAGGGGGAATCTGACGAAGTCTGCTGCATCGGCCGCATCCGTCTAAACCTCCGATATACGGTGCCATAAATCAGCTTGGCATCTTCGGAGAGGTAGACGGATAAAACCATATAGCATCTGCCCCGAATCTCAGGCAAGATAAAACCATATAGCATTTGCCCCGAATCTCAGCGTCAGGACATCACGGTCCTGTGCGCCGCCATTCGGAGGGGAACACTTATTCCTCAGACGTCTGCTTCTTCTTTGTCTCGACTAGACGTCTTTTTCAGACATATGAGTTTTTGAGCTTCAGACGTGCTCTTTTGTTTGCATGATTAACTTGAGTTTTGCGCCATATTTAGTTTGCTTGGGTTTATTTCAATATTGATGGGGTTTCCTTACATATTTATGATTATTATTGATTTTAGGATCGAGTGCGGGTGATCCCGAGACAATGAGGAGAGACGCAACAGTCGTGAGATTCGACTAGTTAATGCCATAGTCGGTGAGTAAATTTAGTATCTACAAGTGGGAAATCAGATGGATGGCGTATAACACCCACAACTAAATTTATTATGAACACTTCTTTATTTATTATAATTCATGTCTCATATACTTAGTTTACCAATGCTATATTTTCTTTCCTTTGCTATACTTGTGCGGACATACTTGCTAGGACACTTGCACAATTACTAATGATTACCATACGGGACCAATACAGACTCATATGCTACACGCACACATCATTAGTAACTGCCATGACACGTATAGACTAAAACACTTGCTAACACGTACACATTACTAGTAATTTCCATGCCACGTGTAAAACTTGTCATGCTTTACATGTTATATTATGATCAATATTATATGCATGTACACGACTAAGTGTCCGTACTAATCATTGAGCAAGTACGTCGACGAGATGTCCGCACCAGTCGCTGTGTAGCACACGACTAGATATCTGTACTATTTGCTGTGTATGCACATAAACTAGTCGTCCGTACTATTTGAACTGTGTGTTTGCGTGCGTAAACTAGATGTTCGTACTGACTGTTATTAAACACATTAAATTGTTTCCGGATTAAATGAATTTATGATTTTGATTCAATAGAATATTTTGTTGTCATCGTACGTGATGATATTCCGTACTGGATGAGATGTTGATGATTTGCCAAATACGGTCTTTTATTATTGACTTGCCGAGTCTTACGATTTATCCTATTTGGGAGATTATGAAAATACAAAGGTTGTACTTATTTCTAAGTAACATTCGTTTCATATTTTAAGCAATAATACAAAGAACGTGATGCTTGGATTTCAAAGATATATCTATTTTTAAAATATCGTCGGCTCCTTATTTCCAAACAACGTTTCGTTCTATTTTAAAGTATAATTGGATTATTCGGAAGTATTTATCCATTTAAAATACTCGTTCACGCTACGCTTACTTTACTCGCTGTCCGTTTGCGCTATGATTGCGTTATTTGTTTGTGTTGCATTTACGTTATCCGTTCGCGCTATGGTTATGTTATTTGTTTGTGCCGCGTTTATGTTATCCGTTCGCGTTATAATTGTGTTATTTGTTTGTGCTGCGTTTATCTTATCCGTTCGCGCTATGATTGTGTTAATTTTTTGTGCTGCGTTTATTTTATTCGTTCGCACGATGATTATGTTATTTGTTTGTACTACGTTTATGTTATATGGTACCGAAGGAGAGGAGCCGGTTACAGATATATCCGGTACTGAGAGAGGTGCCGGTTACGGATACATGGTGGACTGGTTTGATAGCATCCGATACCGAAGGGGAAAGAAACGGTTACGGATTTATCCGATATCGAGGAGGGGAAGGAACCGGTTACGAATATATAGTGGAACACGGCGGATATCCAGAGGATACCGACCGGGGTTATATGATGAGATTGAAAAGAAATGATAGCGATTGTACACCGTTATATATATATATAACCCCGGTCGGTATCAGTTGATGAGATTGAAACGAAATGATAGCGATTGTACACCGTTATATATATAGCGATTGTACACCGTTATATATATATATATATATATATATATATATATATATATGAGATATTCGCGAATGATTATTGTTATCGTTTTATGGCGCTTAAATTTAAGTTTAAGATATGCATATTACATCCGTGACTCACATGTCTTCGTATACTTTAGTGGTCTTGCTATACGCGTATCGGACGAGATATAGATTTATTTTATGATGCCATGATAACTACATATATTAGTATACTACACATGCTAGGATAGCGGTATACGAGATGTACATGATGGGTTATTATTATTGTTATTCATGGCTTGAATTCTAGTTTTGATGCATGCTTAATTATTTACCTTCCGCAATATACATGTTTACCCATGGTTTAGTTGTTTCATCGCTTATGCAAGTGATTTCTATCTTGTTATCCGAATTCTACTCACGAGTTGGCAACTCATCCCTGTTGTGCCATAGTTTCTTACAGGCTTGGTCGCTTGGATCAATAGCGACAGTTAGAGAGCTTATCTTGGGCGTGGTTGCATATTTATTTTGTAATGACCCCAAAATCCATATACCTTCATATTATCTTTCTTTAATACTGTATTTATTTCATTTCGTATTTTCCGTATATTTTTGGTTTTCTATTAAATATATTTTCTATGTATTCTCTCATCCATATCTCTAAATTCTTTTGCTATATTTCTAAGCCCAATAACCCAAATTCCATTTTCTATTTTCCCCAAGAATTTAACCCATAAACCCTTTAACCCATTTGTTATAACTTAAAACCAAAACCCACTCCCCTCTCTTCTCTTTCCCTTTTCTTTTGCAGTGACCGATCCCCTCACTGTTTGCCTCCCCCATTCAAACCGTAGCCTCCTCGTCTCCTGCACCTCTTCCATTAAAACCAAACCCCACTCTCTCACTCGTTCACTTCTTCTTTCTCCTATATAATGCAACAACCTTCTCCTCCTCCTTCTTTGACTTCATCTCTTTTCCCTTCACCATCCTTTTCTTCATCTTCCCTACAAACTGAACCAAGACCCAAACCAAACACCCCTCACCTTCTTGTTTAAAGAACCAAGGTTACCTTTTCAGTCTCAGTTTGGTTTGTCAATTATTCTTTACACTTCCTTTTGGATTATGTTTTTGTGTTTTCATAATTTAACTTTTGTAGTTAAAGCTGAAACCTGAGACCTTGAATGGCATCTGTTCAAATCCTAGTGCATAATCGTTCCTTCTACTATTTTATTAGCCTTTGTTGTTTTCATATCTTTTGTTTGCTTCATGTTCATTTATATGTATGCTTTCTAGGAAGTTGATTTTACTATCCTATGGGTGGAGGAATCTGTCATCGAGGATAACTTGATCTTGGATACTTTGTTTTTGGTCTATTGCGATAACCTTTGTAGCCGCAGTTGCGTGCATTGGAAGATTGTGCTCAAATTTTCCAGCCGAGATCACCCACCTTCGCTGAACCACTTGCAACCCCTAGCTGAACTCCACCGAGCCGAGAACCGAGGCTCCAAGGCTAGGCCCGAGTCCGTGTTAGTATAACGATCAGTTCCATGTCTCTAGATCTCCGTTCGGTCGACGTTTCAAATTTGGGCACGTGGATGTTTGATGAAATGCCTCAATAAAATTCCATCTTACTTTACGTCCAAGTCCTAACAGCGAGTAAATTCCTTCTTCCTCCGTCTCTCTCTTTTTTGTTGAATCTCCCCTCTCTTGCTATGTCATCGTTGATACCGATACTTGTTTTTCTCCAATTAGTCTCATGAAGTAATTTTTATTAGAGTGTGATTTGTGATGTTTTCTTTTAAGTTTAAATTAATTGTAGTTACATTAATGGCTATGGTAGTAAGTACTTATTTATATTAGTAAGCATGTAAGCATTTTAGCAATGTTTTCAAATTTGTTTAGTTATTTAACATGACAATTTTTTTTATTATATATTTATACATCAGTAAATGTTGTGTTACGGTCAGTTCCTAGTCTCCCATCGTGCTAATGAATTACATATAAAATCATGCTTGCTTAATTATAAGATCTAAAACATTTTTTCTTTTTCATTATTGAAAACCTCTCATAAAACCTTTTTCTTCTCTAAAATTACAAATTAATTGCTTAAAAATTATTAACAAATTATATTAATTAGTTTTAAATATAAAACAACTATTTTAAAGCGTTTTCTACTAAATGAAGCCTTAAGAAATTATTTTGACACGAGTAATATATAACAAGGCTTTTATTTATGTATAGGAAAACCATAGACGTTACATTCGGTTTGATCAGAGTTGATTTGAAGAAACAATCGGGCATACAGAAGAGTTATTGGTTTCATTGATAAAGGAAATCTTGGCCGGGAATGCAAGTGATTTGAAGGCCGCAACTCAAGATGAGATTGAAGAAATTAACGCTGTAATGATGAATGTACCTTTGTATATAAGTAAGAATCTATGTAAAAACTTTCATTTAAATTTAATACAATTGTTTTTTTGCTTATACGGATTGTTTCGCTTGGAGTCATTCTGAGCTAACAGGGCTGATCGGAAAATTCGTAGAACGTATAAAGTACGGCTTTAAAGCTTATAAACAGCTTCCCCGGAAAATGAATTCAGAAATTGTGAACAAAGTCAAGAAGCAAGGGGGCCGGCTTTATTAGACATGCACGGTGCGCTGAATGGGTGGCCAAAATGGTGCATGCTGTAAGAATGTGCATCGATTTCATGAATCTGAATGATGCAAGCCCAAAAGATCATTATTTGATGCCGATGGTCGAGATATTGAGGAAGCCGAACTGTGTCTACAAGCTAGAACTTTTGCACGTGTGTTGCACGTGTCAAATGTAATATTTCATATTTATGAGAATGACTATGTATATAAATTTGTAAATAATGAAGGTTTATGTGTAAATGTGCAAATTTACATTGCAACCCATCATTTTTTGTGTTGGTGTAAATTTATAAATATTGAAGGTTTATGTATAAATTTACGTTGCAAGGCATCAATTTTTTGGTCTTTTTTCTTGAAGAGTTGGAGGCCCTAGAAGAATTGGATGATGAGTTGGAGGTCCTAAGAGAAGAGAATTTTTCTTTCGTATTTTTGAATTTTGGGGAAAGGAGAGTATCCGCCTCAGCATCCAGGTATTTGCATTATACATAAGAAGATATTAGGATAACAGTAACAATCACCTCGAGTAAGCATACCAAATCCCTAAAATCCCTACCCCCTCCCCGAATAAAAAAGAAGGGGGACCCGTCCACACCCACCACGAAACCGTATGGCCATCGTCGCCCCTTTCTCCCGCCTCCTCCCTAAACCCCCACCGCCGCCGTCACTGCGGTCCCATCACCGCTCAACTCGGATCCCGTCACCTCCCCTCTCCCTCTCCCTCTCCCTCTCCCTCTCCCTCTCCCGCCGCCGCTTCTCCCTCCTCTCCTCCGCCGTCCAAGACAGCGGCGGCGCCTCAGAAATCCTAGAAGAGAAAAAACCACAACAACAAGAAGAAGCAGATAAAGAGCAATTGAAAAACGAGGAAGAGGATGACTACGAGAGCGAGAGCTCGAGCTCGAGAGTGGCGGAGGAGCTGAAGGTGGCGATGGCGGCGAGGAAGGAGGCGGAGAAAGCGGCGCCGGGCCTGCTGGAGGGGGTGGCGGAGGAGATAAGGGAGATCGAGTGGCCGCCCTTCGGGAAGGTGGTGGGGACCACCGGGGTCGTACTGTGGATGATCGCCGGATCCAGCGTGGCCCTGCTGACGGTGAACGCCGTCCTGGCGGAGCTCTCGGACCGGGTTTTCGCCGGCAAGGGCCTCCAAGATTTCTTCTCCGGATAGGATTTGTTATCATTTAATTACTCTTCTTCTTTTTTTAATTTGTGTGAAACTTGTATAAACTCTAGCATCCCTAAATTTTGGTTTCGCAGTGATTTGTACAATGTCAACCATCAATCTATATTTCATTTTTAGTGTATATAATTCTTCACCCTAGGGTAAACCAAGAGGCTGTTGCAACTGATGGAGATGAAGCAGGGTGATCTGTGCTTGGCGGCGGATGTGGGGACTGCGAGCGAGTTGCTTTGAAATTGCGGATAAGGTTTTAGAACTCTACTTTATGTCATTTAATTTTTGTAAGGCATTGTAGACTTCTATTTCAACTGCGTTGATTGCTTGATATTACATTGTTAATGCGCTGAAAGAATAATCTAAAACCAGCTGCTTCAAGGTTCCATCTCTTGGCATTGGGAATGGCCTGGTTCCGAATCATCGAGGCTTGCGAAATTGCCATTAAAACTTCAATTAGTGGATTTTCTGAGCTTTAATTGGTAATTTAGATTACTGTAAATTACCAAAATTATCTAAATGTGCTATCTACTATGACAAAGCTAAATTATGAGTATCGCGGAAGCATTTGTATTAATTGTTCATTAAGATGATGTTGATGTATGGTTAACCTGTTAAATAAATTCTCTTCTACAACAGTAGTACTTAAATATAGTTTAGTGATCTCTTAACAGTGTATTTATACATGGTCGTTAAATTTGTACAGCCTGGACAAGAGATTTGATTATTGAAAACCTGTGTGGACATGTTGCCTGATTTTACACCAGATTTTGGCTCTCAGCTTCTCTCGGTAAGCTCTTTTTACCCTTATATATTCCAATATAGTTGATTTTAAATATTTTTTTAGCATCATAGATATTGAAGCACATTGTTTTAAGCTCCGCTTTTCCTTGTACACATGATATATATATATATATATATATATATATATATATATATAGAGAGAGAGAGAGAGAGAGAGAGAGAGAGAGAGAGAGAGGAATTTCCTCCTAACATTCATCATCTTCATCTTTATCATCTAAGCTATGGATACACCAAAATTTCATGTGATTCTACCGCTTTCTCACCGTTGAATTAGCGATGTAAAAAGTTTTATTGTCGGTAAACCATTAAATCTGCACCCACTAAATCAATGGTGAAAAAGATATATTTGTTATATTGAATATCAATATGTTCTTTCCTGTATTATTTCCAGAGATATCTTCTGCATTTTGGACTGGGCAAATATCGTTAATGCGCACATAATCTCTGGACCTGGAATTGTGGATGGCCTCAAGTTGAAGGTTTCTAAACTTTGACACTTCTAATATCTTAGAATCAACTTTTCTGTTACTTAATTACTCGCTAAATTTTTACTAACTGCCTTATTGCTTTTTCGATTTCAACAAACATCCTTCAGATTTGGCTTTAGATCTGTTTCATTAAGATACCCTTAAATTTAGCACTTCAAGGAGTTTACTGGAATAAAATAGTTTAGTGAGAAACAGCGATTGTAAGCGTACTTTAGTGTAATTAAGCCTTTTTTAAATTTACATATTACTATTTACAGGGCTTGTCTAAAGGGAGAGGACTGTTATTGCTCGCTGAAATGAACTTCGTGCGTAACCTTGCTACAGGAGATTACTCAGCTGCTGCTGTGAAAATTGCCGAACAACATTCAGATTTTGTGGTTGGGATAATATCTGTTAAATCCTGCGTCATGGAAAGGTGGGCCCGGAAACCCAGGGTTTATTCATGGAACACAGGGTGTTCAAATGGTTAAAGGAGGGGATGCCTTAGGCCAGCAATACAACACTCCTTATTCTGTGAGTTTCTTTTTCGAGGATCTTGCATTTTGATTTTCAGTTTCATATATTACATGGTGAAATGCCTTTATAGCGTCCCTTCCGGAAAAAAGAAAGTTGGTACCAGAGTTGGGTTAGGCATTAGATAAAGATCTTGACTTGTCCTCCCCCCCCCACCCACCCCCCGGCGCGCGAGTTCATTCTTAATACCCTACAACCTGACTAGAGAATGGGCTTTAGATACCAGAAAAACATTTCTTATCCCCAGTGCTTAGGCTTGGGAAAGATCATGCCTAGAATCATGATTTTCTATAAGTTACACTAAACTACCCTTAAAATAAATAACTGTAAAAGGGAGCTTATTGTAATCAATACTTCAAGGTGATTAACTGAACAGTGCAAATAGTAAAAGGTAGTTTACAAAACTTGGAAGTAGCTATGACTATGCTCGATGATATGGCTACAAATGGTCCCAACCAGAATATAAAGTCTTTTACTATTCTGGTCAGGGGGCTTTGTGAAGGAGGGAAGCTAGAAAAGTTGATAAAGGTTATAGAAACTATGACACAACAGAGAATAATTTCTGTTGTTAAACCAAATGTTCTGAATGCTGTTATGGTTATACTTTTGTGGTATTTTTATGTAATGGGTGTACATGATTTTTAACTTCTGTTAATTTTGGTTAATCAGTTGTTATGTTTGCATTTTTGGTTAATTGGTTGGAAAAAATTAAGTTAAATTAGTACATATGTCATGTATTTTTCTTGTACAAAAGGTAACTACATAAATATTGCAGTGAAAGACACATATATGTATGTTAACTACATAAATATTGCACAAAAAGAAACAGAGATATATGTTAACCACATATTTATTGCAGGAAAAGTTTACTAGAATATAACTTCCATTAGTTTACCGACATTTGCAACACGTTAATCGTCATTTTTAAAAAGCATGCTAACATAAACTGGAACATAACTTCCGTAACTGTCAGAATTGTTTTGCAGTTACAAGTAACATAATGATTCACCCTTAGTAGGAGCAACCAATAGAAGTCCTTTTGCCCTATTCTTATTAAATGTTCCATCAAAAAATATGAAGAGGCGACAACTATCCAAAAAACCGGCATAGCAAGCACCATAGGTCCATAGCAAACAATCTCATGAACCTATCGTTCGCTGCTTAATCAAATAGTGAGTATGCTACCCGAATAAGTTTCAATGCACTTCCATGGATATTTTCTTAGAGAGTCATAAGAGTGGCTATAGTTTTCAAAAAGGTTGTCCTGCATCATTTCTTTTGCTTGCCAAGCAATGTTGAGTATGAAATCTTAATCCCAAATCTTTGACGGAAGTCATTCTTAGCCTCAATTGCCCAATAGGTACGTCGAGGCATTAAAACTTCTACAAACATGTTCGAGACTGATTTTCTAGTAGCCGGGGATGTCCATCAATAGAAATTCCATCCAACACATGTGTGAGTTGAGTAATGTCTTTATAGACCTTTCATCTTGTTCAGACATGAATATATAAACGTGGGCATAACATAATTGTTTAAACCTATCAATCATCAATTTCTATGCAGAAATTAAACTGTTTATAGACATTTTGGACTATTATAGTTAACTGCTTACATATAGTACTTATCTATGTAAATGTTGGATATCAACATATATGTTAAACGCTATACCTACGACATAAACGTGATGCATGCAATCTCCACTATTTTTGGAGGGAACTGACTACTTTTTAAGGGAAATGGAAGTTTGGTTGGAGCATTAAATGTTGTTTCTGTGATGAATCCTATTGGAATAGGATAAATACTGAAGTTAATACAATACATATCTCAGGTAACATGGTAAATATGCATGTTTCCATCAACACAACTTCAAATTCTGTTAGCATTAATTGTGCACATGGGTGTCACGGACATTTTTGGTATATACGGAAATATAACCTAAAAGTACTCCATGATGTTTTTCCATTTAATTTCGTGGGCCGGGCTTTAGACTGAAAAAATGCCTACAGGGTTTGAGATAAATATGTCTTGTCATCATAGATATTGAAATTAATACAATAGCAACATTGTAAATATCAGTGTTTTTTAAGGCGTTTCTGAGGGCGAATGGCTAGGGTTTCGTCCCGGAGCGCATTGGAGAGACGAGACCTTCCCTTAAAACGTACGCTTCATTTGCAAGGCTTTATTGAGACGGACGAAGCGTACGCTTCAATCGTGAAGCATCTTGAAGCGTACGCTTCATTTGTTTGGGAAAAAAAAGCAGAAAAAGCTTAAATTCTAACGTGGATCGTGGATTTTGTGTAAATCCCGAGTTCCGTATATGTATTTTTCCAGATTTTTCCAATATTTTTAATAATTAATTCTTAATCCTAACTCTAAACCCATAACCTAACTCTACCCGACCCGAACTCATTCCTACCCAACTCCTCACGCCCTTAAGACCCGACCCGCTTCCCTCTTCTTCTTCGCCCTCGCTCCCTCCCGCTCGTTTCTTTTCCAACGTCTCCCCGCTCCTCACGCCCATGCCCACGAGACCCGCATCCACGCCGCGATGACCATGCTCCCGTCGCCAACGAACTCTCGTGATCCCCTCCACCAAATATCTCCACCCTCCAGCGGCTCCCCTTTCTAATCGTCTCCGCGAGACTCGCTCCTCCCAACGGCCATGATGACCAAATCCACTCACCTCACCCGACGATCCTTCGTTCTCCCTCTTTACTTCACTCTCTCTCGTCTCTCTCTACTTCTCTCTCGTTTCCACTCTCTCTCGTTCATTCTACCATTCCCAACTCCAAGCTCCGAGCTCCACATCGCCGACGACCACCTCAGGTGACCACCGACGCCTTCGAGCGTCCAAGCCGACCCAACTCCATCCTCGGAGCTCCCCCTTCGCAGCCAATGAGCTCCTCCTTCAACTTGAGCGCACCGCCACCACGAACCCACCGTCGACTCATATTCACCTCCACCGAAGCTTCTTCCTCCGTCGATCTTTCCACTTCGACGCCGACGTGTTCCTCTAAACAACTAAGCTCCTCCCTCTTATCCCCACACACTATCTCCAAGCTCCACGCCACGAACCCACTGCCCCGTTGCCGCCACCGTTGCAAACCCACTGCCGTCGTCGAATTCCCTAGAACCACTGCAACTTCAACTCCTTCCACCGTTGATCACCAGCAACGTCAAGCTCCGACATCGCCACCACAGCAGCACAGAGCCCGAGCCTAACCCAAGCCCCGGCCGAGCTCAAACCTAGCCGTGTAGCTCGTGCTCTTTGCGGTCCTTCTCGTTGCTAGTGTCGTTTCCGCCATCATCGTCGCTGCCGTGCCACTTTCGCCAAAGGCAAGTGAAAATTCTTCACTTGCTACTCATGCTAATTTACCAGTTAGATTAAATGACCAAGTTAAAGATTTAATCGTATGTTTGTGTTTGTGTACGTGTGTGTGTGTATTTAGGTCATAAATTAAAAGGGAATTGTTAGCAAACTATTGTGTTGATTGTATTGAATTAAACCCAATTCGGGTTTGTCAACTATAATGATATCATTTATATTTCACATGAATTAATTGTTATAATCATTTCGATAACACCGACGACGATCGATACTCGTACTTAAATCTAATTTCGAAGCGATACATGAATGAAAATTCGGCTTAAAAGTGTCCATGTTTTGTGATCGTTGAATCCCCTACTGATTAGTGAATGTCGTGTAAGGTTTTGAGTTAAAAGTATCGTGTCTTTAATCATGTAAAGTCGCACCTTCAGGGCGACACTAAATCTGAATTTTACTGCGCATGTTACCTCGTTAAAATCATTGTAAATTCAATACAGTTTGGAATGTGATATTCTACAGCTCATATCGAAGCCGACTCGATAATCTAAGACCATCCATAGTTTACTTTTCGATATTGGTAAATTACTGTAACGAGAATTGGCTGAGAATACTGCACTGGACTGCAGTCCGGGGCAGCATTTCATGAGGATACCCGAATTTAAATACCTGTACATACCTGCCTTAAACTGAAAATGTGTGGAGCCCCATATAGTCGTGTAGATAATTTAGTTAGCTAACACATGAATCCGGTCTCGTTCAGTTTCACAGTCGTTCGATATTTAGTTTGTAATTTAGAAGGTCGATGTGTTCTGCAGTTTCTACAGTGACATTTCTTACACCGTCACCTTAAGCCGGACGTAACTTCCAGTACAGGAAGGCTATTGATAATCCGTTTGATGCGTTGGAAACCTAACATATAGAACTAGATTTTATTCAACTAGGGCAAACACCTGAATCTGAACATAATCAACAGGTAAAACGCGCGTGAAGTTGGATTGCCATTTCTGAAACTGGAATTTCAGCAATCGATCACTAATTTAAAATGATGATAATTTTCCTTAACCTGAATTCCGTTTGACAAGAAACTAATTTTACTGCTTAGATAATCAAGTGTGCTTAGTACGTCTTTTATATTATTTTGGTTGATTTTATAGGTGTGTTTTAAGGTAAATTGTGCAAGTATATAGCGTTGGTTGTCAAAATATAGTGAATGTATGTTCAGTGCATTTTGCCTATTTTTGTGCTTGCTTTATACCTGCTGCATAATGATTGTTTACATTGAGACCTAGCGACTGTTTTGTATTGTCGATATATAATTGTTAGTGATTGGGTTGTAGCAAATACGAAAGTGATATTGATAAGTGGAAACGTGATTGAAAGTGAAAGCGATACGTATTTGCTCACAACCTATCTAATACCTGAATTCATATTATAACTTGGGGAATGGGGAAATCAAGGTAGAATTGAACTCGTATTTAGCGGGTACAGTGATTTTAGAGGATGATCTTTCGCTATATATATACACATTAGGTCGTGGGCCTAGCGGCACGGCTGCAGGGTTATGTACCGGACAACAGTGGACCGTAGTCTTAGGCATGCATGAGATCCTTGATAAACACGAGCATCCTTTCCACCAATTGATTTCACTGACTTAGTGACTGATAAGTAGTGACATACACATTGCCCAGTGACATGATATTTATACCACACCGTTTGTATGCAATGATGTTCATTATACTCATTTTCTGCATTCGGTTGCACATTTCATGTTTAATAGCCTTGTATCCATCATATATACTATTGCTATATGTGTCGTCCTGACGCCCTGAGTGTGCATGCTCAGAGGACGAAGTGGATCCAGTCCAGGAGCATGACCTGCCATTCAAGATCGCGGAGGTCTAGGCTGCATCATCAGCGCCATTTCTTTTGCTTTCAACACTTTGTATTTCGTTGGTTAGTTTATATTCTGCAAAATAAATGTATTTTGAATCCTTTTATTGCATTGTAATAAAGTTGTGAACTGTGATTTTCCTTTACTCTAGTACTGTTTACTGACTACCATGTAATACTAGAAGCCAAAGTGTGACTACGGCGGGATTATTCCCTGATCGTAGGAGAGTGGCTGGCTTACTCACCCCTTGTATTCCGTATTTTGGGAAGCGAGGCGTGACATTTTGTCTTCTAGATTGCAAGTTGGCAGTGAAATCGAGGTTAGGAGGCGAGGATCGAAGGTGCTACGTAAGTTGGTAGCGGGATGAGGCTAGAAGGCGAGGATTGAAGGTGTTGCGCAAGTTGGCAGAGAGATCGAGACTAAAAGGCGAGAATCGAAGGTGCTGAGAGAGAAGAAATCTTGGTTCTTCCATTGTTGGAGCGCAGGGAACCCGCACGAGAAAGGGCTAGGGTTTTCTTTCTTTGTGGTGCTGTAATAAGAGTTATAAAAGGATAGGTTATTGGCTTTGGGTTTCGGTTTTGGGTTAATAAGGAAGCACATAACATTTTAATTTTTCTTCTGTATTTTTACACAAGTAAACAAATATTCAATAGTCATTGATAATTTAAAATTTAAAACTATACTATAAAACTATATTATTATTAAATATTAACTAACATCCATAATTTATTGTGTTAAGTACATTTTTGTTTTGGTATATGAGTGAAGCAAGATCATAATATTATTTTATATTCTGAATTTTCTTTCTTTCTTTATATTTATAATTAATAAAAATACGAAAATCGTGAAGCTTACGCTTCACGGCCCAAGGCTTAACGCCTCGTCTAGCTGAGGGTCGAATGCCTCACGTCTCCGTCTTTTAAAACACCGCCTTTTAAAACACAGGTAAATATACATGTTTCCATCAACCCAACTTTACATCTATTAGCATTAATTGCGCACATGGGTGTCACCAACATTTTTGGTATATACGGAAGTATAACAGCCTAAAAGCTTTATAAATCATATTGGTACGTGGATATTTGATTGTTTGTTTTTCATCTTATTTCATTGGTATTTGTAATTTATTTATGTTACATTACTATATACAGGTTTTATAAATCATAATTTACTTTGATTCCACTAAGTGTTTGTGAAAATGTTAACCATGGTAATATTTTATAAAAAGTTGTTATATTTTATGATTATTGTCATATGCTTGAGAGCGAAGCCAGAATATTTTGCTATGTGGGCCAAGTATGTTTGTGCCCTTGTAAAATTTAATTGCAATTTGTGAAAAAGTCGATAACCCATTAATTAATTCATCTTTCTTAGAATTTAACTATTATGAACCAGTCATAGATCAAAGTTATCCTTCTATAATATATAGACATCATATATATAATATTTTATATAAAAGTGTTTCAATCGGAATTAAACCATACTTGTTACTTAAGATTAAAGATAATAGACCTAGCTCAGTTGGTATAACTTTCCTCTCTAAAGCGAGGTCACCGGTTTGATTCTTGAAGGGATCGCATAAAAAAAACTTTTGGGGGGTTCTAAAAGATTTGCCTTCTTGCGTAAATGTAGATGGCATCTAGACAAAATCCTCTTTAAATTTGTCTCAATCTAGGCTGTTCATGTCACCGTCCGTTTAAAATTTTAAAAGTCCACCCCCCCCCCCCCCCCCCCCATATAAATAAAATCTCTTTACCTCTCCTTTGTTCTTAAGCATATAAATATTTACTATTTTTTGCTAGAATAGTGTTATAATAAGCTCAATAAACCAAGAATTTTATTATACCAAAATTATGATATGAGAGACCACTAAATGACATGTAAAATTAGGTGACGGTAACACATAAACACCCAAAGCTTTTTCCAGGGTCTCTAAAAATATCGATTCTATAAGATCCAATTTTTTGTGAAGAGGAAAAATTGAATTGACAGTTTAATCAATGCACAATGTCAACTGGGGACGAGTTTGTAAGACTAAGCAACAAGGCTGTCTTGGGGCTCTTAATATTCAATCTTTTAACTATGCAAATGGCCGTCGAAGGCTTTTAACAGCCATAACTCTTTATCAACATCTTGCTTAAATTCTATATTTTTTCAAATTGGAGTTATTGTTCATTCATCAATGAATGCTTCATATTTTTGGAAAGGCATCTTTTCCTTGTTGGGATATTTTTCATGATCATTTGGCTTTTAAATTTGGAGATGGTAACGTGATTAGGTTTTGGACAGATAAGTCGCGGCTTTAGGGTTGCTCTATTGGCAACCACAATGTAGAGGGATGAGAGCCATTGTTTCACGATCATCATTAAATGATTTACTTCAATTCCTAGCTTACTTATCCCCAAGTTTGATTCCTGATGATGCTCGATATCGGTGATCTCCCAGATCAGGACACGTGGCAGATGACGTGTCCCAGGGCTCACAGGAAAGGACCTACAGTGGCCGACCGGACCACTCATGTGTCCGTCCTACAAACAAACGCTGGCTCACCTCCGAGCCCCCAGCACAATTGGCCTCCTCGGCCTCACAGCTCGTCTCCGAGCTATCACAGGCCCGAGCCTCCTCGGCCCTCTCAGCTCGCCTTCCGGCTCGAGCAGAACTAAGATACCTCGGCTCTCTCGCTCTTCCGCGAGCTCTCCCGCCGAGATCATCTTCCTCGGTCTTATCGACCGACCAACAGCACCGCTTGCAGGCGTAACCGCCATCCCGCGAATCTCGCCATGCGTGAGATCTCCGCCGGCCACATCCCACGTTCCACGCCACCACGATCCCCCATTAACGAGCCTGTCTCGCCATTAATGGAAGGTCCCGCTCATCACGCGAGCGTGACGTCGGGAGTGTAATGGCCGGCGTGATTCTCGCGCCTGCCTCGCCTGCTGCCACCGCTATATAAACCCTTTCTTCAGACGGTTTAAGTAAGTCATTTTTACTCCACTAAGCCGTTACTCTGCTCGGATCTCTAGTCTAACTTGACCATCGGAGGGTCCTCTGTGATACAACCACCCCGGGACTTCCTTGCGGTAGCTCGGCAACCACAACCTTAAACCCATTGAGATCCACACGCTTCAGGAGCGACAGCCTCCAAATACAATCTCAGCCACCCGTCGCCGCCATCAGCAAATCAACGGAAGGTAACATCTTGGCGCGATCCAGGTCGCTTCAGTTGGCGCCGTCTGTGGGAAATTCCTGATTCCACAAAAACAAAAGTTCACTTTCCGATCTCAATCCAATGACGAGCGATCATCACGACGATCCAAGCATCAGCCGCCGCCTCCCCCTCAACGGAGGCGCGGACGAACCTCCTCCGCCGAATGCCATCAACGCCCTCGCTGGCCGGATGGACCGACCCGCGTCGGTTGTGGAGGCGCTGATCTGCGTCCAAATGGCGAGGCAAGATCACCAAGTCGCCGCTCCCCCACCTTGGGACCAGGACCCTTACAGGAGGAGAGAAGACTGCGTTCACGTCAGCACCGCCGACCACAGCCTTGCTACCTCCCACGGCCGCAGATCTCCCGGGCCGATACGTTCTGAGACCCGCTGGGCACCCCATAGTTCGACACCGAGGTCCGTCGCCAGAGCACCTCGCCCCGAGATCCTCCGCGTGCCTGTCCCTCCCGAGGAGATGTCTGTCAGCTCGCCTGTTACCAGGTATGACCGACACCCCCTCCCTCGACGGGGTCGTGCGGACGGAACTCGCCGCGGCGGCTCGAGGGCCACCTCGCCGGGGGATCTAAGGAATCTCATTCAGAGGAACCGGAGCCGCGGCCAGATGCAGGCCTCCAACAGCAGAGGCCGGGGATCAGAATGCGCCGAGTCGTCGGGATAGCACGACTGACTCGACGCCATCGAGAAGAAGATCAAGGGTATGCACCGAGAAGGACACCGTTCGAGTGACGGGGCTAAGTACGCCGCCGACTCGCTCACAAAACCGTTCACCGAGGAGCTGCTCGCCGTCCACGTCTCCTCCCACAACAAGTCCCCAAAGGTCTCCCTCTTCGACGGCAAATCTGACCCGAAGGACCACTTGGATGCATTCACCGCGGGAATGAGTTTCCAAGACAACTCCTTCGCTGCCCAATGCCGAGCTTTCCCGACCACTCTCATCTGCTCTAGACGAGACTGGTTCCGAGGACTCAAGCCGCGCTCGATCTCAATCTTCGACGAGTTGGCCACACAATTCCTCAGCCACTTCGTCGGCAACAGGCGACAGAAACGCACAGTCGACAATCTCTTCATGATCAAGAGCAGGGACAAGGAGACGTTCAAAGCATACGTCGCCCGCTTCTACAACGCCCTTCTCGAGATCCCAGAGCACCGGGAAGAGACAGTCATCACGGCTCTAAGGTCTGGTCTTAGGCACAAGGAGTGGTTACGCTCCTTTGCATTAGCGCAACCTAAGACCATGGCCGAGGTAAAGGCCTGAACCGAGCGCGAGGTCCAGTTCGAAGCCGAGGTGAACGCAAATCTCCCCCGGGCAGAGCAAACCGACCAAAAGAAGAGGGCAAGAGAAGAGAGAAGGGGACCTGAGCGGCAAAAACCCTATCTCCCAAAATTCCAGGAGTACACCCCGCTCAACATCTCCCAGGCGGTCAACGGTCGCCCACAATGCCCTCGGAGTTCAACGGTCGCCCACAACTGTGCCGCCATGCGGCAGACATCGCGCCGCTCGAGGCAAAATCAAAACGACGCGGCTCTGGCGCTTCGCCTCCTCCACGCGTTCGTGGCACATGTCAATCGCGACTGTCCATCTTCCCGAAGCCCTCACCAAGAGGCAACCCAGCAGCTTCACTGCATGGTTCATCCTTGAGATGATATGATGCACGTGACGATAGATCCATACTCTTGATTTGATGATACCGTGCGATGGATTATACCGTACGTGATACTATGAAAATGGATCGCCGACTTATGTATGTATCGACTCGGAAAAATATTGTTTTTTAATTATTTAAGTAGATATTATGATATATTTAGGGCCATACCTATTTTCAAAACTAACGAATCGTTATACACTTTTAAATGACAATCTCAAGGGACGCTACGGATTTTCAAATGGTATCTTTTTCTCAAAAACACCGTAGCCCCCATTTCAAAAACAACGATTCGTACTATTTTAAACTATAACTGTGTGGCTCATATATAGTTGCGTATTTTATACTATTTGCGTTTATGCTTTTCTCTTTCTGTAACGCTCATATTATTTTCATTTGTGACATGCATACTACGTTCCTTATCCTTATCTTTGTGTGACTTCGTCTGATAAGACACACACACCATTACCGATGATGTGCATGTTGCACGTACACATACTCGCCGGCTCACTCACTCATCATCGGTAATTGCCATACCACGTACACATTAGAAATCGCTACTTCATCGTATCACCTTATAACCGGTAGCATTTTAGTTATTATTTAGTAAACCCGTACCACACTTACTAGTTCAGTTATCGCATTTCCTTACCTAGTTAAACGCCACGCTCATATAAATACGCTGGTTATGCATTACAGATTTGTTCTGTGCCTGTACATATTGTTTCTTGCTTATGAGATTCGGTTTTCATGAGATTTCTGGATTTGAGAAACCGCAGATATATTTTAAAAACTTATGATTTATTTAAAAATACGCGTTTTTCTCTTAATATGATATTTGGCGTCCACCATGAGTTTTCTCGGTTCTGAATTATGTGTATACTCGATTCGAGGAGAGAGGAGGCACCATCTGCGGGTATATGGTGGCCCGATATGGTACCCCGGGACAAGAAGATCGTATAGAGAGACGTTGAGCCTGGCAGGGAAACACTATCTACCAGTGACCGTACTGGACTCGGCGAATATCCGGAGGATACGGACCGGAGCAATTTGAGACAGATGGATATGAGGGCCGACCCGATGAGATGACACCTGAGATATGAAGAATTCCTTATCGATGCTGGACACGGGTTTTATGATGATTTCGAGTGTCGATACTTGGCACTCAAGTTTTCTGATGATTTGATGTGTCGTTAATGGGCACACATTGGATGATACATATATATACTTTTGTAGGTCACAGATGGCATAGTATCATATATTACTACAGGCACGATGTTATCATTATTATTATTATACTTATGTATACACAATCAGCCTTGTTACCACACGGTATTATATTATATGATCTAAGAGATCGCCATACATTTGATTTCTACCTGATGATATCTTCTACTCATGAGTTGGCAACTCACTCCTGTTGTGTCACAGTTTTCTTGCAGGATCAACCGCTCGGATTCAGTAGCGGATTGCTGGCACATTGCTCCTTTCTGGGTGATTTGCATTGGTAGGTGGGTTACACTATAGAGTGTAACCACCGTTGTATATTCATTATTCATTTGTATTTAGTTAAAAGCTCCATCAACCAGACTATGTATATTTAGTAGACCTAGAGACCGGTTTGTATATTCTTTGTATTTCGAGTCGAGACTTTTATATATTCCTATATTGGTTTTGATAGTGTTTTGGTTTTCTCTATTCTTTTCTGTGGTTAATCTTCACCTTAGGCGTCGTATATTCTGATTTGCATGGTTGTGATTCCGCCAATTGGCGAAGAGCTAGCTCCCACTTGGGGATGTCATATTATTATTGTATATGTATTGGTTTTTGGATCAAAATTTACAAAGGATGTGCTGCCCAAATTTCAAATGAGGAAAATATTTTCAACTATAGTATACATCTCACTTGTATTTTCATATAACATTACTTATACTTTCTAAGAAAGAACTTGATTATATTATACTTTTATTTCAAAACTTCACCTCTATTATTTTCCTAAGCAGGTTTAGATTTTTGAGCTTTCAGCTTGCTTGGGTTACGGTGGGTTCCTATAGACTTCACGTGATTCAAGTGCCGGTCACGTGCCAATTCCGGGTCATGACAGTACGCCTGGATCTGGCCTGGAGGAGGAGGGCCCAGTAGGACCTCTCGTCCTAACACTGGTGGAGCCTAAAAAAATATAAATATACGGACACAATATTATAATATTCAGAGTATGTATATAGAATTTGACAAATTTAAATTGCAATCGTTATTTAAAAGATTTAAGCAATAATGATTATACCTGACGTTCCCGGCATGGCGCTAGAACTGACGCCAGACCCCGTACCCTCAGTCCCATGTATGACTGCAAACAATAAACTGTTAGATGATTCGAAAGAATTATTTTAATAGAAAACTAAAATATGAATAGATAGCTATATACAATGTGTAGGAAGAGTGACTGGGATAGAAGGATCCACTACCCCGCTAATAGGGGTAGGCAGCAGGTCCTGTGGCGCTGTGGCTACTGAGGGTGGTGAGGGTCCTGTAGTATGGGCGCCGGTAGGAGGGGCCATGGTAGGAGGGGTGCTAGTATGTGGGGCGTGGGTAAGGGTAGGCGCCGCCGCCGCCGCTGTTGCAGCTACTGACATCTTGCCAATCTCGTCTAGACATCGTTTCCTATGACGTCTAGAGCCGGATCTATAGCCTCCCATCAGACCCTACATATTTATTCAAATATTAAAAAAAATCTTATAAACATTATATAATTTAAAATATTTAGTTCAATTTCATTACCTAGCACGTTTGTTCGGTGTATTAGCTGAAGATTCGTTGGGTAGATTATCGAAATCTTGATCTGCGATAATCACTTGGCCGATGTCACGTCTTCCTAACGTATTGATAGACGGTGCAGAATGGTTTGGATCGTTGGTACGTTTAATAGACAAACTGAAATGTGTTATCACCTCTTCTTCGTCACTCTCATCTTCAGCGTCAACGTCGGTACATTATAATAATCTCTTAGTTTCCAACGACAAACAACACTCCGGTCAGCCTTCTTCAGGTCCCGAGAATAATATATTTGTGTTGCCATCGATGGAAAGATAAAGTTATCGTATTCGTAGGCTGTCTGTTTGGTGTTTACCAAAGTGAGTTTGTATTTATCGACCTTCATACCCCGTTCAGACTTGGTATCATACCATCTGCATTAGAATATAAAAAATGGTGCAGCCTTATGAATGTATGAGACCGCTATAATCTGCTCAAGAACACCATAATAGGGATTTCCTCTGTCGTCGGAGATTACGACGCCGCTATTTTGCATAGCACTAATGCGTTCCGTCCTTTCGATCTCAAATTTGTAGCCGGAAATCCCGTACCCATTGTAAAACGTAGCTGCAATCGATGGACTGATTAAAAGGTCCTGAACCTCTCTATCAATCCACTCACCACGATTTATATGTCCGTCAACTTCTTCTCTACACCAAACGACGAAAGTGCGTATATGTTCTTCCTCGATTCTGTCATCCGACCACGTCCTGAGATTCAATCTATTGAGTATAGTTTTGTGCGCTCTGTTTGTTAATTTATAGTTATATCGGTTAGATTATACTCAATTTCAAACGGTTTAAATGGATGAAATTATAAAAACTTACTCTGCATATTTAGCAAAACATTCGTTGTTTAGCAAGATGAACGCATGTAAACCGCCAATGAGATCATAAGACATGTTTTTAGCCTTCCTGCTCCAATTGGACCATCAGGAACACGCGACGGTTTGTTCAGCTTCGTCCTAACATCGTCGTTAAGGAAACGAGCACAGAAAGACGTCACTTCTTCCAAGAGATAACCTTCCATGATCGAATCTTCAGAACGATACTTGTTGCGGATATAGTTTTTTAAAGTTAATAGATATCTGTTGAAAATAATTGATATTAATAATCCACGATAATATTTTGCAATTTAAATGATTAATAATAAACATTTTCATAACTCTCGATAGGATACATCCAGTAGTAATGCACCGGACCGCCAATCTTGACTCGATTGCCAAATGGACGGACATGTGAACAATAATGTCGAAAAATGAAGGTGGAAAGATAGTTTCGAGCTTGCAAAGGATCATAAGAATATTTTTTTCGAGCTCTGCTATCTCATTGACGTCGACGTTTTTTAAACACAGTTGTCGAAAATACGTGCAGAAGTCGTTAAGAACAATACCAACTTCGGGTTTTACCGATGCTCTCAGGCATAAAAGAACATGTTGCAGTGGTAGTCGTGGCTTTTGAGTCCTACGATTTTTCCATTTTCTACTTGTACCTGTTTGGAAATGTTTGATGAGAAACCATCAGGGACTTTCAATTCTTTCAACACCCGCAGGAACCACCGCTTCTCCTCTTTGTTTAGGTTGTAGATTCCTGGTGGGATCTCATAATAACCTGGTTTACCAGCCACAGGCCGAAGATGCAATTATTCTTTAATGGGCAAACCATCTAAATCCGTCAAATCACCGCAGGTATTGAGATTGTCTTTCGTTTTTCCATCCTTACAAAGCAGAAGATTGATGACGTGTTCAGAGACACCCTTCGCGATATACATAACATATAAATTGTGGCGGAGCAGTAGATCGAACCAGTACGGAAGTTGAAATAAACCACTTAATTTCTTCCAACTAGTTGGGCATGGCATTGCATTTTTGTTTTGTTTCTTTCTGAAAGTGATATTCTGATAACCTCTCCATTGTTGCAATATGTCGTTACCAGACCATGGTTTAAGAGGACTACCAGTCTCCGTCTTGCCGTTGAACAATTCTTTATTCTTTCTGAATCTGTGTGTTATAGGCAAGAAACATATGTGGCCCATAAACAACTCTTTCCCGCTAAACTTCAAGCGTACGGCGCTCGTATGCGTATGACAACTGGCGCAAGCAAGCTTACCTTGAGTTATCCACCCCGACAGCATGCCGTAGGCTGGAAAATCATTAATAGTCCACAACAAAGCAGCCCGCATACGAAAAAATTGTTTACCATCTGCGTCATAGGTTCTCATGCCAGATTCCCACAATAATTTTAACTCATCGATCAAGGGTTGAAGGTACACGTCGATATTTTTCCCAGAAGACAATGGACCGTCGATTAAAAGCGCCAACGTAAAATAAGACTGCATTATATCCCTCCATGGTGGCAGGTTGTATATAGTCACCACAACGGGCCAAGTACTCTTAGTACGTCCACCGCAAACCATCCCAAATGGACTAAAACCGTCACTCGCAATTCCCAGCCTCACGTTATGAGAGTCTACGCTGAATGAAGGATGTTTTTCATCTAAAACTTTCCACGACATTGAATCTCTGAGATGACTCATTTTTCCCTTTTTACGAGGCGCTTTATGGTGCCATTGTATTTCGGACACCGTCTCCTTATACATAAATAACCGTTGCAGCCTCGATATTAATGGAAAATGACGAAGAATCTTCACGGGCACATCACTCGACTGAGAGTCTTTCCCAGGCTTGAATCGGCCGGTCCCGCACATGGGGCAGTTTCTGAGTGTTGCATGTTCATTCCGGAACAAAACACAATCATTCTCACATGCATGTATCTTATGATACTTCAAGCCGATATTTGTGATTATCTTTTGCGCCTCATACCAGCTCGGCGACACTTCATTTTCGTCAAGAAAAGCTTCCTTCAGGAGTTCTAGGAGATCGGTGAAAGACTGATCACTCCATCTATTCTTACACTTGATCTGGAAGAGACGTACAAAAAATAACAGTTTTGAAAACCCTTTGCAATTTGGATATAACGGGATCCTAGAGTCAGCCTTGTACTTCTCTAATAACGAGGATCCAATGCTTTTCGTATCATAAGAAAGTCCAGCAGTATTTATAAGGTCATCCATGTCATCGATCGGCGCGAATACAACATCATCTTCTTCGACGACTTCGTCTTCTTCAAACTGACATTCATCTTTCTCCTATTCTTCTACTATCCCTTGCCACTTTGCGGTTTCCGTTTCGATGAATTCGTTTCTCGTCTCTTGCACCCATGCCTCGTCTCCCGTTACAACGACTTTTTCTCCGTGAAGTTCCCATATAGTTTAATCTCTAACGAAACCGTATCTCACGATGTGTAACTCAACTTCTGACTTCTTGAACAATCGCTTATTCATACACTTAGAGTAAGGACAATAGATTTTGTGCTCTTTCGGTAACCCAAGACATGTGTAAATCCCCGTTCCCATTAATAAAATTTTCCTATATTTTCCCTAGTCCTCCGATTGCTTCCCTATTTTTCCTTGTGATTTTTGTAGGTATTTGGTTGCTCAAGTTTTACTAATTGTTTTTCCTAAACGATTAAAATCAAAGCCCAAAATTTAAAACTAAATATATATTAACCCACTGCCCCAGCCCAAACAAAATAAAACAAGACATATAAATAATAATTCCTCAGCCCAACATCCCCTTCCTCAGCCCAAAGAAAAATTCAAATTAAATTAAAACCTTAAATCTTTAAACCCCCGGCCCAAGTCCCCTTCCCAGCCCAGCTCCCAAACCCTTACCCGCATCGCACTCGACCCGACCCGTAAACCCTTTCTTCCTCCCCTCGTTCTAATTTTTCCCGCTCCTTTTATTTTCTTCCTCCGCGCGCCTCCCTCGTTGCAACCCACGTCGCCCACGACCACGTTCGTGCGTGCCCTACGACCGCGAGCCTCTCGATCCCTTGTCCCCCTTTCTCCTCTCTCCAACTCCCTCCCTCATCACTCTCGCTCTCAAACCTCTTCTCTCTCTCAAACAGAAAACCCACTGCCTTCATCCCCGACGACGACGACGACTCTCCTCGTCTTTACTCCCTCTCTCCTCTTTCCAAAACTCCGAACCCTACACTGCCTCACCCCCTCAACCGAGCACCCCTCACTCGAGCTCGAGCTCCCCTGCACACCCATCTCGGCCACCACCTGCACCTCGACGCCGGCGAGCCCCCACTGCACCTGAACCACCTCGTCGACCATCTACATCCTCAACATCATCACCACACCCGAACCCCACTACCTGCTCCCTCTCTCTCTAAAACCATCAAACTCCAGCACACTGCCTCACCCCTGCTGCCCATCGCCGGAGCGACACCGCCGACCACCGTCAACCCCAGCACGCCCCTGGAGATCCACAGCACCACACTCTGCCTCCGGTGATCGCGAGACATCTCCGGGCAACTCCGACGACGAACCCGAAAGGCGAGCCGAGGCCATGAATCCAAACCATGCCGTTCGTCGCACGTTCGTGCCGTTGCCGCTGCCGTGCGTCGCCAAAGTGTCTCCATGCAAGTTACATACTTGCTTCATGCTATTTGTTTTACTAAAACTTGTAATACCGTTAAATTCCACCTAAACACTTAGTGCGACTTAAAATGGTGTATGTGTTCGACGTAGAATCTGAACGAAAACCTCCCATTAAACTGACGGAAATTGATCGTATAATCTGGCCCATGTGACAATGAACATTGTGTAGAAATTTTACTGGAAAATATGATTGTTACTGGCTTAAACGATCACCCCCAATTACACCCGTTAAAACTGAATATTTCCCGCACCTGGAACTTGTTAAAATCATAATTAATTGTTTACACATTGAAATGATGCGTTTGAGGGCTCAAATCGAAGCCGACTCGACGACCTGTAACCCTATACAATTTCTTAATTGTTTCTTTACTGAAATTATGATGAGAATTGTTTCGGAGAGCGGCTCTGGACTGCAGTCCAGAGCAGCTCCGGCTGTTGGTTTCTATCTCGTAATGCTTACTACTTTACTGCTTGAACTTGTATGTTGCGGAACCCTACACTTTATTGAAGATGATTCTGTTAGCTAAGTAACTTAACTGATTTCACCCCTTTTTATCGTCATTTACTATTTACACTGCAATTTAAAAGAACATGACGTGTAGCAGTCCCAAACAGAATCGGAACGATACCATAGTGTTGAACAGTGTATAACTTCTGACGTAGAGACGAGATTGAGAATCCGTCTAGTGCGTTGGAAACCCTATTGAAAACCCTAAATTTCATTCAACTGTAGCGTCGCTAAATTCTGATCCCAACTAGGTGAAAATTGTGTCGCGAAACGGACGTCCAGTTCAGAAACTGAATTTCCTGCAGCGAACACTTTAATTGAAACGGCTGTAACTTGAATACCAGAAATCCGATTGTACTGAAACAAATTTTGCTGAACTGAAGACTAAGTATACTTGTTACCGTATTTGTATCGTTTCACTAAATTATGAGCATATGAATTACTGCAATTTTTGTAAGATTATGACGTGCATAATAGTTCATATTACACATGACTTGTTAACTGCATAAATGTACATACCTTACCCAACTGCTATATACATAGTGATAGTGCGCGTTATTATTCAGTGGACATTGCATTATCGTGCGCGAATGGTATTGGTTTAGGAGTATCAAGTACGCCAATGGAAAAGTGAATGATCCGTGACAGTGATGAATACAGTGAACAGTGACAAAACCGTGTTATTGGTGTATACTTGTACACGACTAAATCATAATCATCAATAGTGTAAACCTGGGGAAAAAGGGGAAATCGAAATGGAAAGAGCATCGTATTTAGCGAGGACCGTGTTTTAGAGGATGATCATTCGAACAACGACTCTTATATATATTAGGTAGGATCTAGCGATCCGGCTGACAGGGTTATGTCCCGGGCGTGTGGGCCGTTGTCTCGGGTATGTACGAGACTCCCTTTAAACATGATCCTCCTTTCCACAACTCAATTTCAAACATGACTTAGAGACTGATAGGGACACAGATCATACTTTGCATCATTTAGTGACATAGTGATTATCTGCATTTTACTTCCGTTGTTATTACCTTATTTGCCTGTTTCATGTCATTATTATAATATTGCTATTATGTCGCTCTGACGAGCTGAGTATGCATGCTCAGTGATAGAGGTGGATTCGCCTGACCTCGAGGAGACCGTGAAGATCCAGACTAGTGAACCAGTTACGTTTCTACATTGATATTCCTGGTCAGTTGCCTTTTTGCTTACTTCCATTGAGCTCAGATTCCTTTATACTTGATAGTTTTAGTGACTGCATTCTCTTTACCCGTATTGCATTTTACTGATTACCATATAATGCTAGAAGCCGAAGTGTGACTACGGCGGGATTATTCCTTGACCGTAGGAGCATGGCTGGCCTAGTCATCCCTCGTCTTCCGTATTTTGGGAAGTGGGGCATGACATGATTTTATTGGTATCAGAGTGCCGGGTTTAGAATAAAATTGCAGTTCAATTTAGGGATCCCTTGAATCATACTTGGTTTCCTTACAGACACTTCCATATACTACCTGTGCATCACTACTCAAGCTCATGTTTTGAATCTTATCTACCTTATCTTTTCCTCGTGTCCGCATCATTAATCGTTATTTTCCTTCGTGTTCCACTATCTGATCACGACCCTTACTTTTCTAGCCATGGCCAACCATGTGGCAACACCGCTTCTTGAGGAGGACACTCAGTCTTGCGTTTTTTTCGACTGTATGTTAGCGAGTTCAGATGGCGATGGAATCGATGTCGTAACTCCAGAGATCAATATGATTAATGACTCTATCGACGAAGAGGACCCAATAGGAGAGGATCCACATGGAAATGCGGTAGAGGAGGAACCCGATGAGGATCCTGAAGAGGAAGACCCTGAGGAAGACCTTCTGGAAGAGGATCCAGAAGAGGACTCGGAGCAGGCAGCTATGACGCAATTATCGGGATGGATTGGATGAGTACCTTCCATGCAGTTATTTATTGCTGAGCAAGGAATATGACCGTCCGCATTCCCAATCACCCGGAGTTTATTTTCGAAGGCGGGAGCGAATCTTTGGAGCCAGTCAAGTATAGAGCCAAGCCAAGGGAGCTGACAGCTATGGAGATTGATGAGAGCCCAGCCCCAGAGATTGTTCAGGATTTTCTGGACGTGTTCCCTGAATATTTACCAGGTCTACCACCTCCACGCGTCCTGGAATTCTCGATCGATTTGACTCTAGGTACATCACCAGTTTCCAAGGCCCCGTACAGAATGGCACCGGTTGAGTTGGCAGAATTGAAGAAGCAAATTGAAGAACTCCTGGAGAAGGGATTTATCCGGCCGAGCGTTTCACCGTGGGGTGCACCAGTTCTGTTAGTGAAGAAGAAGGATGGATCGCTGCGGATGTGTATAGATTACCGGGAGCTGAACAAAGTCACAATAAAGAACAAGTACCCAATTCCGCGCATCGACGACCTTTTCGCTCAGCTAAGTGGGGCCAAGGTATTTTCGAAGTTGGATCTCCGTTCTGGATATCATCATATCAGAGTAGCAGCCGAGGATGTATGCAAGACGGCTTTCAGGACCCGATACGGACATTATGAGTTCTTTGTGATGCCATTCGGTGTTACCAATGCTCCAGCGATATTCATGGACTTGATGAACAGGGTGTTTGCAAAGTACTTGGACACGTTTGTCGTTGTATTTATCGACGACATACTTGTCTACTCGAAGACCCAGGAGGAGCATGTTGAGCATTTGTGCACGGTTTTACAGATGCTTCGGGAAGAGAAGCTGTATGCGAAATTAAGCAAGTGTGAATTCTGGCTCGACAAGGTTCAGTTCTTGGGACACATTGTTTTGGGCGAAGGCATCTCAGTGGACCCGGCAAAGATAGAATATGTCAGGGATTGGCCAACGCCGAAGTCAGTGTCCGAGATTAGAAGATTTCTGGGATTGGAAGGATATTATCGACGGTTCGTCCAAGACTTTTCAAGAATCGCTGAACCGTTGACAAGGCTGACACGGAAGGATGTACCATTTGCATGGACATGGGAGTGTACTCAGGCATTTGACATACTGAAGCAGAAGTTAACCACGGCGCCTATTCTTACAGTACCAGATGATTCCAGTGGTTTGGTGATACATAGTGATGCCTCAGGGAAGGGATTAGGCGGTGTTCTGATGCAGCACGGTCGGGTAGTTGCTTACGCCTCTCGACAACTGAGAAATCACGAGAGGAACTATCCTACGCATGACTTGGAGTTAGTTGCAGTGGTTTTTGCGTTGAAGATTTGGAGGCACTATCTATAGGGCGAGAAGGTGGAGGTGTACACGGATCATAAAAGTCCGAAGTACGTCTTCACTCAGAAAGAACTAAACATGAGGCAGCGCCGATGGCTAAAGCTGATGGCAGATTACGACTTGGACCTTCAGTATCACCCGGGGAAAGTAAATGTTGTACCAGATGCTCTCAGTTGCAAGCCAGCAGTCATGATGTTGACCAGTCAGAGGAGCATTATTGAGGATTTTCAGAGACTCGAGCTTGAAGTCGTTACACCGAGCGCACTCAGTCAATTCTGGCAACTACAGGTGCTGTCACGCCCCACTTCCCAGAGTACGCTAAAAGGAGCACGTGACATAGCCAACTATGCTACCTGTAGGTAGGAAGTAACCATCCACAGTCACATTACGGTTGTAGAGATATCAAGAACAAAATAAAACTATCTAAAACATGTCCATAATCCAAGATAACATGAGTCAAGAATAAATAAATGCGGAAGCGAAAGATCCAATACAAAATAACTGGAATGTATGTCCCATAATGCGGGCTCACATCAGGAATAAAAATGCAGTAAAGAAAAGCTAACTACTACTAACACTCACAGCTCAGCCTGTCGGCTGAAGTACTCCTGCTCGGGCTGCGACAGCGGTACAGAATCTGGGCCATGCAAAACCCAGACGTCAGCGCGTCAAGTCATCAAGTAATAACATAATAAACAGGCAATGCGAATATAACCATGAATAAAGCAAGGGTAACAAGAATATGAATCAGAGCAGTGCAGGGTAGTGTGCAGTGGGTAAACTGGACTGTTCTATCAGGTTCTCTGTTCTAAAGTCTTTGAAACCAAATTGATGAATTATCGATGTAACTCAATAGTATCCCGTACATACCCGGGACCACGGCCTCAATATTCTCGGGCTGAAACCGAGACATGCCGCTAGGCACCAAACATGAATGTGTACACTCAATAGTATCCCGTACATACCCGGGACCACGGCCACAATATTCTCGGCTGAAACTGAGACATGCCGCTAGGCACCAAACAGGAATGTGTACACTCAGAACAGGTAGTGAACTGTCGAGTTACAAGTCAGGTTTCACCTTTGATTTCCCCATACCCCCAAGTTATATGTGTATGTCAATTCAGGTATCCCGTAGTCAAGAAACTAATGCCAACACAGGATCAGGTAAACAGGTTTGTCTGGATAGACAACAGGAACGGTCCATGAGGACTACATGTCAGGTTTGTTGGCATTAGACACAAGATTAGGTAACGGGTCAGGTCATGGTACATCAGGTCGAGTCAAGCAGTGTACGGTACCATGTCGGGTCAGTCAATATGCATGTAGCAAGTCAGGTCAAGATGTAAACGATAACATAAGTGTGCTCACAATCAGTTATATAATCAAGCATGGTTATCAACAACATGATATAAGCAATGAATTAAGCAATAGGCAGATTCACTCAATTTGCAGTACAGTTATCAATTGTGTCACAGAGATGATTTCAACAATATAAGAATGCAGTAAGACAATTATAGCCATTTAATCATGTTAACAAGTTTAAGACTTCATAAATGCAATGTTATATGTGTATATAGGTTCCACGAATGAAATCACAGTTTAAGCAGGTTAAATGTATACGGGTGTCCGAATGAAGTAAAACGGTAGAAAAGGTGCCATAGGCTACATCATCAGTGAAAGTGTAATTAAAACATGTAAATGTGATTATTAGGTTCCAAATTAGTAATTACAACAGGTAGGTTCCAAGTTTGAATGATAAATGATATATAACAATCTTGAACACGAGAAAAATGGGAAATTATAATACCAAAGTTAAATTGCAGGTTTTAGGGTGTCATTAAGTATAAGTAAATATTGTTTAGCATGTAGCAAGGGTTACTTGCCTCGACGGGTCGCGGATCGGGAAAACGGAACGTAAAACGTCGGCGGGGAAAACTCGCGACGGGCGCACGGTTCACGGAATGAACCCAAACGACGAACAGTGGAACCACACGGGTCGTGGTACCTCGCTGGAACGTCGGGACACGTCGCCGGCACGGCCGGATTCCGGCGAAATACAAAAACAGTGAATGTCAAGAGTTGCAACAAGAAAAGAAAGGGAAATAAAGAAGAAAGGGAAGGAGGATGGAGAAGGGGAGGCTTACAATGGTCTGTGGGACGGGTGGTGACGGTCGACCACGTCGACGGAGCTCCGGCGGTGGCCTACGACGACAGTGAAAGAAGTTTCCAGATCAAGAACCAGATCATCGAAAGAAAAGAAGAAAGGAGGAGGTGAGGGGATGTGAAACTCACCAAGGGGGTGCTTGCGAGACCGAGGCACGGGGACGAGGTCACCGGCGACGACTCACGGCGGCGCGAACGTGTGAAGGGGGTGCAGGTGGCCGCGGTGAAGGTGCAGGGTGCACGGGAAGAAGGGAACTGAGGAAGGAGGCGCGGTGGATTGGTCGAGGGCGAGGAGGCGACGAGGCCGGTGCTGTTGGTGTCGGCGTTGGGGCTGCGGCGGCAACGGGAGACGGTGGCTAGGGCAAGGGCGATGGGTTTGGGTTCTCGTTCTGAAGAAAAGAATAGGAGGGAAAGAGGGAAATTAAATATAGGAGAGAGAGAGAGAGATACGGGAGAGAGAGAAGAGAGTTAGAGAGAGGAGAGAGATAGAGAGACGGGGGAGAGAGAGGAGAGATAGAGTGATGGAAGTGGGGCCCACGAGAAATAAAGGAAATGTTGCGATTGGCTGGGACGGATAAGTGGTTAGGGAAAAATTTATATAAAAGATTTATTAGATATGAAAATATAGTATAAAAATATTATTTGGTTTAAAATTTTATATACGGCAGTTATAAAATATAATAGAAATTGGGATTTTGGCGCAAAGTAAAACATTTCCAAATCGCGCCCGGGTCGGGTCCAAAAATTTGAAATTGAAATAATAGAATTTTAGGCGGGATCCAAAATTTAAAATGAAGTGTTTTGCAATCAAAAAGCATACCCCCCAAAACGGATACACGTACGTGCACGTAGCCGTCCAAACTCGCCCGTTTCACTGAACGGAACGAGAACACGATGCACGGACGCTACAACAGGGTTAGGGGTGTCAAGCAGGCCAAGATGAATATTTTTAATTTTATTTGAGATGCCATAAATTTTTATATGCAGAATTGAATTGACGGGGTAAAATTACAATAAGTAACAATCAAGCAAGATAAATGAAATGAGTGCCACACTACGTTCAAACGGTAACTGAAATTAGTAGCATTGGGCTCGGGTGTTACAGGTGCAGTCTTCCTTTATGGATCGCATCAAGGCTGCACAAGCGGATGATCCTCGATTGCAAAAGTTCAGAGCTCAGGTAGAAGTCGGGCTGAGAACAGACTTAATCATACATGAAGACGGCTCTATGAGATTCGGTAGCAGACTTTGCGTACCTAAGGGGGATGTTCGAGAAGAGGTACTGGCTGAGGCACATAGCTCAGCTTATTCTGTGCATCCGGGAGGTACAAAGATGTATCGAGACCTAAAGCAGCATTTTTGGTGGAACGGGATGAAGCGAGAAATTGCGCGGTTCGAATCCAGATGCTTGGTATGCCAGCAGGTGAAGGCAAAACATCAGAGGACAACAGGACTATTACAACTGCTTCCGATACCAGAATGGAAGTGGGAGCACATTACCATAGATTTCGTGACAGCCTTACCACGGAGCCCTAGAGGCAACAATGCCATTTGGGTTATCGTCGACCGCCTCACGAAAGCTGCACACTTCTTACCATTCCGAGTGGGACAGTCGACAGAGTCACTGGCAGAGAGATACATGCAGGAGATAATACGACTTCACGGAGTTCCGGTTAGCATTGTATCAGATCGAGACACTAGATTCGTTTCACACTTCTGGAGGAGCTTATAGGAGAGTTTGGGTACCTGCCTCAAGTTCAGCACAGCTTATCACCCGTAGACGGACGGACAATCCGAGCGTACGATTCAGACGCTCGAGGATATGTTGAGAGCCTGCATGTTGGATTTTCAGGGTTCCTGGGAAGATCATCTGCATCTAGTCGAGTTTTCCTATAACAACAGTTATCAGACTAGCATTCAGATGTCTCCTTTCGAAGTACTTTACGGGTGGAAGTGTCGATCCCCAGTTTGTTGGGATGATGTGGGAGAGCGAAGATTACTGGGTCCCAAGCTTATTGTTCAAACAGTCGACAAGGTCCAAATGATCAGGCAACGTATTAAGACGGCTCATGATCGACAGAAGAGTTGGGCAGATACCAGCAGGAGAGCGTTAGAATTTGAAGTCGGAGATCACATTTTCCTGAAGATTTCCCCTACCCGTGGAGTTATCAGGTTTGGAGGTCGAGGAAAACTCAGTCCCCGTTTCATCGGACCTTTTGAGGTGCTAGAACGAGTAGGAGAGGTGGCTTACTGACTTGCCTTGCCTCCATCGCTAACTGGTGTGCACAATACCTTCCACGTGTCACAGTTGCGGCGTTATGTTCGGGATGAGAGCCACGTTCTGGACTATTCGGAGTTAGTTTTGGGTACCGATCTGTCCTACGAGGAGCAGCCCACCACCATCCTCGACCGCAGGGAGAAAGTGCTGAAGAACAAGATCATTCCGTTAGTCCAAGTATCTTGGGGCGGTCGTTCCCCAGGAGAATCTACCTGGGAGCGGGAGGAAGATATCCGTGCACGTTTTCCACATCTCTTTGTTTAGTACTTTGATTCATTGTATCCTTATTAAATTTCGAGGATGAAATTTTTGTAAGGGGGGTATGATGTAAATCCCCGTTCCCATCAATAAAATTTTCCTATATTTTTCTTAGTCCTCCGATTGCTTCCCTATTTTTCCTTGTGATTTTTGTATGTATTTGGTTGCTCAAGTTTTACTAATTGTTTTTCCTAAGCGATTAAAATCAAAGCCCAAAATTTAAAACTAAATATATATTAACCCACTGCCCCAGCCCAAACAAAATAAAACAAGACATATAAATAATAATTCCTCAGCCCAACATCCCCTTCCTTAGCCCAAAGAAAAATTCAAATTAAATTAAAACCTTAAATCTTTAAACCCCTGGCCCAAGTCCCCTTTCCAGCCCAGCTCCCAAGCCCTTACCTGCATCGCACCCGACCCGACCCGTAAACCCTTTCTTCCTCCCCTCGTTCTAATTTTTCCCGCTCCTTTTATTTTCTTCCTCCGCACGCCTCCCTCGTTGCAACCCACGTCGTCCACGACCACGTTCGTGCGTGCCCCACGACCGCGAGCCTTTCGATCCCTCGTCCCCCTTTCTCCTCTCTCCAACTCCCTCCCTCATCACTCTCGCTCTCAAACCTCTTCTTTCTCTCAAACAGAAAACCCACTGCCTTCATCCCCGACGACGACGACGACTCTCCTCGTCTTTCCTCCCTCGCTCCTCTCTCCAAAACTCTGAACCCTACACCGCCTCACCCCCTCAACCGAGCACCCCTGACTCGAGCTCGGGCCCCCCTGCACACCTATCTCGGCCACCACCTACACCTCGACGCCGGCGAGCCACCACTGCACCTGAACCACCTCGTCGACCATCTACATCCTCAACATCATCACCATTATCACCACACCCGAGCCCCACTACCTGCTCCCTCTCTCTCTAAAACCATCAAACTCCAGCACACTGCCTCACCCCTGCTGCCCATCGCCGGAGCGACACCGCCGACCATCATCGACCCCAGCACGCCCCTGGAGATCCACAGCACCACACTCCGCCTCCGGTGATCGCGAGACATCTCCGGGCAACTCCGACGATGAACCCGAATGGCGAGCCGAGGCCGTGAATCCAAACCGTGCCGTTCGTCGCGCGTTCGTGCCGTTGCCGCTACCGTGCGTCGCCAAAGCGTCTCCAGGCAAGTTACATACTTGCTTCATGCTATTTGTTTTACTAAAACTTGTAATACCGTTAAATTCCACCTAAACACTTAGTGCGACTTAAAATGGTGTATGTGTTCGACGTAGAATCTGAACGAAAACCTCCCATTAAACTGACGGAAATTGATCGTATAATCTGGCCCATGTGATAATGAACATTGTGTAGAAATTTTACTCAAAAATATGATTGTTACTGGCTTAAACGATCACCCCCAATTACACCCGTTAAAACTGAATATTTTCCGCACCTGAAACTTGTTAAAATCATAATTAATTGCTTACACATTGAAATGATGCGTTTGAGGGCTCAAATCGAAGCCGACTCGACGACCTGTAACCCTATACAAGTTCTTAATTGTTTCTGTACTGAAACTATGACGAGAATTGGTCCGGAGAGCGGCTCTGGACTGCAGTCCAGAGCAGCTCCGGCTGTTGGTTTCTATCTCGTAATGCTTACTACTTTACTGCCTGAACTTGTATGTTGCGGAACCCTACACTTTATTGAAGATGATTCTGTTAGCTAAATAACTTAAGTGATTTCACCCCTTTTTATCGTCATTTACTATTTACACTGTAATTTAAAAGAACAGGACGTATAGCAGTCCCAAACAGAATCGGAACTGATACCATAGTGTTGAACAGTGCATAACTTCTGATGTAGAGACGCGATTGAGAATCCGTCTGGTGCGTTGGAAACTCTATTGAAAAACCTAAATTTCATTCAACTGTAGCGTCGCTAAATTCTGATCTCAACTGGGTGAAAATCGTGACGCGAAACGGACGCCCAGTTCAGAAACTAAATTTCCTGCAGCGAACACTTAAATTGAAACAGCTGTAACTTGAATACCAGAATTCCGATTGTACTGAAACAAATTTTTCTGAACTGACGACTAAGTCTACTTGTTACCGTATTTGTATCGTTTCACTAAATTCTGAGTATATGAATTACTGCAATTTTTGTAAGCTTATGACGTGCATAATAGTTCATATTACACATGACTTGTTAACTGCATAAATGTACATACCTTACCCAACTGTCATATACATAATGATAGTGCGCGTTATTATTCAGTGGACATTGCATTATCGTGCGCGAATGGTATTGGTTTAGGAGTGTCAAGTACACCAATGGAAAAGTGAATGATTCGTGACAGTGATTAATACAGCGAACAGTGACAAAACTGTGTTATTGGTGCATACTTGTACACGACTAAATCATAATCATCAATAGTGTAAACCTGGGGAAAAAGGGGAAATCGAAGTGGAAAGAGCATCGTATTTAGCGAGGACCGTGTTTTAGAGGATGATCATTCGAACAACGACTCTTATATATATTAGGTAGGATCTAGCGATCCGGCTGACAGGGTTATGTCCCGGGCGTGTGGGCCGTTGTCTCGGGTATGTATGAGACTCCCGTTAAACATGATCCTCCTTTCCACAACTCGATTTCAAACATGACTCAGATACTGATAGGGACACAGATCATACTTTGCATCATTTAGTGACATAGTGATTATCTGCATTTTACTTCCGCTGTTATTACCTTATTTGCCTGTTTCATGTCATTATTATAATATTGCTATTATGCCGCTCTGACGACCTGAGTATGCATGCTCAATGATAGAGGTGGATTCGCCTGACCTCGAGGAGACCGTGAAGATCCAGACTAGTGAACCAGTTACGTTTCTACATTGATATTCCTGGTTAGTTGCTTTTTTGCTTACTTCCATTGAGCTCAGATTCCTTTATACTTGATAGTTTTAGTGACTGCATTCTCTTTACCTGTATTGCATTTTACTGATTACCATATAATGCTAGAAGCCGAAGTGTGACTACGGCGGGATTGTTTCTTGACCGTAGGAGCATGGCTGGCCTAGTCATCCCTCGTCTTCTGTATTTTAGGAAGTGGGGCGTGACAACATGCGTAGGCAAAATCGATGAAAAAGCTAACACCGTCAACGAAAAAGCGGTTGACTCTCGAGAGAGTATCGACGTATATCCAACTCTTATCGTAGAGGTACAGGAATGCCATATTGGAACATCTCGGACTAGACAAGATTCATATAGGCAAGACGCATCAGATTAAGATTCCTTGACAGGTACACGATAGACGGGATACTAAGAAGCGTTGGTGCTAGGTTTAATTGACGACTTGGTTAATTTAAATTTCAATTGACGATTTAGTTATAAAGATTATCAATGACCGAGAGCAAATGCTCATAGGTAGGGAGTTGAATTCTTCTTCTAAAAAAGAGGATGATGATATTAAATGGTCTATATTCGATGTCGAGAGTAGCGGCTATCAGGGGTAAGGCACATATCCCATTAAGAATATATAAAGCATACATCCATTCACTTGTGATTTCATCCATTTCGAGAAAATTTCGGCAGCACCTCCCCGCTGTTCTCTGAGTACACTGTAATAGAATAGATAATCGTTTCAATACTGTAAAACATCATTGAAACGAACATCTAATCTATCGTTGCATATGGAGAACCGGCGGAAAGGTATCGACGAAATCTCCCGAAACGGCTGAAAAACACAAGTGAATGCAGGTGTCTGCTTTATACATTCCTAACTTATCCACACGGGAAAAATCTATTGGTTATCATACGATCGAATATTAATTATCGTCATATAGACTACGCAGCGGTTGTTAGAAACTGAACGATAACGTCCGGTGTTTAACAAGCTTCGTGTAGTTTTATGTCACGACGAACACCGAACGTATGTTAACCGATAAACGGAAACTAAATCACGTTTTCATTTTCACATATGATTGGCTACGATAATATGAAAATTTCATATTTTCATCGACTATCATACGCACAAGTTAAATATTTAATTTGAACTAGTTTTAAGTTTACGTTTCGATTTCAATGTGTTAGAAGTTTTTATTTTAGGGTAAATTTTTTAAAATTTAGGGTTTTCGTAATTGAGTTTAAGATTTTGGATTTAGGGTGGTATTTGACAAGAGTTCAATGTAGAGAATAATTAATGATCGAAGATGAATTATGATTTGGCGTTGTACGTGTGTATGTGTATGCGCATGTGTGTGTGAGTATGCTTGTGTGTGTGTGTATGCTTGTGTGTGGATGTGAATGTGTATATTACACTAAAATACCCTTAACTATTGGAGGGTTTTCACAAAACTATTTTAACAAATTTAAATAAATAACTCATATTCTTAAATTAACTAAGTTAATATAAAATCCACTAAAATACCTTTAATTATTGTTGTTTTTCATTAAACTATGGTTAAGTTTTTTTAGTACAACACCCCTTCACTCAACTTAATTTTTTAACACTAAAATACCATTAACTTTTATAACTATGTCACTAAAATACCCTTAACTATTGTTTCATTTCACTAAACTACAAAATCCTAACCCAAAACCCTAACCCCAACTCTAACCCCTAATTAACTATCCTAACCATTGACCCAAACCCAAACCCAAACCCAAAACCCTAACTCAATCCCTAACCCCTAATTAACTACTCTAAACACTGACCCCAACCCAAACCTCCAAAACCCTAACCCGGCCCTAAACCTAACCTTAATTAAAACCCTAGCCGCAGCTGCAATTGTAGCATCAATCAACACCAACCAACAAAATTTTATCTTGAGAGCAAAAAATTTTAATTTTTTGAGGAAAAAAATAAAATTGAACCAGGTTATACTTACCTTTTCAAGACAACGGATAAGAGAGAGCTTGAGAAGCGGCGGCGAAGCGTCGAGACCGGGGTAGGCTACGGCGTCGATCGCGAGCGGCGACGGCGAAGCGGCGGAGGCGAGGCGGCGAGGGTTTCAAACGGCCTCGACTACGAAGACGAGCAGACGTGGTCTTTGACGGCGACGGCGGCGGTGGAATCGACCATGACGGCGGGAGAAAATTTAGGGGGTGGGAAAAATTTTGGGAGAATGAAAATGAGTGTTTGATTGGGAGAAAATTTGGGGGATTGGGATTTATGACGAGTGGGGTGTGGGGCCCGCCACTCGTAAAGATTTAGTCACGGTGATACCTGTGACTAAATCATAGCAAACCGTGATGAAAGATTGGTCACTGTTTAGACCGGATCAATTCCTCATTACTGTAGGCCCCTTTTGTAGTAGTGAATATAGTTCTTGTACCCGTCTCTAAGTTGTTAAAAACGGGCTCGGTTTAAAGATTCTCGATGCAAACAACCTAGATGTCATGCTCTGCGTTTGCACATGGGCTTCAGATCAAGTCTCGGGCCGATAGCCGAAGATACGGAGTTCGGTGCAATTCATATATCTGTTTACTATCATTAATTTCAATCCATCAATAAAGACTGACGAAGTTCTGTTATTTAATGTTTTATTTACCTTTTTCTCCTACTTATACAATTTAAGGGATCGAACTCGATGAACAATAGATCAACAAGAGAAAGAATGTTCCTTCCTTTAATGATAGCTCACACGTTTGCTCAAGATTGGCTAACCCATGCATTTGCAAAATAATTAATAGCGCGAACAAAAGCTTACATATTATTCTATTCCCCAACATGCGTGTTATACAACTAGCAAACCGAATCCTGGCTATATCATGAATCTAATTCCATGCCTCATAGCACTTGATCATCAGTTCCTTCAGAACAAAACCCAAGGCCGTTGGATGCCAAATATAAATATCATAGCACTGGGTTCTAAACTTCGAGTTCTCAAGTGAAGAGAGAAACCTTTCAAAGAATGGCATCAATGAAGGCAGAGAAACATATTGGCTCCCAAACTCTATTTGGGATGCCAAAGAAAGATCCCATCAAGACCAATGAAGCCTCATCCAAGTCGACGGCTTCGAAGTCGGCTCCGAAGAAGCCTGAGCAGAAACCCAAAGAACCCAAGAAGAAGGCAAGCTCATAGATTTATTTTTTCAAGAAAAAAATCATTATATTTATCTAGTTCCCTTTATATAAATACCATGAATTTTTCAAATCAAATAAACAACATGGTTGTAGTTGGTACTCGGTTGCGATAAATACCATGAACTTTTATTATTTACGATTTAGTAACATAAAATGTATAGTACTTGTTAGAATGTATTGGGATGAAAACAGCTAAAAGTTCATCTATGGAGATCATTTGCAGATGACTGAATTCATGGTATTTATTGGCAATTTACTCCAAGCAATATGTATACTATTATAAGCTGTAATGCTTTGATTTCGTAATTTTAATGAACTAGAGTCGTATAGATCCCCAATCGATCAGATCAACAACCAAAGAAGAAGAAGAAGAGTAATATGAATATGTGCTCAACTTTTGGTGCAGGCTAAGGGTGGGAAACCAGCAGCAAAGAAATAACAACTTGTTGAAGAATCAAGGCTATATATATATCACTCATGTAGATGAAATATGTCTAAAGCTTTGCTTTTTTTTCTTTCCTTTTATTTTCTTACTTGATATCCTGGTGATGTGATGGTGTTTTGGCCTTGGATTCTACTGAAATAAAAGAGAGAAAATGCCATGTTATATACTATGTGATTTTTCAATTGTAAAAATGCTACTTGGCCTCAGTTGATTGCAATTTACAACCAAAAATGCATATTAGTTTGGATTAGTCTTTTCAAACTATATATAAATAGAGAATAACGAATGGATGGATCACAAAGACGCTGGGAGGGAATTTCCTTCAATGACGATGAAATAAGTTTACCCTCTTATATTTTTTTCGTCGATCGGGACAAACCATTCTCATCCTTATCAACTAAGATGTATATATACTAAATTTCATATGATTCCAACATGTTTTCACCGTTGATTTAGTGAGTGCAAAATTAATGGTTTACCGACAATGGTATTTTTTACATTGCAAATTCAACTGTGAAAAAGTGGTAGAATCACATGAAATTTGATGTATCCACATCTAATTAAATGATTAAGATGATAATGATGGATGTCGATTGTCGAACAAAATAAATTCAAGGGTGTATTTTTTTTCTTACGCCCCCTAAATAATTCCCTCCTTGGGCCTCTTTTATACATTATTCTCTAATAAATATGTAATGCTATACAAAGCAGAGCAATATATGTATGTAACTAGCTTGATAGCTCCACAGCTATCAGTTGCAAGCATCCTAAGAATTATCTCCTAAATTTTTTTGGGGTCATTTCTTTAATTTTGACAAGATTCGTTCTGAAATACAAAAATAACTCCCTGGGATTCCCAATATTTTGAAGAAAATATTTAAATTATTTACTAAAATATCATGTTTCTTCATTTAGATTATGTAGGATTATACAATGTAAGATCCTTTTTTGACTCTCTCTAATGAAGGAAACGTATGCATACCTATAGCGAAAAAAATGGATCAATTTCCTAAAAATCGAATTTTATTTGAAATTAAATGCATACCTTTGTGCACCTCGATCTAACCGATCAAATACTCAGCCACCACAAACGCAAAGGCCCCCAACCTCTTGGAAGATGAACACACCCATAGATTGATAGGCATCCATCTAATATCTCTACAATTATAACTCAAACTCATCGGGACAACACAAAAAAATTCTCATTTTTTCATTAAGAAAATACAAAAAGAAAATCCATATGAAAATTCTAAAGCAAGAGCATGCCATGTCATTCTCTCATATACATATAATTACCTTTATGCTCTTTAATAATTTTCAATACAAAATGTCTTTTCTTTGGGAAATGAACAAACTTAATAAAAAGGCATCTGGACTAATGAGCATCAAAGAAGCATACAAAAATCATGAGACCTGATAATTTTATCTCATCAAACACGTGCATAGAACGTGCGTGTCACTAGTCTAATATATTTTAAGAAGAATATTTCGTATCATATTCTCTCTTTTTCATGGCAAACCATTGCATCTTTATATAGGGTTATATTACGATACCTCAACCCCTAATATCCGATATGGGAATAAAAATCCATATATTGATAATACAACAATTGTATTAATAATAATACTCCTCTTGGTTGTGTCTTCCACCGAAAAGGCTTATAAATGGGACCAAATGGGTCACATCAAGAGTCACCTATCAATTAAATTATTCTTAATTAATTAATTAATTAATAGTTTAATTTAACAGTTAAACACCTATATTGCTAACTGTTCATAAAAACTCTAGAATAATGTGAGATGACAATAAATATCAACTTATATGTAATCCCTCCTTCGGACATCTAGTTACTTATCTTTAAACCATTAAATGAGCATGGCATATTCACCTAATTGCTCCAAATTGCTCCAGCCTAAAGTTTTATTCCTCATTAAAACAATTTCATTTCGAAAATAAATATTATATAATAATATAATTTTAAAAAACGTTTTCCAAAACACCCGTTGGCGGGATATTTACGCTATAGGAAGGAATAGTAAACTTATTCTCATCAATATAAGAATATCGGTATCTATCTAGACATCCATTATCCTTCTAAATGTATTGAAACGACCCAATATTTTAGGTTTGTTATTCATTTTTGACGGCAAGAAGTACCATCATATCAAAACATACTCAAATAACATATCGAAAACAATAACGTCATCAAGTCAAATGGATTATGTAACTGTTTAAAATCTTTATCTCATAAATGGAATGTCCTAGAAAATTCAAACATGGGCATATACTACATGTATCCAAATACGTTCTCATGACATACACCTGGAAAATCTCCCCGGTGACTGAGACATAACCAAATCTAACGTGTCGGTGTCATGCATGATAACCTATTATAAATCTAGCTATCTCATGCTAGTTATAGACTAAGTACTTATTTAAGAAATCACTAGATTAGACTGCAAGTGACACAATATGGTTTTTAAAGATATTATAACTATTATAAATATACATGACCCAGTTATTAAATTACTATCAATGCAGCTATAAAGTCATATTAATATGCAACAAATATTACAAGAATTGTATAAGATGTGTAAAGGTACATACAACTACTCTAGCATCTTCAGCCATATATCTCTTATTTTTTGGAGGTCTTCCTCCACCTGCAGGTTTTTTCGGAAAACAAGGTATTTCCATAAGTCCTTAGCATGGGGTGACGGAATTTTTTTGTCCCAGCTCCACTAGGGCTTTAATGGGTTTGAATATTAGTGAGTGAGTGTTCTGTATGGAAGGTTTTTTCTTCGCTGAATCAACTGGAACACGTACCCTAACCTAAGGCGAAAAGAAGTCAGCTTCGAACATGGTAGATAAAAGAACTCTGTGATTCCCTAAAAAGAACACCATAACCATCCGTCTAAATTCTTTCAGAAGTGAATACTTTGGAATATTTCATTCTTGTAGCAGCCACCTCTTTGGATCTTGCTCCTCTACAATTTCTTGCCCTCTATTCTGGCCTGGGTGTGCCATGGGGGAATATATCCATGAATGAAAACTTTATTCTCAATTCTACGCGAATTTTTATGAAGGCGTTGCATTTGCTTCTCTTCCATAGAAGTTTCAGAAATTACAACCTTCTAACCGAAAGTCGAAGACTAACAGATCCCGCTCCCGGGGAATCTATTTATGAACTAGCTCCTAAACTCCATACAAGAATCATATACTTGACAAATCTTTCAAAAAAACTTGGATTTAAATTTTTCGTTTTTGGTCGGCTATATTGCAATAAAATCCCCCATTGTCTCAACATTTCAGTATATAAATATTTTTTTTTGGCACTTAATACCTTAAAGTTTTATCCCTTACTTTCATTGATGGAACTAAGGACATGCATGAAATTACAAGTTTACCCTTATTGAAAAAAACAAAACCTACCATCAACCCTATTCATCAAATCCGTTGACTTCAACATCACCTCTCTTCCTTTACCTTGCTTATCCTAGATCCCCAAATTACAACATGTAAAACCCTAGATCCCCAAATCTACAGCACGTAAAATCCTAGATCTTGAGCTCTCTATTGATAACCAAGTGTGATGGAGCTCCTTTTCAGGCCTCCGTCAGACGTTGTCTTCCGTTGATCTCGTGATGGACTTAGTTGATTATCCTCCATTGCGTGTGGGTATCAATGGGTTTTTGGAAGAAGAGGTGAAGTGAGGGAGTTTATGCCGAGTACCTGCAAAGAAGTCCCGGGGTGGTTTGGTACCACCAAGGACCCTTCGACGCTCAAGTTAGTGATGAGATCCGAGCAGAGTAACGGCTTAAAAGAGTAAAAAATGGCTTCCCTGACCCCTCTATGATGGGGGTTCATATAGCGGTGGAGTACGCAGCAGCGGGCGCGAGAATCTCGCCGGCGGTTACGCCCCCCGACGTCACGCCCGCGAAGAAAGCGGATCGCCCATTAACGGGGATTGATGGCGTGGAACGTGGGATGTTGCTGGCGTAGAATCAGCGCATGGCGAGATTCGCAGAGCGGCGGTTACGCTTGTGAGCGACGACCTCAGTCGGAGGGCCGAGGAAGACGGCCTCGGACTGGAGCTCGGGACGAGCGGGGAGGCCGAGGAGTCCTGGCCCTGTGACAGCTCGGTGCGAACCACGGGGCCGAGGAGGCCAATCTGCAGGGAGCCCCGATGAGGGCTGGCTTGTGGTTGCAGGTCGGGTACATGGTGGCTTGGTTGGCCCCCGTGGTCCCCTTCTTCAGAGTTCTAGGGCACGTCACCTGCCACGTGTCATGATCTTGGGGATCGCCAATATCGAGCACTATCATTAGCCCCCCACTCTTGTCCTGACTGTTAGGTCCATGTTACCCACCCCGGTTCTTTCGGGAAGGCGGAATAAGTAAAAATCAAAATATTCTCACAAGGTAACATGGACCAACCAGGAAGGATCTTTGCTAAACAAAAACTAACATACTAACAACAAGTTATAGCTACTCGGTTAGAAGGTTATACCAAGATCTTGAACTCCTTCTCTTCTTGTTGTGGTTCTCCTTCTTACTTGCTCCTTGTAGTGGTGTAGACGGCTCCTCCTCGTCGTCTTCTCTTTGCCGAAGATAGATCCACCCGAGGGCCTCTACCTTGAGCTCCTACCTCAACCAAGAGGTAACTAGAGTGCTTGGTTTGCTAGACAAAGAACCCTAGAAAGAGTAGAGAGATGTTTTGATGGTTTAGTCTCAAAAGCTTATGATTTTCAACCCATGAAATACTTAAGTTTTGAGAGAGGAAGAGGAAGAGCTTTTTCAAGAGAAAGAAAGAGCATGATAGAATGAGAATGGAATTCTACAACCATGCTCACAAAATGAGATAATATGAAATAATAATAATAACAAAAGAAAATTGTGATGGTTAGTTTGGAATGACCATTATCATTTCATAATAAATACAATTTGCAAGAATCAAGAAGCATCTTGCAAGTGAAATGATGATGGTCAAAAGGTCAACAAAAGTCAACCGGTCAACCAAAGTCAAAAGGTCAACAAAAGTCAAGTGGTCAACCTAACCATGGCACAATTATCCTTAATTAATATCATTAATCATATTTCTCATTCTCATTAGGGTTAAGAAAAAGTCAACTGTCAAAAACCCTAATGAGATTCCTCTGCCTCTGTCAACTGTGCATACACACCCGCATCCGTGTTCGGAGGAACACGAATACAATGAGACAAAACCAATCCAAAAACAAATACTAGGATCTGGCTTAAACCAAAGCCCGCTAGTAATAACTGCCCGGACACCAAACGTGCACAAGTGCGCGGATGTGAACGAACCCCGTCGCAAAACCATGCGACCTCTACTCTGTTTTGCCCAAAGGCGAATAACCCTCTGTGTGGGACTCTAAAGACTCGACACTACGCTGGCAGTGGGTTTAACCACAGGCCGCAAGCGGTACTAGCTGTACGTAACTTTCCCCAGGTAGATGCCGATAAGAAGACTGATGAGGTGAACCCATCTGAACTCCTACTGAGCCTGAATGTGACAATCTCCGTACAGTCCGGTCTGTTCGTATGAGAGTATCGAATGGCGGGCCTAGAGGGGAGGTAAACGTCAGTCCCCTAATAGCGGTACAAGTCGTGTCGGAGTGTTGCCCAGAACACCCTGAGAAACTACTGGAAACACCACCAGTAATTCTCGCTTGCCCTAGCCAGGGACGACTATGTGTAATGGCTCTCCTAGACACAGCGCGATATCAACTCCCAATACCGGGAGAGACGAATCCTGTCTAACCTTCACTGCCTCCAAGTGCTTCGGGACTGCACCCAACTACTACCTGTTTGCACGTCTCAATAGAGCCGTGGTAGGGTAGTAATCTAAGAACAGTGGGAACACACTTGAGGCGAAGTGACAGTGTCAAGTCAACGGACTAAGCTGTACTCATGTCATCTGGGAACTGTTAACTGACGATAGGTATAATACCAACCAACAGTTCCCGACGAGTCCTGTCCAGTGTACTCGTAACCTAACGAGCACTTGCATACTATCTCCAGTACAACGTACTGATGGCTGTGGGACAGACCATCTCCCCTGCTGGGACGAGAAGCTTATGCACCAGTCTACTCTGGAGTATCGATGCCCTGTCTCGATAATCCTACGACTAGGGACCAAAATAAGGATGTGCTTATAGACTACCCAACCCCCTCTAGTGTGATCGCCATCACAACGTTGGTAGTCAAGCAAAGATCCTAAGGGCTCCATCAATATGTTTTTAGAGATATGTTAAAAGAAACATATACACATATTAAGATAGACACAAACCAAGTAGCATACTACTACATCGAGCAAGACTGTCGTAAACCCGTGTATATATCCCAAGCTTCCAAAATGTATTATACAAACTAGTACTATACAATAACGGCCTCTAGGGCATACATATCCAACAATCTCCCACTTGCACTAAAGGCCAGTAATTGGTGTACCGCATACCCAACGTCTGCACTAAGGCCAGCTGCTGGCGTACCGCATACCCAATAGCCCAAAAAGTCGCTCGAGCTGTGTTTGAGGGAGGGCCTTCGTGAATGGATCCGCCGTGTTGTCTTTTGTGTCCACTCTCCGTACCTCGATCTCCTGGCGATCAATGATCTCCCTGATCAGGTGATACCTCCTTAAGATGTGTTTGGACTTCTGATGGGACCTTGGTTCCTTCGCTAAAGCTATAGCCCCATTGTTATCGCAATACAAAGGTATTGGGTCAACAATGGACGGAACCACCTGAAGTTCACTAATGAACTTCTTCATCCAGACCGCCTTTTTTGCGGCATCGCTTGCAGCAATGTATTCAGCCTCCATCGTCGAGTCTGCGACGGTATCCTGTTTGGAACTCCTCTAACACACCGCCTCTTCGTTGAGGGTAAACACAAAACCCGAGACAGACTTGATGTCATCCTTGTCACTCTGGAAGCTTGAACCGGTAAAGGACTCGACCTTGAGGTCTCCATTACCGTAAACCAGGAACATCTCCTTAGTCCTTCTCAGGTACTTGAGAATGGTCTTCACTGCCGTCCAGTGGTTCTCACCTGGGTTTGACTGATACCGGCTCACCACGCTTAGAGCGTAAGCTATATCTGGCCTTGTACATAGCATCGCATACATTATAGATCCTACCGCCGAAGCGTAGAGTATAGTGCTCATGCGAACCCTCTCTTCGTCAGTCTTGGGAGACATCTTCTTGGAGAGGGTGATTCCGTGCAATGCGGGTATATTACCGCGTTTGGAATCTTCCATACTAAATCTCTTTAGTACGGTCTCTATGTACCTGGACTGTGAAAGTCCCAGTAATCTTTTGGATCTATCTCTGTAGATCTTGATCCCCAGAATGTACGAGGCATCACCCAAGTCTTTCATGGAGAACCTTTGTGATAAGAATAGCTTGACCGATTGTAGCATAGGAATGTCATTTCCTATCAAAAGAATGTCGTCCACGTACAAGACTAGGAACACGACAGTTCGTCCTACAATCTTCTTATAGATACAAGGTTCATCTTCGTTCTTGATGAAATCAAATTCTTTGATTGCCTCATCAAAACAGATGTTCCAGCTCCGTGATGCCTGCTTTAATCCATAAATGGATTTAAGCAACTTGCACACCTTCCCGCTGCTCCCACTGTCTACAAAACTCTCTGGCTGATCCATGTAAACGCACTCTTCCAAACAGCCGTTTAGAAAAGCCGTTTTTACGTCCATCTGCCAGATTTCATAGTTATGGAAGGCAGCAATTGCAAGTAGGATCCGAATAGATTTGAGCATAGCCACTAGAGAAAAAGTTTCGTCATAGTCCACACCAGGTCTTTGACGAAAACCTATTGCAACGAGTCTAGCCTTATAGGTTTCCACCTGCCCATCTACACCAAGTTTCCTTTTGTAGATCCATTTGCATCCAACGGGTTTTACCCCAGGTGGAGCAATATCCAAGGTCTACACTTTATTGGTGTACATGGACTCCATTTAGGATCGCATAGCATCCAGCCACTTATCAGAGTCCCTACTGATAATGGCCTGCCTGAAACTGGTAGGGTCATCTTCTTCCAAGATGCAATCCTCTCGATCCCCGTCTATGAGAAAACCGTAGTATCTCTTGGGCGGATGAGAAATCCTACCAGATTGCGGAGTGGCTGAGGTTCGTCTGGGGTTATTGAATCCTGAGGTTCTGTCAAATCTTCAGTTTCAGTTTGTGGTCGCTATTTCTTCCAATTCTACCGTGCTCCTACTAATTTCTTTTGCAAGAAACTCCGTTTCTAAGAAAACGGCATGTTGAACAACAAACAACTTATGTTCCTCGGTGTGGTAGAACAGATATCCATAACCAATCTTTGGATATCCCACAAACTTACATAAAATTGACCGTACCCCTAGTTTATCTGGTTTATGCGTTTTAACATAAGCCAGATAACCCCATATCTTAAATCTTTTAAGATATGGCCTTTTTCCATTCCATATCTCGAATGGAGTCTTAGGCACTGGTTTAGACGGAACATCATTCAATAGATATACTGCTGTCAAAAGCGCATGTCCCCAAAATGAAAGAGGCAACTCAGCACTACTCATCATGGAGCGAACCATATCTAATAGGGTACGATTCCTCCGCTCCGATACACCGTTGTGCTGTGGTGTATAAGGGGGAGTAAGCTGAGAGAGAATACCATTCTCTTTTAAGTAATCTAGGAATTCCGTGCTTAAGTACTCCCCTCCCCTATCCGATCGGAGGATCTTGATACTTTTGCCAGTCTGGTTCTCTACTTCGTTTCTGAATTTCTTGAATTTCTCAAAAGCTTCAGATTTGTGTTTCATAAGATACACATATCCGAATCTAGAGAGATCGTCAGTGAATGTGATGAAGTACGAGAACCCACCCCTTGCATGTATAGACATCGGACCACATACATCACTGTGTATGAGTCCCAAGAGCTCTGTTGCTCTTTCTCCATGTCCGGTGAACGGAGATTTGGTCATCTTTCCTTTGAGACAAGACTGACAAGTTTCATAAGATGAAAATTCGAACGTATTCAAGAGTCCATCTTTATGCAACTTACTTAGTCTTTTCTCTCCGATATGACCAAATCTACAATGCCACAAGTAGGATTCGTTCGTATCTGAACTTTTCCTCTTGCGTGTGTTTTGTACATTGAGAACTGTATTCTGATTTAGAACATAGATACCATTACACAGTGTATCTTCTGCAACCAGTACCTTATGAAGGTAAATGTTCATGATATTTCTATCAAGAACAAAGTTATATCCATCTTTATCGAGTAAAGAAACTGATATGATGTTGCAAACCATGGAAGGTACATAGTAGCAATCGTTCAAAATCATAGTGTTGCCATTTGGCAACACTAGGTGATATTCACCGACGGTTGCAGCATTAACTTGTGCTCCGTTCGCTACCCTGAGTGACATATCACCGGGTGCAACTTTCCTACTTTTTCTCAGTCCTTGCAATAAATTACAGATATGAGATCCTGATCCGGTATCAAGTACCCAGGAGGTAGGGCTGACCGTAAAGCAGTTCTCAATTACAAGAACACCTGAAGTAGATGCAAAACTATGCTTCTTCTTCAACTGGGTCTCCTTGGAATCCATACAATCCTCTTTCCCTTGCTCATACTTATGACTGTTGTTGTAAGTTAGAGCCGAACCAATGTTCCCCAGCCCCGAATAAGAATTCGGATCGGTCAAGCGATACATTTTATTATCTTGATTAGGGCGTGAAATGGTTGCTACCTGGAGAGAGAAAGAAAAGAAACACTCAGCGTGCGCTCTTGCAAGATTAGATTGGTTTATTAATTTATCTAACCAGGATGGCCCCCACTGTTTCCTCAAATTCTTCTTCAAACATTTAAAAGAAGAACTAGTCAGGATTAATCGCACGTCACAATACTTGCTTAACCTTTCAGCTAGGCTAGTGTTGGTACTTCGAGGGAGGTTTTCCAACGCTTTCGCGAAGTTCCATAATTACATAACCTCTTTTCCCTTGAGGCGTAGCCCCGCTAACACCGTTCTAGACACCTACTTGGTTTATAGCATTAATTGTTAAGTGAGATAATCTTCCGAGAGTAATCCAACTCATCAGTGGGATCGGGATCCAACTATCATTGTGTGATGACCTAGATAGAATCCACTCTAGTCACCACACTCCAGAAGGTATGCGAAATCTGCAAGTTTCCTGTATATTTGAAACTCCCGATGTGGTTTTTGCCCCTAACGGTTTATGACCTTGACTAGGTCAACAAACCATAAACCGCTAGTCAAGTTCTACCCGTCATTATCTTGATTGCATTAAACCCACCCGTACGTGCCCTTGACTAGGTCAACAAGGCCGCACGACTGTCCTAACCAATCACACTGGCAATGCACAGAAAAATATCACTTAGCTACCGTTCACTACGCCTTGACTAGGTCAACAGACGCAGCACGAATACTAAATAATACCAATCTGAAATGACGGAGGGCTACGGCTGGGTTTTTGGCGAAAAACCCGTTAACGTAATGAACTTGATATCGTTGAAGGAACCTGATTGCCCTTTTTTTAAAATATAGTGGCGAAAACTTTTGCTAAAGAGGTCACTCTCTGTGAAGGGATCTCGACTCTTTCCTCGTCGAATGAGGTGCAGGATATTCCAAACTGAATACCTCGATGCAAAGCAAGAATAATCGACTATAGTGAAGTTATTACCCTGACGCAAACTTCTGTCCAAGGGGTCACTCCCGATGAAGGGATCTTGGCCCTTGCCTCGTCGAATGAGGTGCTGGGTATTCATAACCGAATACCTCTGTGCAAAACAAAAGAGAACGTCCTTGCAATAACAGCTTTTTGAAAATTGTTCCAACAACGACTTTTAGGTTTGTTTTTCTTTGCATTAATATAATGTGTCCCATCAGTTAATCCTACCATTGCAGAAAACAACGAAAATATGGCGTACGCTTATGCCATCTGCATTCGCCACGGGCCCCATCATCCCCCGTTAGGTTACTTAACTAACGACAGAGCGGGGGCTGGACTAGCGCGGATGCAAAACATATGCAACGCCCACTAGATATCATATATAGATATATACATTCGTCAGATGCAATGATAGCCATTCCAGATCACAGATGAACACATTGGATATTCTAGGAATCAGCGTTTCGTTCGAGCCTGCAACGAAAGACGGATTACACGGTCGCGATGAATAGCCAAACCCTATCCTAGACCCCTACGGGTGCGGCAAACTAATCGCCAAGTACCCGAAGTGAAGCAACCTCCCTCAACAACGTGAGTAGGCCACTCGGCACTTCAAAGTACCCGGTAGTTTGTGCACCCCCTCCTTGGGTCTATCCTAAGAGCAAAAACAGTAAAAGAAATAATATACAATGGCGGCTACAACCTCATCCCGGATGTGCGGCCATAAAAATAATATTACATCAATTTACATATTACATCAAATGAAAGATAAAGAAACTCCCATCTTACAACCCCCGGCTATTCATCCGCGACAATCCAACAAGTTCATATACACAATCCAACATTACAGATCACAGATATGCACAACCCCCACTAATCGACGTATAGCGATTAGTTGACGTTCAGTGCATATATCACATTACAGATATAACCAATTAGCAAGAGTTTGTAGAACTTCGATCAAAATACCAATTTGTAACTACCCAAAACACAACATTGTTCTCTGGATAATCTGGGCAGAAAAAAATATTTTAAAAATCCCAAAACATCATACTGAACAAACTTCAGGAAATCCGAGTCGCGGCCGAGTCAACTCGGCCACGGAACCGCGGCGAAACGAATGGTTTCGCCGCGCTTCCGCGGCGCTTTGACCAAGTCGTGGGCTCGTTTTTCTTGCCTATTCCTAAAATACCCTGCACGGATTTTTAAGGTGTGTGGAAATATTTTTAGGGCTGTTTTAAAAATCGGCAGAAAGTATGTGATTTCAGTGCGTTTTGTGATTTTTTCTCGGATCGAAATTCTAAACACTTTGCTAACATGCTAGTTGTTGTTTACCTAGGCTCTGATACCACTGTTAGGTCCACGTTACCCACCCCGGTTCTTTCGGGAAGGCGGAATAGGTAAAAATCAAAATTTTCTCACAAGGTAACATGGACCAACCATGAAGGATCTTTGCTAAACAAAAACTAACATACTAATAACAAGTTATAGCTACTCGGTTAGAAGGTTATACCTAGATCTTGAACTCCTCTTCTTGTTGTGGTTCTCCTTCTTGCTTACTCCTTATAGTGGTGTAGACGGCTCCTCCTCGTCGTCTTCTCTTTGCCGAAGATAGATCCACCCGAGGGCCTCTACCTTGAGCTCCTACCTCAACCAAGAGGTAACTAGAGTTCTTGGTTTGCTAGACAAAGAACTCTAGAAAGAGTAGAGAGATGTTTTGATGGTTTAGTCTCAAAAGCTTATGATTTTCAACCCAAGAAATACTTAAGCTTTGAGAGAGGAAGAGGGAGAGCTTTTTCAAGAGAGAGAAAGAGCATGATAGAATGAGAATGGAATTCTACAACCATGCTCACAAAATGAGATAATATGAAATAATAATAATAACAAAAGAAAATTGTGATGGTTAGTTTGGAATGACCATTATCATTTCATAATAAATGCAATTTGCAAGAATCAAGAAGCATCTTGCAAGTGAAATGATGATGGTCAAAAGGTCAACAAAAGTCAACCGGTCAACCAAAGTCAAAAGGTCAACAAAAGTCAAGTGGTCAACCTAACCATGGCACAATTATCCTTAATTAATATCATTAATCATATTTCTCATTCTCATTAAGGTTAAGAAAAAGTCAACTGTCAAAAACCCTAATGAGATTCCTCTGCCTCTGTCAACTGTGCATACACACCCGCATCCGTGTTCGGAGGAACACGAATACAATGAGACAAAACCAATCCAAAAACAAATACTAGGATCTGGCTTAAACCAAAGCCCGCTAGTAATAACTGCCCGGACACCAAACGTGCACAAGTGCGCGGATGTGAACGAACCCCGTCGCAAAACCATGCGACCTCTACTCTGTTTTGCACACAGGCGAATAACCCTCTGTGTGGGACTCTAAAGACTCGACACTACGCTGGCAGTGGGTTTAACCACAGGCTGCAAGCGGTACTAGCTGTACGTAACGGTCCCCAGGTAGATGCCGATAAGAAGACCGATGAGGTGAACCCATCTGAACTCCTACTGAGCCTGAATGTGACAATCTCCGTACAGTCCGGTCTGTTCGTCTGAGAGTATCGCATGGCGGGCCTAGGGGGCGGTAAACGTCAGTCCCCTAATAGCGGTACAAGTCGTATCGGAGTGTAGCCCAGAACACCCTGAGAAACTACTGGAAACACTACCAGTAATTCTCGCTTGCCCTGGCCAGGGACGACTATGTGTAATGGCTCTCCTAGACACAGCGCGATATCAACTCCCAATACCGGGAGAGACGAATCCTGTCTAACCGTCACTGCCTCCAAGTGCTTCGGGACTGCACCCAACTACTACCTGTTTGCACGACTCAATAGAGCCATGGTAGGGTAGTAATCTAAGAACAGTGGGAACACACTTGAGGCGAAGTGACAGTGTCAAGTCAATAGACTAAGCTGTACTCATGTCACCTGGGAACTGTTAACTGACGATAGGTATAATACCAACCAATAGTTCTCGACGAGTCATGTCCTGTGTACTCGTAACCTAACGAGCACCTGCATACTATCTCCAGTACGGCGTACTGATGGCTGTGGGACAGACCATCTCCCCTGCAGGGACAAGAAGCGTATGCACCAGTTTACTCTGGAGTATCGATGCCCTGTCTCGATAATCCTACGAATAGGGACCAAAATAAGGATGTGCTTATAGACTACCCAACCCCCACTAGTGTGATCGCCATCACAACGCCGGTAGTCAAGCAAAGATCCTAAGGGCTCCATCAATATGTTTTTAGCGATATGTTAAAAGAAATATATACACATATTAAGATAGACAAAAACCAAGTAGCATACTACTACATCGAGCAAGACTGCCGTAAACCCGTGTATATATCCCAAGCTTCCAAAATGTATTATACAAACTAGTACTATACAATAATGGCCTCTAGGGCATACATATCCAACATCGACCAGCTAGCGGGTCGGGTCAGGAGTGGACTGCCGAGCCTCCCGAGGTGGGATCCCTTCTGGGGTTTCGTCGGGATGAGTCCTCGGGCCGTCGGTTGTCTTTTCCGGTAGCAAATCAAGGCGAGATCTTTGCATTTAAAGAAGGTGAGCCGGTTCGTGCACTCTGTAACTGAAGCAATAGTCCACGTGTCAAGTGACGATTGGCCGGCACGACGTATGCGGGCCTGTGGCGTCCGATGGGACGCGGTTCAGCGCAGGATCGACACGTGGAGCGATCGGAGCCGCTGGGCGCGAGGAGTCATTTCAGCGGGAGATGACGGACGCTGTTGGATGCGGCCGTACGCAGTGATAAAACGGGGGCGAGGTCCGCCTCGGGGCCCCCCAATCTTTCATTTCCCTTCTTCCTCGCGTCGCCGCCGTTCGGCGTTCTTCTTCCTTTGGAATACATGGTTCGCTCCTACTCTTCGGGCGGCCCACGCCAGAAGGAAGCTAGCGGCGTGGCCGAGCCCGCGGCTAGCTCGTGCCCCCCGCCGGATTCTCTGCCGACGGTAGGGCCGTCCGCTTCGTCGACGGCATCTGGCGGATTCTTCGGCAGCGGCCAGAGTCATCCACAGTTACCCGAGTCCCAGACGGGGGACAGAGGGAAGGGCGAGGGCAGGCCCCTTCTCAAGAGGAAGAGGACGGTTTCTCACACGCCGTCGTCGAGGGCCCCTGAGGGAATTCCCGTGCGGGAGGGGGGTGCCGTCTTCACGATTCCGTCTGGACTTTCTGTCGCCGCTGTCCTGCTCGCCGGGATGGAGGAGTCGGCTGGGGGAAAGCTCCTGTATGGCTCCTTGAGGGATCAATTGGAGGCCATAGCCCAGGGGGCGGTCCAGGTATGAATCCCTTCACGTGTATTTGTCTTGGTACACTTTCCCTTGGCTCAGGGGCCTCCTAGTTTCTCATCGGCTTTCCGTCAGGTTCTTCAACACTGCGCCCTTGCCACTCGCATGGAGGCCGAGGGGGCGTTCCACGCTCCGAGGCCAGTGGAGGCGTTCCCTTCGGAGGTCGAGATTTTGCAACGTGACTTGCGCCAGGAGAGGGCAAGGGCTGACGTTGTGGCAGGCTGTGCGGAGGCTGCGGAACTTGCCAACTCGGCGACTCGGGGTGCCCTCCGTCATCTGAATGCGTCTCTCCGGATTGCCGATAGGAAGCTGGCAGACATGGCCAAACTCTTTGCGTCCCTGGAAAAAGAGAGGGATGCCAGCAGAAGAGATGCCGAGGCGACCCTTATGGTGGCCCGGGTTGCCGAGGTTCGGGCTAAGAAAGCTGTGGCCGATTATAAGACGTCGGAGCAGTTTTACGCCGAGCTCGGGGAGTATTCTACAGTCGCATGGAACAATGCCCTGGACGCCGTGAAGGAACGGCTTCCTGAGGTCGATGATGGTGAGCTCCACGCTCGGGCTCCGCTTCCAGTGGCAAGGCCTCCGGTGGGAGATGGCGAGGGGAGCGGGGCGCGCCCCGGGCGACAAGATCTCCGGCGGCAAAGCCCCCGGTGGGCCGAAACGCCAGCGATAAAGGGACCGGAGCAAGCCTCCGGGCAATTTGTAGGGCAGGGGAGGCCCAGACTACCCCTTGTAACAACTTTGCTTTGGTGATAAGAGAAATTTTTTTGTTTCGTTGGTTTGCATTTCATCTTCTGTGTGTGAAGGATGTTCGCAGGATATCTTTTCTTGTATTGTCGTGTCAGGTTGGCCATTTGTCTGGCGATCTCCTGTCGAGTTGACTTCAATCACTAGCCGGTGAGTGTATTAAGCGCTGTCGCGGAGGTATCCTCATGGCCCCCGAGGTCGATGGGAGATCGTTCAGACTTGGATGAACCTGACGTCCCTCCCGGGTGTCTTGGATCCTCTGCTGGCCACAGGGCACCTTTGAGCATCGATTCCCAGATGTGGGGGGTTGGGCAAGGTAGTTGTGCAGGTGTTTCTTGCGCGGTCTTACCGATCGCTGGCGTTGAGGTAGGGAGATACTAGCCGGGCTTGACCGAGCAGTGTGGCTGTTTGGTTGCCTCTTGCGAGGGCTTTGATCCCTGTCGGTTGTGGTAGGAAGCTACCAGCCGGGGATAGCCGAGCAAGGGCTCGACCGCCTCTGGGAGGACTTCGGGCCTTAGCGTGGGAAGGGCTGCGGAAGGCCGTTAAGAATGACTGGGCAGTGAAGCTGCGCGGTTGCCTCTTGGCGAGGGCTTTGACCTCTGGCGTCGTGGGTAGGCAATTACCAGCTTGGGACGAATGAGCGGGGTAGCCGCTCTGTTTCCTCTTGTGAGGGCCTTTGATCCCTGGCGTCGAGGGTAGGGAGCTACCAGCCGAAGTAGACCGAGCAGGGTAGCTGCTCGGTTTCCTCTTGCGAGGGCTTTGATCCTTCAGGACGGGGACCGAGCAGGGTTACTGCCCAGTGCCTCTTGGCGAGGACTTTGATCCCTGTCGGTTGTGGTAGGAAGCTACCAGCCGGGGATAGCCGAGCAAGGACTCGACCGTCTCTGGGAGGACTTTGGTCCTTGGCGCGGGAAGAGCTATAAGGTCGTAAGAAGCCTACCAAGGACCCTTGGCCGGGCAGGGTTACTGCCCGGTGCCTCTTGGCGAGGGCTTTTGTCCTGAAAGATAGTCGAGCGAGGGAACCTTGGGCCCGACTGCCTCTGGGAGGGCTTTTTGATCCCTGGCATTGCGGCAGGGAAGCTGCCCGCTAGGGATAGCCGAACGAGGGAACCTTGGGCTCGACTGCCTCTGGGAGGGCTTTTTGATCCCCGGTGTTGCGGCAGGGAAGCTGCCCGTAGGGGATAGCCGAGCGAGGGATCCTCGGGCTCGACCGCCTATGGGAGGGCTTTTTTTTTATCCGGGCAGTGGGGTGCATGGTCGCCCCGTGGCGAGGGATCGTGGGTTGCTAGGCCGTTTCGCGGCGAGGCCTTTTTCATTGTAAAGGAGGAACTCTACCGGGGAAAAAGATTCGACGTTTCTTTACTCGTATGGGTAGGAATTTTAGACAACGTTTTACACCATCTTGTTAAAGGGAAATCTCGAGAGGTGGCTGGGGTGCGACACTTCGCTAGCTTTGACCTTATTGGTATAGCTTGAGCTTTTCGGCGTTGTAAGGCAGCGGGAGCTTCCGTCCATCCGCGTCCTGTTGGCGGTAGGCCCCGCCGGGGAGCGCCTCAAAGACGAGGAAATGACCTTCCCACCTTGGGGAGAACTTTTGAAGCCTGCCTTGGTCGATGAATTCGTTCCGCCGCAGGACTAGGTCCCCGGCCTTGAAGGAGCGGTGTTTCACCCGAGCGTTGTAGTATCGGGCCGTCTGCTGTTGATAGGCGGCGGCTCTGATCTAGGCCCGATCCCTTTTCTCCAACAGTATGTCGAGGTTGGTCCGTAGTGCCATGGTGTTTGCGTCATCGTCGAAATGCTCGACCCGGTGACTGGGTAGCCCGATCTCCGCTGGGACCATCGCTTCGGTCCCGTAGCAGAGGCTGAAAGGGGTCTCCCCGGTGGGAGTCTTTTCGATGTGCGCAGGGCCCATAAGACTCGGGGGAGCTCTTCGACCCAACTGCCTTGTCTCCCTTCCAGGCGGGTTCGGAGACCCCGGAGGACGTCTCGGTTAGCGACCTCGGCATGCCCATTACATTGGGGATGCGCGACCGCGGCGAACTTCATGAGGATATGGTATTCTTTGCAGAAGTCCCTTACTTTCTCGTTCTCGAAGTTCGTCCCGTGGACGGTGATGATGCACCTCGGGATTCTAAACCGTAGTATCAAGTTGTTTTGCAGGAACTTGATGGTTGTGGTGGCGTCCGGTTTCCTGATGGGGACGGCCTCGATCCACTTAGTGAAGTAGTCCACCGCGACGAGGACGTATTTATGCCCGCCAGTTCCGGTAGGGAACTGGCCGATCATATCCAATCCCCACTGGGCGAATAGCACCTCCCGGTTCACCGGTGCCTCGGGAAATCCTTCCTCCGAGCGAACAAACGGGAAAGACAGATCAGCAGACATGTTGCCTGCAAAAAGAAGGAGAACAAAAGTCAAACGTCAGTGCTATAATATTAATTTCTGACACTTGGAACTTTAAAATTTATACCACACTGCAATACAGTGGATAGGGGACCAAAGGGGGACCCACAAAATCTAGATGACAATTCATCAGTTAATAAGACAGCCCCATCATTGGATGGGACTGGCAATTCATGAGGAGATCCCCAAAAGAATATTCTCATTAATGAGAAATCCCTAGAGATAAGGAGAAAACCTTCTCTTTCAGAGCAAAGCTCTGTCACAGAGTGACACTTGTCAAACTCTGGTTTCAAGGGAATAAAATTTCTTAAAAGAGCCTAGCTCTGTAATAGTGATGAGAAAATCCCTTCAAAAGAATTTAACTCCTAAAAATTAAAAATTTTGGGATCTTAAAGATCCATGAAAACAATTAAGAGTTCATCATCTTTTGATCAAAAGATCTTTATTTTTGTCCATGAGCAAGGCTCTGATCATGGGTTAAAAACCCTGAAACAAGATCTCTCCAGATCTATGGATTCTTGAGAGCAAGGCTCTGTTGGTGAAACCCCAAAGGGGTTTTTCTTTAGATCAAAGATCCATGAGAGCAAGGCTCTGTTAATTAAAATTAATTTAATTTAATTTAAGTTAAATTTTACCTAATATTTTTCTAGAGTTTGAACTCTGAAGTTCTTGAAAAACGAGAGCAAGGCTCTGAAAATTAAAATTCTTGAAGATGGTGAACATCTGTTGAGGACCAAGGGTCCTATTTATAGGCGCTTGCGCCCCTTCAACTCCTCAGTTGATCCAACGGCCAGGATCTTGCCACCGCTGCACTCACGTGTGCGCCACGTGAGCGCAATGGTGGGGGGGGGGCATTTGTTTCCTCAATCAGAGCAATGCTCTGTTTGAATTTCAAAAATTCAAAAATTGAAGCAACGCTTCAGATTCCTTGTGCTGCGCGTAACGCGCCACGTGTTAAAAGCTGACATGCCAGCGCAGCGCCCAAGGCAGCGCACCCAATCAGAGCAAGGCTCTATTTAAAATGAAAATAAAGGAAGCAACGCTTCAGCTGGGTTGCGCTCTGCGCTGCGCGACACGTGTCAAGCGCAGGTGCGCTTGCGCCAACTGTGCCAGCACTAAAACAGAATTAAAATTCTAGAAAGATCTTTCTGATCTTATTAAAACAAGAAGATTATCTTCTGTAAAACAGAAGCCCTTGGATCAAAGATCCAACGGTGGGGAAAAATCCCTAAATCACTCAGAGAAAGATCTCTTTAACTGATTTAACAAATCAAATGGCACTATAAAATGCCCCCTAGACTCCAAGTCTAAAAAAAAATTATTGAACACACAGAGAATTCACAGAGCTCTTCTAAGAACTTTGAGAAGAATTCAGAAAGAAAGAAAGAAAAAGGTAAAACCTTTAGAAAAAGAAGAATTTTCTTCTGAAAAGATCAATGATCTAAGAACAAGATCAAAGATCTTCAATAAAAAATAATAATATTAATAAAAAGAAGTAATTTACTTCTTCTTTAGATATTTCTGATCTAAATAAAGGCATTGCCTTTTGTTGAACCATTGGTTCAGGGATCTTAGAAGATTCTTTTCTTTGATCCAAAATCGGATCAAGATATTGAACAGTGCCCTGCACTTGAAAAAATTGCACTGTTGTGCTCTCGGGTTGGCGCAAGCCACTAGAGAGCGCCACGTGTCAGCCCCAGAACAGACTGCGCTATGCGCTTCTAAAACAGAGCACTGCTCTCTTAAATTGGCGCAAGTCACCAGAGCGCGCCATGTGTCAGCAGTGCAATAGCGCAGCGCACTGTCGCAGCGCACTGCGCTAGCAGACTTGCGCTCACCAGAGCGTGACACGTGTCACCTCCACATGGACTTGCACCTTGCGCTCATCAATTGGCGCAAAGCGCCTGACAAGCCACGTGGCACACTGTCAGAAGATTTAATGCTCTGCATTATTTAAAAGAGGGACAGAGCCCAATTAAAAAGGCCTAACAGGCCTGATAAAAATGCCATGCATTACTTTAAAAAGGGCTGAGCCCAAACAGAGGTCTGTTAGACCAAAACAAATGCTGTGCATTTAATTAAAAGCCCAATGCTAAGCATTAATAAAGGGCAGAGCCCAAGCAAAGGCCTAATAGGCCAATGATAAATAAAATGTTGAACATTTTCTACTGGACTTAACCCAATCATGGCCATAAGTCCTCAAATTAACATTGACTGAGCACGACTGCTCTCTTAAATCAATTTACACCCGGTTCAAGGGTACATCTCCGAACTCCTCTGATATTTGTCGTTGTAATCCTTCAACGTCTTCAGAGAGGTGACGGGTCCCGACAACCACACATCGATACGGACTGCGGGGTCCTTAAACTCGTGGACCGAAACGTCCTTAAACTAATATTCGTCCCAAAATGGGAATGTTGTACCGAAATGTCCTTAAACTAATGTTCGTCCCCAAATGGGAATGATGGACCACCATGTCCCTAAACTGGAAATCGACCGCAATGTCATTAAACTAAACAATATAGCCAATTGCTCTCTTGTCAGATCCAAACGATCCCGTTAAGTTGATCTTAGTCTGGAGATTAGGCTAACGCATCTTTAACAAAAGTTTAAGTTGATCTTAGCCTTAAATAGGGCTAACGTATCCTTAAACCAAAACCCCAAACCCAAATCTAAGAAAATACGGATTTGGACTAATCCACGTCCTACGGGTGACGACATAAATTAGTCTCCGTATACAATCCACGGGCAACCACAAACAAAACAAACACCCACGACACGAAGTGAACATCTGGAGAAGGAGAAAGTTGCTGCCGCGGTGCGGTAGCGTAATTAACTGCATGGGCTTCCGCCAGCAGGGAAGGGCGTCCCCGCAATAAAAAACCCCTCCAGCGAGGGGGAATCTGACGAAGTCTGCTTCATCGGCTGCATCCGTCTAAACCTCCGATACACGGTGCCATAAATCAACTTGGCATCTTCGGAGAGGTGGACAGATAAAACCAAATAGCATCTGCCCCGAATCTCAGGCTAGACGCTCATGTCTTGGCCGCCATTCGGAGGGGAACAGATTCTGGCACACCCAGTAGGACCTTTTCCTCTTTCCACTCCACACTTCGTGTGTCGTCTTCACGAACGAATCGCGGTTTGTTAATGGTTGCCCTCAGGTTTCAAGTTACTAAGATTTGGTCTCTTGCTTGGCGCAGAAATCAAACAGCAATGGCGTCCAACTGCTCCAAATGCAACCGCAACCGACGCTCCGCCTCACCTGAAGGTGTGGCTTACGGGCCTCAAGCGGCCTCCATCTTTACTATGCCGGTGGAACAAGTGACTCAGGCTACCACCGGTCTGTTCTTTGGGACCATGCTCCCGCCGGTGAACATTAATGTCCCGCTGCCGAAGGAAGCGCAAAAGAAGTCGGTCTTCGATCGACTTGCTACTACCCCGACCCCTCTCAACGGGTCATCCAATTCCAACTCCTCGGTCTTCACCAGACTGAGCCTGAACTCTGATGGGCCTGCCAAGAAGCCCATGACCCCTGAAGTGGCCATCCCGAGGAAGACAGCCATCTCTGCTCCTAAAGTCGTTGAGACGGCTTCTCCTGCAAGAGGGTCGGTCTTCGCAAGGCTGACTGCTCCCAGTCCCGCTCCCGTTCAGAAATCTGTGTTTGACCGGTTGGACACGGCTTCTCAACGGGCGTCAGTCTTCAAGAGGCTGACACCGGCAACATCCCCACACCTGAACAGGGGGCAAGATAAAGCTGTCGCTGAACCAATACCGATAACTCGTCACGCCCGACGACGCCACTGGCGCCGGATAAGGAAGACTGGGGGCAACTCCCCCTCTGGGCTAACGCCACCAGCTCCAACGGTGGAAGTTAATGCTGCTGTTCCAACTGGGAACAACTTTGAGTTGCTGAACAGGGTACGCAGAAATTCACCAACTGCAGTGCTCAAAAGATCTCCTCCACCGGTAGAGACCGCCGTGGAAGCAGAACCAGAAAAGCCGGAGCAGTCTCCTCAACGGCTGTCCTCCAGGATCTACAAGACTTGGCGACGAGTCCGAGAATCGGTGATTGATCCGAATTTCTCTCACCGGCATAAAAAGTCGAAAGTTCGGCAGGAAGAAAATCCCCCTGTCAAGCAACGAAAGACGACGACCACCTGGGTGCCCAAAGCCACGGCCCCCTCAACTTCGACGGCCCACAAGAGAAGGAGGCCGGAGAAAATCCCCACGCCTGCGGCGAACGTCAAAGGCAGTGAACCCAAACGCTCTAAGTCTGGGGGCATTGTGGTACACACCATCTACATGGCGTCCGGGAAAGAGGACAGCCGTACATCCACAGGTCATAGACCGCTTACGCAGTCGGTGACTAAAGCTCGGGAGCAGCAACAGAAGCTCCAGGAAATGATGACCGCGAAGGCCGCACTCACTGGGCCAAAAGAAAGCCCCGAAGCGTCCTCGGATCAACGCCAGGAGCAAGAAACTGTCGCTGAATTCCTTCGCAGGATACTGGAAAAGAAGGATAAAGAGGCTGCGGAACAAGCAGCCAATATAAAATGAATGGCCCTTCTGTTCCAGGACATGGTGGGTATGATGATCTAGGAAGATCCCCCAGCCGAAGATCCTCCGATCATCCTTGAAAACGATAGAGGAGAAACGTCGAATCCACCGCCGGCTCTGTCAGCAGCCAAGGAGGAGACAATTTCCAAAGCTGACCTGGATGAATATATAGCTTAGCAGATACGGGTTCATCAGGCAACGGAGGCAGCCGATCAAGTTGTCAGAACGGGGCGACCATATCCGAGCTGGTATGATCAGATCAAGTACCCGCCGGGCTATACAATACAGAAATTCCATGTCTATAAGGGGACTGGCAATCCCCATCAACATGTTGCCCAGTTCAGGGTTCTTTGCGGTTGTTGGAGATAGTGCCCTCAGAGTCAATTATTGGATCACAGGCACGTGATTGCAATGATTGAGGGAGGACCTATCCCAGGAGGACAGTCTTACTCAAGATGATAGTATGCTATCTGGTTTATCTTTATCATCGTGTACTGCTTTAGGTGACCTTACAGGTCACTATTGCGCGTTGATAGAGCCCCTAGGATTCTTGCTTGACTGCCAGCAGTATGAGGGCGATCATATACGTGGGAGCTGGTAGTCTATAAGCACATCCTTAAAAGGTCCCTAGTCGTGGGAGTTTCGAGACAGGGCATCGATACTCCAGAGTAGAATAGTGTATACAGTCGAGACCCCGACGAGGGGCGGTGGCCGGTCTCACAAGCCACTGGTGTCAGTTGGTTCACCTAAGATATATACAGGTGCTCATTGGGTTATGAGTACACCGGACAGGACTCGCCGGGAACATGCTAGTTGGTCTTATACCTGACGTCAGATAGCAGTTCCCTGGTGACATGTGTACAGGTTAGTTCATCGACCTGAGGATCGTCATTTGTCTCGTGTGAGTTCCCACTGTACTTTGATTACTACCCTACTACGCTCAAAGGAGACGTGCAAACAGGTTTTAGTTGGGTACAGTCCCGAGTCACATGGAGGCAGTGAGCGGATCTGCAGGGGTTCGTCTCTCCCGGTATTGGGGGTGAGGTCGCGCTGTGTCTAGGAGAGCCATTACACGAAGTCCTTGGCCAAGGCAGGAGATTTACTGGTAGGTATTCCAGTAGTATCTCAGGGTGTTCAGGGCTACACTCCGACACGACTTGTACCGCTTTTGGGGGTCTGACTTTTACCAACCCCCTAGGCCCGCCATGCGATGCTCATAGACGAACGGACCGGGCTGTACGGATATTGTCACTGACAGGCTCAGTAGGGTGTCAGGATGAGTTCGCTCATCGACGTCCCTTTTGGTCAATAGCGGGTAGCCCGTCACGTATGGCTAATACCTCTGACGTGCTAGTAGTTAAATCCACAACCAAAGTATTGACGAGTCTTTAGAGTCCCCCACAGACAGTTGCTCAAGTTTTCGGGTGAAACGCTGTAGAGGCCGTATGGAGATATGGCAGAATTCGATCAGATACGTGCGGTATTGCACTGATCATGATCGGACGGATTATACTAGCGGGATTTGGTTTAAGCCGGATCCTAGTATTGTACAGTGTAGATTTTATCTCATTACATTTGTATTTCGGTCGGAATACAAATGCGGGTATGTATATACAGTAGCGGGGTTTTCCTGTAATTTATTACGGGACCAGTTTTATGAAGTTGCCAGTTTGTTTTCCGTTTCGGCCATATTTCTTTGTATCTTTCATTGGCTGAAAATTGGTGGAGGAGGGCTTATTTGCAATTGTGCAAATAAGCATTTGTGGAGGGTGTTATTTGCATCTTGTTGTGTCATGATGGTTGCACCATCCCTTGACTTCTTGACTTCTTCATGATGGCTTGACTTTGTGATGAGATGATGAGGTTGGTGGAGTGTTGGTTTTGTTTGGTGATGATTTCTTCTCATCATCTCTTTTTCTCTCTCTTAGATGGATGATAGCTTCCTCTCTCTCCTTGACTTTTCTCTAACTCCCTCTTCTCATTCTCCATGAGCTTGGGCCGGCCAAGGGTAATGAAGGGGCTGTCCAAAATTGTGGTAGGGTTTTCTTGATCTCTTTGGCTTTGTAAAATCCCACAAGTTCCATCTCCATAAGCTAATATCATTCCTCCACCAAATGGAAACTTCTACAAACCCCATGAGACATAGAGTTCCACACTTATTCTACAGCAAATCTTGGGCACGTCGACTCGCCAACTTCGTGCCCGAGTTGCCTCGGTCAAGAGGTGGGAGCCCGTAAAAGAAGTCGGCGACGTGGTGCCCTTCCGGCGAGGAGGTGGAGACCGGACATTCCGCGGGAGATCGGGACGACGACGAGAAGACCGAAGGACACGGATCGCTCGGTATATCTCTCTACCCTTCTCTTGTTAGCTAGGACTAGTTTAATGGCCCGATCCGGGATTTTAGTGCGCGGTGGTGCCGGTTTTAAAAGTTAAAGTAAATCATCGTTTCCGCATTCCGGCGTCGGATTGACGGCCGGGGCACCGCCGTGCACTTACAGCGGTAACACCGACAGTGATGATAAATTATTGCTTCGCCAGTTCGTCGGTAGCTTATCGGAGATGGCATTTGAGTGGTACTCCAAACTCCCAAATGACTCCGTCAAGACCTTCGCTGAAATGGAGTTGTTGTTTACCCAGCGCTTCGCAAGTGCCAGTGAGCGTACTCCAATAACAGCTTTGATTAATGCGAGAGTAAAGCCGGGCGAGACTTGGGTTCAATATGCAATCCGATGGCGGAACTTGTGGTCAAAGTGCGAACAACGCATTGAAGAAGCGCCGGCGGTGGGCATGTTCGTGGACACCCTAGATCCTCATGCAACTATCTCACAGTTCATGATGTTCTTTAAACCAACCATGTTCCAAGCCTTGATCGATAAGTTAGCCCAGATGGATCAGATGGGTCACAGACCGTCTCCTCCAAAGCCGGACTCTCGAAATGAGAAGGGGAAAGGGAAAGTGATCGTCGTCGCCAATGCTCAACAACAGCCGAGCAACTTGAAGCCGGTTGTTCGTCAAAAAAATATGCGTCCACACCTGTCCCTCGAGGAGAGGCTAGGACGTCCTAACTCGTTTCCTCAGAATAAAACGAGAAGACTGTTTGAGCTGGCATTGCGTAACAGACTCATTAATCTACCGGAGTCAATACGTCCGTTGCAGCCAAACGGCGTCAATGATCCCAATTACTGTCCCTATCACCGAGTATTGGGTCATCCGATTGAAGATTGCTACGTCTTCAAAAACTGGATTGAAGATCAATATCAGCATGGCAAGTTCGCGTTATCCGTAAGATGGAAGGTGAACCCACCGCAACCTCATACTTCTAAAAAGGTGAATAGGCCGGGGGCAACGTGCTCCCTTGTTGAAGAAGCTCCATAGGAGGTTGTGTTGTCGGCCAAAACCAAAAGGATGCTGAATGATCTCAAGACATGCCCGACGGTCAGGTGGAAGAATCCGCTAGAATCCCAGAACATTGAAGGGATGTTGAAGCCGCGCCCAACTCCAAAGATCGGTGGTGATGGCCCAAGCACTTGTACCCAGCCGTCGAAATCTTCAAAGAAGAAGAAGAAGAGATCCAAAAAGCCCGTGAAGCCTGGTGACAAGCACACAGACTTACAGAAACAAATTGACGCGCTGGAGGAATACAATCAAAAAGCATGGACTCCCGTCACACTCCAGGAGTTCCTCAACCATGTCTTTCAAGAGGAAGATGAGGGAGAGAGCTCGTCGGATGAATCCGAGGATTACGTGGCGAGTTGTCATGTGATCTCTCACTCGTTTACGGACGATGAGAGAACTCCTTGCACTGAGAAGCTGGGGGCAGATCCTGAACCGAAACTTCTGGGGCCATCAGATGAAACCATTGATGCATTCCTCAATGAAGCTCTGTTGAAAAGTAAGGCTGATCGGGAACTCGAGACGCTCCTATTTGAAAAGGCCAAGCGTCGGCGATTAGACGAAAAGGTCGAGACACTCCCGTCAAATCAAAGTACATCCATTGCGGACAAAATCAAATTCAAGACGAGGAAGAGGTTTGCTAAATCCATGTCGATGGGGATGAAGCTGCTACCCTCTGAAGGAAACATTGCCGGTAAAGCGGTATCATCGGAAGGTTTCGCACCCTACCGAAGAGTGCAAAGCTTTCAATAAATGGTGGCAGGGATATGCCGCTCACCGGCAACATTTTAAGCGAGAAAAGCGCAAAACTCGTCGGGAGCGGAAAAGTACGACCGAAGAGCTTAGAAGAACTACCGACGACTGTCGCATGGTTAACGCCGGGGAAGCGCAAGTTCTCACATTCGGGAGAGACTCTGACGAGGAAATTGAGATTAGCCCTCTCTTTAAAGAGTCTACCTCGGGAAAAGAGGAAGAGCCGAAGGCCTGCGAAAATATCCGGCTGCGTAATCGTACGCTACCCGAAAAGAATCTTGGACCCTCAAATAAAATAGATAAGTGAAAAGAGAAGGTCTCTGAGGATATCGCCCTGGATAACCAAGTTGTGGAAGAACTAATCGCCAAGGACCCGCCAAAGAGAAATAAGGTGGACTACAACGTTCTGGCACACTTGAGGAAGCTACCTTCGCAGCTCAGCTTTCTTGACACCCTTCTACTATCAAAAGAAGCAAGAGATTCGTTGATCAAAGCGCTACAGGACCCAGAGCAATTCCAAGCTTTTCTCGCCGAAGAAAAGATGAAGGACGAGCTGGAAGAAGTGCACACAGCTGATGTCACTTTCGGTGATGAAGACCTCCTCCTTGGAACGTGCGAACACAATCGCCCCCTCTATGTCTCAGGATATTGTCATGATATAAAGATAAGCAAAATCTTGGTTGACAATGGGTCTTCCGTCAATCTCCTCAATGTACGGGTATTGAAGGAAATCTTCATGAGCGTCCAACATCTCGCTCGTGATAAGATCACCATCTCTGGTTTTGACTTTCAATCATCACGGACTCTCGGGTCTGTGAAACTGACGTTGCGCTTTGGGCTGCTCGTCATGGACATCAAATTCCATAGACGCGAAGACATGCTATAATGCTCTGCTCAGTCGACCCTGGTTACACGAGTACAACATCATCCCTTCTACACAGCATCAGTGTATGAAATATTTTAAGGGTGGTCTCGAGTATACCGTAACAGGAGAGCTGAACCCATTCTCCGTGAACGAAGTCCGCAAATATGAAGATGCAAAATAGTTCTTGCCAGATTTCGAAGACACGGAGAGGTGTCACAAGCCGGAGAACGAAGCTATCACCACCATCCCTGTCTTCGGAAGTGATACTGAGGAAGTGGAAGAGATGGTTTATTCGGGTCCACCCCAACACAACAAGCCGGGACCGTCCGCTTCCATGTTGATCTTTGGCAGTGACTCCGAAGATGAGGTCCACGCTATATTCTCTGCTCGGCCTTCAATACAAACTTTCGCTGACGAAGAGCAAAGTCTGCAAGTCGCCATGGTTCCAATTAAACATCATAAAGAACTTGACGCGCTTGATACCTACAGTGTAGAAGAGCTGCAGACGTTCTATGTCCCTCTCAGGAGAGAAGGCGAAAAGGCGATTCTATTCTACCGCTCCGGAGAAACTAAAGTGGAAAAAGAAATCTGGCACGGTGCGGATCCTACACTTGACAGGCTTCAGCCCATTCGTCTGCCTAGATATTATACAGAAGGCTTGAAAAGACTATTGAAGTGCCAAGGGATACCCTTCAAGCAGACTGCTCGAAAAGCTAAGTTCTACGACAGAATCTGGAACGTTCCTGGAACTCAGCACAAGTTGCCCAATGGGAGAATGGAAGCAATCGGGCTTGGATATGTTCAGTCCAAGAAACGGGAGCTACTCCGTGACTGCTATGTTGTGCATAACTTTGATGAAGAATGGGATGCTCAATGGGAAGATGTCAACCCTGAACCAGAAAATTCCCCGAAGCAAAATTTCCCAGTCCGTCGTTCGAAGAACAAATGAACAAGCTTATAAGGGAAGCTGGTCAAAAAGCACGAGACGACCACAACTGCGAAATGGCCCTCTATGAGAAAGCCAGGACGCAACGCCTCCTCCAACAGGCTGTGAAAGACGAAAAGGCCGCTCCCTGTCAACTTGTTATAAAAAAGGCGCGACACAGAGGCAGAAACAAGTTAAAAGGCGGAAAAGACATTCAGCAACGACAAAGCGGGACCAAGAAGCCACGCAGTCGGGAATCGAGCGGTCCGGATTTGTCCCTTATGAAGAAAATGAGTCGAGCATACTCTTTTCCTCAAGACAAGACAAAGAAGATACTTGACCTAGCTATAAAGCACCAAATGCTTACGCTTCCGGAGTCCAAGCACCCCGAACAAGCAGGCGAAGTCTCACACCCAAACTATTGCTCTTATCACAGGGTAATAGGGCACCCTCTCGAAGATTGCTTCACCTTCAAGAACTGGGTCGAAGATCAGTATCAGCTCGGCAAGTTCGCTCTATCTGACATCTGGAGAGTGACACCGCCACAAAAGAATGAACCCAAGGCTACGAGAGTAGAACCGAATACACATCGGTCTTGGAAGCGAGCTCGTACTTGTCATATGATAACAATATCAAAAGAAGAGCCCGAGAATATGGATGACCTCCCCTGGTGCTTTGAAAATAGCAATGACAAGGTGATCTCAGAATTCCCACCAGCGCCGAAAGAGCTAGAAGATGGAATACATACCACTGCGGATAACCTCAAGAAAATTGAGTTGGGGACGGCGAATGACCCGCGACCGACATTCATTAGTGAGCTGCTGTCTGAAGAGAGGGTGGCTTCATTAAAAGACCTGCTTATGCAGCATAAAGATTGCTTCGCGTGGAACTATTCCGAAATGCCAGGACTAGATCCAGAAATTGCTGTGCATAAATTGGCGATATCCCCGGACGTTAAACCAATCAAACAAGCACCGAGAAGAATGCGACTCGAGCTTGAGATGGGCATCAACGCCGAGGTCAAGAAGCTGATCGACTCCGGCTTCATCCAGGAAGTTCAATATCCTGACTGGATTGCCAATATCGTCCCGGTAACGAAGAAAAATGGGACGGTGCGCATATGTGTAGACTTTCGGGATCTCAATAAAGCCTGCCCGAAGGACGATTTCCCAGTGCCAGTCACCGAGCTGATGATAGATAACACGTCCACTCATGAAGTTTTCTCCTTCATGGACGGCTCATCAGGATATAATCAGATAAAGATGCACCCTGAAGACAAGAAGCACACCGCTTTCCGGACCCCTTTGGGTATATTCTGCTACAAGGTGATGCCTTTCGGTTTAAAGAACGCCGGCGCCACCTACCAGAGGGCCATGACGAAGATCTTTGATGATCTCATACATGAAATCGTAGAATGCTATATCGATGACCTCGTGGTGAAAAGAAAATCATACGAGGAGCATCTCGAGCACCTGAAGACCGTATTTCAACGCCTTCGACAATACAACTTGAAGATGAACCCCCTCAAGTGCGCATTCGGAGTTTCCTCGGGCAAATTCCTAGTATTCATCGTCCGACACCGAGGTATCGAGATAGATCCGTCAAAGATCAAGGCGATCATGGAAATGCCTCCGCCAAGGACTCTCAAGCAATTGCGGTCTCTCCAAGGGAAGCTCGCGTACATCCGGCGATTTATAGCCAACCTTTCAGGAAAGTGCCGTTCTTATAGTCACCTGTTGAAGAAGGGAACCCCGTTCGTCTGGGATCACAAATGCCAGAGCGCGCTAGACGAAATCAAGTAATACCTACAGAATCCGCCAGTACTGGCGCTCCGGTCAAGGGAAAGCCTCTCATTCTGTATACAACAGCCCTCGAAGGTTCCTTAGGCGCATTATGGGCATAAGAGAATGACTAAGGGAAAGAAAGAGCTCTTTATTACTTAAGTCGAGTTCTCTTGGGGGCAGAAAACAACTACTCTCCCATCGAAAAACACTGCCTGGCGTTGATCTTCGTGATAACAAAGCTCAGGCACTACGCGTTGGCGCAAAGTCCGTCTCGTTTCGAAGGTGGACCCCCTTAAATATTTAATGTCGTTGACAGGGAGACTCGCTAAATGGGCCTTGCTCTTAATGGAGTTTTCCATAACCTACCAGCCTCTCAAGGCAGTGAAAGGCCAGGCCATCGCGGACTTCCTCTCTAAGCACCCGATACCTGCCGATTCTCCTTTGAATTGCGAGCTGCCAGACGAACATGCGTTTGATGCGATCGACGGTAGTGATACCCGATGGGAACTCTATTTCGACGGAGCACCTTCCATGAAGAAGCGCAAACAAAGCATCCCTATAATCAAATCGGGGGTGGGCCTCATCTTCGTAACTCCACAAGGAGGGATAATGCGCTTTGCTTTCTCCTTAACAGAGCCGAGGAAAAACAATGAAGCCGAATACGAAGCTTTAATAGCAGGCCTCGAGATCGCCATCGACATGTGAATTGAAAACCTCCTCATATACGGAGATTCTCAACTGGTCGTTAGTCAAGTAAACGGCGACTACCAGACATGCAAGCCAGAACTGGTGATGTACGGCGAAAAGGTGCAACAACTGTTGACCCAAATTCCTTCCTACACTTTGGAAAACATACCGCGTGCAGAGAATAGCAAGGCGGACGCGTTAGCCAAGCTCGCTAAAGAACTGGCTGATGAGAACCTCGATGACGTCAGAATCGTGGTACAAAGCCGTCGGGTGCTCGCCCCAGCGGAAATATCTCCGGAATCACCCGAAAAGAAGGGAGCGACTGAGCAAATGGCCGTGCAAATAAAATACCAGGAAAAGGCTGAGGATTGGAGAGAAGTATTTATAGACTACTTCAAATCCCGTCGAACGCCTGAAGATGCGTCCTCAAGACATCAGCTTATGAAACGAGCTCTGTCTTTCGCCTTCGTCAATGATACTCTGTACAAGAGGTCGTTTGATTCTCTTTGGTTGAGATGTCTGGGACCTGAGGAGGCGAAAAGAGTCATTCAGGAAGTTCACGACGGACTCTGCGGTTCTCACCAAGCAGGCCCGAAGATGAAGTTGAAGATTAAACGGATGGGCTATTATTGGCCAACGATGATTCAGGACTGCCTCGAGTATGCGAAGCAATGCCACTCATTCCAAATTCATGGGGACTTCATCCATCAGCACCCAAATCCTCTACATCCAACAGTGGCTAGCTGGCCGTTCGAAATGTGGGGGACTGATGTAATCGGCCCCATCGAACCAGCATCGTCCAAGGGACATCGATTCATCTTGGCGACGACTGACTACTTCTCCAAATGGGCAGAAGCAGTACCGCTAAGAGAAGTGAAGACGGAGAATATCCTTCATTTCTTCAAGACGCACGTCATCTATCGGTTTGGGACTCCGCGACGGATTATCTCCGATAACGGGCCAGCTTACAGAAGCCATAAGATCAGTCGCTTCGCACAACAACACAACATAGACTGGAGATATTCCTCAGTTTATAATTCACGAGCTAACGGTCTAGCTGAGGCTTTCAACAAGACCTTGACGAAGATCGTGAAGAAGACGGTGTCCCGAAATAAGGACTGGCATGAGAGACTACAAGAAGCTCTCTGGGCGTATCGAACTACGTTCAAGACGGCCAAGAATACAACGCCGTACGCGTTAGTCTTCGGTACAGAAGCAATACTCCCCCTTGAAATAGAGTTACCGTCTCTACGAGTGGCAGTCTACTACGAGCTGACAGACGACGAAAATGCTCACCTTCGGCTTGAGGAGCTTGATGCCCTTGATGAAACCCGGCTCATAGCGCAACAAAATCTGGAGGCCTATAAAGCAAAGATGACGCGCTCATATGAAAGATTGACCAGGCCGAGGGCATTCCGCCAAGGCGAACTCGTGCCAGTGGTCAAAAAACCTATGATCCCCAATCGCGCCAAGCGGGGAAAGTTCGAGCCAAATTATGAAGGCCCGTACATCATAGACAAGGTCTACCAGGGTGGAGCCTGTCTACTCATGGATATGCACGGTGAAAGACCTTTCAGGCCTATAAACAGTCGCTTCCTGAAGAAATACTATGCCTAATGAGTTACGGCCTAGGTCAATGATAGACGACGACGACTATGTCCGCTCTCTATCTTCCCAAGCCCAAAACTCTATAGGTAGTAGCTGGCCGACGGACCGAAACGTCCTTAAACTAATGACGGACTACTACGTCCTAAAACTAGCTGACGACCGAAATGTCTTTAAACTACTACCGCAGCATCCTCAGGCTGACGAGATAAAAAAAAGGAATAAAAATAATAATAATAATAAAGACGATATGTCCATAAGCGAAATAGGCACGGATGAAAACCCGAAAGGGCTCCTTGAGTAAAAACAGCAGGGCTACCGGCGAGTGTTTGTGAAAACCAGAAAGGGCGCGACCTCATTAGAAAAAAGAATAAAAAAAAGAAGAATAAAAAAAAGACGGTATGTCCATAACCAAAGTGGGCACGGATGAAAACCCGAAAGGGCTCCGTGAGTAAAAACAGCAGGGCTACCGGCGAGTGTTTGTGAAAACCCGAAAGGGCGCAACCTCGTTAAAGGACACTTACAGGGTCCTCTCGACCTTGTAAGGAGAAACCACCCGCGTGAGATCCTTACGACTCACAAGGGAGCAACACACTTAGGGATCCCCACGATTCCTAAGGAGAAAATACACTTGCGAGATCCTCACGACTCGTAAGGAGAACTCTCTTATGGGACCCTCACGGCTCATAAAATTTGAAATTCTTAAGTTACAGAAACCTTAACCTGTTCTTAAGCAACTCCCACAACCTTCGATATTGCCCTACAGGTGGCTCAATACTGACCCTTGTATACAATCCACGGGCGTGAATAAACATTCCCTAACCAAGTCCCACCTGTGGCTAGGGATATGTCCATATGGTGAACAACCCTTGTAAGTCCTCTCGACTTATAAGGAGAAAACCCTTTTGTAAGATCCTTACGACTTACAGGGGAACATACACTTAGGAATCCTCACGATCCCTAAGGAGAAAACACACCTACGAGATCCTCAAGACTTGTAGGGAGAAATAGCTTTGTGGGACCCTTACGGCTCATGAAGTCAAAAGCCTTAGTCGACAGCATCCTAACCCTGTTCGCTAAGCCACCTTTGTTCGACATCGACAGAGGCAAATGATGATTCGCTCCTGGCAATATCCCAGTTGTAGCGATGCTGATGCCTAAACCGGTATCAAATTTCGAGTCCTTTCATGGCAAATGATGATTCGCTCCTGGCAGTATTCCAGTTGTAGCGATACTGATGCTGAGATTTGCACCAGATTCCAAGTTCCACACTCGCGATAAAAAAAATCAGCGAGCCATACGTGCATACAAAATAGTCGAAATGATGGGGCAACTTGCAATAAAAAGCAGCAAGTAAAAATGTATGCATGCAAAATAGCCGAAATGATTGGGCAACTCGCAATAAAAAGCAGCGAGTGAAAATAAAATAAATAGCCGAAATGATTGGGCACCGCGAAAAATAGCCGAAATGATTGAGCAATCGCGACCTTCGCGATATAAAAGCTGACATGATAGAGCATCGTGGAAATAAAATAATAATATAAAAAAATGAGTGAAACTTTTTCCCTACAGGCGATATCACAGCAATCCCTGTATACAATTCAGGGGCGCAAACACAGAAGGCAACATATCTTCCCTCCCCATGCTCCATCAGAATACGAAGCCAAGTCTTGACGGCAACTCATATAAAGCCCGAAAGACAATCGGAGATCATCTCACCCCAGCGTGGAGTGATCACCACTTCGACGTTCGTCTCTACACAGCAGATAAAATGTCACTACAACGTCCCTCCTCTAACAGGATTCGAACACACCACAGCAAGCGAAGCGAAGGCCAAATTCCTAGCTTCAGGGTCTTTACGGTAATTCATATAAAACCTGAGAGACCACCAGAGACCGTCTCAACCTCAGGGAAATCAGTGTCCTTGGCAACCTCCTCGACTCAGGGAAACTAGCGTCCTTGATGAGAGCTTCTTGATTCGCGTCGACCCGCAGAGAAATTAGTGTCTTTACAGGAACACCTCGATTCGTTTCAACCTTGAGAAAACCAGTGTCCTCGGCAAAATACTTCGACTCAAGGAAACTAGCGTCCTTGATGAGAGCTTAATGATTCGCGTCGACCCGCAGAGAAACTAGCGTTTTTGCAGGAACACCTCGATTCGTTTCAACCCCAGGGAAATCAGTGTCCTTGGCAACCTCCTCGATTCAGGAAAACCAGTGTCCTTGACGAGAGCACCTCGATTCGCGTCGACCCGTAGAGAAATCAGTGTCTTTGCAGGAATACCTCGATTCGTTTCAACCTCGAGGAAACCAGTGTCCTCGGAAAAATACTTCGACTCAGGGAAACTAGCGTCCTTGATGAGAGCTTCTTGATTCGCGTCGACCCGCAGAGAAACTAGCGTCTTTGCAGGAATACCTCGATTCGTTTCAACCCCAGGGAAATCAGTGTCCTTGGCAACCTCTTCGATTCAGGGAAACCAGTGTCCATGACGAGAGCACCTCGATTCGCGTCGAACCGCAGAGAAATCAGTGTCTTTGCAGGAATACCTCGATTCGTTTCAACCTCGAGGAAACCAGTGTCCTCGGCAAAATACTTCGACTCAGGGAAACTAGCGCCCTTGATGAGAGCTTCTTGATTTGCGTCGACCCGTAGAGAAACTAGCGTCTTTGCAGGAACACCTCGATTCGTTTCAACCCCAGGGAAATCAGTTTCCTTGGCAACCTCCTCGATTCAGGGAAATTAGCCTCCTTGATGAGAGCTTCTTGATTCGCGTCGGCCCGCAGAGAAACCAGTGTCTTTGCAGGAATACCCCGATTCATTTTAACTCCGAGGAAACCAGTGTCCTCGGTAAAATACTTCGACTCAGGGAAACCAGTGTTCTTGACGAGAACATCTTGATTCGCGTCGGCCCGCAGAGAAACCAGTGTCTTTGCAGGAATACCCCGATTCGTTTCAACCTCGAGGAAACCAGTGTCCTCGGCGAAATACTTCGACTCAGGGAAATTGGTGTCCTTGACGAGAGCTGCTCGATTCGTCTCGACTCATGAAGAAATTAATGTCTTCGCGAAGACTTCCCGATTCGTCTCGACTTGCAAGATAAAGCCTTAGGCAGCAGGGATTAAAAAACTTGTTTCCTAAGCACTGGGACCCTGTAAGTCGGTCTAAAACGGTCTCTTGCATACTATCCACGGGTCTCACTCTCTGAAGTCGAATCTCGACAAGGAGGGAAACAACCGCTTACGAGTCCTCTCGACTCGTAAGAGGGAAAATTCTCTTATAAGATCCTTATGACTTATAAGAGAAAACACACTTAGGAATCCTCACGATTCCTAAAGAGAAAATACACCTACGAGATCCCCTCGATCCGTAGGGAGAAAATTCTCTATGAGACCTTCACGGCTCATAGAGTTGGAATGTCTTAGGCAGCAGATCTGAACCTGCCTCCTAAGCCATCACTATCTCTTGAAGAAGCCAAGACAGGATGCTCGCTCTATTATTTGTCAACCATGTTTACTAAAGCAGCATGCTGATAATAAAAAAAAGGGGAAGAAAGCGCAGGAATGACACAAGACGTTACAAAGAATGTATATCTTTTATTCATAAACTTGATTGAGTATAAGATACATTGTGTTAAAGAATAAAAAAATACATTTTTATTTACAAGTACAAATGATACAAAAAGTAGCTACTGAGAAGGAAGTGTCTTTAACAAATCCGCGAGCTGCTCTCGCACTTCCTTCAGCGCCTCCTCCTGAGTGGCTACCGCGGCCACTTCCGCTTCCACCCGGGCCCGCTGCTGCAGGTAGGATGAAAGTTGCTCCTCAGCTGCCTGCTGGGCTACCTCCTGATTAGGTGCATCCCGCTCAACGAAGTCAAGCTGCTGCCTCAGTGTTAACCCTTCGGAGAGGCATCGCAGAAGGCCTTCAAAGATAACCTTCAGCTGTGCAGCGTTCGCCTCCACCCGAGCATGCAGTTGGGCAGATTTGCTCGAAGTCTCGCCGCGCTCCTTACGCCTTGAAGTAACTTCTTGTTCGAGATAGCGGAAGTAAGAAGCGCTTTGCTCGATCCATGCCGCCCGTTGAGTGCTCGCGACCAAGATCTCAGGGGTAGGACGCATCGACTCCAGCTAATGCAGGCGGACCTCGATCTCCCTGCAATGATTAACCCAAGACTCGACGACGCCTTCATTATGAAAATTTACGAGCGCCACCAACATCAGGTTAACCTCCACAGCGAAATCTGCGGCAGATGGGGGAGCATCTGCGTCAAGCTCTTCGACGTATCCGCTCAGCATGCCCAAGCTCATCGCTGCACCCTTTGAAGATGGATGTCTCAAGAAAGGGCCTGCCGGCATCATAATGCGAGGCTCAAAGAGGGCCGGAACCGGAACGACAACTGAAAAGACAAAACATAATCAGATGACGATTCAAGAAATATAAGAAAGTCATCAATAAGGGAGTTTACTATACCAGCTGCAGCAGGCGGTAAAGCTAGGAGGACCGGCGGCGCAACCGATCCCTTATCTCCTTCTTCGATTTGTAACACTGCAATTAGGGCAGAGAAGAATCAGAAATAATTCCATTACTGAAAAAGGAAGTGTATTAATTGAAAATCATACTCACCAGCGCCGCTAGAAGAAGCAAGCTCTAATGGGAAGGAGAAGTGTAGGTGGAGCACCTGGTAGAGGTGATCAAAAAGCACTCCAGCAAGGACCAATAGTATAACTTCAATACATGAATTATACAGCCGAGAGATGAAACTGATGGGTCACGAATCCATACCTTCCAGCATCTGCGATGGTACGAAAGAAGGCTGAGAGGTGGCCACCGCTAAGGCAGTAGCTGACGGCGCTCCCTCGAGCAATGGAGCATCAGCACTGGCCGCACCTGCGTTAAAAACAAAGATAAACCTGTCAGAAAGGATTGCAAGATAAAGAAAAAAGGACAGTAACCCGAAATTTACCTGATGAGCCGCCAGCCGAGAAGGAGGCGTCTCCTTCCTCCATCGACATGAGTCCACCTCCCGTGGCCTCATCACCAGACTCTACAGGGGTCGTCGTCGTGCTTGCGAGGCCAGGAGACACGGAGGACCGTAGGCGGGGAGAGTAATGATCAGAGCATTGCCAGACTCTTGAGAAAGAGCGGCCGGCTCATCCTCAGGAATCATGCCCGCCTCACCCGCTACTCCCTCGGGCTCAGCAATCGCGACCGTCTCGTCCACCGTTGCCACGGGGTCATCGGTCTCAGGCGCTCCATCCGCTGCTGCCCCAGACCTGGCTGTAGCAGCTGTCTCATCCGCCGCTACCTCGGGCTCGGCATCGGCCACCTTCTCAGGCATAGTGGACGTGACCGTTTCGTCAGCCACTAGCTCGGGCCCGGCAACCCCGGCTACGTCGCCCACCGTCGGCTCGGGTTCAGCCAGTACCTTCTCCACTATCCCCTTAGGCTCGACGGTTTCCGCCTCCCCTTCGGTTGGACTTGACCCTGCAGGACAAGATATATAAGAACCGATAGGTTTACAATTTTTACAACAAAATTCTCGAAAGACACATTACCTGAGGTGGGTTGATCGTTGGCCCCCCGAGCTGCATGCACCGCCCGCCTGTGAGCAGTGGACAGGGCGACCGGAGACTCTTCCGAAGGAGTAGCAGCATGAAGAACAGTGCTTGGGCCCGCTCCCACGGCCAAAGCAGCTCTGCGCTCCTTTGCCTCGCGCCGCAACCGCTTCCTCTTCTCCCGGGCCGTCATGACGGACCTCTTCGACGCTTCCTTCATCAAGGCGTCTTCATCCTCGTATAGAGTTGCCTCCAGAGCCTTCAAGGCATCTCTCATCGGCTTCTCAAGTCGGGTTTCTCGTAGCGGCCCTGATGAGGCCGGGACTTCAGTAGTTGGCCCGGAGAAAATCCCCGCATCGGCTTGCACGGCCCCTGCAAAGAGACAAAGAGAAGATTAGATAGGCTATAAAAAAAAGGGAAAGAAAATAAAGACTCAGCGAGCCGAGACGTACCAACGCCCGATAGAGTGTGTTTCCTTTCCTCCTCCTGGAAGGTTTTCAGGGAAGCAGCGATAGCTTCTTCAGTAGTGACACCTGTTAACAAAAAAGGGGAAAAAGCATTAGTCAAAGATAATGATAAAAGTGAGATGAAATGAGGAAGAGTGCAGCTAATGATTACCTGACTGAGTGAGTTTAGCCAACATCGCTTCGAGTCTGGGTGTTCGCTCAGAAGCCGCAATGGCGGCCGCCAGATCGGTGTCCGCTGGATCTACCGAGAAGCCCTCATTGCTGCCGTACTCTCTTATACCTTCGGTAAAAGGAGCCTGAGGCTCTAAGCCGAGGATAGCATCGAGAGAGAGGAGCGACTTCTTCTTCCTCTTCTTCCCGCCATCCCTGGGTGCACCCAAGATCAACTTGCGCTTTGCAGGCACTTTAGAGCGGCGGGTCCCGATATCCGCGCCCATGCCGGACTCCGGCGAAACCACATTTACCGTCTCCACTGGAGCATGGGGCACTGGTGGCACGTCCGCAGTAGCACGAGGTAATCCGCACGGAGGGCTCAACACGCGCGGTAGTCCAGCTCCATCATCTTTCAACAGAGCAACGACCGGGGTCCTTGGCTTCAGGGGAGCCTTGCGGTCGCCGCTGGGAGGTGCACCTTTACGGTCAACCAACATGCGCTTCTCCTCACGGATGACTGAACCCATTGCATGCGCATACCAAGCCACGTACGCGTGGAGGACCCGGGGGACGCAGCTCAGCTCGCTGATGAAAAAGTGGGAGCCCGTATTCAGCCGCATAAAATGGTGCATCGCGCTCCATATCCCCTCCATGCTGGCCGCGGGCTCTTCCAAAAACGCCTCCAGCGGGACCCCCTGGTTATAGCTTGATTGCTGGGCGAACCGGTGGGGGTTGTACCTCATGAAAAGCGCCATCTCGTTCTGCCTGAACACCAGGTAGCCCGGCCGAATGGAGTAGATGTGAAGAATCTCCCGGGCTTTCAGTACGGAGGCCCCGTCCTTGAAGCCGTCATGCAGCGCCGCCACCGCCTTGGAGTTTTCTGAGCCGATAGTTATGACTTTATCCATGAAGGAAATCTTCGCTCCGATCAAGTGTGGACGAAGGAGCAACCCCCTAGCCTCCCGTGGAGACGGATTCACGATCGAGACGTCGATCAGCCGCATGACTCTTGGGAGTCTGCACCTCTCAAAAAACGAAGGGCTCTTATGGATGCTGAACACCCCGTGCACATGCACTTCCATCCACGAGGTGAAGTAGTGCATCGGGAAATTGGCAGGCTGCACCCCAGGTTCATTAGCGTCCGCCGCCACGCTAAGTCCATTATATAGGTGAGCCAACCCGGCGATTCCTATTGACAACTGCAGGCCAGCCACCATCCGATGCGCTGGGTAGAAAGCGGACGGCCACATGTAGCGCGGGTGCATGGGGAGCGCAAAGCTGCACAGCCACAATCCCAGAAACCCTAAAAAGAAGGCCTCCTCATCAATGCCCGGGGCGGAGATTTCTGATAAGGGCATGTTGGCGGTGTCAGGGAGATAGAAATCCTTTTGATCGTCTTCCGATATTGGTCGACGATCTAAGCCGAAGCCGAAAGGGTCATCGAGCTTGGCGAACTTTTCACTCCGCTCCGATAAAATCTCCGGTCGAAGGAAGCGGGCGATAAAATCTGTGAAACTGACTCCCCGGACTCCTGATTCCAGATAGAGACCTTCGTATATGTTCAACACCTTCACCAAGCCCGGAAACTGGTGCTGAATAGCATTCTCCGGCGTCAAATCAAATACCAGTGGCTTGGTGGTGAAGACATACTCGTCAGAAGGAAGCAGCTCCTCGTAATGCTCCCCCCTCACCGGCAATCCCGAGATCTCGACGAACTCTTCCAAAGAGATGGAGACTTCCCTGTCCGTCATAAGGAAGGTGTGGGTGGGGATGTTCCATTGTTCGATGAAAGCCTTGACCCACCACGTTGGAGGAGCGGGGTACTCAAATAGCGAGACGTAGATTGCGGAGTACAGACCGATCTTCATCAGATGCGTCCTCTTCGCTGATAGGATATATCTGGCCCACTGCAGATATCCGACCGGTTGTCGCGGGGTCAATCCAATATTGTAAGCCTGTCCCCAAGGGCGTGCTTCACCCTGAAATATGCGCCGCCCAAGATGTCCACGGCCGGCGGCGGCTGCACGGGAATGGCAACAATCGAAGGCTGGAGAAGATCCTCCGAATTCCAGTTCTTGACCTCCACGGCATACTTCACCGGGGGTTCATCCGCATAGGGGATCGACGGGATGGGCTCAGACGGCGTCGCGGAACCGAAGCTTCGGCGACCCTTGATGATGTCGTTACACCACCTACCCCACAGGTGAAGGTTCTTGTGCTCGGGGTCATGAGCCTTAATGAGAGCGAGCACCTCCCGGTCCACCGGCGCCTCGGGAAATCCTTCGTCCGAGCGAACAAACGGGAAAGACAGATCAGCAGACATGTTGTCTGCAAAAAGAAGGAGGACAAAAGTCAAACGTCAGTGCTATAATATTAATTTCTGACACTTGGAACTTTAAAATTTATACCACACTGCAATACAGTGGATAGAGGACCAAAGGGGGACCCACAAAATCTAGATGACAATTCATCAGTTAATAAGACAGCCCCATCATTAGATGGGACTGTCAATTAATGAGGAGATCCCCAAAAGAATATTCTCATTAATGAGAAATCCCTAGAGACAAGGAGAAAATCTCCTCTTTCAGAGCAAAACTCTGTCACAGAGTGACACTTGTCAAACTCTGGTCTCAAGGGAATAAAATTCCTTAAAAGAGCCTAGCTCTGTAATAGTGATGAGAAAATCCCTTCAAAAGAATTTAACTCCTAAAAATTAAAAATTTTAGGATCTTAAAGATCCATGAAAACTCTTAAGAGTTCATCATCTTTTGATCAAAAGATCTTTATTTTTGTCCATGAGCAAGGCTCTGATCATGGGTTAAAAACCCTGAAACAAGATCTCTCCAGATCTATGGATTCTTGAGAGCAAGGCTCTGTTGGTGAAACCCCAAAGGGGTTTTTCTTTAGATCAAAGATCTATGAGAGCAAGGCTCTGTTAATTAAAATTAATTTAATTTAATTTAAGTTAAATTTTACCTAAGATTTTTCTAGAGTTTGAACTCTAAAGTTCTTGAAAAACGAGGGCAAGGCTCTGAAGTTCATAAAAGCAAAAGCAAGGCTCTGAAAATTAAAATTCTTGAAGATGGTGAGCATCTGTTGAGGACCAAGGGTCCTATTTATAGGCGCTTGCGCCCCTTCAACTCCTCGGTTGATCCAACGGCCAGGATCTTGCCACCGCTGCACTCACGTGTGCGCCACGTGAGCGCAATGGTGGGGGGCATTTGTTTCCCTAATTAGAGCAAAGCTCTGTTCGAATTTCAAAAATTCAAAAATTGAAGTAACGCTTCAGATTCCTTGCGCTGCGCGTAACGCGCCACGTGTCAAAAGCTGACACGCCAGCAGCGCCCAAGGCAGCGCACCCAATCAGAGCAAGGCTCTATTTAAAATGAAAATAAAGGAAGCAACGCTTCAGCTGGGCGCTCTGCGCTGCGCGACACGTGGCAGCACAGTTACGCTGCGCTCTGCGCTGCGCGACACGTGTCAAGCGCAGGTGCGCTTGCACCAACTGTGCCAGCACTAAAACAGAATTAAAATTCTAGAAAGATCTTTCTGATCTTGTTAAAACAAGAAGATTATCTTCTGAAAAACAGAAGCCCTTGGATCAAAGATCCAACGGTGGGGAAAAATCCCTAAATCACTCAGAGAAAGATCTCTTTAACTGATTTAACAAATCAAATGGTACTATAAAAAGCCCCCTAGACTCCAAGTCTAAAAAAAAAATTTATTGAACACACAGAGAATTCACAGAACTTTTCTAAGAACTTTGAGAAGAATTCAGAAAGAAAGAAAGAAAAAGGTAAAACCTTTAGAAAAAGAAGAATTTTCTTCTGAAAAGATCAATGATCTACGAACAAGATCAAAGATCTTCAATAAAAAATGATAATATTAATAAAAAGAAGTAATTTACTTCTTCTTTAGATCTTTCTGATCTAAATAAAGGCATTGCCTTTTGTTGAACCATTGGTTCTGGGATCTTAGAAGATTCTTTTCTTTGATCCAAAATCGGATCAAGATATTGAACAGTGCCCTGCACTTGTAAAAATTGCACTGTTGCGCTCTAAGGTTGGCGCAAGACACTAGAGAGCGCCACGTGTCAGCCCCAGAACAGACTGCGCTATGCGCTTCTAAAACAGAGCACTGCTCTCTTAAATTGGCGCAAGTCACCAGAGCGCGCCACGTGTCAGCAGTGCAACAGCGCAGCCCACTGTCGCAGCGCACTGTGCTAGCAGACTTGCGCCCACCAGAGCGTGACACGTGTCACCTCCACATAGACTTGCGCCCTGCGCTCATCAATTGGCGCAAAGCGCCTGACAAGCCACGTGGCACACTGTCAGAAGATTTAATGCTCTGCATTATTTAAAAGAGGGACAGAGCCCAATAAAAAAGGCCTAACAGGCCTGATAAAAATGCCATGCATTACTTTAAAAAGGGCAGAGCCCAAACAGAGGTCGGTTAGACCAAAACAAATGCTGTGCATTTAATTAAAAACCCAATGCTAAGTATTAATAAAGGGCAGATCCCAAGCAAAGGCCTAATAGGCCAATGATAAATAAAATGTTGAATATTTTCAACTGGACTTAACCCAATCATGACCATAAGTCCTCAAATTAACATTGACTGAGCACGACTGCTCTCTTAAATCAATTTACACCCGGTTCAAGGGTACATCTCCGAACTCCTCTGATATTTGTCGTTGTAATCCTTCAACGTCTTCAGAGAGGTGACGGGTCCCGACAACCACACATCGATACGGACTGCGGGGTCCTTAAACTCATAGACCGAAACGTCCTTAAACTAATATTCGTCCCAAAATGGGAATGTTGGACCGAAATGTCCTTAAACTAATGTTCGTCTCCAAATGGGAATGATGGACCACCATGTCCCTAAACTGGAAATCGACCGCAATGTCATTAAACTAAACAATAGAGCCAATTGCCCTCTTTTCGGATCCAAACGATCCCGTTAAGTTGATCTTAATCTGGAGATTAGGCTAACGTATCCTTAACAAAAGTTTAAGTTGATCTTAGCCTTAAATAGGGCTAACGCATCCTTAAACCAAAACACAAAACCCAAATCTAAGAAAATACGGATTTGGACTAATCCACGTCCTACGGGTGACGACATAAATTAGTCTCCGTATACAATCCACGGGCAACCACAAACAAAACAAACACCCACGACACGAAGTGAACATCTGGAGAAGGAGAAAGTTGCTACCGCGGTGCGGTAGCGTAATTAACTGTAGGGGCTTGCGCCTGCAAGGAAGAGCGTCCCCACAATCAAAAACCCCTCCAGCGATGGGGAATCTGACGAAGTCTGCTACATCAGCCACATCCGTCTAAACCTCCGATACACGGTGCCATAAATCAACTTGGCATCTTCGGAGAGGTGGACGGATAAAACCAAATAGTATCTGCCCCGAATCTCAGGCTAGACGCCCAAGTCTTGGCCGCCATTCGGAGGGAACAGTGATGAGATCCGAGCAGTGTAACGGCTTAAAAGAGTAAAAAATGGCTTCCCTGACCCCTCTGTGATGGGGGTTCATATAGCGGTGGAGCACGCAGCAGCGGGCGCGAGAATCTCGCCGGCGGTTACACCCCCCGACGTCACGCCCGCGTAGAAAGCCGATCGCCCATTAACGGGGATTGATGGCGTGGAACGTGGGATGTTGCTGGCGTAGAATTAGCGCATGGCGAGATTCGCGGAGCGGCGGTTATGCTTGTGAGCGACGACCTCGTTCGGAGGGCCGAGGAAGATGGCCTCGGACCAGAGCTCGGGACGAGCGGGGAGGCCGAGGAGTCCTGGCCCTGTGACAACTCGGCGCGAGCCACGGGGCCGAGGAGGCCAATCTGCAGGGTGCCCCGAGGAGGGCTAGCTTGTGCTTGCAGGTCGGGTACAGGGTGGCTTGGTTGGCCCTCGTGGGCCCCTTCTTCAGAGTTCTAGGGCACGTCACCTGCCACGTGTCATGATCTTAGGGATCGCCAATATCGAGCACTATCAAAGTGTCAACTGGCTTGGGCGGTGAGTTGAAGGTTAAATTGTAGAAGGGGCCATGATCTCGAAGCCTTTCAATGCTTGGTTAAACAAATAGAGAATAGAGCGATTTAGGACATATTGGGTTAGGGCTAAATTCTTTAATCAAGTTAATATTTCAAGGTAAGGGTATAATCGACAATAATATATATCATATTAGCTACATGAGAATCTCCCGGGGAATATTTTCGCAGTAGGTTAACGGAAATGAGTAAAGTGCTAAATTGAGATTTTTTTTGTTTCCTACTTACACGTGCTAAAACTATAGAGTATGTATGTTAATGCTAGAAAAAAAGATTATTTATTAGCAGAATTAGTGAAACGTCGTGCAATTTGAATGCAATTTAATCTTATTTCTCATAGCTAAATCACCAGCTTATCCAAAAGATAAAGAAAAGAAACTCACGCCATCTAAATATTTATATAGAGCTCCCAGGTCGTGGGGAGCTCCTAAGCCCTGCACCTGCGAACACAGACACGGTTGCATGGGGGTACTACCGCCACGCGTGTTTTTTTATGCCTTTGTTTTCAGGAATTAGGTTTGGAAAGCTCCTCAGGCCCGGTTTTCTTATTTTTACTAATATTTTACACGTGTGATGCAGGTTATATGTATTAGGTGTAATTACAAAAATATTTGTATGGAATTAGTTACCGAGAGAGATTTGTGGAATTAGTTATTGGAAAAGATGTGTGAGATTAGTTGCGATTACAAATCGAGATTTAATTTTTTATATTTTTTAATGAATTTCTTTTGCAAATTAGATAGCCAATCTCTAAGTCAATTTCAAAATTGGAGACCCTTGTCTTTTCCATGATAATAGTAGGGATAAATGGCACAAAAGAGACATGTAATGTCTGTGTTTTGGACTACATGCAAATATGATAAAGTACAAGTAAATAAAAGTAATATTTTTGCATGGATAAATAATATTTCAACGTAATCATATACCATGTAACACCCTAGAACTTGGTGCGGTCTTTTAGACCAAAATAATGCGTTGTTACCTGCAGGGTTCTTTGCACAAAATTTAAAAAAATTGTTTGTTTTTGGAGTTTAGAAATTTTTGAAAGTGTTTTTTTTAGAAAGAGTTTTGCAAAAATTTGTATGGAACTACGGTACAATTTCAAACAATCAAAGTTAAGAATACCGGGAAGACGATAGTCTCTTTCTTTGTGTAATTTCGGGTTAAAAATAATTCATCTTGTTCTTTTTGAGAGGTATTGTGTGAATTGCGCAGGAAAAGAAGAGGGACAGATTCAGATCTGGAAAAAAACCAGTGACGTCAGCATCCCAAAATTCTCTGTAAGTATTTTTGTCCTCTATTCTACCCTCTGAACTCCACTGAAAAATTTTCCTGCAGGGTTCTTTGCGCAAAATTCTTCTCCCTCTTCAATAAATTGTTTTTGTGCAGGATTCTTTGCACTGCTAAATAAAAAAAAATTGCAAGTGTTTTAGATTTTTTGATGTGTTAACTGTTTTGCATAATTAATGAGGACTCTAAGGGGTTATAACACCAATCAAGATTGGGTGAGGATTTCATTACCCTTCCTAAGACCCCAAAAATCACTAAAAAGCATATGCATCACCCTTGAGTTAATTAAAAAATATTTAGACTCAGCCAACTAAGGACTGTCGTGCTCAATAGGACAGAGAAAGGTTGTGGGCATTCAATCGTTTATCTAAACCTGATTTTGTGGTGTCTAGGCTAGACAAGTGAGAAAGGTAACTTTAAAAGGCTCGTCTCACGGTGATTCGTGAGCGGAACCCTCCTTTCTTCATTTGTGCTTACCTGGCCACAATTAGCGGTGAAGAGGCGATTTGAGAGATATCTCACAACTTGCCCTTTGGAACAGTTAGGAGCAGTCTAGTTGACTTGGGAGACCCTAACTCTAGACTTGATTGTGCATGTATAAATTATGATTGTTTGAAATTGTGTCGTAGTTCCATAGAAATTTTTGCAAAACTTTTTCTAAAAAAAACACTTTCAAAAATTTCTAAACAAAAAAAACAAAAAAAAAAATTTAAAAAAAATCAAAAAAAATCATCACATTCTTTTTCTTCTCCGTTCTCACATCATGGGTACCCCACCTCGCAAAACTCTTGCCGAACTTTGGTACCCTCAACCGGACATTACTTTCTACGCGCATTGTTTTGATCGAATTTCGGACGACCCCTCCATGCCCAAAATTTCTTTGAAAGATCGAATAGACGCGTCTAGAAGAAACAGTTGGACTCCGCAATCCACTTTATATCAACCGTTTCAACCTTCACCACCTTCTTACGTTGATACCCCTTTTGAGAGTCCGGTGGTAACTCCGAAACCCATGTCTATTACTGAACATAATGAACAATCTCGTAGCTGATCTTTCACTCCTTTCAACACTTCCAGTTCTTGGGATCAACAATTCCATTCACCTTTTTATCCAAATATTGATCCTAATACTGTAGCACCCGAGTTCATTTATACCAATTCCAGTTTCCGTATTTACTTATCCATGGTATTTTCTTGATTTATCGTATTTGATGCGAATGGTAGTTTATATCCTACATTGCATTCTACCTGACCCACTTGCTTGAACCTGTTTGATTCTTATTTATAGATTACCTTGACTTGTTGCTTGGACACGTGCATCATCTCATGTTTAGTACATACTGGTATTTTTATCTAGTATCGCTTATTTTGTCATATAACATTTTAGGTCACAGAAAATAATTTAAAATTGCATTTCATAGCCTGCATGATATCCCTGACCCCGTGGTAGCATCCGCGCATCTTGTTCTCGTCCCGTTCGGTGAAACAGACATGTTTGGATGGCTATGCGCACGTACGTGCATCCGTTCTTGGGGGTATGCATTTTCTTTAACTGGGATTTCATTTTGAAATTTGGAAGTCGCATATATTTTTCATATTTTAAATCTGAATTTTTAGACCCAACCCGGGCGTGTTTTGGAGTAGGTTTGTATTTGCCAAAATCTCGAAACGGACTAATATTATATTCTTTATATATTTATAAACTATTAATATATTTTTAACTAACTTATATTATTATAAACTTTATACTAACAGTTATAATTTTAGATATATATATATTATATATATATTTTAACTAATCAAATCTTTCTCTCTCTCTCTCTCTCACCGTCTCTCTCTCTATCTCTCTCTCTCTCTCTCTTTCTCTCTCTCTCACCGTCTCTCTCTCTCTCTCTCGTAAATTTCCTCTCTCAATTCTCTCTCTCTTTCTATATATGTATAATATAAGTCTTATATATATTAATTTACTAAAACCCTATTCTTTCTAAAACCCTCACGTCTCTCTCATCTTCTTCCTTCATTTTTCTGTTTCCCGCCTCCTCGTCTTCACCCACGCCTGCGCTCGCCTCATGCCGCCTGATTGATTCGAATTCCGGTGTGTATGTAGAAAATGTGTAGAGAAATCACAACCAAAAATATTTGACCGCAATCAATAACGGTGTCGATTTGTAGCGCGTTAGTAAGTGCGGATCGTCCACAGGGAAAGTGTAATCCGTTCGTATTTCGAATTAGATGAATCGAAAATTTAAAGAAAAGAGAAAAGACAATTCATGATTTATAGAATTGAAGTTCAAGAATTGGTAAAATTTTGGTCTAAATCAAGAAAACATTAAAATCAAGAATTGAGAATTTATGATTTCCGAACCAAATATCAAGATTCGAAGTGAGGCTCGTAGGAGTCGATTGAACCTTTAGATGTGATGAAATTTAATGATTACATACTCTTATCCATCGAAGAATTGATGCTAGATCGATGACGATTTATCGAGATTTAAGGATCTTGCAAAGAAACTAGGGTTTCCTCATCTCATCCTTTGTCCTTTCGATGAATCTCATTCACAAGCTAGCTTCTAATAAATCAAATAATTGATCGTTGGTCTCTAGTTCCGAGCGAAAATAATCAAGAAAGCATTTCGCATCGAAACTAGATCGTTGATCATTCGATTTTCAAGAATTTACAAACTCGTAGGACTTAAGAATTGTAAAAGAATCTAAATCATCATCATCTATTGATCGTCTCGACTCCTTCACGAGCGGAGTTTTACTCAAACATTATCACAAAGAGCACATTCAAGAATCTAGATTGAATCATAATGCTTGAATTAAAAAGATAAGTAAGATATAGAATTGTCACCTTTATTTATCAACAATTTCGTTACAAATCTCTCTAAATTTACAAGAGTAAGAAACTTGATCGTCGATTTTGGCTTCGCTCGGCTCCTTGAGTCACGGATCTCCTTGGATCACTTGCTCCGATGAAGTCCGGCGTCGCTTTCTAAAGGATCGAAGGCTTCATGCTTGATTTGGTACTCAAAATTCTTGATCTTGGCTTTGGAATTGGAATTAGGGTTAGGGTTTGGAGTTACAAGTTGTGTCACTCAACTTGTGTTGGGAATTGATGTAGGAATCAACCGAACAACCTTTAGAAGTGAAGCCTAGGGTCCCTTTTATAGCCTTAAGAATGATTAGCTTCCTTTGTAAGCTAGGATTAGATTAGCTTCCTTTGTAAGCTTGGTAGTTAGGAGGAAGGTTCTAGAATTATTTAGTTAGGGTTAGCTTCCTTCATAAGCTTGGAGGTTAGGGAGAAGCTTATAGGCTTTAAGGTAGTTACTTGGCTTGCTTTGGAAGCTTGGAAGTTTAGCTTGAATAAGGAGCTTGCTGATCTGGCAGAAGACTCTGGAGAATTCTGGAATTTGCCATAGCTTGCTTAGGTGTAGGCACTGAATGAAGAGTTCTGAAGTGGAGCAGAGATGATGACGTGGCATGTTGACCGCGGATCCGCGGCATGTGCATCCACAGAAAGCTGTGAAGTACCCATCATTGCGCATACATTTTCAAATTTGGTAATAAAGACATATGCGTCTTCAGTCTCGAGACCGTGATATTTGGGTAGAAGGTTGATGTATTGTGGTTTAATCTGAAAATTGTCCCCGTTGGCTGGTGGAATGGAGAGACAGGTCGAAAGAGGACCTCGTGTAGGATAGCACCTCTCTTGGAGAGAGATGCGGGGTGGATTCTGTGCACCTACGGACGGCGGCAGAGTAGTGGTAAAGAAGTTCGATGGAGAATCGTCCATCGAAATAGGTGTGGTGGGGGGTAAAGAAGAAGTAAATGTAGAAATACCGACTTCGGAGTCGATCGGGGGAACGCGGACTAAACGGGCACCATAATCCCGTGTCCAGCTTATCTTGCACTAAAAGGTTTAGTACAAGTGGCATCATTGATATAATTAGGGGAAATAAATGAAGTGGTGTTTGTTTTGAAAAATATACGGATTTTTGAAAAAATGATGCAAATCACAACAAATGCAACAAGCAACCCTAAGTCTAGTGGTCACCTAGGTCAAGGCTCTAGACCGCTCCTAACTGCCAAAAGACAAGTCGCAGGATCAATCATCCACTGCCTCTTTGTCCCTCCTGTGGCCAGGTAAGTGCCAGGTAAGTGGGAGGTTCTCCACTACGTAAGTAGTGGGCCTAATTAAGTAACCACTTGCCTTAGACACACTTGCCTTAGACACCACAAAAGAAACGCGGATAAGCAATGAATTACCCACGGCCTTCTTCTATCCTAAGTGAGCGTGACGGTCCTTAGAGTCATGTCTAGATTTCTTTTAGTTAATGAGGGTAATACGGATGCAAGTTTGTGATTTTTAGGGCTTAGGAAGGGTAATGAACTCCCCACCTAATCTGGATTTGGCTGTGCCCCTTAAATTCCGTATTAATATGCAAACAACCAAAAATCAAAAACACGCACAATTTTTATTGCTTTTTGCGGCGCTGCGAATTTTGCAAAGAAACCTGCAGCAAAATTGTTATTGGAGCAGACAGAGAAGGAGATAAGAAAGTAAGAGAGGACCTGAGTGAATTTGGTACAGAGAAGACCCTAACCCACCGCGGATCTGCCGCGGGAGCTGCCTATTGCCGCGGAAACGCGGTGAACTGTTGGGATCACTGCGCAGAATTTTGTGCACAAGCTCCTGTTCACCTTCTTAGCTCTCTGGAATGATCAGAATAATTTTTCTCTGGCTCCAATGATTCCAGATTTCCTCGCAACAAATCACAACACATTTAGTGTTTGTGCGAATTTAGATCTAAAAATATGATGGAATAAACTTTTCAACTCAAATTTTAAAAACGAACGAATTAGCGCACTATCCCCGGCAACGGCGCCATTTGATTGATTCGAATTCCGGTGTGTATGTAGAAAATGTGTAGAGAAATCACAACCAAAAATATTTGACCGCAATCAATAACGGTGTCGATTTGTAGAGCGTTTGTAAGTGCGGATCGTCCACAGGGAAAGTGTAATCCGTTCGTATTTCGAATTAGATGAATCGAAAATTTAAAGAAAAGAGAAAAGACAATTCATGATTTATAGAATTGAAGTTCAAGAATTGGTAAAATTTAGGTCTAAATCAAGAAAACATTAAAATCAAGAATTGAGAATTTATGATTTCCAAACCAAATATCAAGATTCGAAGTGAGGCTCGTAGGAGTCGATTGAACCTTTAGATGTGATGAAATTTAATGATTACATACTCTTATCCATCGAAGAATTGATGCTAGATCGATGACGATTTATCGAGGTTTAAGGATCTTGCAAAGAAACTAGGGTTTCCTCATCTCATCCTTTGTCCTTTCGATGAATCTCATTCACAAGCTAGTTTCTAGTAAATCAAACAATCGATCGTTGATCTCTAGTTCCGAGCGAAAATAATCAAGAAAGCATTTCGCATCGAAACTAGATCGTCGATCATTCGATTTTCAAGAATTTACAAACTCGTAGGACTTAAGAATTGTAAAAGAATCTAAATCATCATCATCTATTGATCGTCTCGACTCCTTCACGAGCGGAGTTTTACTCAAACATTATCACAAAGAGCACATTCAAGAATCTTGATTGAATCATAATGCTTGAATTAAAAAGATAAGCAAGATATAGAATTGTCACCTTTATTTATCAACAATTTCGTTACAAATCTCTTGAAATTTACAAGAGTAAGAAACTTGATCATCGATTTTGGCTTCGCTCGGCTCCTTGAGTCGCGGATCTCCTTGGATCACTTGCTCCGATGAAGTCCGGCGTCGCTTTCTAAAGGATCGAAGGCTTCATGCTTGATTTGGTACTCGAAATTCTCGATCTTGGTTTTGGAATTGGAATTAGGGTTAGGGTTTGGAGTTACAAGTTGTGTCACTCAACTTGTGTTGGGAATCAACCGAACAACCTTTAGAAGTGAAGCCGAGGGTCCCTTTTATAGCCTTAAGAATGATTAGCTTTCTTTGTAAGCTAGGATTAGATTAGCTTCCCTTGTAAGCTTGGTAGTTAGGAGGAAGGTTCTAGAATTAGTTAGTTAGGGTTAGCTTCCTTCATAAGCTTGGAGGTTAGGGAGAAGCTTCTAGGCTTTAAGGTAGTTACTTGGCTTGCTTTGGAAGCTTGGAAGTTTAGCTTGAATAAGGAGCTTGCTGATCTGGCAGAAGACTCTGGAGAATTCTGGAATTTGTCATTGCTTGCTGAGGTGTAGGCACTGAATGAAGAGTTCTGAAGTGGAGCAGAGATGATGACGTGACATGTTGACCGCGGATCCGCGGCATGTGCCTGCTCCGGCCGCGGATCCGCGGTCACGTGAGGGCTTCAGTGGATGAATTTTCCAGTGCTGCTTCCTTTTGACTTAATGGTATTTTTCTGATATGTTGAATTTTATATTTCTTTCTGTATCAATGCCAGATCAAAAATCTTAGACTTGGCGCATCTTTTATCAGCACTTTGACAATTTTGGCTCGGTTCCTGGAATTTCCTGCACAGATCTTCGAAACAAGTGTTGCGCTATACAAGGATGATGCGATGCCATGATAAACACTCAATTTCCCTTAAAATGTCGGTTTTAGTATACAACACAGGTAATCTGGTATTTTACGACTGTTTTGCTAATATGTGCAATACTTAACCTGAATACCTTTAGATGAATGTAAATGATAGGGAAATTGACGTGTTAAAAATACATTATTTTCGACTGATCACCGCCGGCTACCCTCACCTCACCGTCGACACCCTCGTCGACCTCGCCTTCCTCACCTCTCATCCCTATCCTCCTTCTCCTCACCTATCTAACCCCGACACCCCTTAAACCGATGAACTCGTCACCTCCTCGCCAGTGACCCTGCCTCCCTCGCCGCCATCGCCCCATGACCTCCCTCGCCATCACCGCAACCTCATCTCTATTCCCTCTTCTCCTCAACCTCGCACACACCTCTCTCCAAACCCCGAGCAAACCCCTGCACCAACCGACCCCAACGCCTGCACACCCTACGCGAACCTCGCCAACCTCGTATACTCCATCATCAGCGAGCCCCTGCAACTTCCAAGCACCCCATCGCTTCTACTTACTGTCGACTCCTCCTTCATCTCTGAACCCAACTGAAACCCTAGCTCGAGCAACCCATGGTGCCACCTTCTTCCTTCACCGAGACCCTCACCGGTGAGAACCCATCGGTGCGGAACCCCAACACCAAGCGCAACCCAATCGAGCAGCGCTAACCAGGCCAACTCCAGCGACCACCATCGCCTTCGCCGTGCCATCATCTCCATCTCTTTCTCTCGAACCAGCACCTAGTCGAGATCCCTTTTTGATTGATATTAACTGAGATCCCACATCTGGTCTCCGCGGTCGCAGCAGCAGCGAGAACCGAGGCTCCAATGTGTGGCCTCCAATTATATGAACGATGTGATGATTTCTCTGCCTCTAGATCTCCATTCCGTCAGTGTTCGTGTATGCGCTCAAAGTGTTCGACGGAATGCCCCAGTGGAGTTTTTCCGTAGTTTTATCGCATTCTTACTGCGTGACGTATATCTGTGGATCCCCGAGGCAAGTGAAACTTGCTACATGCTACTATATTATTTATACATATTTATTTCATGATTGAACCTATAAATTGAACCTAAGGCTATTAGTTTCCATTCTTGCATTTCAATGTCAGATTATATCATTATAGACTCGGATCTTAAATTATAACTTGTTGCACCTTAAAGTACAATATCGTGTACCCACATTCGTGGTTAAATTACTTACTAATTAACTGCATAACCCATAGCACTTTTAAATAGTTTCTACCCCGAATACCCGGTTGCATCCATTGAACATATTTTATATATCATTGCATCCCTAGACCATCTAACCCATGATAACGAGATTTAACAATTCCATACTGATTTAAGTGTATGATGCTTAATGTTGGAACCACAACCCTAACCCTAACTCTAATCGATAACCGTACATCTAAATAGTTTAACCTGTATTTATTTGCATATCATATTACATGTTCCAGTTTATCGTTCTATTAGTACCCATGCTTGTTTTGTATACCCATGTTTATGCTAGTTTGATTTTGTGCACCCACTTGACATCTTGTGCACCCTGACATGACTTGTTACGCCTTTTACTTGACACGACATGGTACCGTGCGACTCTTGACATGACATGACACCTAAATACATTACTTGACTTGACCTGAGGTACCATGGCTCTACCTGTTACCTGATCTTATGATTAATGCCAACAAACCTGACTTGTTGTCCTTACGGACCGTTCCTGTTGTCTATCCAGACAAACATGTACCTGCCTGATCCTGTGTTGGCATTAGCTCTAGATTACTTAATACTTGACTTGAACACATATGACTTGGGGGTATGGGGAAATCAATGTTGAAACCTGACTTGTAACTCGACAGTTCTATACCTGTTTTGATCAGTCTTACGGGCTAGGCCAGCCCCGGAGTGATGCTACGGACATCACTCGTCATTACCTACCACCCTTTTACTGCCTTGCGGCACGTCTCGGGTTCAGCCCGAGAGTCATAGACCGTGATCCCGGGCATGCACGGGATACTATTGAGTTACATCGATGATTCATTAAATTGATTTCAAAGACTTGAGAGTAGTTAACCCAATAGACTAGTTTAGATTACTCACTACACATTACCCCACTGTCCTTACTTATATCACTGTTATGCTTGTTTTATCATTTATACTCATACTTGCATGTATTGCTACCCCTGTTTATATTATCGCTTGATGTTATGACGCGCTGACGTCTGGGTTTTGCATGGCCCAGATCCTTCTACCTTTGTTGCAGACTGATCAGGAGTATTGCCGCTGTTAGACCGAGCGGCGAAGATCCTGTTGGTATGCAGTTTTACTTTCCAGGTGTTTCATTTATTGTATCATTTTCTTCCGCATATTATCATTTCTTGACTCTTTTGTTCTGGCTCATGGACATGTACTAGATAGTTTAGTTTACTTTCCTGTTCTTGATATCTTTACAGCCGTAATGTAACTGTGGAAGGATTTTTCCTATCCACAGGTAGCATTGTTGGCTATGTCACGTGCCTATTTTAGCGTACTCTGGGAAGCGGGGTGTGACAAATACTGTCCAACCATTCAATTCCTATCCATCTTACCCAACTGTTGCACCTTCCCTAGACATTGCTTCTACACAGCCATTTGGGAGTTTTCCAAACAACTTTGAATGTTTTACTGAAACGCCTTCACAACCCATGTCTAGTATGGAATAGTCGTTGGAAGAATTTATGGTAGCGTCAAGATAACATATGATGGATCTGAATGCGTCCATGGCCGCCCTTATACAACCTAGTGACCCGGTAGCTAGTTTCCAACTAGCTCCAAATTTTCCAATGTATGATGAGGCGGTTGGACAAATTAAGAATTTGAGTGGAGAAAGTGAGCCGTGCACCCTTCCAAATCAAACTTACTCATCCCCAATTGAATCCCACAATTCCGGTTTTGAATGTCTATCAAGTGTTCCAAATGATTCACCAGTTGAAAATAAAACGTTTAATGAGTTGTGCAACTTTGTAGTGTTTGATTTACCTGATTGTGAAGGGTCCCTTTCGAATGAAACCATCACTAATTCTTTTGACCTCTACACCTCCACTCTAGAATCTGAATTGATTAATATCCATGCTTTTGATGAGATGTCTGAGAAATTTGATTTTCACTTGATCGAAGATATTGACGCTGGGAATATTTTGGATGATGAACCCACAAATTTGGATGAGTTTTTCTTTACAATTCATCATCCCGAGACATTAAATGTTTCTCCCGAACTTCATATGCGTCTTGAATTTGATGAGAATTGCATGGATAAGCTAAATTTTGAGGAGAGTATTGAGGATAGTATTGAGGATGAACCGGTTTTGTTTGATGAGTCGGATTTTCCAATTCATCCTCCTGAACCTTTAACTGTTACACTTCCTAAATCAATACCCTTCATCCTTTCTGTCATTCCGACCACGCAAGAAACCGTATCCCTTTCATTTTCAATGTCTGCTTTACCAAGTTAGACGTATCCATGTTTTCTCACGAATCTTGAGAGATTTGACCTCATTTCTCAGTGGGTTGATAGATTAGCACAATCGCTTTTTACACATCGGCCATTAAAAATTATGCTAATTTATACACTCCATCTCCACCCTCAAGTTCGTATTCAACTTCTTTCTCCCACTTTCTCAGGCTCCTCTTCTATTCTTCCTATAATTTCAGTGAGTGTTGATGAATCACAATCCGATAATTTAAGTTTGATCATTCCAGAAAGTCAACTTGATTTGGATACTTTTGAAAATGAGGTAGATGAGTTTTTCGAGTCTCCTACCTCCATAATTTTTGACAAATCAAGTATGATAAATTCTGGCACAAAACTTACTGACAGCAAAATGTTCAATTATATCGATGAGAGTTTTGAAGAACTTTTTGCTGACGAATTTGCATTCCTAAACGACACGGATTTTGTAATTAATCAACCCCCACCTGAAGAAGTCGAACCACCATCATTTCTTTTTCCCTTCCGCCATTCTTCTCCTCCACCGAGACTGTATACTGCTTCTATCTCCATACGGCCTCGTGTGTTTCTCATTTCTTTTCTCTACACTCCATTCTTTCACCAACCACACCATTATAACGATAAATTTTTTGAATGGTTGGTGCTAACCTTTGGCCTGTGTAAGGCCTTATATAGCTTGATACTGTGTTTTTCTCCTCCCTAACTCTAAACTTTAATGCTTCAACAGTGGAAACACTGTTTCACGTAAGTTTGGGAGGGACCTTTTTGTATATATATTTTGTTTTCTTTTTCTATTAATAATAATAAAAAAAAAGAGATAAAAAAAACAAACAAGGGAGTGCCGACAATTTTGACCCTCTTGGTGTAGCCTAACAATGAGGACACTGTCAATTTTAAGTTTGGGGGTGTGCTCGGTAAGGTCTTCCTTCGCATTCATATGTATATTTTTGCATTTACATACTTATTTTAAAACCCATAAAAATTGAAAATTTTAAAAAAATTATAAAAATTGAAAAGTTCAATTTTGGCCATATTTGACTTAAGTTTAACATGACAGTTGACTAGTTAGGAAAAACTAGATCCTAAACTTAGTAAATTAAAAACCCTAAAAATAACATTTCTTAAAGTTTAACTGTAGAAAATATACGTCCTTGCAGTTTATTTAGAAATAGGCAAATTTTGAGTTCAGTTCTTGGGCTAAGTCAAAATAAGGGTAGAGTATTGAAATTTTTATTGAAGTGTAAGTCTGAAAAATAATTCCGAACCTTAAGTCTAAATTCTGAAAATATATACCCTACAACTCGCACATACACGCACCTTGAAACTTGGGATAGTAGAGGATACCTTGAATTGCTCTTGTCTAAATTCCTTAGTATGAGAAAAAAAAATTAAATAAAAGTATAAGTGTGAATAAAGAGATATAAAAAAAATGAACACTGGTTTTGTAATTACTTAAGGCTGCATAAAATAAAAAATATATAGCGAGGGTACTTTATCACCTAGTGCCTTAGACCAACTGGTTTGGGAGTCACTGCTAAAGCCTTAGGTATTACAAGACGAGGAATTACGCCTAAATGCGCGAACACATTTTGTAATCGGTCGTTAGTACCTCAAGAAGTATTAACGGTCGCATGAAGGATGTGTGAGAAATTTCATCTAAAATTCACCAACTAAAAGTACTTTGGACGATGGACAAGAGTATAATAGCTTGAATTGAATTTCCAAGTGTAGAGGTGATACATACACACACGTAGGGGTATATGATTGGGGTTTGGATGAGAGATATGAATGAAAGATAGGGCTTATACCTTCAGTAGAGATGATAAAAATTCCTAAGTTGAGATGAAACCTTAGAAGGAAATTCAAAAGATGCTGAAATCTTAATAAATTTGCAGAACATATACGATCTTAAGTTAAATGATAAGTGAGTGTGAAAAATATGGGTTGATGATTTCTAAGTTGAAGATAATAAAACTTCTTGCTAGAATACCGAATTGAAGAATGAAAGTCAACAGGCCAAATTGATCGGATTTTGTGGGTAGTATCCGCTGAAAACCCTTAGGAGACAACACTCCTCCTACTAGGGACACCTAGAGGTTTAACGGGTTGTTGCACGAGCTCAGTGCAATCGCGATTCCCTGCGAAAGTGAGGGTAGGATTTTTCGAGAATAAAATTGGCTTTGCTCGGGACGAGCAAAAGATAAGTTTGGGGGTATTTATTCATATCAGAATTTTGCATTAGTATATTTCCCATTCTTAATCATATTACAAATAAATAGGTGCTTTTGATCCATGTCTGCTAAATAGTTGCAGGTTACAGGTTCTCATAACAATTCAGTGAAATTCATGATAAGATGTTACAAAAGTGAGACTACAACTAACAATAGATGAATCCATATGATGCCTAACAGTTCAAGGAACAAATGAAGATCAGCAAACAGTTCAATTGCACAAAACACAAGGGCAGCATAAGATTCAAGACTTTAATGCGAAGCTTACGGTAAAAGTCCACAAATTCTGCATTGTTGGAAATCTGGAAGAGAATTGAAGAGATTCTGAGAGACCAAGTGAAGAAAACAGAAGATAAAAGCAACTTGAAAAAACCCTAAAGACTTGGGCCCATGAGCCCACCAAATGGCCACGGATCCGCGGCCAAACAGGCTATTCTGCCGCGGTTCCGCGGTCGTGCAATGCACGTGTCGGTGGGGTGTCGGTGCTTTGACTCGATCTTTAGGGTTGTTTTGTAATTTCATGTATGGACCAGAATGTAAACCTAAGGGTTTTCCTATCTATAAATAGGAGGGCTCAAAACCAAATAAAGGGTGCCTCTTTCGAGATGCCTCTTTTTAATTTCTAGATTAAATTTTAATTTCCTTGTAATCGTCAAGAGGTCATCAATAAAGGTAGTTTTATATTTTATCGTGCATTCTTTTATCTGAATTTAATTCCTGAATTTTTTATCTGTCTTTTATTATCTACAACTTAGATAGTCTTTTAAAAATTATAAAAATGAATCTTATCATAACTTCCCTAATGAGTGAGTAATTCCTCACTTGTTAGGGTTAGGATTGGGAAGGTTTGAGAGAAGTAAATCTCTCTCTCTCCTTTCTTTGCCCATATGATTTTTATAATAGGATTCTATTTAAATTAACCACACACCGCTCACTACGGCACCCTATCCTTCAAGATAGCGGTGATTCCCTAGTTAGACCGGTTGTGGTTGATTTAAATAGAGGTTAGGGCTAAGAGTTAAGAAAGGACGGACAAGGACCAAAGGGAAGAAACTTAGTTTCTTCCTAGTCGTGCTAATCCCCTTTGTTGACTATTACCCTAACACCTATATTCTTCACTAGGGCTTTGAAAGCGGTAGGTAGAATCCCTTTTCCAAACTAACCTAATCATAACCCTTGCAAGATTTTTAATCAATTTAATCTCATTCTTAGATCATAGAACAAAACCCGACTTGATCGGATTAACTCGTTAGAACATAAAGAAAATGAATCTTTCTCCCTGTGGATCGACCCGTACTCAACCGGCTAGCTACCAAGCGACACCGTTATTGATTGCGGTATTCTTAACTTTGATTTTTAAAACGCATACGCAAAAATCTCTCTCAATCAAATGCATTATTATATTCCCCATTCTTATATTCTCCCTGTGTATTTTTGATGAGTTGCTTTTGCGCTTTGAAATCAAAGAATAGAATATACCGCAATCAAGACGGTGTCGCTTGGTAGCTAGCCGGTTGAGTACGGGTCGGTCCACAGGGAAAACGTGTCTTTTCTTATTGTTCTAACAAGTCAATTCCTATTTGTGGTAGGTTTTGATTTCTATAAAATCTGAAATTGAATTCGATTTGGATTAAAACCTTACCAGGATTAGAATTAGGTTAGTTTGGGAAGTTAATTCTCTCACCGCTTTCTTTGCCCTAATTAAGAATTTAAGTGTTAGGGTAATAATTAACAAAGGGGATTAGCACAACTAGGAAGAAACATTGTTTCTTCCTTTTTGTCCTTGTCCGTCCTTTCTTAACTCTTATCCCTAATCTCTATGTTAATCAACCACAACCGGTCTAACTAGGGGGTCACCGCTATCTCGTGGGATAGGGTGCCGTAGAGAGCGGTGTGTGTTTGATTAACGTAGAGCCCTATTTTAAAGTATTAGACGGGCAAGAAAGGAGTGAGAGATTTCCATCTCTCAAACCTACCCAATCCTAACCCTAACAAGTGAGGAACTACTCACTCATTAGGGGATTAACAATGGAATTCATTTTTTTTTAAATTATTTAATTAACGTGCAGATAATAAAAGATAGATATGAAAAATTGCAGAAATATAAATTGCAAATAAGGAAAATTCAAAATAAAAACTTACTTTTATTGATGCACTCTTTGACGATTACAATGGAATGAAAAATTTAATCTAGGATTAAAAAGAGGCACCCTAGAAGAGGCACGCCTTATTTGGCTTTTAGCTCTCCTATTTATAGATAGGAAAACCCTAGGTTTACACTCTGATCCACATCTGAAATTACAAGACTACCCAAGAAAGCCGGGTCAAAGCACCGACACCACCGACACTTTGCACCAACACGTGCACTGCATGGCCGCGGAACCACGGCCATAAGCCTTGTTTGGCCGCGGTTCCGCGGCCATCTTGAAGGATCTCTGGCTCGTTTTCTCAGGTATTCTTCATGTTGCATTTTACTTCTGGTTTCTTCACTTGGTTCCTCAGAATCTTTTCTACTTTCTTCCAGATTTCCAACCGTGCAGAATTTGTGGACTTTTACCGTTAGCTTCGCGTTGAAGTCTTGAATCTTTGTGCTGCCTCGTACTTTATGCAATCGAACTGTTCATTGATCTTCATTTGTTCTTTAAACTGTAGGCGGCATCATACAGATTCATCTATTTATTGGTCGTAGTCTCACATTTGAAGCGTCTTTTCCTGAATTTCGCTGTATTGTTCCGAGAACCTGTAAGCTGCAACTATTTAGCAGACATGGATCAAAAGCACCTATTTATTTGCAATATGATTAAGAATTGGGAATATAATAATGCAAAATTCTGATATGAACAAATACCCCCAAACTTATCTTTTGCTCGTCCCGAGCAAAACCAATGTTATTCTCGAAAAATCTTATCCTCACTTTCGCAGGGAATCGCGATTGCACTGAGCTCGTGCAACAAGCCGTTAAACCTGTAGGTGTCCCTAGTAGGAGGAGTGTTGTCTCCTGAGGGTTTTCAGTGGATACTACCCACAAAATCCGATCAATTTGGCCTGTTGACTTTCATTCTTCAATTCGGTGTTCTAGTAAGAAATTCTATTATCTTCAACTCAGAAATCATCAATCCGTATTTTTCATACTCACTTATCATTTAACTTAAGATCGTATATGTTCTGTAAATTTATTTAGCTTTTAGTATCTTTTGAATTTTCGTTCTAAGGTTCCATCTCAACTTAGGAATTTTTATCATCTCTACTGAAAATATAAGTCCTGTTTTTCATTCCTATTTCTCATCCAAACCCCAATCATATACCCCTACGTATGTGTATGTATCACCCCTACACTTGGAAATTCAATTCAAGCTATTATACTCTTGTCCATCGTCCAAAGTACTTTTAGTTGGTGAATTTTAGATGAAATTGCTCACACATTCTTCATGCGACCGTTAATATTTCTTGAGGTACTAACGACCGATTACAAAATGTGTTCGCACATTTAGGCGTAATTCCTCGTCTTGTAATACCTAAGGCTTAGCAGTGACTCCCAAACCAGTTGGTCTAAGGCACTAGGTGATGAAACACCCTCGCTATATTTTTTATTTATGCAGCCTTAAATAATTACAAAACCAGTGTTCAATTTTATTTTTTTTTATTCACACTTATACTTAAATTTTTTTTCTCATACTAAGGATTTTAGACAAGAGCATTTCAAGGTATCCTCTACTATCCCAAGTTTCAAGGTGCGTGTATGTACGAGTTGTAGGGTATGTATTTTCAGAATTTAGACTAAAGGTTCGGAATTATTTTTCAGACTTACACTTCAATAAAAATTTCAATACCCTTCCCTTATTTTGATTTAGCCCAAGAACTGAACTCAAAATTTGCTTATGTCTAAATAAACTACAAGGACATATATTTTCTACCGTTAAACTTTAAGAAAGGTTATTTTTAGGGTTTTTAATTTACTAAGTTTAGGATCTAGTTTTTCCCTACTATTCAACCGTCATGTTGAACTTAAGTCAAATATGGCCAAAATTGAACTTTTCAAATTTTATAATTTTTAAAAAATTTCAATTTTTATGGGTTTTAAAATAAGTATGCAAATGCAAAAATATACATATGAATGAGAAGGAAGAAAGCTTACCGAGCACACCCCCAAACTTAAACTTGACAGTGTCCTCACTGTCAGGCTACACCAAGAGGGTCAAAATTGTTTGCACTCCCCTGTTTGTTTTTTTTATCTCTTTTTTTATTATTATTATTAACAGAAAAAGAAAACAAAATATATATACAAAAAGGTCCCTCCCCCAAACTTAAGTGAAACAGTATTTCCACTATTGAAGCATTAAAGTTCAGAGTTAGGGAGAAGAAAAACACAGTATCAAGCTATACAAGGCCTTACACAGGCCAAAGGTTAGCACCAACCATTCAAAAATTTATCGTTATAATGGTGTGGTTGGTGAAAGAATGGAGTGTAGAGAAAAGAAATGAGAAACACATGAGACCGTATGGAGATAGAAGCAGTATACGGTTTCGGTGGAGGAGAAGAATGGCAGAAAGGAAAAAGAAATGGTGGTGGTTCGACTTCTTCAGGTGGAGGTTGATTAATCACAAAATCTGTGTCATTTAGGAATGAGAGTTCGTCAGCAAAAAGTTCTTCAAAACTCTTATCGATATAATTGAACATTTTGCTGTCAGTAAGTTTTGTGCCAGAATTTATCATTCTTGATTTGTCAAAAATTATGGAGGTAGGAGACTCGAAAAACTCATCTACCTCATTTTTAAAAGTATCCAAATCAAGTTGGCTTTCTGGAATGATCAAACTTGAATTATCGGATTGTGATTCATTAATACTCGCTATCATTAAAGAAAAATTAGAAGAAGAACCAGAGAAAGTGGGAGAAAGCAGTGGAATACGAACTTGAGGGTGGAAATAGAGTGTATAAATTAGTACAATTTGTAATGACCGATGTGTAAAAAGCGATTGTGTTAATCTATCAACCCACTGAGAAATGAGGTCAAATCCTTCAAGATTCATGAGAAAACATGGGTACGTCGAACTTGGTAAACCAGACATTGAAAATGAAAGTGTAACGGTTTCTTGCAAGGTCGGAATGAGGATGGAGGGAAGTGATTGAGGAAGGGTGGCGGTTAAAGATTCAGGAGGGTGTACACAGACAGTGGAAGGGACAGGATGTTGGACTCATCAAGCAAACCTGGTTCATCCTCATTACTATCCTTAAAATTCCCCTCAAAAGTTATCTCATCCATGCATTTATCATCAAAATCTAGACGCATATGGGGTTCGGGAAAAATAATTAAGGACTCGGGATGATGATTTGGAGAGAGAAACTTATCCAAATATGTGGGTTCATCATCCAAAATATTCCCAGCGTCAATATCCTCGATCAAGTGAAAATTAAATTTCTCAGACACCTCATCAAAAGCATGGATATCAATCAATTCACATTCTAGAGTGGAGGTGTAGAGGTCAAAAGGATTGGTGATGGTTTCACTCGAAAGGGACCCTTCACAATCAGGTACATCAAACACTACAAAGTCGCACAACTCATTAAACGTTTTATTTTCAACTGGTGAATCATTTGGAACACTTGATAGACATTCAAAACCGGAGTTGTGGGATTCAGTTGGGGATGGGTAGGTTTGATTTGGAAGGTTGTACAGCTCACTCTCACCACTCAAATTCTCGACCTGTCCTACCGCCTCATCATACATTGAAAAATTTGGAGCTAGTTGGAAACTAGCTACCGAGTCACTAGGTTGTATAAGGGCGGCCATGGACGCATTCAAATCCATCATCTGTTGTCTTGAAGCTACCATAAAATCTTCCAACGATTGTTCCAGACTAGACATGGGTTTTGAAGAGGTTTCAGTAAAAGATTTAAAGTTGTTTGGATATTGGAAACTCCCAAATGGCTGTATAGAAGCAATGTCTAGGGAAGGTGCAAAAGTCAGGTAGGATGGATAGGAATTGAATGGTTAGACAGCATTAGGATCAACATTTGGATAAAAAGGTGAATGAAATTATTGATCCCAAGAACTGGAAGTGTTGAAAGGAGTAAAAGATCGGTTACGAGATTGTTCAATATGTTCAGCAATAGACATGGGTTTCGGTGTTACAACAGGACTCGAAAAAGTAGTATCAACGTAAGAAAATGGTGAAGGTTGAAATGGTTGATATAAGGTGGATTGCGGAGTCCAACTGAATGCCCTAGACGCGTCTATTCGATCTTTCAAAGAAATTTTGGGCATGGAGGGGTCGTCCGAAATTCGACCAAAATAATGAGCGTAGGAAGTAATGTCTGGTTGAGGGTACCAAAATTCGGCAAGAGTTTTGCGAGGTGGGGTGCCCATGATGTGATGAGAGAAAGGAGAAGAAAAAGAATGTGATTTTTTTATAATTTTTTTATAATTTTTTTTTAAAATGTTTGTTTTTGGAGTTTTGAAATTTTTGAAAGTGTTTTTTTAGAAAGAGTTTTGAAAAAATTTGTACGGACTTACGGCACAATTTCAAATAATCACAATTTAAGCATGCACAATCAAGCCTAGAGTTAGGGTCTCCTAAGTCAACTAGACTGCTCCTAACTGTTCCAAAATGACAAGTTGTGAGATATCTCTCAAATCGCCTCTTCACCGCCAATTGTGACCAGGTAAGCACATATGAAGAAAGGAGGGTTTCGCTCACGAATCACCGTGAGACGGGCCTTTTAAAATTACCTTTCTTACTTGTTTAGCCTAGGCACCACAAAATCAGGTTTAGATATACGATTGAATGCCCACAACCTTCCTCTGTCCTATTGAGCACGACAGTCCTTAGTTGGCTGAGTCTAAATATTTTTTAATTAACTCAAGGGTGATGCATATGCTTTTTAGTGATTTTTGGGGTCTTAGGAAGGGTAATGAAATCCCCACCCAATCTGGATTGGTGTTATAGCTCCTTAAAAGTCCGTATTAATTATGCAAAGCAGTTAACACATCAAAAACACTTGCAAATTTTTTTTTATTTGGCAGCGCAAAGAATCCTGCACAAAAACAATTTATTGGAGAGGGAGAAAGATTTTGCGCAAAGAACCCTGCAGGAAAAATTTTCAGTGGAGCATAGGGTAGGAGAGGGGACAAAAATACTTACAGAAAATTTTGGGGTGCTGACGTCAGCAGTTCACCGCGGTTCCGCGGTCAAACGCTTGAATCCGCCGCGATTCCACGGTGGTTAAGTTGGTTTGGATCTCCAAAATTTTTCTGTTGTCTGCTGTGATTCTCCTATGTCTGTTCAGATCTCTTGTTTGTTGATTTGTTCACTGGCTTTTTCCTGATCTGAATCAGTCCATCTTCTTTTCCTGCGCAATTCACACAATACCTCTCAAAAAGAACAAGATGAATTTTTTTATCTTTTTTGTTTTAAATTTTTTCAATTTTTATAATTTTTTATTTTTTATTTTTTTTAACCCGAAATTACACAAAGAAAAAGACTACCGTCTCCCCGGCAACGGCGCCATTTTATTGGTCGTTCTTTATGCGTGTACGTTTTGGCCACAGGGAGACTATAAGATTATTTTAGATTTATCAGTATATTTTTGGCTTTAATAAAATTATTTTATTTATTTAAAGTTTAATATTGTGTCGTGGTGGATTATATTATAGTTATCTAGTTGTTAGATAATTGTTTGCTAATCTAATAATATCTTGTTTAATATCCATATAATATATTTATTTGTTGCACATCTATCATTTGGATATATATTAGTATGATGGTTTTAACAAAAGCTATTTTTGTTGGTTAGATTTAGAAAGGTATGATAATGTATTTTTGTTTGATAATTTTAATAGTTATGATAGTTATATATTTAGAAATCCTTCTAAATCGTTAATTAATCTTTTCAAACGGTTTGTTTTGGGGTACATCATTAAAATACGAGTTTTGTGTAATATTTCTTCTATCTATATATATATGTATATCAATTATAATCCTATCTCTCTCTCCCTCTCTCGATTCTTTCTCTTCCTCTCCTCACGTCGCCACCAACGTTGACTGAGAACCCTACATTAACCGGCCACCTCCTTCTTCTTTCTTAAACCACGGCATCTTCTTCGATTCTCATCATCTCAACAGTTGAAACCCAACAACCATCGCCGTAACCACCGTCTCGCCTCAAGCACCATCACCATCCCCTTCATCCTGTTCGAGACTCCACCAACCAGATCATCAACCAAGAACCTTTTAGCCATCGACCAAAGGTGCTACTGCCGCCGTCGTTGCCAGAGCACCATATCACCGTCGACCCAACACCAAATTGCAGCCATCTTTCTCGTCTCCGTCGTCTCCGAAGCAAGTATCTAATACTTGTTCGTACATGCTAGCTACAACGACAATTACGGTCGTCATAATATTATTTTATAACGGTTAAAATTAGTATATACTTTAAGAGAACAATCATGCTTAATTAATAATATTATTTTGATAGGTATTGATTGTTGCAGATTGTTAACTAATATTATCTATAGTTTAATATTGGATATATATATATATATATATAACATGTCCAAAGTAATACATTAATTGTGCATGTGTACATTATAACTTTAATATATTTCAAGAATAGGTTTCATAGTTTAGTTTTATATAAATTCATTAATATGGCTTATAGGCATCTTAGTTTATTTATGTTGGTATCGTTAACTATGTTGTCTGGTTTATTTAATGATGATCAATATATATATATATATATATATATATATATATATATATATATATATATATATATATATATATATATATATATATATATATCTACCGTTTTGCTAACTGTTGCAACCTGAAACTAAGCCCAAGTCTTTTCGGAAAATAGTGTACATAATAATGAAACCCTTGTTGAAACTCATATTATGATCATTAGTTTATATTATATATAATAATCGCTGTTGCAAAATATAATTCGAAAATATTATAGTTTACACATGAAACGTCATCGCCAAGCGGATACAACAAATTTGGAATTTACTGCACACCTTATGTTATAAAATTCATTATAAATTATAGAAAAATTATTAGCACATGTTCTTTAGTTTGTTACGAAGCTAACTCATAATACTGTAACCCTGTGAAAGATTTAATTTCAAAATAAATAGTTTAAATAATGTAAAATGTAAATGAAAGTATCTCTGGACTGCTGTCCAGGGAAATTCCAGTAACAAACTTTCTACTTCAAACTTTAATAACTTTTTGGAGGTACAACATGAGATACTTTAACTTATAATAATGAAAATCTTATTCAATTATCTTTGTTTTGGTATATGACACGTCCCTTTTAGAGGACGTTTGTTATTTTTAAGCTATTTTACAAATCAGAGTGACGCTAAATTTCTGAACGGAACTTTCTTGGGCATGGTAAATCAACGGCACTTTTATTGTTATTAATCGGATTGAATATGCTATCCTTATTAATGTTGTTATCTTGATCTTGTACATGATATGATTATGTTTTCCCTGACATGCTTGTATATTGCTATCATGTTATTGTTATTATACTGATACCGTTATCGTATCAGTACATGCTTGCCATGTAATGTTTACCAATGCCAACAACTATTGATATTGACTTGATTAACTGGAATGTCTTGATCGACATGACCTGTATCTGTACTTAATTATTCATGTGTTGGCATTAGGTAAATATTTAATTGATTCCTGACTTGAATATGAAATCTGGGGAAAAGGGGGAAATCAAGAATGAAACCTGACTTGTAATTCAACAGTTCATTACTTGCTAGAGACTGATCAGTCGATACAAGATTCAGGCTCTGGAATGATGATTTTGACATCATTCATCTATACATGACATTGTTTTACCGTCTAGCGGCACGTCTCAAATTCAGCCCCGAGAATCATGACCATGGTCCCGAGATACTATTGAGTTACATCGAGAATTATATTAATTGGTTTTAAATACCTGTAAGATAGATAACTTAGTAGCATGGACCCATAGGATACACTTAATTGATTGTTCCGTTAGATCTTGCTCTTTACATCATATGCTATTGCTATTGCTTATTGTTTATACCCATGACATCGAGATTAATGCATATGACATACTATATTCCATACTGGTTGTATTATTATTATTATGATATTTATGACGCACTGACATCTGGGTTTTGCATGGCCCGGATTCTTAGACTTTAGCATAGGAGGATCGTGAGTAAGTTAACAGAATTGTGGATCAGTAAGGAGCATTCCGCTGATATAGTTCTTATTATGGTTTAGGTATTCTTGTTTCTTCCTTGGATCTTTATTGCTTCCGCTATCGTTTCATGTTATTGTTTATCGTGGCCATTGGACATGTTTAGAGATAAATATTTATATTATTGTTCATGATTACTGATTGACAGCTGTAATATGATTATGGAAGGACGTTTTCTTACTGTGGGTTGCATGGTTGGTTTTATTATGCTCCCGTATTTGTGTATTTTAGGAAGTGGGGTGTGACAAGATTTTGTTGGTATCAAAGCATAAGTTTAAACTAAATGGGCTTGGTTGAATTTGTAGTTAGGTATGGTACCCAATACATTGACCTTGAAACCCTTGAACGATAGGAACATGTCTTACCATACTATTGTCTTATCATTCGAATTCTTGAATCATATCTCTCACTTATACTCTTTTATCTCGACGATATAGAAATGACATTGCATTTCATCTTGTAATCATCTTAATTCCTTATTGTTTCTCCCATTTTATTCTATTGACTCTGATAGTAGGATTTGGGCGACTCAGATGGAGTTATATGATTATAATTATGTACCGCGGTATGGTTACAATGCGGTACTCTTTTTTAGTAACTTAGAGTCCTATTTTGGTTCATTTTCCTTGACTAATGTTCGTTGTACTACTTTATTTTCTCTCAGTTTCATTGCTTACGAACCTGTGTCTTAACATGAACTTGAATCCAATAACCACGTTATTTTTCCTTTTCCCGTAGTAACAGATTCTTTTGCGTTTCGAAGGACGGGGAGAAACACGAAGTGCATTTAAAGATTGCAGCAGTTCGAGATTAGTTGAGTGGGAGCTGGGACAGACCGCTTTGGAGACGATCAGGTGTAAGATGGTTGATTGAGGAAGTTTTCAAGACCCGCCTCATTTTATCAAAGTAGCGCAGCGGAAGTGTGGTGGGCTGATAACCCACAAGTCTTAGAACAGACTTGCAAATTCAGGAAGATAGGAGCTGTTTGTGTGTTTGCTGCAAGGTGAGGTTCGTGAACAAGTTGCAAATGAAGTACCGATAGTTGTTCGGGAATTCATGGATGTGTTCAAAGAAATCTCGGGTTTACCACCAAGCGAGATGTAGAGTTTGCGATTGACCTTATTCTTGGAGCATCACTAATTTCGAAGGATTATTATCCGATGGCATCGGTGGAACTGGAAGAAGCAAGTCGCGGAATTATTAGAGAAGGGCTGGATTCGAAGCAGCGGTTCACCTTAGGGAGCTTTATTTCTATGAGTCAAGAAGAAAGATAGCACGCGGAGAATGTGCATAGATTATCGAGAGCTTAATCGGGTGACCATCAAGAACAAGTACCCAATCCCTCGCATAGGCGATTTATTCGATCAACTCAGTGGCGCGAGAGTATTTTCGAAGCTAGATTTGCGATCAGATTATCACCAAGTTCGAGTAAAGACAGAAGACATCTGCTAAACTGCGTTTCAAACTCAATACGGACATTACAAGTATTTAGTGATACCGTTTGGAGTTACTAAAGCACCGGGGGTATTTATGAATTTAATGAACCGGATCTTTTCGCTATATTTGGATCGATTCGTAGTGATTTTCATCGATAATATTCTGGTGTATTCAAGGAGCAAAGAAGTGTATGAAAAACACTCGAGGATCGCACTGCAGGCATTGAGGTAAGGGAAGCTGTATGCTAAGATGAGCAAGTGCAAGTTCTGGCTCAATGAAGTGAATTTCTTGGGTCATGATATCCGAAGATGGAATCGCGGTTGACCCGGAAAAGATTGCGGTTGTTCGTGATTGGTCGACTCCAAAAACTGTAGCGGAGATTAGAAGTTTTCTTGAGCTTGCTGGTTATTATCGAAGGTTTGTGAAGAACTTCGCTCGGACAGCGGAACTATTAATCAAGTTAACGTGAAAGGAGGTACCATTTGTTTAGTCCGAGAAGTGTACGCAAGCGTTTGAGGCATTGAAGCAAAGATTAACAACCGCTCCTATTTTAACTGTGCCAGATGATTCCGGAGGTTTAGTTTTTCATAGTGACACATCGGGAAGAGGCTTGGGATATGTTTTGATGCAGCATGAAAAAGTGGTAGCTTATACGTCGAGACAGTTGAAGACTCATGAAAAGAACTACCCAACTCACAACTTGGAGCTGACAGCAGTTATCTTTGCACTAAAGATTTAAAGACACTACTTATTGGATGAGAAGGTCGAGATATTTACCGATCATAAGAGCCTAAAATATGTGTTCACGCAGAAAGAGCTCAACATGAGGCAGTGTAGATAGTTGGAGCTGATTGCTGACTATAATCTTGATCTAAAGTACCATCCGGGAAAAGTGAATGTTGTACCGGATGCTTTAAGTCGGTTGCCAGTAATGCGGATGTTGACTTCGTAGAAGGAGATTATAGCGGACTTTCAAAGATTTGAGTTAGAGATCGTGTTACCGGATTCTTTGGGATTGTTGATGCAATTGAAAGTATAGTTGTTGTTGATAGATAGAATCAAGGCAACACAGTTGCAAGACCCTAAATTGCAGAAGTTTCGAGGGCAAATTGAGATAGGTCTTCGAACGGACTTGTTGATTCATGAAGATGGTTCGTTAAGGTACGACAGTTGACAGTTGATTGTGTGTGCCAAAAAGAGAAGTTCAAGAAGAAGTTATGTAGGGAGCTCATAATTCAGCATATTCGGTACATCTGGAAGGTATGAAGATGTATAGGGATATGCGACAATATTTTTGGTGGGAAGGCATGAAAAGAGAGATCGCTCGTTTCGTGTCAAGATACTCGGTATGTCAGCAAGTGAAGGCTGAACATCAAAGGGATGCCGGTTTGTTTCAACCACTTCCGATTCCTCGGTGGAAATAGGAACATATAACCATGTATTTCATGACAGCTTTACCACGGAGTTCAAAGAGCAATAATGCAGTTTGGGTGATCATCGATCGACTGACCAAGGCAGCTCACTTTATACCGTTTTGAGTTGATCAGTCAACGGAGGCGTTAGCTGAGATATATATGTAGGAGATCATGAGATTACACGGAGTGCCAGTGAATATTGTTTCTGATCGTGATACCCGGTTCCTATCACAGTTTTGGAGGAGTCTATAAGAAAGTTTGGGAACTCGCTTGAACTTTAGTACGGCCTATCATCCTCAGATAGATGGACAATCCGAAAGAACGATCCAAACTCTTGAAGGCATGTTGAGAGCTTGTATGTTAGACTTCAAGTGTTCATTGGAGGATCATTTACATTAGTGGAGTTCTCATACAATAACAATTTTCAAGCGACTAAACAAATAGCTTCATTTGAAGCATTATACGGTCGTAAATGTCGTTCGCCTGTATGTTGGGACAACGTTGGAGAAAGGAGACTGTTGGGACCGGAGCTTATTGTGCAAACCGTGGAGAAGGTTGGTTTGATTTGTGATCATATGAAGGTGGCTCAAGATCGACAGAAAAGTTGGGCAGATACTGGAAGAAGCCCGTTGGAGTTTGCTGTTTGTCACACCCCACTTCCCAAAATACAAAATTTCAGAACGTAACAAAACCAGCCATGCTACCTATGGTAAGGAAATATCCTCCCATACTCACATTACGACTGTCTATCAGTAATCAAGAATAATAATATAACTGTTTATCTCTAAATATGTCCAATAGCCACAAACGATAACAGGAAATAGTAGCGGAAGCAATAAAGATCCAAAAAATAACTAACCATCAATAAAAGCTCACTGATCGACGGTCCTGTCGAAGTACTCACGTGCTAAGTCAAGTATCTGGGTCATGCAAAACCCAGACGTCGGTGCGTCGTAAATATCATAATAATAATAATAACCAGAACAGTGTGCTATACAGAATGTCACATGCAAAATAAGGTATAAATATAAACAAACAATCACAGATGTTATAACAACATGCTATAGGTATGTCACATGTATTCTAAAATCTGTGTTTCTAGGTTATTTATCCTAACGGTATTTGAAACCAATTAATGTAATTCTCCTCGTAACTCAATAGTATCCCGTACGTGCCCGGGACCACGGTCATGATTCTCGAGGCTGAATCCGAAACATACTGCTAGGCAGTAAAACAATGTCATGTACAGATCAATGATGTCAGTATCATCATTCCGAGGCCCGAAGCCCATATCGACTGATCAGTCTCTGGAAAGTAGTGAACTATTGAGTTACAAGTCGGGTTTCATTATTGATTTTCTCTTTTCCCCCAGGTTTCGTGTTCAAGTCAAGTATCACTAGAATGTCTATATAATGCCAACACATGAATAATCGTGAGCAGATCTTGTCTAGCAAAAGAACAAGTCAGGTCAATCAGGATAACATGTCAATATTGTTAGCATCGGTAGGTATTACAGGCAACATGTATTAACATGATAGCAAAAATAGTACAGTTTGGTAGGTTACAACTACGTCAAGGATAACTAATCATATCATGTACAAGACCAAGATAATAGTATTAACAGGGATAGCATATTCAATCTGATTAATAACTATAAAAGTGGTGTTGATTAACCATGCATAAGAAAGTTCCGTTCAGAAATTCATCGTCACTCTGATTTGTAAAATAACTTAAAAATAACAAATGTCTTCCAAAAGGGACGTGTCATATACCAAAATAAAGCTAATTTAATAAGGTTTTCATTTTTATGAGTTAAAGTATCCCAGGTTGTTCCTACAAAAAGTTGTGAACGTTTGAAATTGAAAGTTTGCTGCTGGAATATCCCTGGACAGCAGTTCAGAGGTATTTGCATTTACAGTTTACGTTATTTAAAAAATTTATTTTGCAAGTAAATATTTCACAGGGTTATAGTATTCTGAGTTAGCTTCGTAACGAACTAAATAACATGTACTAATTATTTTTCTATAATTTATAATGAATTTTATAAGGTAAGATATATAATAAATTTCAGGTTTGTCGTATCCGCTTGGCGACGACATTTCATGTGTAAACTATAATATTTTCAAACTATATTTTGCATAACATTTTAAAATGCATCTTAAAAACTAATTAATGATATACTGATTATATAGATATAAATGGTATAATGATAATAATAAGAAATATTACAACGATATATATATTTATAGATATAATTATAACATGTCGCAAGTTGTAAACTTGCGTACACTATATATTATAAAACTGATTAACCTTAAATAACTACGATGTATAAATTATATAGATATGATTGTATGATAATAATAATAATAATAATAGTATGACAATATATAAGTAAATTGTGTAAACCATAGTATGTAGTAAGTTGTAAACTTGTCTCGAAACAAACGCGATAAACGGAATCAACACCACGCTATACAAATCAACACCAAGTTTTGATGGCTTGGTTAAGGTTCTAGAATGCGGCTGGAGTTGCGTCGACAAGGATGAGTGTGGGCTTGAAAAACGAAAAGGAAAATATATAAATTGATGAGGGGAAGATTTAGTTAGAGGAGAGAGAGAAAGAGATAGGTTATGTGGAAAGAGAGAGAAAGTTTTCTGTTTTATAAAACATAAAGTATATAATAGTATAGTTTATATTAGGTTATAAATATATATTATAGTTTAATACGACTAAAGATAATATCAAACTACACTCCGTCTCCACCAAAATTTCACCAAAATATATTTTGGAAAAATAATACATATACGTAACCTTTTTAACTATAATGCAAGAATATTATTTAAATATCTCATACCCCTTATTTAAGATTTTAAATATGTTTGAATCTAAGAAATATTTGGTATCCAGATTCTATTAGATTTAAGCATAATAGATAAAAGTCAAAATAAAATATGGGATGCTTAACCATATGATGGCAGTTAACAAATATAAATTATCTTTAACGTGTGGCTACCAGAAGATATAAACATATGATTTAGATATTATATTTATATATATATATATATATATTGTCACGCCATGCTTCCCAATAGACGGAAACGGTGATGTGGCAAGCCCGCAATGTATTTACAATGAAAATACGTTAAGCGTAATTAAGCAATATAACAATGTGCAAGAATGACAAGAGTAATAAAATGAAACAATAACTTTATTTACACTCAACTTTACATACAACTGTCTGAAAATAAAAGATACAATAATAAAACCAAATGCCTAAATAATGGCATACTGAAAGTAAGTGCAGGCAGAAAGAAGCTAGTAGTCTGGCTGAGTAGCAAACTAGTCCAAGTCCTCCGGACCCAGCTCTATCTCCTCAGAGTCCGGTCCTCCTGATGAACATTCCAAAGAAAGAAACAGAAAGAAATGTCTTCAGCGAACTAGCGCTCGGTAAGTCTCAAAAGAAGTAAGAGAAAATAGTATATAATGTGAATAGAAACCAAATGAACCGAGGACGGGTAAAGTTGTATATGATCATTCACAGGTATAGGATAGTTATTCTAACATGGTTATTTATAGTTTGATAAAGAAAGTATTCATGTATACGAGAGGAGTTCATCTTACCCCGTGGACTATAGTAACATGTAGTACAAGGCCCCGTCATAATCCACAGGACAACGGCACATGAATTCATGTAGGTGTCTTTTAAAGTGACATCTCGTGCCACGATATACGTTCCGTACCAATCTACCCCTTTATCCCTACGTATTGAATTGTATAGATTAAGATTATAGGTCTTGGCTGAATCCATGGTTATAAAATGTACAGGTTCATGTTCAAGATGTAATCATGTATTCAAGTATTTATGTCAAGTTATAACTATGGTTCGGTCAAGTCGAATCAAGTATTCAAGTTTGAATTTGATATTTGAATTCGAGAGCTCAGGTTCATGATCAAATATTCAAGTAAGTGTTTGATTTTGGATTCTAGTTTGAGTTTGGATTCAGGTTGAAGTCAGAAAGAAAGGACTTAGTTCTATTTCTTAAGTTCGGGAGTAATCAGCAACTGCTGCACATGGACGGCTGGATTTGTGTCTTTTTCTAAGACAGTTGCCATTGATAACTCCATTAAGTTGTCTAATCTGAATAGGCAAGCACTCACTTTCTTCGGCTTCCTGGGGCTCAAGAGAAATGATACCGTTTAAACATATATTAATCTAGAATCCTTAAATATAGTTTGCATATCTCGACGGGGTTTTATGAAAAATACTTTAATATAGTTTAAAAAATAAATCTCGAGGGTGATTTGTAATATTTAGGGTTTTCATGAACATGTATTTTGATTGTTATGGTATTTTAGTGATAAAAACCTAGCTTTTAAAAGTTTATGGTATTTTTATGAAAAATGGCTCTTTTGGAAACTTGATGATATTTTTCATTTAACTTTAACCTTTCATTTTAAAATATGATTTTTCATAATTTGTTTTACTGAAAATACGGTTTCATAATTATATATAATTTTCCAAAATTTTAGTTTTGTTTAGAAAAATTCATATTTCTTAAAAAATGTATTTTTATTTCCTTTCGAGACCGAATACTTCGTGAGAAGTTCTGCATCTCGCTCTACTATCCCAAGAATATACGATAATCCGCACCATCTAATAGCGGATCCCCTAACGAGGGTTGTAGAGGCGTATTTGCCAAGAATTTAAAAATCTCGATTAAAAGAAACCTGTTTTTATAAAAGTGTGCTATTTTAATATAAAACCTATTTTTAAAATTAGCCATAGATTTAGAACCTCATGCTATGAAACCATAGTATGCGTGTGGGGTAGGTCGTTATCCCATAAAGTTTTCATAAAGGTAGATAAACTAGTTATCGAAAAAGGTTATACTAAAGTTCATGGTATTTTAATGAAAAAGTTCGTTATATGATTATTTCATATGGAAATTTTATTAAACTAAAAACTAAATGATTGTGTTCTCCTCCGAAAGTCCGGGAAGACAAATGTCTTGCCTGAATTTGGGGGCAGATGCTATTTGGTTTTATCCGTCCACGTCTCCGAAGATGCCAAGTTGATCTGTGTCACCATGTATCGGGGGTTTAGACGGATGTGGCCGTTGTAGTAGACTTCGTCAGATTCCCCCTCGTTTGAGAGGGTTTTGATTGTGGGGATGCTCTTCCCTGCAGGCGTAAGCCCTGCAGTTAATTACGCTACCGCATCACGGTAACCACTTTCTCTTTCTCCAGATGGTCACTTCGTGTCGTGTATGTTTGTTTTATTTTTAGTTGCCCGTGGATTGTATACGGAGACTAATTTATGTTGTCGCCCGTAGGGCGTGGATTAGTCCAAATCCGTATCTTCTTAGATTTGGGTTTGGGTTAGGTTTAAGGATCGTTAATCTCATTTGAGACTAAGATCAACTTAAACGTTTGTTGAAGATACGTTAATCTAATTTTAGACTAAGATCTACTCAACAGGATCATTTAGATCCAACAAAAGAGCATTTGGGCTCTATTGTTTTAGTTTAGGGACGTTGCGGTCCATAAGTTTAGGAACCTCATAGTCCGTAAAGTTTAAGGACATCATAGTCCATGAGTTTAAGGACCTCATAGTCCGTAAAGTTTAAAGACATCATAGTCTATGAGTTTAAGGACCTCATAGTCCATAAAGTTTAAGGACATCATAGTCCATGAGTTTAAGGACCTCATAGTCCAGTTTAAAGACATCATAGTCTAGTTTAAAGACCTTATAGTCTGTAAAGTTTAAGGACATCATAGTCCATGAGTTTAAGGACCTCATAGTCCATGAGTTTAAGGACCTCATAGTCTAGTTTAAAGACATCATAGTCTAGTTTAAAGACCTCATAGTCTGTAAATTTTAAGGACATCATAGTTCATGAGTTTAAGGACCCCACAGTCCGTAAAGTTTAAGGACATCATAGTCCATGAGTTTAAGGACCTCATGGTCCAGTTTAAAGATATCATAGTTTAGTTTAAAGACCTCATAGTCTATAAAGTTTAAGGACATCATAGTCCATGAGTTTAAGGACCTCATAGTCCATAAAGTTTAAGGACATCATAGTCCATGAGTTTAAGGACATCATAGTCCATGGGGTTCTGGTTTAACCAGTTTGAGGGTGCGCCAAAAGTTATTGGTTATCGGGACCCTCCACCTCTCTGAAGACGTTGAAGAATTACAACGACATGTATCAGAGGTGTGGAGAGATGTACCCTTGAACCAAATTCCAGATCGAGGGGAGAGATCGTGGTGGAATGAACATCATCTTAGATGCCAGGAGTTCATTAGCTATTTCTGGGACTCGGATCAATTTTGAGAAAACCTGAGTATAATGAGGGCTCGGCTGATTGATGACCAAAAAAGGGTTTTGGCTTCAGGAGACTTGGTTAATTTGGGCTAATGTTGGCCTCTCATAGTGTTAAACACTAGTGTATGATCAGCGCTCACGTGCTCCCACGTGAGGCGCTTGAAATAGTGTTAAACACTAAGAATTTGAGGCGCTCACGTGGGATCACGTGGGCGCTTGAAGTAGTGTTAAACACTAAGAATTTGATGCGCTCACGTAGGGTCACGTGAGACACTTGAAGTAGTGTTAAACATTAAGAATTTGATGCGCTCACGTGGGGTCACGTGATACGCTTGAAGTAGTGTTAAACACTAAGAATTTGATGCGCTCACATGGGGTCACGTGAGGCGCTTGAAGTTGGCGATGGTCCTTTGGGTTTATTCCCTTGTTTCTTTTCTGAATGCTAAGCACTATTGGGTCATGTGGGATCACGTAAGGCGCCCCAAGAATGGAAACGGCCCTTTGATTTATTCCCTTTCTTCTTTATAAAAGTTAAGCACTGCTTGGGGTCACGTGGGGTCACGTGAGGTGCTCCAAAAAATAGGTTTTATTCTATTTTCTCTTTTATAAGTTAAGCATTGCTTGGGGGTCACGTGGGATCATGTGAGGCGCCAAAAAAAAAAATAGGGTTTATTCCCTTTTCTCTTTTATAAGTTAAGCACTGCTTGGGGGTCACGTGGGATCACGTGAGGCGCCCCAAAAAATAGGGTTTATTCACTTTTCTCTTTTATAAGTTAAGCACTGCTTGGGGGTCACGTGAGGCCCCCCAAAAAATAGGGTTTATTCCTTTTTCTCTTTTATAAGCGCTGAGCACTTCTCAGGGGTCACGTGGGATCACGTGAGGTGCCCCAAGAATGGAAACTGCCCTTTGATTTATTCCCTTTTCTCTTTTATAAGTGCTGAGCACTTCTCAGGGCTCACGTGGGATCACGTGAGGCGCCCTAAGAATAGAAACTGCCCTTTGATTTATTCGCTTTTCTCTTTTATAAGTGCTGAGCACTTCTCAGGGGTCACGTGACTAGATCTCATTCTTTCCCTATTTGCTCCTCAAAGGTTTTCACGTGGGATCACGTGAGCTTTTATGTATCGTTTGAATGTTAATGAATCATCAGGCTGTTCTTCTATGGTTCCGAGGGATCAAGTTCTCCTTTTGTTCTTTGTAGGGATTAAATTCTTTTTAAAGGGTTAAACCCTAGTTCCAGAGGAATTAAATTCCTATATGTTTTGTAAGAGTTAAACTCTTTTGGATTCAGTTCTTTCCCCTAGGTTTTGAATCTGCATGACAGAATCTTCCCGATGAGAATTAAATTCTCAACTTGTGAGGAGATCTGCTTCTGCAAATCTTAACCAGATGAAAAACTAAGTTCTTTTAGGAGAGTTAAACTTTTGGTTTGAGAATTAAATTCTCTTTTTGTGGGAGCTTTTGGGAGGGGTTCCCCTTCTTTAGAGAATTAAATTCTCTCTCTATTTTTCTTCCCCTCTCCCTATATCTCTATCTTTTTGAACTTCGAGTTTATCGGGGGGTTCCTCCGTTTCTCCCTCTGTTCTTATTTATAGGAGAAAGAAAAGAATCAATTTTTTCAGAAAATCTCTCATTGAGAGATGTTGATTGATTTTATAATCAACCAAAATGATGTTTTAGATCAATCGGTGAATTTTATTCACCGTTGGATTTTTAATCCAAAGGCTCTCTGTTTAACAGAGAAGATTTCTTGTTTGTTTAGCAAGATTATGAATATCTTGTTAGTTTTAACAAGATTAGAATTTTATTCTATCAAATCTTTTTAGTTTAACAAGATCAGAAATATATTTTCTTAATATGGATATCTTGTTAACCTAGAATTTTATTCTTGTTATATGATTAGGAAAATATTTTCCTATGATAGATTTTTATTCTATCAAATGATCACCGCTGGATCTTTGATCCAAGGGTCCTCTGTTTAACAGAGAAGATCTTTCTAGTTTAAAGAAGATCAAGAAAATATTTTCCAAATAGAATTTAATTCTAGAATTTGATAGGAACATTTTAAATTAGGGTGCTCACATGTTTTTCATGTGATTGGAAAAAGCACTCACGTGTTTAACACGTGACCCCTATTGTGGGTTTTAGCCTGTTTATGTTCAGCGCTCATATGCTTTGCATATGAGCGCTCACGTGTTTTACACGTGAGGCCTGTTTGACCATTAATTGTTTTACTCAGCGCTCATACTCTTTGCATATGAGCGCTCACGTGTTTTACACGTGAGGCCAAATTTTGAGGACTCTCCCCCTTTTTATAAGAGAACAAGTAACTCTTGGCCAAAAATTTTGGCGGGAACAAATGCCCCCCACTACTTTACCTACGTAAGCATGTACGTGGGTGAAGTAGTGCAAAGTATTGTGTGACCGTAGAATTGATGGCTTTAGAGACAAGTTTAGGGTCCTTATAGCCTAAGACTTTTTCCATCTTCATGAGCCGTAAGGGTCTCAAGTAGGTTTTTCTCTCTACAAGTCGAGAGGATCTTGTAGATGCAAATTCTGCCTAGAAATCGTGAGGATTTCTAAGTGTTCATCGCCTCTGTGAGTCGTAAGGATCTCACTCAGGTATTTTCCTTACAAATCGTGAGGACCCGTAAGTAGCTTCTTTATTTCATTGGCGAATGTGTTTTTGGCAAATGTGGCTCGTAGATAGTCCACCTTGACCTCCTTGCAGGGCAGTGATTGTTAGTTATATGTATGCCCTAGAGGCCATTACTATACATAGGATGTATATTGTAGTGGATGCTGGGACATATATAGGGAGGACTTTCTTGCTCGACATGATAGTATGCTATCTGGTTGTACTTTACCTTAACGTGTACACTGATTGTCTCTCTGTTACATGTTGGTAAAGCCCTTAGGATGTGTACTTGACTACCTGGACTATGATGCGGATCATACTAGTGGGGACATGGTAGTCCATAAGTACATCCTTCAAAGTCCCTAGTCGTGGGTGTATCGAGACGGGGCATCGATATATCAGAGTAGACTAGCGTGTACCTTCTCGACCCATACAGATGGGCGATGGATGATCCCATATCCATTGGTGTTTGACATCAGAGATGATATAGGGGTGCTCAGTAGAGACTGGGTACACTGGACGGACTCGCCGAGAACTCCCAGATGGTATTATACCTTACGTCAGATGGCAGTTCTCTGGTGACACTGGTACAGAGTAGTCTGTTGACCCGAGATCGTCATAGAGTCTTGTGTGGTTCCCACTGTGCTTTGATTTCCATCTTACCACGTCCAAGAGGGCGTGCAAAATGGTGGTTTTTGGGTACAGTCCCGAGTTACATGGAGGCAATGAGCGATAGGAGGGGATTCGTCTCTCCCGGTATAGGGAGTTGATGTTGCACTGTGTTCGATTGGCTATAACAGGAAGTCCCTGGCCAGGGCTGATCAGAGAATTGATGGTAAGTGTTACCAGTAGTTTCTCGACCCGTTATGAGCCTCATATCGACACGACTTATCGAGCTATTGAGGTCTGACGTTTACCACCCCTAGGCAAGATATGCGACGTATCAGACGATCAGACCGGACTGTACGGTAGTGTTACTGGTTGGATTCACTGGAGTGTGAGCGGGCTTGCTCGTCGATCTTCAGATCGCTCAATACCCGGGTGGCCGTTACGTTTAGCAGACCGCTTGCGGCTTGTGGGTACTTGATATGATCATCATCTGCTACCGGCGTATTGACGAGTCTTTAGAGTCCTACACAGAGGTTTCCTGGCTCAAGCGAAACGAAATAGGAGCACATATGAGATGTGTGCGGGACCGAGAATGATACCAGTATGTGATACTGTATTCAATTCTCGCGATATGTGACATTGATCGGTTATATACGATATAGCCTGGTTATCGGATCAAGTGTTGATTCGATAAGTTGTTACTGTTGATATTAGCCGGTTATATGCGACATGACCGGATCATTAAATCAAGTGTTGATTTAATGATTTAATGCATAATTATATATTTGATATATAAGTTTGCATTAACTAGTATCGGTTTACTTAAGATGGATTTTCTCACTCGGGTGTACACATTGTATATGTGATATACTTTTGTGCACTCGATTGTATCATGTTTGATGATGCATACAAAATTGGTTTGTGTAAAGAATTAAACCTAGGTTAAGTAAATGGTTAAGGTTTCTATTTATTTGTCCATTCATTTATCTTTTTATTTTGGAAGAAAATGAAATGACAAAAGAAAACAAAATGGTTTTGTTCTTTCTTTCTTTCTTTCATGAAGCTTGATGAAGCTTCATGAAGCTTTGACTATATGACCATTTTGTCTTCAAGCTTAACCGTAACCATTCTTTTAACCTTAGTCAATTCTCTACACCTAACTATAGTTAATGTTATGATAAGTATTCTTTTTCTTTATTATTCTAATTAACTTATCATATCATTATCTTCTTCTTCTTCATCTTCTTCACTTGAAGAAAACCATTCTTCATCAATGGTGATTGATGAAAACAAGTGAGAAATCCAATTCTAAAGTCTACCCACTTCCTATTTCTTCATCCTCTACCTCTTGCCAAGTAGTAGAGTGTGTTTTCTTCACAAGTTTCATGACTTGGTGAAGTTGGAGCTTGATCTAGTGATGCCTCGACGTAGATCATCTTCGGCACGTCGTCGATGACCTCGGCCGCTTCTTCTCCGATGAAGCCGACGCTAGAGCCCGGGATTGCATGAGGACAGCGGAGAGGACTTCATCACGGAGCCGTGGAGGTGGAGGACCGGATCTACAAAGGTTGTATTTCCGTATTCTTGTAGTTAAGTGTTAACTAGTTTGCTTTGTCGCCTAAACTTCTAGCCAACGGTCCGTATTAGGGTTTCTCGGCACCTCTAATTTTTGAAATTGGCATGGTTGATGCCTTGTGAGACCTCCTTGGTGTGCCTAGGAACCCTACAGTGGTATCAGAGTCTAGCTAGAGCCTTAGGCGAAGTCTAGACGGAGTTTGAAGTCCGATCGAACCAAAATCCGAACCCGAAGCATGCTCTCTGGACTTTTTCTAAAAACTGGGTTTTTTCCAGATTAAAAATTCTTAAAAAATTCAGCAGGAAGATCTAAGAGTTATGGTGCAAAACGACATCGTAATTCATCTAAGTAGCCGCGGTTCCGCGGCATGAGCTTGGCTCATGCGGCGGATCCGCGGCAGTACGGTCGTATCTCACTGTAATTGTTGCACAGTAACTCCTCTTTTCTGATGCTGAATTTTATGGGAATTTTTAAATTTTATTCAACAGTTGAATTTTCTGGGGTTGTTTTGGGGATTCGGTGTTTCGATCGGAGTATCAGATTTTGTCTATTTGGCTTTCCAGATAAATTTTAGAATATGTTAAAAAGTTCGACCGGATATAAATACCCAATTTTTCCCCTGTCGGGAAATTTCCAAGTGTTGGATTTTTCCGTGGTTTAAAGACGTTCTAAGTAGTGCAAGTAACTCAATGGACCCTCTAGAAGACAACAAACCTTAACTCGATTATGTGACCGTCTTGAACTGCCCTTTGAACCTTCGGGTTTGGGGCAGTACGGCGTACCACATGTGAGGCGTTGGCTTGACCCTTCTACGGCTGGACCGTTGGTACGGAGGCACGAACTGAATGTTTTTAGACTTGTTTCATGTGTTGATCAGTATCGGGAAAACTTGAGTGTTCGATGTTCAATCGAAAAGTTTAACATTTTCTGTTTATCCGGAATGTGATACAATAATTGGAATTCACAATAAGTTATGAGATAACTGAATGAATGTTATAAACATAGCAGTTTAGTCTCACTTGATCGGTTGCCACGGAATTTTGATGTGATCAAAAGTCCGTCGCAATCACGTAGCGTACGCGGATACTCGCCGGATAAACTTAATAGACAGCCTCGCCCCATAGCCCTGACCAAGTGACTGTAGGAGAACCCCGTCGGCGAAAGCATCCGTTTGGGTGCTCGCGGCAGCGGTGTTCCGCCTTGGTGCACTTCGTCGACGGCGTCGAGGGTGCGACCGTCTACTGAAGTTTGCGACGAGCATTCGATCAGACTGTCGGGAATCTTGTTGAATTGCCCGACTTGATATTGAAAAGTGTTTTCGATAATGAGACTAAAATGCGGGGTTTATAATTGTTAGGCATGCGATGTCTAAAGAATTCATTTGGTCAGGCATGTGATGTCTGAGGTGGTTGCGGATTCCAACTGTTGTAGTTTTACACTTTCTTTTCTGTGACCGTAAGTGTAATATGTGATATCGCCGGTTTCGTTGCTATATGTCAACGACAATTGGGATAGACATATTTACTTACGTTGATGACATGTGATGTTATGTGTTGCTGGATATGTTATATTGGATCGTCGTGTTTGAATAGCCGGGGGTTTTTATGTGAGATGAGTGTTTTTCATTTTCATTCATGTAAAAACTTGTATGTAATATTCTTTTATTGGGGAACTTCCAGGTTGCGGAAGTAGTCACCCTTTGTATATTATTTACTTTTCCGCACTAGGATAGACCCAAGGAGGAGGGCACAAGTAACCGGGTTCTGGAGTCCAGTGGGAGACCAACTCGAGGAGTCGAGGCCGGGTCTCCTAACTCTAGAATTGGTAGGGTTGCTTGCCGCTCTCGTAGGGGTCTAGGGGTGTGGGTTTGGCTATTCATCGCGACCGTGGAATCCGTGTTTTATACTGGCTCGTATTGAAAACACGGACGTCCTAGTATATCCAATATTTCATATGTTTCTTCTGCTACGATATCTGTGATGTGATCATGTAATGTTCTGTGATAGATACAGTATATAGTATATATGATATATTATATAGACGTTACTTATGTTTTACACCCGCGCTAGCCCTGCCCCGCTCTGCCGTTAGTTACCTAACCTAACGGTGCACGAGGGGACATCGAGGCGAATGCGGATGGCATAAGTGTACGTCGTATTTATCTGTGATGATTAGGTACTTAAATGATGGGACTTCATTAATGTGATTAATGAAATAAAAGAAACCTAAGATGTTGTAGAATCGAATTTCAAAATAAAACAGGTAGCTACAGTTCTTGCTTTGCACAGCGGTATATGTGATATATCCTGCACCTTATTCGATAAGGAAAGGACCGAGATCCCTTCACCGGGAGTAACTCCTTTAGCAATAACTGGCAGATGCTACACACTCGGTTTGTCTTTTGACTGCTTTTAAGAGTTTTGCTTTGCACAGTGATATATATGATATATCCCGCACCTCATTCGACGAGGAAAGGACCGACGATCCCTTCACCGGGAGTGACTCCTTTAGCAAAACTAGAAAAGCCTCAAAAACACTCCATTTCAAAATTCATTCGATCCTACAACGATATCAAGTTCATTACGCAATAGGTTTTCAGAAAAACCTGTCGTAGCCCTCCGTCATTTCAGATAAGTCCTGTTTAGTATTCGTGCTGCGTTTGTTGACCTTGTCAAGGCGCAGTGTGCGGTAGCTAACCAGTATTTATCTGCTTATGCATATGATGCAGATTGGGTTAGGGTAGTCGTGCGGCCTTGTTGACCTTGTCAAGGGTCGTGCGGGTGGTTTTGATTCAATCAAGAAATGACGGGTTGAACTTGACTTGCGGTCAATGGTTTGTTGACCTTGTCAAGGTCATAGATCGTTCGGGGCAAAATATTATCGGGAATTTCAAGTGTTGAAATTTGCAATGAGATTGCATACCTTCTATGAGATAGTTGGATCCCGATACCCGTTGCGAGTAAGAGTTACTCCTCGGAGAGTTTTACACATTACAATTAGCCGATCAAGTAGGTGTCTAGAAAGGTGTTAACGGGGTTACACCTCTGGGAAAACGAGGTTTACATTAATTAGGTTCGTGCGAAAGCACGGGGGACCTCCCTCAAAGTACCGACACTGGCCTGGCTGAAAGATTGGCGAACTTGTAGTGTGTAATTAATCCCGGCTAGTCTTTCCTTTTAGGGTTTGAAGGAAGATTTGATAAAAAGCAGTGGGAGCCATCCTGATTAGATAAAATAATAACCAATCTATTCTTGCAAGAGCGCACGCTGAGTGTTTTCTTCTCTCTCTCTCTCCAGGTAGCGACCATATCACGCCTTAATCAAGATAATAATACGGAATATTGACCGAACCCGCTTGTTATACTGAGCTGGGGAACGTTGGTCCCGCTCCAACTTATAATTGTTATAAGACAGAGCAGGAAATTGGGGAATACCAGATTTCCCGTACCGCCCAAACGAAGAGAGTGCATGCTGATGCATCATCTTCGGGTGTGTTCATTATACAGAACTGTTTCTCAGTATCCTCCGCATCCTTGGTATATGATACCGGATCAGGATCCCAGATATGTAATCTGTTACATAGGGCTACAAAAGGGTAGAAAAACTGAGAACGGGTGATAAGTTTCATGAGGCAGAAAACGGGGCAAGTGTTGCAGCCAAGTCTGTTGGTCACTGTCACCCTGTATTGTAATACATTGATTCTGAACGAATGTTATTAGATACCGAACCTGATATATAAAATCATATCTGTCTCTTTATTAGTAAAGAAACGATAAATTTTTGTATTGTTGGATAATGTTTTGAACATTTCCTATATCAAAAGTTGATCGGTTCAGGCACGTTATCTAAAAGCATTAATGTTCTAAAGCAAACTACAGTTCTTAGTATACAGAACACACACAAGAGGAAGAGTTCAGAAATGAACGGTTCCTTCTTAAGGTATTGTAGACTAGGTCATATCAATACGACCCGACTAGCTAGAGTTACATAAAGATGCATATTTAAATTAGTTTGAATTTACATCTTGTGCAACTCGCTAGTCATGTCACAGAGATAAAATGACCATAGCTCTGTTTAATGGAAGCAGAGAAAGAGTTAGTGAACTCTTGGGACTGATACATGATGATGTATGTAAGGTCTCCTGTCTACACATGCCAGGACTGATTCTTTATACTTCATTATATTCTCTGATAATCTCTCAAGATTCAGTAATATGTTCCTGTTGAAACATGAGTCCGAACCTTTTGAGATATTCACAGAATATAAGCGAGAAGTAGAGAACCAAAATACGGGTAAAAGTATTATGTCCTTTGATGAGATCAAGGAGGAGAATACTTGAGCACGGAATTCTTGGACTTTTCTAAAGGAGAATGAGATTCTCTCTCAGCATTACTCCTCCGTATACACCATTGCACGATGGTATGTCGGGGCGGAGCAGATACACCCTATTTGATATGGTGTGCTCTATGATGAGTAATGCTGAGTTACCTTTTTCCTTAAGGGGTTATGCACTTGAGAAGTTGCATACCTATTGAATAGGGTTCCAATCAAATCAGTTGCCTACCGCTTCATATGTGATATGGAATGGGAAGAGCTCATATCTTAAGTTAGTTAAGATTTGGGGTTGTCCGGCCTATGTCTAAAAGCATAATCCGGACAAGCTCGAGGCAAATACTGTTATGTAGAACTGGAAATGTTCCAGCTATACAGATTGCAGCTGATGATTTGATAGAATCAAGGATTCAGTAGATTCCAACGAACCTCAGCCTCTCCGCCGATCTAGTAGGGTTCCTCACCCACCTGAGAGATACTTCGGTTGCTCTATGACAGTGGGAGCGAGGATTGCATCATGAGATGATGACCCAACTAATTTCGAGCTGGCCATCAGGAGTAAGACTCTGTAAGAATGGCTGGATGCTTAGCAATCTGAGATGGAATCCATGTACGCCAGCAAAGTATGGACTTTGGCTGCTATATCTGAAGGGTTAAATCCCCATCAGGAGCAAGTATATCTTGAGAGGATTACTTGGTGTAGATGGAAAAGTTGAGACTTTCAAAGCTAGACCTGTTAAAGGTTTTCGTCATTGACCAGGCGTGGATAATGATGAAACCTTTTCCAGTACCTATGCTTAAGTCCATCCAGATACTACTTGCCACGGCTACATACCATGACTACGATATCTGGCGGTTGGGTGTCATGACTGCTTTTCTAAATACTGATTTAGAAGAGTGCGTCTATAAGTACACAGCCAGAGGGCCTCGTAGACAGTGGGAGCAGCGGAAACGTGTGCAAGATGCTTTATAGGATAAAGCAGGCATCGCGGAGTTGGAACATCTGTTTTGATGGATTAGTCAAGGAAGTTGACATCATCAAAATGGTAGATGAACCTTGTATATACAAGAAGGTAGTAGGGAGTATGATGGTGATCCTCGTAGAGTACGTGGATGACATACTCATGATAGGGAAGGAGTTTCCTATGCTACGCTCGGTCAATCTCCGCTTATCACAAGGATTCTCCAGATAGGATCAATGTGATACCTCCTCAATCCTGAGTTTTCATCTATGAGATAGATGTTATTTGGATGTTAGTATACTCACTAGTTGTAGTGAGATGGTATCAATCGATCCTGGGAGAATCACTGGAAGTGTTCCAGGGTGATAAAGACGACTGAATGTCAGTCGCAGGCATTGTCTTTACCCTCAGTAAAGGGACGGTATGTTGGAAGAGTTCCAAGCTAAATACCGTGGCATACTAGACGATAAAGGCACGATACATCGCTACTTAAGATGCTACCAAAGAGGATGTTTGGGTGTATATTGGTTCATGAGATGAACTATGTTCCTCCTATTGTGTGACAATGGAGTTGTGGCTTATGCCAAGGAACGACGGTCCTATCAGTGATCCAGACTTATTCTAAGGCAGTATCGCCTGATCATGGAGATAGTTGATCTCCAGGATGATCGAGGTTAGGAGAGCAGACCCAGAGGTTAACACGGCGGATCCACTCACGAAGGCCTATTCCCAGAGAGAGACTTTTATGGGATGGTTGAGTATGAGATACTACAACCACTGCTACAGATGGCCCTAGTGCAAGTGGGAGATTGTTAGTTATATGTATGCCCTAGAGGCCATTACTATACATAGGATGTATATTGTGGTGGATGCTGGGACATATATAGGGAGGACTTTCTTGCTCGACATGATAGTATGCTATCTGGTTGTACTTTACCTTAACGTGTACACTGATTGTCTCTCCGTTACATGTTGGTAAAGCCCTTAGGATGTGTACTTGACTACCTGGACTATGATGCGGATCATACTAGTGGGGACATGGTAGTCCATAAGTACATCCTTCAAAGTCCCTAGTCGTGGGTGTATCGAGACGGGGCATCGATATACCAGAGTAGACTAGCGTGTACCTTCTCGACCCATACAGATGGGCGATGGATGATCCCATATCCATTGGTGTTTGACATCAGAGATGATATACGGGTGCTCAGTAGAGACTGGGTACACTGGACGGACTCGCCGAGAACTCCCAGATGGTATTATACCTTACGTCAGATGGCAGTTCTCTGGTGACACTGGTACAGAGTAGTCTGTTGACCCGAGATCGTCATAGAGTCTTGTGTGGTTCCCACTGTGCTTTGATTTCCATCTTACCACGTCCAAGAGGGCGTGCAAAACGGTGGTTTTTGGGTACAGTCCCGAGTCACATGGAGGCAATGAGCGATAGGAGGGGATTCGTCTCTCCCGGTATAGGGAGTTGATGTTGCACTGTGTTCGATTGGCTATAACAGGAAGTCCCTGGCCAGGGCTGATCAGAGAATTGATGGTAAGTGTTACCAGTAGTTTCTCGACCCGTTATGAGCCTCATATCGACACGACTTATCGAGCTATTGGGGTCTGACGTTTACCACCCCTAGGCAAGATATGCGACGTATCAGACGATCAGACCGGACTGTACGGTAGTGTTACTGGTTGGATTCACTGGAGTGTGAGCGGGCTTGCTCGTCGATCTTCAGATCGCTCAATACCTGGGTGGCCGTTACGTTTAGCAGACCGCTTGCGGCTTGTGGGTACTTGATATGATCATCATCTGCTACCGGCGTATTGACGAGTCTTTAGAGTCCTACACAGAGATTTCCTGGCTCAAGCGAAACGAAATAGGAGCACATATGAGATGTGTGCGGGACCGAGAATGATACCATTATGTGATACTGTATTCAATTCTCGCGATATGTGACATTGATCGGTTATATACGATATAGCCGGGTTATCGGATCAAGTGTTGATTCGATAAGTTGTTACTGATGATATTAGCCGGTTATATGCGACATGACCGGATCATTAAATCAAGTGTTGATTTAATGATTTAATGCATAATTATATATTTGATATATAAGTTTGCATTAACTAGTATCGGTTTACTTAAGATGGATTTTCTCACTCGGGTGTACACATTGTATATGTGATATACTTTTGTGCACTCGATTGTATCATGTTTGATGATGCATACAAAATTGGTTTGTGTAAAGAATTAAACCTAGGTTAAGTAAATGGTTAAGGTTTCTATTTATTTGTCCATTCATTTATCTTTTTATTTTGGAAGAAAATGAAATGACAAAAGAAAACAAAATGGTTTTGTTCTTTCTTTCTTTCTTTCATGAAGCTTGATGAAGCTTCATCAAGCTTTGACCATATGACCATTTTGTCTTCAAGCTTAACCCTAACCATTCTTTTAACCTTAGTCAATTCTCTACACCTAACTATAGTTAATGTTATGATAAGTATTCTTTTTCTTTATTATTCTAATTAACTTATCATATCATTATCTTCTTCTTCTTCATCTTCTTCACTTGAAGAAAACCATTCTTCATCAATGGTGATTGATGAAAACAAGTGAGAAATCCAATTCTAAAGTCTACCCACTTCCTATTTCTTCATCCTCTACCTCTTGCCAAGTAGTAGAGTGTGTTTTCTTCACAAGTTTCATGACTTGGTGAAGTTGGAGCTTGATCTAGTGATGCCTCGACGTAGATCATCTTCGGCACGTCGTCGATGACCTAGCCCGCTTCTTTTCCGATGAAGCCGACGCTAGAGCCCGGGATTGCATGAGGACAGCGGAGAGGACTTCATCACGGAGCCATGGAGGTGGAGGACCGGATCTACAAAGGTTGTATTTCCGTATTCTTGTAGTTAAGTGTTAACTAGTTTGCTTTGTCGCCTAAACTCTAGCCAACGGTCCGTATTAGGGTTTCTCGGCACCTCTAATTTTTGAAATTGGCATGGTTGATGCCTTGTGAGACCTCCTTGGTGTGCCTAGGAACCCTACAGTGATGGCTTAGGAGACAGGGTTAGGATCTGCCACCTAAGACTTTTCAACTTTATGAGCCATGAGGGTCTCATAAAGACTTTTCTCCCTACGGGTCGAGAGGATCCCGTAGGTGTATTTTCTTCTTAGGGGTCGTGAGGACTCCTAAGTGCGTTTTCTCTTGAGGGTCGTAAGGATCTCACAAGAGAATTTTCTTTTCATGCACGGGGACACCAATTTCCCTGCAGGTCGAGACGAATCGAGAGATTCCTGCAAAGACACTGATTTCCTTGCGGGTCGACGTGAATCAAGGTTCTCGTCGAGGACACTGATTTTCCTGAATCGAAATATTCTGCCAAGGACACTGATTTCGCTGAGGTCGAGAGGTTTAGCCAAGGACACCGATTTCCCTGGGGTTGAGACGAATCGAGAGATTCCTGCAAAGACACTGATTTCCTTGCGGGTTGACATGAATCAAGGTTCTCATCAAGGACACTGATTTCCCTGGACCGAGAAATTTGTCAAGGACACTGATTTCATTGGGGTTGAGACGAATCGAGAGATTCCTGCAAAGACACTGATTTCCTTGCGGGTCGACGCGAATTGAGGTTCTCGCCAAGATGCTGATTTCCTTGAGGTCGAGAGGTTTAGCCAAGGACACTGATTTCCCTGGGGTTGAGATGAATCGAGAGATTCCTGCAAAGACACTGATTTCCCTGCGGGTCGACGCGGATCGAGGTTCTCGTCAAAGAAACTGATTTCCCTGAACCGAGAAATTTGTCAAGGACCCTGATTTCCTTGGGGTTGAGACGAATCGAGAGATTCCTGCATAGACACTGATTTCCCTGCGGGTCGACGCGAATCGAGGTTCTCGCCAAGGATGCTAATTTCCCTGAGGTCGAGAGGTTTAGCCAAGGACACTGATTTCCCTGGGGTTGAGACGAATCGAGAGATTCATGCAAAGACATTGATTTCCCTGCGGGTCGACGCGAATCAAGGTTCTCGCCAAGGATGCTGATTTCCCTGAACCGAGAAATTTGTCAAGGACACTGATTTCCTTGGCGGTTGAGACGAATCGAGGTATTCCTGCAAAGACACTGATTTCCTTGCGGGTCGACGCGAATCGAGAGGTTCTCGTCAAGGACGCTGATTTCCTTGAATCGAGATATTTCGCCAAGGACACTGATTTCCCTAGGGTTGAGACGAATCGAGGTATTCCTGCAAAGACACTGATTTCCTTACGGGTCGACGCGAATCGAGAGGTTCTCGTCAAGGACGCTAATTTTCCTGAATCAAGATATTTGTTAAGGACACAGATTTCCTTGGGGTTGGTTGACTTGTTCTGCTTTTTGCGGTGTCTAGGTTGACGTGCTCCGCCTCCTGCGGTGTACACCACTTTTTGCGGTGTCAGGGCTGACTTATTTCCGAGACGGGGTCATTGAATGGCGTATTTCCGAGACGGAGGTCATTGGCTGACGTATTTCCGCTTTCTGTAGTGTCGGGTTGACTTTAGGTTGTCTGTGAACCGCAGAGTCTTAGAACCGGGGACTTTGCCATGGCTCCGATTGGTGATGTCGCGCCCGTATCCTGCTGGAATGAGGAGGAACGCCATTGTCAGTCTCCAGGCTGTAGATGTTGCCGTTGAGATCTGACCCTCTCTTTGACAGAGTCTGTCGGGAAATGTGGTTCCCTTTTCGTTTATGCCCATGGATTGTATACAGGGGTAGTATGGACTTACCTGTAGGGCAATGATGGCTTAGGAGACAAGGTTAGGACCTGCCACCTAAGACTTCTTAACTTTACGAGCCGTGAGGGTCTCATAAAGACTTTTCTCCCTACGAGTCGTGAGGATCCCGTAGGTGTATTTTCTCCTTAGGAGTCGTGAGGATTCCTAAGTGCGTTTTCTCTTGAGAGTCGTAAGGATCTCCCAAGAGAATTTTCTTCCTTACAAGTCGAGAGGACTCGTAAGTGATTGATGAGTTGACCTGCTCTCGAATCAAAGCATTGCTTTGACGGGAAGGTCGAGGGTTGACTTTGGCCGCTTTCCATGGGGTCAGGATTGACTTTAGCCGTGTTCCACGGGGTCAGGGGTTGACTTTGGCCATACGGGGTCAGGATTGACTTTAGCCATACGGGGTCAGGATTGACTTTAGCCATACGGGGTCAGGATTGATTTTCGGTTGTCTATGTACCGCCGAGCCATGGAACTGGGAACTTTGCCATGGCTCCGAGATAGTCTCCAGGATTTCTGTAAACCTTTGAGATTTGGAGTTAGGGTCTTTGTCATGGCTCCGCTTTGCTGACGTTGCGTCTGCTGTAACGAGACGAATATCAAGGTGGTCTCTAGGTTGTCTGTGAACTATCGAGATTTGGAACTAGGGACTTTGCCATGGCTCCGCTTGATTGTCGCGTCTGAATCCTGCTGGAATGAGGAGGAACGCTGTTGTGGGTCTCCAGGCTGTAGATACGGCCGTCGAGACTTAGAACTAGGGACTCTGCCGTGGCTCCGAGATAGTCTCTAGGCTGTCTGTGATCCTTCGAGATTTGGAACTAGGGGACTTTGCCATGGCTCCGTTTGTTAACGTCGTATCTGCTTCTGGTTGGAACGAGAAGGAACGCCGTTGTTGATATCTTGAGATGCAGATATTGCCATCAAGACTTGGCTCTCTTTCTGATGGAGCCTGGTGGGATGATATGGTTCTCTCTTTGTTTATGCCCATGGATTGTATACAAGGATCGATGTGATCTCACCTGTAGGGCAAAAGTTTGATTTTATATTATTTTTTTTATTTTCTTTCCGCAATGCTCTATCATTTCAGCTTTTTGTATCGCGAGAGTCGCGATTGCCCAATCATTTCGGGTATTTTTTTATGCATAAATTATACTTGCTGATTTGTTGCAAGTTGCCCTATCATTTCGGCTATTTCATATGCATTTTTGGCTCGCTGATTTTAACATCGAGTTTAGACTTAGAATTTGATACCGATTTAGGCATCGGCATCGCTACAACTGGGATATTGCCAGGAGCGAATCAACATTTGCCTTTGTCGGTTCGAACAAAGGTGGCTTAGCAAACAGGGTTAAGATCCTGTCGACTAAGGCTTTTGACTTCATGAGCCGTAAGGGTCATGTTCTCCGCCGAAAGACGCGACCGGGACGTTGGGACGTCCGGCCTGAATTTTGGGGGCAGATGCTATTTAGTGCTATCCGTCCACCTCTCCGAAGATGCCAAGTTGATTTATGACACCATGTATCGAAGGTTTAAACGGATGCGGCCGATGTAGCAGACTTCGTCAGATTCCCCCTCGTTGAGGGGTTTTTGATTGTGGGGACGCTCTTCCCTGCAGGCGCAAGCCCCTGCAATTAATTACGCTGCCGTATCGCGGTAACCACTTTCTTCTTTTCCAGATGTTCACTTTGTGTCGTGTGTATTTGTTTTGTTTTTGGTTGCCCGTGGATTGTATACGGAGACTAATTTATGTTGTCGCCCGTAGGGCGTGGATTAGTCCAAATCCGTATCTTCTTAGATTTGGGTTTGGGATTGGGTTTAAGGATACGTTAGTCTTATTTGAAACTAAGATCAACTTAAATGTTTGTTAAGAATACGTTAGTCTAATTTTAGACTAAGATCAACTTAACGGGATCATTTAGATCCGACAAGAGAGCATTTGTGCTCTATTGTTTAGTTTAGGGACATTGCGGTCCATTGTTAGTTTAAGGACATTACGGTCCAATGTTAGTTTAAGAACATCTCGGTCCAGTTTAGAGATATCATAGTCTATAAAGTTTAAGGACATCATAGTCCATGAGTTTAAGGACCCCACAGTCCATGGTAGTTTAGAGACATCATAGTCTGTGGGTTTAAGGACCCCACAGTCCGTAAAGTGTTTAGTTGTCGGGATCCGTCACCTATCTGAAGACGTTGAAGGATTACAACAACAAATATCAGAGGAGTGAAGAGATGTACCCTTGAATCAATTTTGGTTGGGAGATCTGTAATTGGATTGATTTAAGGATCGTTAATCTCGTTTGATATTAGGATCAACTTAAATGTTTGTTAAGGATACGTTAGTCTAATTTTAGACTAAGATCTAATTAACAGGATCATTTAGATCCAACAAAAGAGCATTTGGGCTCTATTGTTTAGTTTAGGGACATTGCGGTCCAAGTTCAGATGCGAACATGGGTTTGGAAATGCACCAGATAGTTATTGGTCATCAGGACCCACCACCTCTCTGAAGACGTTGAAGAATTACAACGACATGTATCAGAGGTGTGAAGAGATGTACCCTCGAACCAAAGTTGATTGAAAGGGCTCTGGGAATTATTTTGAATGTCATATGAGATGACCAATTTTGGAAGACAAGGGTGTATTTGAGGTTCAGTCAAAAGAAAAGGGGGGTCCTGCCTCTGGAAGACTTAGCTAATTTAGGCTGAGATTGGCTCGAATATACTGTTAAACACTAGAGTATACTCGGCTATCACGTGCTCCCACATGATGCGCTTAAAATAGTGTTAAACACTAAGGATGCAGCGCACAAAATAGTGTTAAACACTAAAAAAGAAGCGCTCACGTGGGGTCACGTGAGGCGCTTGAGTGTTGGGCCCAAACTTCCTTTATTTTATTCTCAGAATATGCAAGTGTTAAACACTTGGCCTTTATGACCATCACGTGTGGGCACGTGATGGGTATCCATGATTTGGATATTAAAGTGTTTGTTAGGGGTCACGTGGGGCACGTGAGGGCTCCCAAAATCTGTTCTGCCTTTATTTTGAAAAGTTTGTTCAAGGGTCACGTGGGAGCACGTAACCCGATCTCATTCATTCTTTTTTGACCATTGAGGGGGGGTCACGTGTTGCCACGTGATCATGTTGGGTACTTGATCTTTTTACGTGCATAAAAAGTCTAAGTCCCTTGTTTAAGAATTAAATTCTTTTATAGGGTTAAACCCTAATTTTATTTAGAGGAATTAAATTCTTATGTATTTGGAAGAATTAAATTCTTTAAACCCAATTCTCCCTCTAAGTTTTGGATCTGCATGGCAGAATCTCCCCGATGAGAATTAAATTCTCAACTTATGGGGAGATCTGCTTCTGCTGATTTTCAACTATAAGAAGAACTAAGTTCTTATATTAAGGGTTAAACCCTATCTTTGTTGGAGGAATTAAATTCCTATGTGCTTTGTGGGAGAATAAAATTCTCTGAACTTAGGTCCTCCCTTAGGCTTTAGATCTGCTTGGCAAAATCCCCCCAATGAGAATTAAATTCTCAACTTATGGGGAGATCTGCTTCTGCAGATTTTCATCCAAAGGAAGAACTAAGTTCTTATTCAGAAGAGTTAAACTCTTAGTTTGAGAATTAAATTTTCTTATAGGGTTATGGGAGCTTATAGAATGATCTATTTCCCTCTTACCTAGGGTTTCTTTCTTTTCTGAAGAGATCTCCTTTTCTCTCTCGAGAATTAAATTCTCTTTTTTTGTATTCTCTCTGTTTTTGTATATCTCTCCCTCCTCTATTTTTTTTCTCTTCTATCTTTGGCTCCTATTTATAGGAGAAAGAAAAGAATCAGTTTGTTTAGTCAATCTTTCATTGAAAAATTTTGATTGATTTTATAACCAACATGATCTTTTAGATCACTCGGTGAATTTTATTCACCATTGGAATTTTTAATCCCCAAAAGATATTTTGTTTGTTGTTCCTGGCAAATTTTAGGAAAATATTTCCTTGTATAGAATCTTTCTATAAATTAGTGATTTTTAATCACCATTGGATTTTTAATCCAACGGTGCTCCACTTTACAGAGCGCAATCTTTTTTTATTTGGAAAGATTTAGGGAAATATTCTTCCAATTAAGACTTTTGATTCTTTTTAATTAGAACTTAATTCTATTGTTTCAAAGGGCTCAGGAACCCATCACGTGTTGGCACGTGACCCATCTAATTAGAATTCAATTCTATTAGTTCAAAGGGTTCAGGAACCGATCACGTGCTGGCACGTGACCCCATTGATTAAGCAATTAATTAGAATTTAATTCTATTCGCTCAGAGGACTTAAGAGTCCATCACGTGTTGGCACGTGACCCCACCGGTTAGGCATTTCATTAGAATTTAATTCCATTATTTCAAAGGGCTTAAGGGCCCATCACGTATTGGCATGTGACCCCATCTCAAATTGTGTATCTCAGCGTCTATAACTTTGCTCATAGAAGGTCACGTGTCCCCACGTGATGCCCGATCACTTGTGGACACGTGATGCCCGATCACGTGTGGACACGTGATGCTCCTCTTGGGTATTTCCTTGCTGCTTTATTCAGTTCCCATGAGGGAACAAATGCCCCCACAGCGTTGTTCTCACATGTTTGCACGTGAGTGCAACGCTGTAACTTTTGTGGCCGTTGGATTTGCCTAGGGAACAGGGAAGATGAACCGTTTCCTATCATGTCTTATAAATGCAAGGGTCTCTTCAGCAGCGCCTCCACTCCTTCATCTTCTTCCTCTTTCATTTTCTTTGAGAATCTAATTCTCTTCCTCATAGCTCAGTTCTGTGTTATGCACGTGGGCTCTGTTGATGGGGTCATTTCGTCTCCTTGCACTGATTTCAACGAGTCATCTCTTTTCATTTCCAACGCTCTCCCTTTTTTTCCGGTCTTTGGGAATAGTTCCACCATGCACAACATTTTCTATGCATGGCATTGAATGCTCCCCTTTATAAACCGAAGTCGTGCCTTTCTTTCTCTCTTCAAAGAGAAACCCATTTAGACCTTAAGGTGATCATCTTTGAGAAACCGATCAAGTGTTATGGCTTGCAACCGCCCCCACGCTCGTCGACAACCATGGGAGGTGCCCGTCAAGGAGATAATTCCTCATTTTGCTGCGCGGCTGGTGGATCCTCTTCTCACCGATGCCGAATGTGACGCGGTGACGTACGAACTCCTAACTCGTAGGGGCTCTCCCCTTCCTATGGATTCCATTTGGCTGCGGATGATCTTTTCGTCCGTACTTGCCAATATTCCTCCTCATCCGGCAGAGATGACCCTGGCAACCCTCGATACAGCGGAGGACAAGATCGAGTATTTCTATGAGGCACGCTTGATTACTCGAGCTCTGAAGGATTGCTCGATCCATCTACTGGGTCAGATAAGAGTTCGGCGGGTTGTCATGTCCGCTTTCGCCGATGAGCATGGCGTGAATCGGTGGGGAGCAACTCCTCGCGAAAACTGTCGCTTCGATGTGTTGGAGAAGGCAGAGAGGGAGCTGGAGAATTTTGTTTTTTTGTTTTGTTAACCCTTGTATCACCGATCATTTGTTTGGTGATCTTTTCCCTGTAGCATAGTATATTTAAATCAATGTATCCCTCTTATCAATGCTTTTCTACTGAATTTTTTCTTTTCGTCATATATTCGCACGTGTATCCCGCCTGAGTACATAAGCGTTTACTTGACCCCTGGGAATTTCTTTTAGGTGCGAACATCGTCATTGTGTTGTCCATAAATCAGCGCATTCTAGATACCATAGGCATATAGTCATGAACGCATGCTTAAAGGGATACCTACCGAAGACTTTCCTTGTTTCCAGAAAGAGAAAATAGTTTGTGCGTGTTTTGGATCGAGGATTGGCATCGAGTGGAGGTCTGCCCATACGGGTTTGAATGCATCCGGCTTCCTTCCGACATCTTAAACCTTAGATCAAGTCTGCGAGGATGTATCGAACGGTGCATGGCCAATTACTAAGACCACTCATGCATATGAAATCTGGCAGGTGCTTCAAGAAGCTATCAGAGAGGTGGTAGCTATTGATAAAGCCGTCATTTTTACTCACGAGATGGTTGAAGCCCACAAAGTTACCGAAAAGGAGCTTGAAAGTTAGCTCGCCTCGTATGTTCACACCATAATATTGCATTATTATATTCCCCATTCTTATTCTTTTTATAAATAAACGGGTGCTTTTGACGCATGTCTGCTACATGTTACAGGTTACAGGTTCTAGGACAAAATACAGTGAAAACGATGTAAAGATGATGCAAAAGTGGATTTCGACCAACAAACAGAAGACTCTTGATCAAGCCCACATCAAAGATAAAATTAAGGCAATGCAAGGTCCAAGATCGCGAAGCCACGGTTAAAGTCCACTGCAAGAATTCACTGGAAGATCTGGAAAAACCCAAAAGCCAAATTGAGAAAAGACCTGAATAAACATGAAGCCCAAAATGAAATGAACCATACCAGGAATTTAAAGAGCCCAATTCCATTATTTGGCCGCGGAACCGCGGCCAAACCAGGCCTTGGGCCGCGGTTCCGCGGCAGTATAGGGCGATCAGAGGAAATAAATTTCACCATATTTTTGTGGCAGCATTGACTGGTCTTTCTAGGGCTATTTTTGTAATTATAGACATGCGGATCAAATGTAACCCTAGGGTTTCCTATTCTTTATAAATAGGAACTCTAATCATTGTAACTCTTTATGCCTCCCTTTAATGAATAAAATTTAGAAATCTTTTGGAGAGCATCGGTGCCTCTTTTCACTTCATAATTCAGATCAGACAACCCTGCGTTGATGTTTGGAGAGAGCCATCTGTAAGTAATTTAATTTCTTGCCCTAGTGTAGATTTCAATTCCTTGCCCTAGGTAGATTTAATTTCATGCCTTAGGAACTTGTTTAGGGTTTAGCTTTGAGGAAGGATTTTGAGAGATGAGATCTCTCATCCCTTTCTTACCCACCAAATATTTACAATAGGACTCTATGCATACACGCACATACCGCGCCCTACGGCATCCTACCCCTCGAGGTAACGATGACACCGTAGTGTAAAGGACCGGTTGCGCGTGTTTTCCATAGAGGTTAGGGTAAGGATCTCTAAAGGAAGGACAAGAACCTATAGGAAGGAACACCTTCCCGAACGGATCTAATCCCCTTTATTGATAATTACCATAACTCCTCACAGATCTTCATTCGGGTATTGAAAGCGGTGAGATTTAATTACATTTCCAAACCATCCCTAAACCTAGCCCTAGCAAGAGTAGATCTAAATAATTGCCCTAGGTTAATTAGGTTTTTAGATTTAATAATTAATCCGAACACCCTTCGAAATTAACTCGTTAGAACGAATCAGAAATTCACAAAATCCCTGTGGACCGACCCGTACTCACCGGCTAGCTTCAAGCGACACCGTTCTTGATTGCGGTTTAGAAATAGTTTTTGAGATATGAATCATCGTACCAGGCCCAACAGTCTCAGGCGGAGGCCCGTCTTATCGCAATAACAAATTATGAGGCCGAGACCCAGCGGAAGAGGGATGAACTGACGACTCTATTAAAGCGTCCGCCGGCTTGAAGACAATGTATATGTTTTTTTTTATTCTCGTTTTGTACATACTCCTGAATGAGAGTATTTTTTGATTCTTTTATAGATTGTACTTTGTATTCATTTTGATTCATAAATAAAAGACATACTTTGTTTCATGGTAATGTGTCCCTTTTCAGCAGATGCGTTTTGTAGATAATTTATTTTGATCTCTTGCACAACAGTGATGGCTTAGGAGTCAGGTTCAGATCTGCCTCCTAAGGATTTCCAAATTTATGAGCCGTGAGGGTCTTATAAAGATTTTTCTCCCTACGAGTCGAGAAGATCTCGTAGGTGTATTTTCTCCTTAAGAATCGTGAGGATTTCTAAGTGTGTTTTTCTCTCGAGAGTCGTAAGGATCTCACAAGAGAATTTTCCCGCTTATAGGTCGAGAGGACTCGTAAGTGGTTGTTTCCCTCCTTGTCGATGTTCAACTTCGGAGAGTGTGGCCCATAGACAGTCCATCTTGACCAATTTGCAGTGAAATGATGGCTTAGGAGACAGGGTTAGGATCTGCCACCTAAGACTTTTCAACTTTATGAGCCATGAGGGCCTTTCTCCCTACGTGTTGAGAGGATCTCGCAGGTGTGGTTTCTCCTTAGGAATCGTGAGGATTCCTAAGTGTATTTTCTCTTGAGAGTTGTAAGAATCTCACAAGAGAGTTTTTCTTGCTTATGAGTCGAGAGGACTTATAAGTGGTTGTTTCCTTTCTTGTCGATGTTTGACTTAGGAAAGTGTGGCATGTAGAAAATCTACCTTGACCTCTCTGCGAGACAACGATGGATTGGGAGACAGGGTTAGGATCTGCCACCTAAGACTTTTCAAATTTATGAGCCATGAGGGTCTCATAAAGACTTTTCTCCCTACGAGTCAAGAGGATCTCGCAGGTGTGGTTTCTCCTTAGGAATCGTGAGGATTCCTAAGTGTGTTTTCTCTTGAGAGTCGTAAGGATCTCACAAGAGGATTTTTCTTGCTTACGAGTCGAGAGGACTTGTAAGTGATTGATGAGTTGACCTGCTCCCGAGTCAAAGCATTGCTTTGATGGAGAGTTCGAGGGTTTACTCTGGCTGTTTCCCACGTAGTCAGGATTGACTTTAGCCGTGTTCTACGAGGCCAGGAAGGGTTGACTTTGGCCATACGGAGTCAGGATTGACTTTAGCCATACGGGGTCAGGGGTTGCTCTGACCGTTTCCCACGGGGTCAGGATTGACTTTAGCCGTGTTCTACGGGACCAGGATTTGCTCTGGCCGTTTCCCACGGGGTCAGGATTGACTTTAGCTGTGTTCTACGGGACTAGGATGTGCTCTGGACATTTCCCACGGGGTTAGGATTGACATTAGCCATGTTCTATGGGACCAGGATATGGTCTGGCTGTTTCCTACGGGGTCAGGATTGACTTTAGCCGTGTTCTACGGGGCCAGGAGGTGCTCTGGCCGTTTCCCACGGGGTCAGGATTGACTTTAGCCGTGTTCTACGGGGCCAGGAGGTGCTCTGGCCGTTTCCCACAGGGTCAGGATTGACTTTAGCCGTGTTCCACGGGGTCAGGATTGACTCTCGGTTGTCTGTGCACCGCCGAGTCCTGGAACTGAGAACTTTGTCGCGGCTCTGCTTTGCTGACGTTGCGTCTGCTGTAATGAGACGAATGTCGAGGTGGTCTCTAGGTTGTCTGTGAACCATCGAGATTTGGAACTAGGGACTTTGCCATGGCTCCGAGGTTGATTGTCGCGTCTGAATCCTGCTGGAATGAGGAGGAACACTGTTGTGGGTCTCCAGCTTGTAGATGTGGCCGTCGAGACTTGGAACTATGGACTCTGTCGTGGCTCCGAGATTGATTGTCGCGTCCGAATCCTGCTGGAATGAGGAGGAACGCTGTTATGGGTCTCCAGGCTGTAGATGTGGCCGTCGAGACTTAGAACTAAGGACTCTGCCATGGCTCTGTTTTGCTGACGTCGTATATTCCTGCAGAGACACTGATTTCTCTGCGGGTCGACGCGAATCGAGATGCTCTCATCAAGGACGCTGATTTCTCTGAATTGAGGTTTTTGCCAAGGACACTGATTTCCTCGGGGTTGAGACGAATCGAGAGATTCCTGCAAAGACACTGATTTCTCTGCGGGTCGACGCGAATCGAGATGCTCTCGTCAAGGACGCTGATTTCCCTGAATCGAGGATTTTGCCAAGGACACTGATTTCCCTGGGGTTGAGACGAATCGAGGTATTCCTGCAAAGACACTGATTTCTCTATGGGTCGACGTGAATCGAGATGCTCTCGTCAAGGACGTTAATTTCCCTGAATCGAGGTTTTTGCCAAGGATGCTGATTTCCCTGGGGTTGAGACGAATTGAGGTATTCCTGTAAAGACACTGATTTCTCTGCGGGTCGACGCCAATCGAGATACTCTCGTCAAGGACGCTGATTTCCCTGAATCGAGGTTTTTGCCAAGGACGCTGATTTCCTCATAGTTGACACGAATTGAGGTATTCCTGCAAAGACATTGATTTCTCGGCGGGTCGATAAGAATCGAGATGCTCTCATCAAGGACGCTTATTTCCCTGAATCGAGGTTTTTTCCAAGGACTCTGATTTCCTCGGAGTTGAGACGAATCGAGAGATTCCTGCAAAGACACTAATTTCTCTGCGGGTCAACTCGAATCGAGATGCTCTCGTCAAGGACGCTGATTTTCTTGAATCGAGGTTTTTGCCGAGGACTCTGATTTCCTCGGGGTTGAGAGGTTTAGCCAAGGACACTGATTTCCGTAGGGTTGAGACGAATCGAGAGATTCCTGCAAAGACACTGATTTCTCTGCGGGTCGACTCGAATCGAGATACTCTCGTCAAGGACGCTGATTTCCCTGAATCGAGGTTTTTGCTAAGGACGCTGATTTCCCTGGGGTCAGTTGACTTGTTTCCGAGATGGAGCGTTGATCCGGCGGGGAAGTCATTGGTTGACTCTAGGTCGTCTGTGGACCGTAGAGTCTTGGAACTAGGACTTTGTCGTGGCTCCGCTTTATTGATGTCGCATCCGAATCCTGCTGGAATGAGGAGGAACGCCGTTGTTGTTCTTTTGGGATGCAGATGTTACCGTCAAGATCTGACTCTCACTTTGACAAGGTCTGGTGGGGAAATGTGGTCCCCTTTTTGTTTATGCCCATATATACAGGGATCGATGTGATCTCATCTGTAGGGCAAAAGTTTCATTTCATATGTATTTTTTTGTTTTCTTTCCGCGATGCTCTATCATTTCAGCTTTTATATCGCGAAAGTCGCGATTGCCCAATCATTTCGGTTATTTTTCGCAGTGCCCAATCATTTCGACTATTTTTTCTTTTTACTCGCTGCTTTTTATTGCGAGTTGCCCAACCATTTCGGCTATTTGTATGCATATATTTTTTACTTGCTGATTTTGTTGCAAGTTGCCCCATCATTTCAGCTATTTCATATGCATTTGTGGCTCGCTGACTTTTCGCTGCGAGTTTGGGATTTGATACCGATTTAGGCATCAGTATCGCTACAGCTGGGATATTGTTAGGAGCGAATCATCATTTGCCTCTGTTGATGTCGAACAAAGGTGGCTTAGCAAACAGGGTTAGGATCCTGTTGACTTAAGTCTTTTTGACTTCATGAGCCGTAAGGGTCCCATAAAGGTATTTCTCCATACGAGTTGTGAGGATCTCGTAGGTGCGTTTTCTCCTTAGGAATCGTGAGGATTCCTAAGTGTGTGTTCTCTTATAAGTCGTAAGGATCTTATAAGAGTATTTTCTCCTTATAAGTCGAGAGGCCTTACAAGGGATGTTCACCGTGCGAGCATATCCCTAGTGTCACGACCCAAAATTAGCCCGTGACGGTCCTAATACTACGCAACGCCTAAAGACGTAACGTAGTAAAAGAAAGCCAAACCCAGAAATCTAAACCATGAAAAATACGGAAAAGATAATATAAGTTTTGAAGCAATTGAAATCGCAACCCAAATTCTTTAAAAGTCTTACTTTCTTTCTTTAAAATTTTAGCAACACCCCCCTTTTTGTAAAGACAAGTCAAGATGAAAGCAACACAAAAATAATGACAATAGAGAAAAAGCTGTAAATAAAAGACACCAAATCCACAATAATACACACTAACGTCCTCACCAAGTCTCTATGTCAAATATACAATAGTAGATGGAGAGTACAAAATACAATGAGGGTACAATATGAAATACACATAACCACCAACCCACCTAAGCAAAATAGTACTGTGAGCTGGGGCGGTATCTGGAGCAAAAGGTGATAGCTGGATAGCTGAATAGAGAAATAGCCTGCCTCGACTACTGTGGGGAACAACCTGAAACACCTGTGGCACAACGGGGGTGAGTTGCCAACTCGTGAATAGTATAAAATATATACAGGTAATTGCAGGAATGCACGTACAGCATGAATCTAAGATATGCGATTACAATAATAATATGTCATGCAATGCTGAAATAAGGAGAGTACACTAGCAGGTACAATCAATATGTGAAGCAATAGTAACATGACAATAGTATGCAATAACCATGCAAAAAGGATATGAGAATGTAGATATGCAACTTATCATAAGGGTACACTAACCGGTACTACCAATGTATGAAACTGTGCATAAAATAGATAAGGGTGAGGTATAGGGTGGAATATGTCATCTCCACGGAAACCTGACGTCGTGGCAGGATCACAATCCATCAAGACACTCAAATCCCAAATCCTCAAATCAGCCCCCACATTGGGCTGTCACAATATAAAAGTCTCACATCACCTCAATGTACAATATCGAATAGCTCTCCAATATCTCGAATGTACAATCCAACAATCTCATTCATATCCAATATCCAATCTCAATGAATCACCTATATCCCAAGTCGAATCCCAAGTAAGTTTCTAACATCCTAAAGGTATGTATATATGTACAGAAATAAATATGATGGGGGCAATACACATATATTAGCGTCCCATTCCACTAATATTGGTGTAAGGGTATATATAACAACGGCTAAGTCCCCTGTTATATATACAGAAAGGGGTTGAAGAAATATCATGAAAACCGTGTGCCAAACATCGACACAGAAATCCTCGTATATCGGGCTCCGTCAGTCCGGATCAGCCCACGGGGTCCGTCTGCGGTATCGGCCCTCGGCCCCGACAGTACAGATCCTCCCGCATCCATCTCTCGACTCTGGCCAGTAGCCTCCGGACAACTGCCAGGTCCAACCAATCACCGGTAGGTACTCGCCCACCTCCAGGCTCAATCGGCAAACCCATCGATCTTCTTGCCGAGGGGAACCATACCGCGCCCCACCATATACTCTCATACGGCAACCACACCTCGTATGGAGTATATAATCAGCATCGATAAAACTCATGGGGGACGCTCAAATATCATATCAAGGAAACCGGGTTGTTCCATGTATGCATAATTTCATGAACTCCCGCGGTTCCCAAATCCCGAAAACATCATATAAACTCCAGATAAACAATGCGCAAATCCAGGAATAAATGTATGCAATATATCTGAATGCGAGCAGGTAAACAAAAGTATATAGCTGAACCAGAAGTATGTGAAATTAAGATAAGGTACAGCTAAGTAACATCAGTAAATGTAAATATGCGGCAACAACTGAATATGTGTCTAACATACAGGTGTAGCAATGTATAGGTATCTACCTATAAGAACTGATGTCGTATACCCCCCTGGGTATAAGTAACATATGTAGGAAATCCCTCCCGGTACAAGTAGAATATGTAGGAGGTATACCTGTAGCTGTATCGCAAGGTGAAAATATACCTATCACTAAAGGTAAGATACACTATAGGTATACCGATAAGCTAGATGTCATGTGTGGCAAGCAATAGTAGCTATAAGAGGTAGTGTGTGACATAGCAATTATTGACGGTGTGTGTGTAGCATACAAACCGTGCTTGTGCGACATGGACCGTCAATAATATGTGCAGTGTCCTACGGCTGCTAGTCACAGTATAACTACATCAAGGAAATAAAGTAAAGGCGCAATTCTACAATGACGTAGAATGTGCGACAGGTAATGAATCCTAGCCCAGACGCATAACGCCATGCGGGCGATTCCCCTGTAGATGTTAAATCTACTCACCTATACTCCACGCTAGGTGAACCCTACCATCTGTTCCCCCTGTAGTAGTGTCCGTAGCTCCTGCCTGCAAACCTGTAAATACGACATGAATATCACATATAAGCCAAAATATTCCGCGAAACGCGATATCGAACCAAAACGAGAAACTCGCGTCGCGAACTAAACGCGCGTGTGCACGATACGCTGAAACGTGTGTGTACGCGTCTAAAACCATCGCGACACGCCGCGATACGCTGGATCACAGAACCCACTCACGTATCGCGCGTATCGCGCAAACACAACGGACACCAAAACGACATATGATCCCAGATTTTCCTACAGGCCAAAACTTACAAAACTAGACATACCAAAACACTACACTACACAGCAGGGACCCCTACACCAAAACCCCAACACCCAACTCACCTTCCTGGCCGCAAATTGCGGCCAGAATGCTGAAATCTGCGGCCCGGTTTGGGAGAGGGTGGCTCGTATTTTGGTGGTGGTATCTAGACCTAACAAGCATGCTCCAGTTTCTCCAATTTTGTTCTGTAGGGTCCGGGTCAATAGCAGATCACAGATATCCAATAAAACACTTTAAAAACACCAAATTGCACGATATGGAAAGTCTATGGTATTTTTGTGAAACCTGGGTTGAATCTCAGTTGAAGTGACCTAACAACACTACAAGGAGATAGGTTAACCAATTCCAACACATTCCAACCAAAATCCCACACAAAACACTAAAACTAGCACTAAACTATCAATTTAACACAAACCGACACTAACAATCACACAACTAATCAAACTAGGGATTGGGTTCAGGAAGTATACCCTAAGAAGCCCTAGAAAGCAGGTGAAGAGGTGTGAGGAGCTGCTCCAAGTTGCTGGAGCTCAAGCCTCTGCTGCTGTTGCCTCTGAAGCTGCTACTGCTTCTGCTTCAGCTGCTGCTGTTGCTTGCTTTGCTGCTGTTGCTGCTTGCTACTTCTGCTTCTGCTGCTGCCTCTGGTGCTGCTGATGATGATGATGATGATGATGATGTTGTTGTTGTTGTAGTTGATGTTGCTGATGGTGATGAAGCTGCTGCTGATGGTGATGATGATGCAAGCTGCTGCTGCTGGAGCTCTCTCTCAGGTGAGTGTGTGAGTGTGTGAGAGTGTGAGGGAAATGAGAGAAAGAAAATGAGATGGAGAAATGGGCACTCACCAAAGGCCCCCTTCTCACTCCCCCTCTCACAATTGAGAAGCATGGCACAAGCCATGTTGTCCCATGCCCTCTCTCCCCCAAAGTCAACATTCAAACCCATTTTAAAACCCTTTTAAATGAAAAAAAATCATTTTCAAATAATAATAGCAACCATACACTTAAAACCCAAAACACTTAAACAACACATAAAACTAGATTAAGAGATGGTTAAACCACAATTTACATCCTAGTTTACATGCATAAGTGTGTGTGTGCCTAACAAAATTCTAATAAAATACACATTAAATAGGATAAAATATTTAAAACTTAATTTGGTAAACTTTTTATTAAAAACCACACATTAAAATATAATTAGCTACAAAACACATTCTAAGGTGTTACAATCTCCCCCCTTAAAAGAAATTCGTCCCCGAATTTAAAGCTTATACTGTTACGCGTACCTTCAAAGAGAAGATTAAAATCCTCAAATCTCGCTCGCAGCCTCCCAAGTGACTATCTCACTATACGGCTACGCCCAAGAAACCCTTCACAGATGGCAAGACCCTTGACCGATGTCCCTCCACCTGCCGAGCCATTAACACACATGACTGCTGGTGAACGAAAGATCGCGTCCAGCAAAAAGGTCTGGTGCTAAATCATGTGAGAAAGGTCATGAAGGTAAATGTAAAGTATCATCACAAGGAATACGGGATGAAAATCCAATAATCTGGGCGGAAGTGCCAAATTAAAGGCAACGAAACTAACTCGCTTATAGGATCTCAGAAGGACCTAAATCCTGGGACAAACTTCCCAAAATCCAACACGTCATTCATCGGAAGGTCCGTAGGAATACATGATTTGCCACTGCGCACTCAAGCCTGCGACCAGCACAGTCGCATAAGACATCTGTTTGCAATGGACAGTTCTCATCCTGACCTGAACATAACTGGACCATCTCCGAAGCTCTGGACTAGCTGGGGTCCAAAATCCTACTTACGCGGAGTCAGAAGAACGACAGACTGGTGATCGACACGACCTAACCCCTAAGCCTAAGGGTGGCCAATTGGAGTGTCTCCTGATAATAGCTATCGAAAGAGAACCCTAACGATAGCGAGTGACGATCCCAAGCTGCTGACGACCAAACAAAACAAACACACAACAAGACTGACACCTTGAAACGAAACCTGAAACTTCTCTTTGCATCCCTGTCCGCTCGTAACTGTCTCACAAGTCACGCCAGAGCTGGTGGAACTTGAATGTATATAGAGAGTTGACAGATGTGCATTGCCCTAGGATTCACATCGCTACCCGATAAGATCAGGTACACAAACGCGTCCCTAACTCAGCACATCATTGTCACAATTCAAGGTCTCCGAATCATTACCCAGCCGAATATGCTCAAGTATCTCTAACGTACGAGCTTCGACGGGCAGTGTCTCGCGAAAACGATTTAAGAAAAGTGGTCGGGCGCGGACATGAGCAAGCTGTCCCCTCCGTAGAGACGAACTTAAGTTGTACTCAACGATCACACAAGAACTGTAAATCTGCAGAAGACTATCACAACAATCAAAATCCGCTGCAGGAAGATGTACATTAAGCTCTGGTGGTCCGTGGAAAATCTGATACGACGCTCAAGCAAGTAGTGTCTCCAAATCTCCAACGCAAAACCACCGCGGCCATCTCCAGATCATGAGTGAGATATCCTTCTCGTACTTCCTCCAAATGTAGGGAAGCAAAAGCGATAACTCTATAGTGTCACCTCAGTACACAATCGAGCCCACTCAAGAAACACTACAGTTAAACAACAAAGTCGCCCGAACCAAAAGCAAAGAAAGACTGATGCAGTTGTTAACAGAATCTTCAACTGCCGAAAACTCCGTACACATGCCTCAGTCCACAGAAAAGAAACCTCCATCTCGGTCAATTCAGTCGACGGTGCAGCACTACTCTAGCAATCCTGCATGAAACGGCGGCAAAAACCTGCTAAGCCCAACAATCTGCGGATCTCCGTCCTGCACACAAGTCTGGGCCTAACCTGTACGGCCACGATCTCCCTCGGAACCATACGAAACCGTCTCCCGTGACTACAAGACCTAGGAGTCAACACAAACAAGCCTGAAGAAACACTCTGAGAATTTAGCAACTGCTGGTACTCTCCCAGTATCTGCATAACAAATCCTCAGTGCTACTCCTGTCCCTCAAGACACATTAAATAGACCAGAATGTCGTAAATAACACAACAGAAACTGGTCGAGGAACGGCCTGAAGAAATCTGGTTCATCATATCTACGAATGCTGCTAGGGCATCAGGGAATCCAACGACTCACTGATACACACAAAGCCCGTAGCACGCATAAGGCAATCTTCGGAATGTCGTCACTCCGAATCCGCAATAATGATGACCTGATCCCAAACACACTTAGAAAAATGCCTCGCACTCTGGAGCTGATCGAAGAAATCGTCACGGCGAGGTGGAGGATACCTATCCGCACCGTAAGCCGGTTCAATTGACGATCCGTCGATACGCAACCCTAAACTGTCGTCTTTCTCCTGGACGAACAGAAATAGGAGTTTCCAAAAGCGAAACACTCAGACGCAAAAAAAAACTCCCCAAACCAAAACTCTGCAGCTGATCCTTTTGCTCCCAAGCTTCGCCGGCTCACCCGGAACAACGTCGGAAAAACTCTCGCACGAAGGAACCCGGTCCGACAATCCCACTGTGGCTCCGGTATCACGAATGAACGCCAAGAATCCACGACATCTCCTCAGTAGCCGACTAGCGAAAAGGGCTGAATTCAAGCTGTAAGAGGCGGCACAACTATCCACCTGCACAACAAGAACTGACTTGCCGGGGAAAACAAAACCTAACTTGTTTCCTCACGGTAGTCCACAGACGCCTAGCACGTAATTAACCAATCCGTGCCCAGGAGAACGTCTAATCCAACATCTCTAGAAGGATCAAAACGACGGACGAATCTCTATCCCCTATCTGCTTGGCACACAACTGAATACGTGTCGCGCAACCAAAGGATCGCTGACAGATGTTAGCACAACTACGACTAATCTATCCAACCACGGTACAAGCAAGAGGACAACGAATATACATCAAAAGAACATATAAATCAAGGGTACCTGAAAACTCCACATTGGACGTCTGCGCGTCCCGATGAGTAGAAGCAAACTCCTGTGTCTGCCCTCTACTCGCAGCTGGATGAACTCCTCTGGTAGACTGAGCCCTTTGAGCAAATCTTCCACGTCCACGGCCTCTCTGAAAACGATCATGACGAGGTGCTAAGGAACAATCCCTGACGAAGTGTTGAAGGCTCCCGCATCGAAAACATCCACGTGCTGACTGCTGACCATCCTGGGGATGAGAGCTGAACGACTGTCCTCGTCCTAAGCCTCTGCTACTCCCGCGACGGCCACGAAATCTGCCTCGACGACCAAACCTCTGTCTCTGGGCTGGTACGCTGGTACGAGTCCTCCACTGTCCTGGAATATGTGCCTCGTCAATTGGAGCTGCAACCACTGGTGCTATGTAGGTGACGGACTGTTGCATGCTGACCGTAAGGGACAGCTGAGTAACAGGGGTGACAACCTCCTGTCGTAGCTCCCGAACGACGTCAACTAAAGAACTCATCGTCTGGCGGAACTCCTGCATCTCTACCAAAAGTCTATCCATAGTATAGGTCGTAGGCTGATCCGTCTGCACCTGTGCAACTAGAGTGCCATCCTGGTCAGTACTCGTCTCACCCGAGCTAACTCTGACCTCGGCCCTCGCTGCATCACTCTGAGTCCCCATAGTCATCGGTGGCAAGGCTATAAATAGATATAAGATGAGATTCGATAAGAATGAGGAAATCGAATCTCAAAGATATGAATCATCAAGGAAGGAATGTCAAGCAAATTGTACTTAGGTCACTTAATGCAAGGTACCGCGCTGTGGGTATGCTGCAGACATACACACACTACGTTACTCTGCTTAAGCTACCTACTCCATCATACTAAGGTCATCCTACACTCCGAAAGGTAAAACCTAACGCTCTGATACCAACTTTGTCACGACCCAAAATTGGCCCGTGACGGCCCTAATACTACGCAACGCCTAAAGACGTAACGTAGTAAAAGAAAGCCAAACCCAGAAATCTAAACCATGAAAAATACGGAAAAGATAATATAAGTTTTGAAGCAATTGAAATCACAACCCAAATTCTTTAAAAGTCTTACTTTCTTTCTTTAAAATTTTAGCAACAACCCCCCTTTTTGTAAAGACAAGTCAAGATGAAAGCAACACAAAAATAATGACAGTAGAGAAAAAGCTGTATATAAAAGACACCAAATCCACAATAATACACACTAACGTCCTCACCAAGTCTCTATGTCAAATATACAATAGTAGATGGAGAGTACAAAATACAATGAGGGTACAATATGAAATACACATAACCACCAACCCACCTAAGCAAAATAGTACTGTGAGCTGGGGCGGTATCTGGAACAAAAGGTGATAGCTGGATAGCTGAATAGAGAAATAGCCTGCCTCGACTACTGTGGGGAACAACCTGAAACACCTGTAGCACAACGGGGGTGAGTTGCCAACTCGTGAATAGTATAAAACATATACAGGTAATCGCAGGAATGCACGTACAGCATGAATCTAAGATATGCGATTACAATAATAATATGTCATGCAATGCTGAAATAAGGAAAGTACACTAGCAGGTACAATCAATATGTGAAGCAATAGTAACATGACAATAGTATGCAATAACCATGCAAAAAGGATATGAGAATGTAGATATGCAACTTATCATAAGGGTACACTAACCGGTACTACCAATGTATGAAACTGTGCATAAAATAGATAAGGGTGAGGTATAGGGTGGAATATGTCATCTCCACGGAAACCTGACGTCGTGGCAGGATCACAATCCATCAAGACACTCAAATCCCAAATCCTCAAATCAGCCCCCACATTGGGCTGTCACAATATAAAAGTCTCACATCACCTCAATGTACAATATCGAATAGCTCTCCAATATCTCGAATGTACAATCCAACAATCTCATTCATATCCAATATCCAATCTCAATGAATCACCTATATCCCAAGTCGAATCCCAAGTAAGTTTCTAACATCCTAAAGGTATGTATATATGTACAGAAATAAATATGATGGGGGCAATACACATATATTAGCGTCACATTCCACTAATATTGGTGTAAGGGTATATATAACAACGGCTAAGTCCCCTGTTATATATACAGAAAGGGGTTGAAGAAATATCATGAAAACCGTGTGCCAAACATCGACACAGAAATCCTCGTATATCGGGCTCCGTCAGTCCGGATCAGCCCACGGGGTCCGTCTGCGGTATCGGCCCTCGGCCCCGACAGTACAGATCTTCCCGCATCCATCTCTCGACTCTGGCCAGTAGCCTCCGGACAACTGCCAGGTCCAACCAATCACCGGTAGGTACTCGCCCACCTCCAGGCTCAATCGGCAAACCCATCGATCTTCTTGCCGAGGGGAACCATACCGGGCCCCACCATGTACTCTCATACGGCAACCACACCTCGTATGGAGTATATAATCAGCACCGATAAAACTCATGGGGGACGCTCAAATATCATATCAAGGAAACCGGGTTGTTCCATGTATGCATAATTTCATGAACTCCCGCGGTTCCCAAATCCCGAAAACATCATATAAACTCCAGATAAACAATGCGCAAATCCAGGAATAAATGTATGCGATATATCTGAATGCGAGCAGGTAAACAAAAGTATATAGCTGAACCAGAAGTATGTGAAATCAAGATAAGGTACAGCTAAGTAACATCAGTAAATGTAAATATGCGGCAACAACTGAATATGTGTCTAACATACAGGTGTAGCAATGTATAGGTATCTACCTATAAGAACTGATGTCGTATACCCCCCTGGGTATAAGTAACATATGTAGGAAATCCCTCCTGGTACAAGTAGAATATGTAGGAGGTATACCTGTAGCTGTATCGCAAGGTGAAAATATACCTATCACTAAAGGTAGGATACACTATAGGTATACCGATAAGCTAGATGTCATGTGTGGCAAGCAATAGTAGCTATAAGAGGTAGTGTGTGACATGGCAATTATTGACGGTGTGTGTGTAGCATACAAACCGTGCTTGTGCGACATGGACCGTCAATAATATGTGCAGTGTCCTACGGCTGCTAGTCACAGTATAACTACATCAAGGAAATAAAGTAAAGGCGCAATTCTACAATGACGTAGAATGTGCGACAGGTAATGAATCCTAGCCCAGACGCATAACGCCATGCGGGCGATTCCCCTGTAGATGTTAAATCTACTCACCTATACTCCACGCTAGGTGAACCCTACCATCTGCTCCTCCTGTAGTAGTGTCCGTAGCTCCTGCCTGCAAACCTGTAAATACGACATGAATATCACATATAAGCCAAAATATTCCGCGAAACGCGATATCGAACCAAAACGAGAAACTCGCGTCGCGAACTAAACGCGCGTGTGCACGATACGCTGAAACGTGTGTGTACGCGTCTAAAACCATCGCGACACGCCGCGATACGCTGGATCACAGAACCCACTCACGTATCGCGCGTATCGCGCAAACACAACGGACACCAAAACGACATATGATCCCAGATTTTCCTACAGGCCAAAACTTACAAAACTAGACATACCAAAACACTACACTACACAGCAGGGACCCCTACACCAAAACCCCAACACCCAACTCACCTTCCTGGCCGCAAATTGCGGCCAGAATGCTGAAATCTGCGGCCCGGTTTGGGAGAGGGTGGCTCGTATTTTGGTGGTGGTATCTAGACCTAACAAGCATGCTCCAGTTTCTCCAATTTTGTTCTGTAGGTTCCGGGTCAATAGCAGATCACAGATATCCAATAAAACACTTTAAAAACACCAAATTGCACAATATGGAAAGTCTATGGTATTTTTGTGAAACCTGGGTTGAATCTCAGTTGAGGTGACCTAACAACACTACAAGGAGATAGGTTAACCAATTCCAACACATTCCAACCAAAATCCCACACAAAACACTAAAACTAGCACTAAACTATCAATTTAACACAAACCGACACTAACAATCACACAACTAATCAAACTAGGGATTGGGTTCAGGAAGTATACCCTAAGAAGCCCTAGAAAGCAGGTGAAGAGGTTTAAGGAGCTGCTCCAAGTTGCTGGAGCTCAAGCCTCTGCTGCTGTTGCCTCTGAAGCTGCTACTGCTTCTGCTTCAGCTGCTGCTGTTGCTTGCTTTGCTGCTGTTGCTGCTTGCTACTTCTGCTTCTGCTGCTGCCTCTGGTGCTGCTGCTGATGATGATGATGATGATGATGTTGTTGTTGTTGTTGTAGTTGATGTTGCTGATGGTGATGAAGCTGCTGCTGATGGTGATGATGATGCAAGCTGCTGCTGCTGGAGCTCTCTCTCAGGTGAGTGTGTGAGTGTGTGAGTGTGTGAGAGTGTGAGGGAAATGAGAGAAAGAAAATGAGATGGAGAAATGGGCACTCACCAAAGGCCCCCTTCTCACTCCCCCTCTCACAATTGAGAAGCATGGCACAAGCCATGTTGTCCCATGCCCTCTCTCCCCCAAAGTCAACATTCAAACCCATTTTAAAACCCTTTTAAATGAAAAAAAATCATTTTCAAATAATAATAGCAACCATACACTTAAAACCCAAAACACTTAAACAACACATAAAACTAGATTAAGAGATGGTTAAACCACAATTTACATCCTAGTTTACATGCACAAGTGTGTGTGTGCCTAACAAAATTCTAATAAAATACACATTAAATAGGATAAAATATTTAAAACTTAATTTGGTAAACTTTTTATTAAAAACCACACATTAAAATATAATTAGCTACAAAACACATTCTAAGGTGTTACACCTAGTCACTGGTGGGACTTTGTTAGGGAAATGTTTATTCGTGCCCATGGATTGTATACAAAGGTCAGCATTGAACCGCTTGTAGGGCGGCAATGGAGATTGTGATGGCTTAAGAACAGGTTCAGATCCCTGTAGCTTAAGGCTTTTGAATCCTATGAGCCGTGAGGGTCTCAAAGGGGAATTCTCCTTACGAGTCGTGAGGATCTCGAAAGTGTAATTTCTCCTTAGGAATTGTGGGGATCCCTAAGTGTGTTGCTCCCTTGTGAGTCGTAAGGATCTCACGCAGGTATTTTCTCCTCACAAGGTCGAAGGGACCTTGCAAGTGTCTTTTAACGAGATTGTGCCCTTTCGGGTTTTCACAAACTCGCTGGTAGTCCTGCTGTTTTTACTCACGGAGCCCTTTCGGGTTTTCATCCGTGCACATTTCGCTTGTGGACGTACATTTTTTTTAACACCACGTCAGCCTGGGGACGGCGCGGGTTGGTAGTAGTTTAACGACGTTTCGGTCAAGAGTTCATAGGTCTGAGATTTTTCGGGCAACGTACGATTACGCAGCTAGATTTTCTCGCAAATCTTCGCATTTTTTATGTCGGAGGTGGATTCCTTGAAGAGAGGGCTGAGAGCGATTTCTTCGTCAGAGTCGCTTCCAAAAGTGATAAATTGCGATCCCTTGGTGTCGACTATGTGACAGTTGCCAGCGGCTCTTTTGCGCTCATCTGCCGTGCTTTTCTGTTCCCGACGAGCCTTGCGCTTCACTCGTTGAACGTGTTGTCGGTGGGAAACATACCCCTACCACCAGTTTTTAAAGGCTATGCACTCCTCGGTAGGGTGTGCAATCCTCTGATGGTGTAAGCAGATGTTAGGATGTATGTCTGCTTCATCAAGATGTATACTGCCAGGAGAATTTCCTCTGAAAGAGGGCAACTTCATTCCTATTGACAGGGCCCTGGCGAATCGTTTCCTTACTTTAAGCTTGTTTTTGCTGGCGATAGGGATGCTTCGATCCGGTTGGGGTGCCTCGACCTTTTCATTCAGTCGTCGGCGTTTGGCTTTTTCGAATATAGCCAGTTCACGCTCTCGATTGGCTTTGCTTTTCTGACGGGCTTCGTTCAGTAGCAAGTCGATCATCTCGTCAGATGGTTCTAAGGGTTTTGGCTTCGATCCTGCCCCCAGCTCTTTTATGCTGTCTTCTATCGCCGAGTGAGCTTCTTCATTAGTTAACGCCGAATGAGAGATCATGTGGCAACTTGCCACATAGTCCTCAGATTCTTCTGACGAGTCATCCCCGTCGTTATTGTCGTTATCTCCGCTCTCAAGGATATTATTGAGAAATTCTTAGATTATGACCGGGGTCCGCGCCTTCTGATTATATTCCTCCAGCACGTCAATATGCTTTTGCAGATCCGTGCGCTTGTCATCAAACTACGCGGGCTTTTTGATCTTCTTCTTTTTCTTCGAAGACTTTGACGGCTGGGCCCGAATGTTTTGTCCACCATCACTATTGACTCCCAATGTTGGGCGTGGTTTCAGCATCCCCTCGATGATCTCCGGCTCTATCGGGCTTTTCCACCTGATCGTCGTGCATGTTTGAAGACCTTTCAGCATTTTTTTAGCTTTTGCCGAAAGAACGACTTCCCATGGAGCTTCCTCTATAAAAAAGCATGATGCCCCCGGCGTGTCCACCCTTTTAGGGGTGTGCTGTTGTGGCGGATTTACCTTCCAGTTTTCGGACAACGCGAACTTGCCCTGTTGATACTGGTCTTCAACCCAATTTTTGAAGACGTAGCAGTATTCGATCGGATGGCCCAATACTCGGTGGTAGGGGCAGTAATTGGGATCGTTGACATCGTTCGGTAGTAATGGGTGTCTCGGCTCCGGTAGAGTGATGAGCCCGTTACGCACTGCTAGTTCGAACAGTCTCCTTGTTTTATCCCGGGGAAACGAGTAAGGACGTCTCAACTTCTCATCGAGGGATTGTCGCTTGTTGCTTTGGCGAACAACCGGTCTCGGGCCACTTGGTTGTTGTTGAGCGTTGGCGACGAAGGTTGCTTTCCCTTTCCCCTTCTCATTCCGAGGATCCGTCTTTGAAGAGGACGGTCTATGGCCCATTTGGGCCAGCTTGTCGATCAAGGCCTGGAAAGTGGTCGGCTTGAAGAACATCATGAATTGGGATATGGTCGCCTGCGGATCGAGGGCTCCTACAAACGTGCACATTGCAGGAGCCTCTTCTATGCGCTGTTCGCATTTCGACTATAGATTCCCCCACCGTATCGCGTACTGAACCCATGTTTCGCCTGGCTTCACCCTGGCGTTGATTAATGCGGTGATTGGGGTGCGTTCGCTAGCGCTTGCGAAACGTTGGGTGAACAGCAATTCCATCTCTGTAAAAGTTTTGACGGAGTCGTTAGGAAGCTCTAAGTACCATTCAAACGCCGTCTCCGGCAAGCTGCCAACAAACTGGCGAAGCAGCAGTTTGTCGTCACCTCCGGTGTTGCCGCACAGAGCCCTAAATTGAGCAACGTGCTGGTGTGGATTCCCCGTCCCCTTATATACATGGAATTTAGGAATCGTATATCCTGGCGGGTACTTTATTTGATCGTACCAACCCGGATAGGGTCGTCCAGTTTTAATGATTTGGTTTGCCGCTTCGCTCGCTTGATGAGCTCGTATCTGTTGAGCTATATAGTCATCCAGCGTGGCTTTAGAGATGGTCTCCTCCTTGGCTGCTGACAGAGCCGGTAGAGGATTTGACGTCTCTCCTCTATCATCTTCAATTATTACTGGAGGATCTTCGGCTGGAGGGACCGGCTGGATCATCATGCCCACCATTGTTCCCCTCCGAACGGTGGCCAAGGCATAGGTGTCTTGCCTGAGATTCGGGGCAGATGCTATTTGGTGCTATCCGTCCACCTCTCCGAAGATGCCAAGTTGATTTATGGCACCGTGTATCGGATGTTTAGACGGATGCGGCCGATGTAGCAGACTTCGTCAGATTCCCCCTCGCTTAAGGGGTTTTTGATTGTGGGGACGCTCTTCCCTGCAGGCGCAAGCCCCTGCAGTTAATTACGCTACCGCATCGCGGTAACAACTTTATCCTTCTCCAGAATTTCACTTCGTGTCGTGGGTGTTTGTTTTGTTTGTGGTTGCCCGTGGATTGTATACGGAGACTAATTTATATTATCGCCCGTAGGACGTGGATTAGTCCAAATCCATATTTTCTTAGATTTGGGTTTGGGGTTTTGGTTTAAGGATACGTTAGCCGTATTTGAGGCTAAGATCAACTTAAACGTTTGTTAAGGATATGTTAGCCCAGTTTGAGACTAAGATCAACCTAACGGGATCATTTAGATCCGACAAAAGAGCGTTTGGGCTCTATTGTTCCAGTTTAGGGACATAGTGGTCCGTTGCCAGTTTAGGGACGTAGTGGTCCATTGCCAGTTTAGGGACATGGTGGTCCAATGTTCCCATTTTAGGGACAAATGTTAGTTTAAGGATGCATTAGTCCATGAGTTTAAGGACGCGTCAGTCCATGAGTTTAAGGACCCTACAGTCCATATTGATGTGTGGTTATCGGGAGCCGTCACCTCTCTGACGACGTTGAAGAATTACAACGACAAATATCAGAGGAGTTCAGAGATGTACCCTTGAACCGGGTGTAAATTGATTTCGGAGAACAATCTTGCTCGGTTCAATTAAATTTGAGGACTTGCGGCCAGAATTGGGCTAAGTCCAGTTGAAAATGTTCAAGATTGTATTTGCTTTTGGCCTGTTAGGCCTTTATTAGGGCTTTGCCAATGTTTAATAATGCAGTGCATTTTTTTCTGGCCTATTAGGCCCTTTTAATTGGGCTCTGCCCCTTTTAATAGTGCATAGGACTTTTGTTTGGTCAGATAGACCTTTTTTATTGGGCTCTGCCCTTGATAATGCATTGCATTAAATGCTCTGACAGCGCTTCACGTGGCTTGTCAGGCGCTTTGCGCCAATTGAGGAGCGCAAGGCGCAAACTCATGTGATGGTGACACGTGTCACGCTCTGGTGAGCGCAAGCGCAGTGCGCTGCGCTGTTGCGCTACTGACACGTGGCGCGCTCTGGTGACTTGCGCCAATTTTAAGAGAGCAGTGCTCTGTTTTAGAAGCGCATAGCGCAGTTTGTTCTGGGGCCGACACGTGGCGCTCTCTGGTGGCTTGCGCCAACCCAAGAGCGCAACAGTGCAATTTTTTCAAGTGCAGGGCACTGTTCAATATCTTAATCCAATTTTGGATCAAAGAAGAGAATCTTTTAAGATTCCAGAACCAATGGTTCATCAAAAGGCAATGCCTTTATGTAGATCAGAAAGATCTAACGAAGAAGTAAATGACTTCTTTTTATTATTATATTTTTTTTTATTCAAGATCTTGATCTTGTTTTTAGATCTGATCTTTTTAGAAGAAAATTCTTCATTTATTCAAAGGTTTTTACCTTTTTCTTTCTCTGAGTTCTTTCAAAGTTTTCAGAAGATTTCTCTGAGTTCTTTCTGTGTTAATCTCCATGTGTTTTAGACTTGGAGTCTAGGGGCCTTTTATAGTGCCATTTGATTTGTTAAATCAGTTAAAGAGATTTTTCTCTGAGTGATTTAGGGATTTTTTCCTACCGTTGGATTTTTGATCCAAGGGCTCCTGTTTTACAGAAGGCAATCTTATTGTTTAGAAAGATCTTTCCAGAATTTTTATGTTTAAATGCTGGCACAGTTGGCGCAAGCGCACCTGCGCTTGACACGTGTCGCACAGCGCAGCGCAACTGCGCTGACACGTGTCGCGCAGCGCAGAGCGCAAGTCAGCTGAAGCGTTGCTTCAATTATTTTAACTTTAATTTTAACTTTAATTTCAAGGCAGAGCTTTGCTCTGATTGGGGGAAACAGAAGCGTTGCTTCGTTTCCCGCCTTGGAATTTGAACAGAGCTTTGCTCTGATTGGGATAAACAAATGCCCCCCACCATTGCGCTTACGTGGCCCCAAACATAAGCGCAGCGGTGGCAGAATTCCAACCGTCGCGCCAACTTTTGGAAGTTGAAACGGCTCTCTTAATGCCTATAAATAGGACCTTTGGTCCCTTAGATGATTTTGCATCTCTTCATAAGAATTTTTATTCAGAGCCTTGCTCTTTTGTTTAAGCATTTTTAAGAGTTGAAATTCTGAAGAATTTTTTAGGTAAAAATTAAATTAAATCAATTTTAAGAGCCTTGCTCTCAATAGATCCCTGATCTAAAGAAAACCCATTTAAGGTTTCACTAGAAGAGCTTTGCTCTAGAGATCTAAAGAGAACTAAAGAGAACCCTATTAGGGTTCCAATAATAGAGCCTTTACTCTCTAAGCAAAGCTTTCAATGTTCTCAGGGGATTTTCTTCAAATTCTCCTCATAATTTTGACAGGTGTCACTCCTGTCTGCAGAGCATTGCTCTCGAGGAGTTTAACTCCCTGTGTCTTTTTTTTCATTGCTAATCTTCCAATGATGTTTCTTTCAGGCATTATGGCTGTTCATTTATACAGTCTGCACGAATTCATTACCTATGAGGATATCCGCGTACAGGGCCGTCACCAAAACCAAGAGTTTACAGATGCCCAGTGTGTGAAGATTATGGGTCGTCTGCAAGCACGCGTTGGTTGGTTGCTTCCTCGCCGTTCTGCTCTCTTGAAAGTCGTGCTGGGAGCAATTTGGAGAGCACTTCCGGGGTTTCAGGAGGCCATGCCGCTTAATGCGCTGGATGATGCCGAAGACAAGGTGCATTCGGTGTACCTGTCGGGGCTGATCTCGAAGAAACGGCGAGATAGACTCATTGACATTCTGCATCAAATTTTTCAACAGACGACGATAATTGCTGCTTATCGAAGGATGGGGGGCCTTGCCGAAGATCTTGACACGCGTGAGCGCGAGAGGTTGCACACGAGAATGATCAGAAAAGCCAGAAAGACTCTAGATGGACTTACTTTCGAATTCCTTAATCCATGCCCTGGATCTGAGGTTTTGCCATTGTAAACATTTCAATAATGCTGCTTTTATTTATTGTCCTCATTGATGTAAGAATTTTCCGAGTATGAATGACAAATCTTTTGCCTCCTTCCTTTTATTTTCTGCTTTGCTATTGGCATATTTCTCAAGTAAGCATAGCCTGTAGGTGATATAGAACATTCTGTCTTGAATACTTTGGGGAGTATCGACGGCTTAGGAAGCATGTTCAGATCTGCTACCTAAGGCTTTTCAACTTTATGAGACGTGAGGGTCTCACAAAGACTTTTCTCCCTACGGATCGAGAGGATCTCGTAGGTGTATTTTCTCCCTAGGGATCGTGAGGATCCCTAAGTGCGTTTTCTCTTATAAGTCTTAAGGATCTTATAAGAGAATTTTCCCCCCTTACGAGTCGAGAGGACCCGTAAGCGGTTGTTTCCCTCCTTATCGAGATTCGACTTTGGAGAGTGTGACCCGTGAATAGTATGCAAGAGTCCATTTTGGACCGACTTGCAGGGTCCCAGTGATTAGGAAACAGGTTTTTTGATCCCCGCTGCCTAAGGCTTTTCCTCACGAGTCGAAACATATCGAGTAGTTCTCGTAAAGACACTAATTTCCTCACGAGTCGAGACGAATCGAGCATTTCTCGTAAGAGTATCCTAACGTCACAGTTAACCTCTGCTCTTTACGACAGAGGTCCGTTAGGGTCTGTGGTACTTAGGGTTTTGTCCGTCGTACCGTCGCGTTGCCTGATGTATTCCTCGATAGGCAATCTTGCTGTTCGAGTAGCCTTGCGATTGTCGTGTCTCTGATCCCTTCGGGGGCTGGACAAGACGTCTTCAAGTAATCTTCCAGGTAATATTACCGTCGAAAGAGCAAGCGTGGGGATATTCTATGTCACTTTTTACTTGAGGTTAGGCTCATTTTGGAGAGCCCCGATGAGTCATAACCACTCCGCGCTGGTGTGGGATGATCTTCGATAGTCTTTCAGGCTTTATATGACTTGCCGCCAAGACCCTGAAGCTAGGAATTTGTCATTTGCTTCGTTTGCTGGCATTACGTCCTCTATATCGAGACGAATGTCGCGGTTGTCTTTAGGTTGTTGGTGAACCGTCGAGGTTTGGAACTAGGGACTTTGTCGTGGCTCCGCTGTTTGATTGTCGTGTCTGAATCCTGTTGGAGGAAGAACGCTGGGGTGACATCTAGTCTGCTGTATCGAGACGAACGTCGAGGTGGTTCCTAGGTTGCCTATGAACCGTTAGGACCTGGATCTAGGGACTTTGTCGTGGCTCCGCTTGGTGATGTTGCGTCTGCTGTGTCGAGACGAACGTCGAGGTGGTGACCACTCCACACTGGTGGCGAGATGATCTCCGATTGTCTTTCAGGCTTTATATGACTTGCCGTTAAGACCCTGAAGCTAGGAATTTGGCCTTCGCTTCGTTTGGTTTGTCGTGTCCGAATCCTGTTGGAGGAAGGAACGCTTTTGTTGACATCTCGTCTACTGTATCGAGACGAATGCTGAGGTGAAGCTGGGATTTCGCCATGGCTTCGTTTGATAGTGTAACATCTGTGTCCGGCTGGAATGAGGAGGCACACCGTTGTTGGTTTCCGGGCCGTAAATGTGGCCATTGAGATTTGGAACTAGGGACTTTGCCATGGCTCCGTTTTGTTGCGACTCTGAGGTCGGTTGTTGACGTTACGTCTGCACTGGTTGGAGTGAGGAGAAACGCCGTTGGTGATCTCTAAGTTATCGATATTGACGTCGAGACCCTGAAGCTAGGGGTCTTCTTTTGCTTCGTTTGCTGACATTGTGTCTGCAATGTTGCAACAAATGTCGAGGTTGTCTCTAAGTTGTCCATGAACCGTCGAGATTTTGGCTGCGCTTTCTGGTGGAGCCTGTTGGGAAGATATGGTTCCCTCTTTGTTTGTGCCCCTGGATTGTATACAGGGATCGATGTGATCTCACCTGTAGGGCAAAAGTTTCATTCATCATTTTTTTTTGTATTATTATTTTATTTCTGCGATGCTCTATCATTTCAGCTTTATATCGCGAAGGTCGCGATTGCCCAATCATTTCGGCTATTTTTCACGGTGCCCAATCATTTCGGCTATTTATTTTATTTTTACTCGCTGCTTTTTATTGCGAGTTGCCTAATCATTTCGGCTATTTTGCATGCATACATTTTTACTTGCTGCTTTTTATTGCAAGTTGCCCCATCATTTCGGCTATTTCATATGCATTTTTAGCTCGCTGATTTTTATCGCGAGTGTAGAACTTGGAATCTGGTGCCAATCTCAGCATCAGCATCGCTACAACTGGAATATTGCCAGGAGCGAATCATCATTTGCCATGAAAGGACTTGGAATTTGATACCGATTTAGGCATCAGCATCGCTACAACTGGGATATTGCTAGGAGCGAATCATCATTTGCCTTTATCGATGTCGAACAAAGGTGGCTTAGTAAACAGGGTTAGGGTTCTGTCGACTAAGGCTTTTGACTTCATGAGCCGTAAAGGTCTCACAAAGGTATTTCTCCCTGCGAGTCGTGAGGATCTCGTAGGTGTGTTTTCTCCTTAGGATTCGTGAGGATTCCTAAGTGTATATTCCCCTGTAAGTCGTAAGGATCTTACAAAAGGGTTTTCTCCTTATAAGTCGAAAGGACTTACAGGGGTTGTTCCCTATATGGACATATCCCTAATCACGGGTGGGACTTGGTCAGGGAAATGTTTATTCACGCCCGTGGATTGTATACAAAGGTCAGTATTGAGCCACTTGTAGGGCCATATCGAAGGTTGTGGGGGTTGTTTAAGAACAGGTTAAGGTTTCTGTAACTTAAGACTTTCAAATCTTATGAGCCGTGAGGGTCCCATAAGAGAGTTCTCCTTACAAGTCGTGAGGATCTCGCAAGTGTAATTTCTCCTTAGGAATCGTGGGGATCCTTAAGTGTGTTGCTCCCTTGTGAGTCGTAAGGATCTCACGCGGGTGGTTTCTCCTTACAAGACCGAGAGGACCCTGTAAGTGTCTTTTAACGAGGTTGAGCCCTTTTGGGTTTTCACAAACACTCGCCGGTAGTCCTGCTGTTTTTACTCAAGGAGCCCTTTCGGGTTTTCATCCGTGCCCATTTTGCTTATGGACATACCGTCTTTTTTTTTATTCTTTTTATTCTTTTTTCTAACGAGGTTGCGCCCTTTCAGGTTTTTACAAGACTCGCCGGTAGCCCTGCTGTTTTTACTCACGGAGCCTTTTCGGGTTTTCATCTGTGCCCTTTTTTTCTTATGGACATACCGTTTTTATATTTTTTTTATTTTTTTTATATTTTTTTATTCTTTTTTTTATCGGCTTTGGGATGTCGCGATCCACCGTAGTTTATCGACATCTCGGTCAGCAGCTAGTTTTAGGACGTAGTGGTCCGTCATTAGTTTAACGACGTTTCGGTCTTTCGCCAGTTTTAGGACATAGTGGTCCAATGTCGCCGTATTTGAAGCGAATCTCTAGTTTACTGACTTTTCGGTCGACGGGACTTTCCCTATGAATGAGCATGATGCCCCCAGCATATCCATCTTTTTAGGGGCATGTGGTTGTGGCGGGCTCACCTTCCAGTTTTCGGACAGCGCGAACTTGCCCTGTCGGTATTGGTCTTCAACCCAGTTTTTGAAGACGTAACAGTTTTCGATCGGATGGCCCAATACTTGGTGGTAAGGGCAGTAATTAGGATTGTTGACATCATTCAGCTGTAGCTGGTGTTTCGGCTCCGGTAGAGTGATAAGCCTGTTGCGCACTGCCACTTCGAACAACCTCCTTGTTTCATCCTGGGGAAATGAGCAAAGACGTTTCAACCTCTCATAGAGGGGTTGCCGCTTGTTGTTTTGGCGAACAACCGGTCTAGGGCCACTCGATTGTTGTTGAGTGTTGGCGACGAAGGTCATTTTTCCCTTTCCTTTATCCTTTTTGTTCGCTCCGTTGTTTGTGGGTCCGAGATTCTCTCCGGGTATCGTGCAATTGCACGACTGAATGTTCTCGCAATTCTTCAATTCTTCGGAGATGGATTCCTTAAAGAGAGGGCCAAAGGCTACTTTTTCGTCGAAGTCGCCCCCGAAGGTGAAAACTCGTGATCCCCCGGGATCATCCCTATGACAATTGCCGGCAACTCTTTTATGCTCATCTGTTGTATTTTTCGCTGTCTACGAGCTTCCCACTTTGTTCTGTTGACGTGTCGCCAGTGAGCAACATACCCTTGCCACCAACACTTAAAGGAGTCGCAGTCTTTAGTAGGATGTGCGATCTTCTGATGATATAAGCAGTAATTAGGATGCATCTCTACTCCACCGAGACTGTTTTCTTCAGAGGGCGGTAGCTTCATTCCCATTGATATGGCTTTAGCAAACCTTTTCCTCGTCTTGAATTTGTTTTTATCCGTAGCGCATGTCTCTTGATTTGACGGGAGTGCCTCGACTGTTTCATCTAGTCGCCGGCGTTTGGCTCCTTCCAATATGGCCATCTCACGCTCCTGATTGGCTTTACTTTTCAGACGAATCTCATTCAGGAAGGCATCGATCATCTCGTCTGACGGCCACAGAAGTTCTGTTTCAGGACCCCCCCTCGGTTTCTCGGTGCAAGGAGCTTCTTTATCATCTATCGACGAGTGAGAGATCACATAACAACTTGCTACGTAATTCTCAGATCCATATGATGAGTCTTCTCCATCATCTCTGTCTTCAAGGACGTGGCTGAGAAACTCTTGGAGCGTGATTGGGGTTCGCGCTTTCTGGTTGTACTCTTTCAGTACGTCGATTTGTTTCTGCAGGTCCGTGCGCTTGTCGCCAGGCTTCACGGGCTTTTTGGATCTCTTCTTCTTTTTCGAAGATTTCGACGGCTGGGTGTGAACACTTTGGCTATCCCCACCAATCCTTGGAGTTGGACGCGGTTTCAGTATCCCTTCGATGATCTCAGGTTCCGACAGGTTCTTCCACCTGATCGCCGGGCATGTCTGGAGATCATTCAGCATCTTTTTGGTTTTGGCGGAAAGCACGACCTCCCATGGAGCTTCTTCAACAAAAGAGCAAGTTGCCCCCGGCGTGTCCGTCTTCTTTGGAGTGTGCGGCTGTGGTGGGTTTACTTTCCACTTTTCAGATAGCGCAAACTTGCTTTGTAGGTACTGATTCTCGATCCATCCCTTAAAGACAAAGCAATCCTCGCTCGGGTGGCTTACCGTTTGGTGGTAAGGGCAATAATTGGGATTATTCACCTCGCTGGGTTGCGGTGGTCTCCTTGGATTCAGGAGATAGATAAGCCTATTGCGCATCGCCAGCTCGAACAGCCTCTTCGTTTTATCCCGCGGGAATGAGTAAGGGCGCTTCATTTTCTCATTATAATACCGCCGTCTCTCTTCCAGTTTATCCGCTAGCTTTGGGGCACTGGGCTGCTGTTGGGTGTTCGCAACGAAGGTCGCCTGCCCTTTACCCTTGTCGTTTCGGGGTTCCGGCTTCGGAGGAGACGGTCTGTGGCCCATTTGATCCATCTGGGCTAGCTTATCAATTAAAGCCTGGAAGGTGGTCGGCTTAAAGAACATCATGAATTGCGAGATGGTTGCTTGCGGATCAAGAGTGCCCACGAACATGCCCACCGCTGGCGCTTCTTCGATGCGTTGTTCACACTTCGACCATAAGTTTCGCCATCGGATTGCGTACTGAACCCACGTCTCGCCTGGCCTTACCCTGGCATTAATCAGTGCTGTTATCAGGGTGCGTTCACTAGCGCTTGCGAATCGCTGGGTGAACAACAACTCCATTTCCGCGAAAGTTTTGACGGAGTCGTTAGGTAGCTCCTAATACCATTCGAAGGCCGTTTCCGCTAAGCTGCCGACGAATTAGCGAAGCAACAATTTATCATCGCCTCCAGTGTTGCCACATAAGGCTCTGAATTGAGCGACATGCTGATGTGGATTCCCTGTCCCTTTATATACGTGGAACTTAGGGATCGTGTATCCCGGCGGGTAACTGATTTGGTCATACCAGCTCGGATAGGGTCGTCCAGTTTTAACAATTTGCCCAGCCACTTCACTCGCCTGATGGGCTCGTATTTGCTGAGCTATATAGTCATCCAGTGCGTCCATGGAAATGGTTTCTTCCTTGGCTGCTGAAAGAGCCGGAGGAGGATTAGATGTATCCTCTCTATCGTCTTCAATAATGATCGGAGGGTCTTCAGCTAGAGGGTCCGGCTGTAACATCATTCCTACAATGTCTTGAAAGAGAAGCGCTATTTGTTTTATGTTGGCAGCTTGTTCTGCTGCTTCTCTATCCTTCTTTTCAAAGACTCTGCGTAAAAAGTCAGCGTCAGTTTCCTGTTTGTGCCGCTGTTCTGATGATGCCTCCGAGCATTCTTTTGGCCCGGTAAGTGCGGCCATCCCAGTCATCATCTCCCGAAGCTTCCGCTGCTGTTCTTGAGCTTTCGTCATGGATCGGGTGAACGGTCGATGACCTGTGGAGATACGACTGTCCTCTTTTCTGGACTCCATATAGACGATGTGCACCACCATGCCCCCAGACTTGGGGCATTTAGATTCAGTGTCTTTGCGATTTGCCAAAGACGCAGGGATCTTCTCCGACCTCCTTCTTTTGTGAGCGGTCGAAGTTGAGGGGGGCGTTGCCTTGGGCACCCAGGTGGCCGTCGTCTTCCGTTGCTTAACAGGGGGATTTTCCTCCCGTCGGCCCTTCGACTTCTTATGCTGGTGAGAGAAATTCGGATCAATCACCGATTCTCGGACTCGTCGCCAAGTCTTATAGATCCTGGAAGACAGTCGTTGAGGGGACTGCTCTGGCTCTTCTGGTTTTGCTTCCATGATGGTATCTACTGGTGGAGGAGATCTTTTGAGCACCGCAGTTGGCGAATTTCTGCGTACCCTGTTCAGCAGCTCAAAGCTGTTCCCGGTTGGAACAGCAGCATTGATCCCTACCGTTGGAGCTGGTGGAGTAAATCCAGAGGGAGAGCTGCCCCCAGTCTTCCGTACTCGGCGCCAGTGACGACGGCGAGCATGTCGTGGGGATGGTATTGGTTCCGCCGCAGGGGTGACCTCCTCATGCCCCCTGTGCTGGTCAGAATTTGCTGGTATCAGCCTTTTAAAGACCGACGTCCGCTGAATGGGGACAGTCAACCTATCAAAAGCAGACTTCCGAGTAGGGGAAGAAACCTTGGTGATTTCGACTGGAACGAGAGCAGGGATGGCTATCCACTTCAGGATAACGCCTTCCGGTATTGCAGGCTTCTTCATGGGCCCGTAGGAGCTCTGGCCTAGTCTGGAGAAGACCTAGGCAGTGGTGTTGGGCGACCCGTTGAGAGGGGCCGTGGTAGTAGTGAGCCGATCGAAGACCGACTTCTTTTGCGCTTCCGGTACGGGCACTGGAATGGTGAAGCTTGCTGGCGGGAGCATGGTCCCGAAGAATAGTCCAGCGGTGGCTTGAGTTACCTGCTCCACTGGCATCTTGAAAAAGGAGGCCGCTTGGGGCCATAAGTCACTCCTCCAGCAAGGACGAAGCGAGAGTTGCAGTTGCAGGTAGTGCAGTTTGAAGCCATTGATCTTCTGCTCTCTGCACGGAGCAAGACACCAAATCTTAGTACCTCGAATCCACAGGCAACAACAGCAAATCACGATTCGTTCGTGAACACGACACACAAAGTGTGGAGTGGAAAGAGGAAGAGGTCCCACCAGGCGTGCTAGAATCTGTTCCCCTCCGAACGGCGGCCAAGACATGGGCGTCTTGCCTGAGATTCGGGGCAGATGCTATTTGGTGCTATCCGTCCACCTCTCCGAATATGCCAAGTTGATTTATGGCACCGTGTATAGGAGGTTTAGACGGATGCGGCCGATGTAGCAGACTTCGTCAGATTCCCCCTCGCTTGAGAGGTTTTTGATTGTGGGGACGATCTTCCCTGCAGGCGCAAGCCCCTGTAGTTAATTACGCTACCGCATCGCGGTAACAACTTTCTCCTTCTCCAGAATTTCACTTCGTGTCGTAGGTGTTTGTTTTGTTTGTGGTTTTCCATGGATTGTATACGGAGACTAATTTATGTTGTCGCCCGTAGGACGTGGATTAGTCAAAATCTGTATTTTCTTAGATTTGGGTTTAGGGTTTTGGTTTAAGGATACGTTAGCCGTATTTGAGGCTAAGATCAACTTAAACATTTGTTAAGGATGCGTTGGCCCAGTTTGAGACTAAGATCAACTTAACGGGATCGTTTAGATCCGACAAAAGAGCGTTTGGGCTCTATTGTTCCAGTTTAGGGACATAGTGGTCCGTTGCCAGTTTAGGGACGTAGTGGTCCGTTGCCAGTTTAGGGACGTAGTGGTCCAATGTTCCCATTTTAGGGACAAATGTTAGTTTAAGGACGCATTAGTCCATGAGTTTAAGGACGCGTCAGTCCATGAGTTTAAGGACCCCACAGTCCATATTGATGTGTAGTTATCGGGACCCGTCACCTCTCTGACGACGTTGAAGAATTACAACGACAAATATCATAAGAGTTCAGAGATGTACCCTTGAACCGGGTGTAAATTGATTTGGGAGAACAATCGTGCTCAGTTCAATTTAATTTGAGGACTTAGGGCCAGAATTGGGCTAAGTCCAGTTGAAAATGTTCAAGATTGTATTTTCTTTTGGCCTGTTAGGTCTTTATTAGGGCTTTGCCCCTGTTTAATAATGCAGTGCATTTTTTTCTGGCCTATTAAGCCCTTTTAATTAGGCTCTGCCCCTTTTAATAGTGCATGGCACTTTTGTTTGGTCTGATAGACCTTTTTTTATTGGGCTCTGCCCTTGATAATGCATTGCATTAAATGCTCTGACAGCGCTTCACGTGCCATGTCAAGCACTTTGCGCCAATTGAGGAGCGCAAGGCGCAAACTCATGTGATGGTGACTCGTGTCACGCTCTGGTGAGCGCAAGCGCAGTGCGCTGCGCTGTTGCGCTACTGACACGTGGCGCGCTCTGGTGACTTGCGCCAATTTTAAGAGAGCAGTGCTCTGTTTTAGAAGCGCATAGCGCAGTTTGTTCTGGGGCCGACACGTAGCACTCTCTGGTGGCTTACGCCAACCCAAGAGCGTAACAGTGCAATTTTTTCAAGTGCAGGGCACTGTTCAATATCTTAATCCAATTTTGGATCAAAGAAGAAAATCTTTTAAGATTCCAGAGCCAGTGGTTCATCAAAAGGCAATACCTTTATATGTAGATCACAAGATCTAATGAAGAAGTATATTACTTCTTTTTATTATTATTTATTTTTTTATTCAAGATCTTGATCTTGTTTTTAGATCACTGATCTTTTTAGAAGAAAATTCTTCTTTTATTCAAAGGTTTTTACCTTTTTCTTTCTCTGGGTTCTTTCAAAGTTTTCAGAAGATTTCTCTGAGTTCTTTCTGTGTTGATCTCAATGTGTTTTATACTTGGAGTCTATGGGCCTTTTTATAGTGCCATTTGATTTGTTAAATCAGTTAAAGAGATCTTTCTCTGAGTGATTTAGGGATTTTTCCCTATCGTTGGATCTTTGATCCAAGGGCTCCTGTTTTACAGAAGGCAATCTTATTGTTTAGAAAGATCTTTCCAGAATTTTTCTGTTTAAATGCTGGCACAGTTGGCGCAAGTGCACCTGCGCTTGACACGTGTCGCATAGCGCAGAGCGCAGCGCCACTGCGCTAGCGCAACTGCGCTGACACGTGTCGTGCAGCGCAGAGCGCGGCGCAACTGCGCTAGCGCAACTGGGCTGACACGTGTCGCGCAGCGCAACTGCGCTGACACGTGTCACGCAGCGCAGAGCACAGATCAGCTGAAGCGTTGCTTCAATTATTTTAACTTTAATTTCATGGCAGAGCTTTGCTCTGATTTGGGGAAACAGAAGCGTTGCTTCGTTTCCCGCCTTGGAATTTGAACAGAGTTTTGCTCTGATTGGGGTAAACAACCATATCTTGGAATAAAAGGGCCATTTGTTTTATATTGGTCGCTTGTTCCGCGGCCTCTTTGTCCTTCTTCTCAAGCATTCTCCGAAAGAATTCGGCATCAGTTTCCTGCTCATGACACTGTTCTGAAGACGTCTCTGGGATTTCTTTTGGTCCCGTAAGTGCGACTATGGCTGTTAGCATCTCTTGGAGCTTTTGTTGTTGCTGCTCCTGAGTCTTAGTCACTGATCGCGTAAGCGGTCGACCTGTGGAGATACGGTTGTCCTTTTTTCCGGATGCCATATAGACGGTATGCACCATCATGCCCCCAGACTTAGGGCGTTTAGGCTCAGTGCCCTTGATATTTTTCACAGACACGGGGATTTTCTCCGGCCTTCTCTTTTTGTGGGCTGGTGAAGTTGAGGGGGCCGTTGCAGTGGGCACCCAAGTAGCTGTCGCCTTCTGTGGCTTAACAGGGTGGTCCTCTTCTTGCCGAACCTTCATCTTTTTCTGTCGATGGGGATAGTCTTGATCTACCACGAAGTCCTGGACCTGTCGCCAAACTTTATAAATTTTAGAAGACAACCGCTGAGGGGGCTGCTCCAGCTTTGTCTTTGTAGTACTCTCCATAGGTGGAGGAGATCTTTTCAGCACAGCGGTCGGAGAGTTCTTGCGCACCCTCCTGAGTGGTTCAAAGCTATTCCCAGTTGGAACAGCAGCATCAATTTCCACCGTTGGAGCTGGTGGGGTCAATCCAGAAGGGGAATTGCCCCCAGCCTTCCTTACTCAGCGCCGGTGGTGACGTCGAGCGTGTCGAGCCGACGGTACTGGCTCAGCTATAGGGGTGGATTGATCGTGCCTCCTGTTCTGGTTAGATGATGTTATTGGCGCCAGCCTATTGAAAACGGACGTCCGCAGAGCGGGGATAGCCAACCTGTCGAAGGCAGACTTTCGAGCAGGAGGATCAGTCTTGGTAACTTCGTTTGGAGCGGGAGACGCAACAGTCAGTCTTGCAAAGACTGACTCCTTAGCAGGGGAAGCCGCTTTGGCGACTTCAGGAGCAGGAATGGCTATCCCCTTCGGGATAACCCTTTCCGGTATCGCAGGCTTCTTCACAAGTCCATTGGAGCTTCGGCCCAATCTGTTAAAGACTGAGGCGCTTGGTTTGGGCGACTTGTGAAGAGGGGCCGCAGTAGTGGTAAGCCGATCAAAGACCGTCTTCTTCTGAGCTTCTTGCGATGGTACAGGGGCGTTGAAGCTCATCGGTGGGAGCATGGTCCCAAAGAATAGCCCTATGGTGGCTTGCGTCACCTGGTCTACTGGAATTATAAAAATAGAGGCCGTCTGAGGCCCGTAGGTCACCCCTCCAACAGGGACGGAGTGAGAGTTATTGTCGTTGTTGCAGCTTGTGCAGTTGAAAGCCATTTGATTTTCTGCTTTTCTGCACGGAGCAAGATACCAAATCTTAGTATTTCAAATCCAAAGGCAACCATGTCAAACCGCGACTTATTCTCAAAACACGACACACGAAGTGTGGAGTGGAAAGAGGAAGAGGTCCCGCCGGGCGTGCCAGAATCTGTTCTCCGCCAAAAGACGTGACCAGGACGTTGGGACGTCCGGCCTGAATTTTGGGGGCAGATGATATTTGGTGCTATCCGTCCACCTCTCCGATGATGCCAAGTTGATTTATGACACCATGTATCAAAGGTTTAAACGGATGCGGCCGATGTAGCAAACTTCGTCAGATTCCCCCTCGTTGAGGAGTTTTTGATTGTGCGGACGCTCTTCCCTGCAGGCGCAAGCCCATGTAGTTAATTACGCTACCGCATCGCGGTAACCACTTTCTCCTTCTCCAGATGGTCACTTCGTGTTGTGTGTTTTTTTTTTGTTTTTGGTTGCCCATGGATTGTATACGGAGACTAATTTATGTTGTCGCCCGTAGGGCATGGATTAGTACAAATCCGTATCTTCTTAGATTTGGGTTTGGGATTGGGTTTAAGGATACGTTAGTCTCATTTGAAACTAAGATCAACTTAAACGTTTGTTAAGGATACGTTAGTCTAATTTTAGACTAAGATCAACTTAACGGGATCATTTAGATCCGACAAGAGAGCATTTGGCTCTATTGTTTAGTTTAGGGACATTATGGTCCATTGTTAGTTTAAGGACATTAAGGTCCAATGTTAGTTTAAGGACATCTCGGTCCAGTTTAGAGATATCATAGTCTGTAAGTTTAAGGACATCATAGTCCATGAGTTTCCACAGTCCATGGTAGTTTAGAGACATCATATTCTGTGGGTTTAAGGACCCCACAGTCCGTAAAGTGTTTAGTTGTCGGGACCCGTCACCTCTCTGAAGACGTTGAAGGATTACAAGGATAAATATCAGAGGAGTGAAGAGATGTACCTTTGAACCAATTTTGGTTGGGAGATCTGTAATTGGATTGATTTAAGGATCGTTAATCTCGTTTGAGATTAGGATCAACTTAAATGTTTGTTAAGGATACGTTAGTCTAATTTTAGACTAAGATCTACTTAACAGAATCATTTAGATCCAACAAAAGAGCATTTGGGCTCTATTGTTTAGTTTATGGACATTGCGGTCCAAGTTCAGATGCGAACAGGGGTTTGGAAATGCACCAGATAGTTATTGGTCATCGGGACCCGCTACCTCTCTGAAGACGTTGAAGAATTACAACGACATGTATCAGAGGTGTGAAGAGATGTACCCTCGAACCAAAGTTGATTGAAAGGGCTCTGGGAATTATTTTGAATGTCATATGAGATGACCAATTTTAGAAGACAAGAGTGTATTTGAGGTTCAGTCAAAAGACAAGGGGGGTCCTGCCTCTGGAAGATTTAGCTAATTTAGGCTGAGATTGGCTCGAATATAGTGTTAAACACTAGAGTACACTCGACTATCACGTGCTCCCATGTGATGGGCTTAAAATAGTGTTAAACACTAAGGATGCAGCGCACAAAATAGTGTTAAACACTAAAAAAGAAGCGCTCACGTGGGGTCACGTGAGGCGCTTGAGTGTTGGGCACAAACTTCCTTTATTTTATTCTCAGAATATGTAAGTAAGTGTTAAACACTTGGCCTTTATGACCATCACGTGTGGGCACGTGATGGGTATCCATGATTTGGATATTAAAGTGTTTGTTAAGGGTCACGTGGGGACACGTGAGGACGCCCAAAATCTGTTCTGCCTTTATTTTGAGAAGTTTGTTCAAGGGTCATGTGGGAGCACGTGACCCGATCTCATTCATTCTTTTTTGACCATTGGGGGGGTCACGTGTTGCCACATGATCATGTTGGATACTTGATTTTTTTACGTGGATGAAAAGTCTAAGTCCCTTGTTTAAGAATTAAATTTTTTTTTAGGGTTAAACCCTAATTTTATTTAGAGGAATTAAATTCCTATGTATTTGGAAGAATTAAATTCTTTAAACCCAATTCTCACTCTAAGTTTTAGATCTGCATGGCAGAATCTCCCCGATGAGAATTAAATTCTCAACTTATGGGGAGATCTTTTTCTGCAGATCTTCAACCATAGGAAGAACTAAGTTCTTATATTAAGGGTTAAACCCTATCTTTGTTGTAGGAATTAAATTCCTATGTGCTTTGTGGGAGAATAAAATTCTCTGAACTTATGGGTTTAGAACTTATGGGAGAATTAAATTCTATGTCCTCCCTTAGGTTTTAGATCTGCATGGCAAAATTCCTCCAATGAGAATTAAATTTTCAACTTATGGGGAGATCTGCTTCTGCAGATCTTTAACCAAAGGAAGAACTAAGTTCTTATTCAGAAGAGTTAAACTCTTAGTTTGAGAATTAAATTCTCTTATAGGGTTATGGGAGCTTATAGAATGATATATTTTCCTCTCTTACCTAGGATTTCTTTCTTTTCTGAAGAGATCTTCTTTTCTCTCTGGAGAATTAAATTCTCTTTTTTTGTATTCTCTTTGTTGTTGTATATCTCTCCCTCCTCTTTTTTCTCTTTTATCTTTGGCTCCTATTTATAGGAGAAAGAAAAGAATCAGTTTGTTTAGTCAACCTTTCATTGAAAGATTTTGATTGATTTTATAACCAACATGATCTTTTAGATCACTCGGTGAATTTTATTCACCATTGTATTTTTTAATCCCCGAAAGATATTTTGTTTGTTATTCCTGGAAAATTTTAGGAAAATATTTCCTTGTATAGAATCTTTCTATAAATTGGTGATTTTTAATCACCATTGGATTTTTAATCCAACGGTGCTCCACTTTACAGAGCGCAATCTTTTTTTATTTGGAAATATTTAGGGAAATATTCTTCCAATTAAGGCTTTTGATTCCTTTTAATTAGAACTTAATTCTATTGTTTCAGAGGGCTCAGGAACCCATCACGTGTTGGCACATGACCCATCTAATTAGAATTCAATTCTATTAGTTCAAAAGGTTCAGGAACCCATCACGTGCTGGCACGTGACCCCATTGATTAAGCAATTAATTAGAATTTAATTCTATTCACTCAGAGGACTTAAGAGTCCGTCACGTGTTGGCACGTGACCCCACCGGTTAGGCATTTCATTAGAATTTAATTCCATTATTTCAAAAGGCTCAGGGGCCCATCACGTATTGGCACGTGACCCCATCTCAAATTGTGTATCTCAGCGCCTATAACTTTGCTCATAGAAGGTCACGTGTCCCCACGTGATGCCCGATCACGTGCGGACACGTGATGCTCCTCTTGGGTATTTCCTTACTGCTTTATTCAGATCCCATGAGGGAACAGGTCTCATAAAGATATTTCTCCCTACGAGTCGTGAGGATCTTGTAGGCACGTTTTCTCCTTAAGAATTATGAGGAGTCTTAAGTGTATGGTCTCTTAGGAGTCGTGAGGATCTTACAAGAGTGTTTTCTCCTTATAAGTCGAGAGGACTTACAAGGGTCGTTCACCGTGTGAGCATATCCCTAGTCGCTGGTGGGACTTTGTTAGGAAAATGTTTATTCGTGCCCGTGGATTGTATGCAAGGGTCAGTGTTGAAACGCTTGTAGGGCGGTCTGGGAAATGTGATGGCTTAAGAACATATTTAGATCCCTGTAGTTTAAGACTTTCGAATCTTATAAGCCATGAGAGTCTCATAAGAAGGTTCTCCTTACGAGTCGTGAGAATCTCATAAGTGTAATTTCTCCTCAGGAATCGTGGGGATCCCCAAGTGTGCCGCTCCTTTTTTAGTCGTAAGGATCTCACGCAGGTGGTTTTCTCCTTACAAGGTCGAGAGGATTTTGCAAGTGTCTTTTAACGAGATTGCGCCTTTTCGGGTTTTCACAAACTCGCCGGTAGCCCTGCTGTTTTTACTCACGGAGCCCTTTCGGGTTTTCATCCTTGCCAATCTTGCTTATGGACGTACCTTTTTTTTGAGTATGGAACTCAAGATCTGATACCAATCTTCGCATCAGTATCGCTGCGACTGGAATGTTGCCAGGAGCGAATCATCATTTTCCGTGAAAAGACTTGGAATTTGATACCGATTTAGGCATCAGTATCGCTACAACTGGGATATTGGCAGGAGCGAATCATCATATGCCTTTGTCGGTTCGAACAAAGGTGGCTTAGTAAACCGGTTTAAGATCCTGTTGACTAAGGCTTTTGACTTTATGAGCCGTAAGGTCTCATAAAGGTGTTTCTCCCTACGAGTCGTGAGGATCTCGTAGGTGTGGTCTCCTCAGGAATCGTGGGGATCCCTAAGTGTGTTGCTCCTTTGTGGGTCGTAAGGATCTCACGCAGGTATTTTCTCTCTACAAGATCAAGAGGATCTTGCCAGTGTGCATGAATTTTTTACGAGTCTGCACCCTTTCGGGTTTTCACAGACTCACCGGTAACCCTGCTATTTTTACTCACGGATCCCTTTCGGGTTTTCATTCGTGCCCATTTTTCTTGCGGACGTACCATTTTTTTTACGAGTCAGTGCCCTTTCAGGTTTTCACAAACATCGCCGGTGTCCTGCTGTTTTTACTCACGGCGTCCTTTCGGGTTTTCATCCGCCCATTTTGCTTGTGGACATACCGTTTTTTTTTGGGTTTCAAGTGGGATATTCCACTTGACTGCAGGACTCGTTTGTAAGTCCCTTGATATGCTTTCTATTCTTTGAGAAGAAAGGACCATCTTACGTAGAGATTCTTCCTCTAGTGAGATATATGCCCCCTGCGTATATCCCGGGGAGGACGAGTACTGATTGGTGTGGAAGAGTGTGTGTGTTTGTAGTTTAACCGCAATCAGAACGGTGTCGCGTGTAGCTAGACCGAGGTGAGTACGGATCGTCCTCAGGGAAACGTTGAACCTTTTACTCTTACTTTAGATGTGTAGAGAAAGAGAGGAGGGATAAAGAATTTTGAAGAATGGTTTCTAGATCTACGTTAAGCAAGAATGCAAAAATATAGATCTAGATTATTTTAAGGATGTGGTTAATATAATAAGGGGGCTTGTAGGGTTCATTAGGATTTAGTAGTTATGGATGATTAATTAAAAGTTACTCTTTTTATCCTTTAATAGATTTAAAACTAGAACGACGGTGATGTGTGTAGATTAGGGTTTCTGGAGGAAAAAGGAATCCCACTCTTAACCCTTATCTCGACACGGAACTCCGTTCATATCTAGCCTTTACCAAAACAATCATTAATCTAATCTCTAATCGTGGTCGGGACTAACAATGAATTGTTAGCGCGCCCGATTAGGATGTTAATGATTCTTTTGATAAAGTTTATAAACTTTATAGGACTTAAAAAGAGTTTAGAGATGTTCATCATCCATTAGCCTACCCTAATCCTACGAACCCTAACAAGCGGAGAATTACTCGCGCATGTTGGGAGAAAAAGAGATGGAGAGAAAATGCATAATTAAACTACGAAGAAATAGAATAAGAAAAAGAAAGCTACCTTTATTAATCAACAATATTCATTACACTTTGATTCCTTAGAAAATGATTACAAAGACTAGTTTGCTTCTCGATCTCTTCCAAGGAGGTAGACGAACAGTTGATGATCAGTCTGGATACGTGAGCCGTCTTGGACTTCGTGATCTCGTCGACTTGATGATTTTTCCAAGAGGCTTTCGGTCTTTATTTATAGTCCCAAAGCCAGAACCTTTGCTTCCAAATATGGAAGTTAACAGCAAAGATTCACCCCCAAAAAGTGCAGCCCCTAACTCCTCTGTATTGCGGCGGATCCGCGGCCAACAGGAGGGTTTGGCCGCGGATCCGCGGCCAATGGTGGAGATCTCCTCATCATCTTTATGTGGGTAGATCCTTATGACATGTGGCAATCTTTGGAAGCTTTGGAACTTGGAAATCTTCTCGTAGTTGCTGCCAGACTTGATTTCTAAGTTTTGATTTCTTAATTTGGCAGGTTTGTTTTAACAACTTGATTTCCTTGATTTTAGACCTGAAAATTCTACACAACAACTCAAATAATATTTAGTAGACTTTGTTCTACTAGGATTTGGTCAATGATATTATTTGCATACATTTTCCTACCAAATGCTAATTATAAAATATCAACACATGGAAAATATTATTTTTACAGATAAACCATCATATGTATGGTATATTATAATAAAGACCTTTTTTAATATGAAAATGGTAGGGAAAATGTAATAACAAATGTGCAGTTTTATCAACTGAACAAATACCCCCAAACTTATCTTTGATCGTCCCGAGCAAACTAGTTTATTCAAGAGAAGGAGAAACAGAAAGGAGAAAACTAAGCACACTTTCGTAGGCAAACACGATTACACTGAGCACGTGCAACAAGCCGTTAAACCTCTAGGTGTCCCTAGTAGGAGGAGTGTTGTCTCCTGAGGGTTTTCAGCGGATTACTCCCACAAAATCCTATAATAAAAGAGAGATAGTGAAATTTACATATAAAGATAAGAACCATAAAAGAAAGACTTTGAAAATAAGAGTTTCCAACTACACTAGCTTTTCAGTTGTCATGAGCCCTATCTTAATAGTCATGAAAAGATGTTAGAAATCACATCATCCCTCAATAAAACATCGTCTTTATTCTTCATTCCTACCTTTCATCCAAACATCGATCATATACCCCTACGTGTGTGTAATGGACATCCCTACACTCGGAGAATTCAATTCAAACTATCATACTCTTGTCCATCTACCTCAGTACTTTTTAACTTGATGAATATTTAGATTTGCTCACACATTTTCATGTGACCGTTAATACTTCTTGAGGTACTAACCGACCGATTACTCGTGTGCTTGCAGATTAGGTGATAATATTTTCCTCGTCTTGCACCACCTAAGGCTTAGCAGTGACTCCCAAACCAGTTGGTCTAAGGCACTAGGTGATGAATCACCCTCGCTATATTTTTTTATTGCTGCCTTGGCGATAACAAAACCAGTGTTCATTTTTCTTTTCACCATTTTTATATTTTCTTCATTTTTTCATTTCCTTCATACTTTGGCTTTTAGACAAGAGCATTTCAAGGTATCCTCTACTATCCCGAGTTTCAAGACGTGTGTAAATGCATATAGTAGGGTATCAACATTCAAATGTTTGGCTTCCAGAATAGAAATTATTTTTCAGACTTATTGTTATCCTCATATTAGTGACTTCCTTCATCTTACTAACCCTTGGGACAACAGCTCATAACTACTTATTACTAGTTCGTTTAAGAAAACTTCTAATTTTCTTGGTTTTCTTAAACTATTCCTATCTTTTGGATGTAATTTTTCACTTTCTACTCTTTTGTTATAATTTTTTTTTTTTTTTAAATTTGAAAGTGTTGTGCTTATGCAAAATATGATGCAAATTGATGCGTAAATAAGCACAAACCTCCCCCAAACTTGTTTTCAACAGTGTCCTCACTGTTGCTATCTGCTGGATCACAAAAACCTGTAAGCTTGGGAGGAAATTATTAATGGGGACAAGAATATATGAAAGTGAAAATCCTCCCCCAAACTTATTTTTGGCTCACAAATTTGAGGACAAAAGTTATGTTCAAGAGCCAAAAATATACCCCCCCCTCAAACATGAGTTAGACAATACGAAGCATTTTAAGAGGGGGTGGGTCATTTGGTCAAAGTAAGACTTTACAAAGACCAAAAGTTAACACCAACCATTCAAAGATTTTATCAGTATAGCGTATAAGTTGGTGGAAGAATGTGTTGTATCGAGTCAAGAAAAAATGGGGAAGGGATAAGAGGTGGTCTGGAAAGGGTTTGAAATTAGAGAAAAGAAAGAATGAGGATGAATGTGAATGATTAGGAAGAAGGAATGGTGGCGGTTCAACCTCTATAGGTGGAGATTGATCAATCACAAAATCCGTATTGTTTAAAAATTCAAGTTCGTCGGCAAAAATTTCTTCAAAACTTTTATCAATGGTGTGATTGAACATTTTGCTGTCAAAGAGTTTTGTGCCAGAATTTATCCTACTTGATTCATCAAAAATCATTGGGGTAGAGGACTCGAAAAACTCATCTACCTCATTTTCAAAAATATCCAAATCAAGTTGAATTTCTGGTATTATTGAACTAGAATTAACGGATTGTGATTTATCAAAACTCACTGAAACTATAGGAACAGAAGAAGAACCGGAGAAAGTAGAAGGTGAAATGGGTAAACAAATTGGTGTGTCGAGTGTTGTTGAACCAGATGTGGAAGATGGAGGCTGTATTTCTTCGGGTATACCTTTATCATCAACTTCAAGACATATTTGGGGTTCGGGAAGAATTAAAGGCTCAAGATGATGACCACAAGGAAGTGAAAGGATTTGATGAATTGGTGGGACAAAATCATCCAAAATTTCGGGTTCATCAATCAATATATCCTCAACGTCAATCACCTCATTCAAGTGAAGGTTAAAATTCTCAAACACCTCATCAAAAGTATGGTTTTCAATCAGTTTTGGTTCAAGAGTGGAGGTGTAGAGATCACAAGGGTTGGGTATGGTTTCACTTAAAATAGACCCTTCACAGTTGGGTAAATCAAACACTACAAAGTCACACAACTTATCAGACATTCTATTTGGTGTACTTGATGAATCTATGAAACTGGAGTTGTGGATTTCAGTTTAGAATGGGGAGGTTTGATTAGGAAGGGTGTACAGTTCTGTCTCACTACCCAAATTCTCATTTTGTCCTATGCCCGAATCATATACTGAAAAAATTTGGGCAGGTTTGAAATTCTTTGCTTGCATCCACTCTGTTGTTTCCTTCCTAATTTGGTTCGACAATTCCAGAAATTTTTCTAATGTCTGCTCCAGACTAGTCTTGGGTTGATAAAGGGTTTCAGTATAAGATTGAAATTCCTGTGGATAATTAAAACTCCCAAATGACTGATTAGAAGAACTGTCTAGAGAAGGTGGAAAAGTCGGATTGGATTGATAGGAATAGAATGGTTGCGAAAATTGGGTGGGAGTAGGGTCAACATTGTGATAAGAAGAATATTGATATGGGTTGGGCAGTTGGCTATCAAACTCTTCTTTGGAAAGTGGAGGTGATGGTTGATATTGGTCCGGGTTGAAACTTTGGCCTCTAGCCCTAGCTATGTGCTCAGAAATGAACATTCGTCTAGGGGCTTCCTCACTCTGGGTATCAACTGAAACAGGTGTAGGATTAGGATACGGTTGATAAGACCTAGACTGAGGTGGCCAACTGTTTCTTCCCTCTTGTTCTATATGATCTCTTAAGGACATGGAAGAGCCGGACGGTATACCGAAGGGATTACGAAAACAAGAGATATCTGGTTGTGTACAGCAAAGCTCGGCAAGTGTTCTTCTGTTTAGGTCACCCATTATAAGAAGAGAAGAAGGGGGAAGGGGTAAAAAGGGGAGAAAATAATTGGTTTGTTTTGAAAAATGACGGATTTAGACAAATCATACAAAAATGCACAAACAACCCTAGAACTATGGTTACCTAGACCAGTCTCTAGACCGCTCCTAGACTTCCAAAGGACAAGCCGCAGAATAAATCCTCTACCGCCTCTTTACTACTCTTGTAGCCAGGTAAGTGCCAGGTGAGTGGGAGGCTCCCCACTACGAAAGTAGTGGTCCTAATTAAGTAACCACTCGCCTTAGACACACTTGCCTAGACACTACAAAAGTAATGCGGATAAGCGATAGATTACCCACGACCTTCCTCTGTTCTTATTGAGCACGACAGTCCTTAGAGTCTGGTCTAGATATTTTTTAAATTAATGTAGGGTTGATACAGATGCTCGGTTTGTGATTTGTGGGGCTTAGGAAGGGTGATGAAATCCCCACCTAATCTGGATTTGTTCTTTGCCCCTTAAAGTCCGTATTAAAATATGCAAAAACAAACCGCAAAACAAAACTTTGCAAAAAGATTTTTGAGCGGCGATATTTTGCAAGGAATCTTGCAGAAAAGATATTTTATTGGATTTCAGAGGAGAGAGAAAGATATAGAAAATATACCAGAGAAGTTTGCAGCCCTAAATCTCCTCTCCCGCCGCTCTTCCGCCGCCAAATGAGCTCCTTTGCCGCGGTTCCGCCGCTGGGTGGTTGGATCGGGTGGTGAAAGTTTGCTCTGTGACCTCCTGTACTCCTCTGGATCTTGATGAATGTCTCTGTCTTCTGTTTCCTCAAGTCTGTGACTCCAGATTCCCTCGCAAAATTCACACAATAATCGTTAAATATACAATTTGCAGTTTTGTTTTAATTATAATATAGATCATATAAGAATTCAACACAAATAGTAAGAATAAAAAATTACGCACGTCTCCCCGGCAACGGCGCCATTTGATTGGTGTGGAAGAGTGTGTGTGTTTGTAGTTTAACCGCAATCAGAACGGTGTCGCGTGTAGCTAGACCGAGGTGAGTACGGGTCGTCCTCAGGGAAACGTTGAACCTTTTACTCTTACTTTAGATGTGTTGAGAAAGAGAGGAGTGATAAAGAATTTTGAAGAATGGTTTCTAGATCTACGTTAAGCAAAAATGCAAAAATATATATTTAGATTATTTTAGGGATGTAGTTAATATAATAAGGGGGCTTGTAGGGTTCATTAGGATTTAGTAGTTATGGATGATTAATTAAAAGTTACTCTTTTTATCCTTTAATAGATTTAAAACTAGAACGACGGTGATGCGTGTAGATTAGGGTTTCTGGAGGAAAAAGGAATCTCACTCTTAACCCTTATCTCGACACGGAACTCCGTTCATATCTAGCCTTTACCAAAACAATCATTAATCTAATCTCTAATCGCGGTCGGGACTAACAATGAATTGTTAGCGCCCCCGATTAGGATGTTAATGATTCTTTTGATAAAGTTTATAAATTTTATAGGACTTAAAAAGAGTTTAGAGATGTTCATCATCCATTAGCCTACACTAATCCTACGAACCCTAACAAGCGGAGAATTACTCGCGCATGTTGGGAGAAAAAGAGATGGAGAGAAAATGCATAATTAAACTACGAAGAAATAGAATAAGAAAAAGAAAGCTGCCTTTATTAATCAACAATATTCATTACACTTTGATTCCTTAGAAAATGATTACAAAGACTAGTTTGCTTCTCGATCTCTTCCAAGGAGGTAGACGAACAGTTGATGATCAGTCTGGATGCGTGAGCCATCTTGGACTTCATGATCTCGTCGACTTGATGATTTTTCCAAGAGGCTTTCGGTCTTTATTTATAGTCCCAAAGCCAGAACATTTGCTTCCAAATATGGAAGTTAACAGCAAAGATTCACCCCCAAAAAGTGCAGCCCCTAACTCCTCTGTATTGCGGCGGATCCGCGGCCAACAGGGGGGTTTGGCCGCGGATCCGCGGCCAATGGTGGAGATCTCCTCATCATCTTTATGTGGGTAGATCCTTATGACATGTGGCAATCTTTGGAAGCTTTGGAACTTGGAAATCTTCTCGTAGTTGCTGCCAGACTTGATTTCTAAGTTTTGATTTCTTAATTAGGCAGGTTTGTTTTAACAACTTGATTTCCTTGATTTTAGACCTGAAAATTCTGCACAACAACTCAAATAATATTTAGTAAACTTTGTTCTACTAAGATTTGGTCAATGATATTATTTGCATACATTTTCCTACCAAATGCTAATTATAATATATCAACACATGGAAAATATTATTTTTACAGATAAACCCTCATATGTATGATATATTATAATAAAGACATTTTTTAATATGAAAATGGTAGGAAAAATGTAATAACAAATGTGCAGTTTTATCAACTGAACAAGTACCCACGCCGTCGCTATTTTGGCGACAGGTTGCTTCAGAGCCGCTTATTTTGTTGAGCGTAGGCGACAAACGCCATCTTGTCTCCGCTTTTCACTCGTCATCATCGGATGAGAAAGAGTCTTGACCCATTTGATCCAATCGAGCCATTTTATCCATAAGTTCTTGGACAGTCGTCGGCTTGAAGAGGGCCATATACGAGGATGCCTTTGAATTTGGGTCAAGGGTAGCTATGAGCATTCCCATGTCTGCAACTTCATCGATGCGTTGTGGGTAACATATTGAACCCAAGTCTTATTCGGTTTAACCCTTTCGTTAACCAACGTCGTTACGGTAGTGCGTTTATTCACACTAGCGAATTTCTTGAGAGGGGAGCATCTCCATCTCGTCGAAGGTATTCACGGAGTCATTCGGGAGTTCCGCATACCATTCTAAGGCAATGCCCGTCAGACAGCTGACGAACTGTCAAAGGAGAAGTATATCATTCTCTCCAGTATTACCGCACATGGATTTAAATCGCGCGATGTGCTGGTGAGGATTCCCGGTTCCTTTGTATATGTGAAGTCGGAAGTATGTATTCTGACGGTACTGTATTTGATCGTAGCACGCCGGATACGGTCGACCAGTCTTGATTGGCCTATTTGTGGCTTTACTGGCGCAGTGAGCTTTGATTCACTGAGCGATATATGTGTCCATCTTTTCTTTTAGAAATCATTTCCTTCTCAACTGTTGATGAGGTTTGCAGAGGATTTGAAATGTCATCTTTATCTTTAAGACCGACTACCGGCGGTTTATCTACCAGTGGTTCCGATTGAACCATATTTCCAGCCATATTCTTAATCAGAAGGGCCATCTGGTTCATTTTAATAGACATTTCTGCCGCTTCTTCATCTTTCTTTTTCAGAGCGCGCTTTAGGAAATCATTATCCGGCTCCTTCTCTATTCTTTCTTCGGGTGCGCCCTTGGGATTTTCCTTAGACGATGGATTAGCGTTTGCTGCCTCCTAAGCGAGCATCTTCTGCAGCTTTTCACGTTGCAGTTGAACTTTTGGCAGGGGCCGAGTTTGAGGTCGGTGACTAATAGAAGCTCGAACTTCATCTTTGGAATTTACCATGTAGACTATGTGAACTACCATGCCCCCAGGCTTGGGGTGTTTGGAGTCTTGGCCTTTGGAGTTTGCTTCGGGAACTTGAGCTTTATTAAGCCTCTCTTTTTTTGTGAAAAGACGCTTTGGTTTTGAGAGGAACCGTTGTATCAGGATTCTTCTTGGAGTGAGTCCCCTTCACCCGCTTCCATACCTTATATATAGATGAGGAAAGTTGTCTCAGGGAGCGAACTTGTTTCTGCTCTCGTGAGATCTCCATAGGCTGCGGAGACTTCTTCAGTATTGCGGTAGGAGAATTTTGACTGACCCTTCGCGACAGTTTGAATCTGTTCCCAGTTGGAACAACAAAATTCACCACTGGGGTTGAAACAGGACCATACGGAGGACTGCCCCCAGCTCATTTTGTATGACGCTGATATCGACGTTGGCCGTTTCTTACGGCCAGGATTTGATTAGCTTCAGGATTTTGCTGAGCCTGCCCCCTGTTTCCTTTGAGCTTGAATATTCTGCTCCTTGCGTCGACCTTGGTCCTTGGCATGTGCCGGTTGTTTGAGGACTGATTCTGTGGGAAAAGCTGCTGCTTGGGGAACCAGCCTGTGGAAGACAGACTTCCTCTAGGATTCCTCCATCGGCGTTAAGGAACCGAGAGTGGGAGGTGAGAGTATCTTTCCAAAAAAGAGCCCGTTGATTTCTTGAAGAGCCGGATTGCAGAGATTTGAGCCTGCAAGTGGCCCGTACTTGACTCCACCAGATACGACAGAGCCTGAGTTGCTAAGGTAGGAGCAAACACCATTCTTCATAGAGACGAAACGCCGGCTTCAGTATCCCCTCCCCTAAGGGCAACCACAAACATATATACCGCGATTATTTGATCGCGGAAAAACACGACACACGAAGTGTGGAGTGGAAAAAGGAAAAGGTCCCACCGGGCGTGCCAGAATCTGTTCTCCGCTGAAAGCCGGGAAGACAAACGTATTGCCTGAATTTGGGGGCAGATGCTATTTGGTTTTATCCGTCCACCTCTCCGATGATGCCAAGTTGATTTATGACACCATGTATCGAAAGTTTAAAAGGATGCGGCCGATGTAGCAGACTTCGTCAGATTCCCCCTTGTTGAGGGGTTTTTGATTGTGGGGACGCGCTTCCCTGCAGGCGCAAGCCCCTGCAGTTAATTACGCTACCGCATCACGGTAACCACTTTCTCCTTCTCCAGATGGTCACTTTGTGTCGTGTGTGTTTGTTTTGTTTTTGGTTGCCCATGGATTGTATACGGAGACTAATTTATGTTGTCGCCCAAAGGACGGGGATTAGTCCAAATCCGTATTTTCTTAGATTTGGGTTTGGGTTGGGTTTAAGGATCGTTAATCTCATTTGAGACTAAGATCAACTTAAACGTTTGTTAAGGATACGTTAGTCTAATTTTAGACTAAGATCTACTTAACATGATCATTTAGATCCAACAAAAGAGCATTTGGGCTCTATTGTTTTAGTTTAGGGACATTGCGGTCCATAAGTTTAAGGACATCATAGTCCATGGAGTTTAAGGACATCATAGTCCATAGTTTAAAGACGGCATAGTCTGTAAAGTTTAAAGACATCATAGTCTATGAATTTAAGGACCTCACAGTTCATGGTAGTTTAGAGACATCATAGTCTGTAAAGTTTAAGGACATCATAGTCCATGAGTTTAAGGACCCCACAGTCCGTAAAGTTTAAGGACATCATAGTCCATGAGTTTAAGGACCCCACAGTCCGTGGAATGTCTGGTTGTCGGGACCCGTCACCTCTCTGAAGACGTTGAAGGATTACAATGACAAATATCAGAGGTGTGAGAAGATGTACCCTTGAACCAATGTCCGTTGAGGGACCTGTAGTTGGATTGATTTAAGGATCGTTAATCTCATTTGAGATTAAGATCAACTTAAATGGTTGTTAAGAATACGTTAGTCTAATTTTAGACTAAGCTCTACTTAACTGGGTTTTAGGATCATTTAGATCCAGCGAAAAAGCATTTGGGCTCTATCATTTTAGTTTAAGGACGTTACGGTCCGTAGTTAGTTTAAGGACATTACGGTCCATGAGTTTAGGGATCTCATAATCCGTAAAGTTTAAGGACATCATAGTCCATGAGTTTAAGGACCTCATAGTCCAGTTTAAAGACATCCTAGTCTAGTTTAAAGACCTCATAGTCTGTAAAGTTTAAGGACATCATAGTCCATGAGTTTAAGGACCCCACAGTCCGTAAAGTTTAAGGACAACATAGTCCATGAGTTTAAAGACCTCATACTCCATGGGGTTCTGGTTTAACCAGTTTGGGGTGCACCAAAAGTTATTGGTTATTGGAACCCTCCACCTCTCTGAAGACGTTGAAGAATTACAACGACATGTGTCAGAGGTGTGGAGAGATGTACCCTTGAACCAAATTCCAGATCGAGAGGAGAGATCATGGTGGAATGAACATCATCTTAAATGCCAGGAGTTCATTAGCTATTTCTGAGACTCGGATCAATTTTGAGAAAACCTGAGTATAATGAGGGCTCGGCTGATTGATGACCAAAAAAGGGTCTTGGCTTCAGGAGACTTGGTTAATTTGGGCTAATGTTGGCCTCTCATATTGTTAAACACTAGTGTATGATCAGCGCTCACGTACTTCCACGTGAGGCGCTTGAAATAATGTTAAACACTAAGAATTTGAGGCGCTCATGTGGAATCACGTGGGACGCTTGAAGTAGTGTTGAACACTAAGAATTTGTTGTGCTCACGTGGGGTCACGTAAGACGCTTGAAGTAGTGTTAAACACTAAGAATTTGATGCACTCACGTAGGGTCACGTGAGACGCTTGAAGTAGTGTTAAACACTAAGAATTTGATGCGCTCACGTGGGGTCACGTGAGGCGCTTGAAGTTGGCGCTGCTCCTTTAGGTTTATTCCCTTGTTTTTTTTTTCTGAATGCTAAGCACTATTGGGTCACGTGGGATCACGTGAGGCGCCCCAAGAATGGAAACTGCCCTTTGATTTATTCCCTTTCTGCTTTATAAAAGTTAAGCACTGCTTGGGGGTCACGTGGGATCACGTGAGGCATCCCCAAAGACTGAAAGCTGCCTCTGTTTTATTCCCTTTTGAAAAAGTGCTAAGCACTATTAAGGGGTCACGTGATGTCACGTGAGATGCCCTAAAATAGAAACTGCCTTGGGTTTATTCCCCCGTTTTCTTCTGAAGGGCTTGTTCAGGGGTCATGTGGGAGCACGTGACCTGATCTCAAAAATAGGGTTTATTCCCTTTTTTCTTTTGTAAGTGCTGAGCACTTCTCAGGGGTCACGTGGGGTCACGTGGGGTGCTCCAAAAATAGGGTTTATTCCCTTTTATCTTTTATAAGTGCTGAGCACTTCTTAAGGGTCACGTGGGATCACGTGAGGTGCTCCAAAAATAGGTTTTATTCCCTTTTCTCTTTCATAAGTGCTGAGCACTTCTCAGAGATCACGTGGGGTCACGTGGCGCTCCCAAAAATATGGCTTATTCCCTTTTCTCTTTTATAAGTGCTGAGCACTTCTCAGGGGTCGCGTAGGGTCACGTGACTAGATCTCATTCTTTCCATCTTTGTTCCTCAAATGTGTTCACGTGGGATCACGTGAGCTTTTATGTAGCGTTTGAATGCTAATGAATCATCAGGTTGTTCTTCTATGGTTCCGAGGGATCAAGTTCTCCTTTTGTTCTTTGTAGGGTTAAATTCTTTTTAAAGGGTTAAACCCTAGTTCCAGAGGAATTAAATTCCTATATGTTTTGTAAGAGTTAAACTCTTTTGGATTCAGTTCTTTCTGCTAGGTTTTGAATCTGCATGACAGAATCTCCCCGGTGAGAATTAAATTCTCAACTTGTGGGGAGATCCGCTTCTGCAGATATTAACCAGAGGAAGAACTAAGTTCTTTTAGAAGAGTTAAACTCTTGGTTTGAGAATTAAATTCTCTTTTTGTGGGAGCTTTTGGGAGTGGTTCCTCTTCTTTAGAGAATTAAATTCTCTCTCTATTTTTCTTCCCCTCTTCCTCCGTCTCCATGTATCTCCTCTTTTTGAACTTGGAGTTTATCGGGATCCTTCCTCCGTTTCTCCCTCTGTTCTTATTTATAGGAGAAAGAAAAGAATCAATTTGTTCAAAAAATATCTTATTGAGAGATGTTAACTGATTTTATAATCAACCAAAATGATCTTTTAGATCAATCGGTGAATTTTATTCACCGTTGGATTTTTAATCCAAAGGCTCTCTGTTTAACAGAGAATATTTCTTGTTTGTTTAGCAAGATTATGAATATCTTATTAGTTTTAACAAGATTAGAATTTTATTCTATCAAATCTTTTTAGTTTAACAAGATCAGAAATATATTTTCTTAATATGGATATCTTGTTAACATAGAATTTTATTCTTGTTATAAGATTAGGAAAATATTTTCCTATGATAGATTTTTATTCTATCAAATGATCACCGCTGGATCTTTGATCCAAGGGTCCTCTGTTTAACAGAGAAGATCTTTTTAGTTTAAGGAAGATCAAGAAAATATTTTCCAAATAGAATTTAATTCTAGAATTTGATAGGACCATTTTAAATTAGGGTGCTCACATGTTTTGCATGTGATTGGCAAAAGCACTCACATGTTTAACACGTGACCCCTATTGTGGGTTTTAGCCTGTTTATGTTCAGCGCTCATATGCTTTGCATATGAGCGCTCACGTGTTTTACACGTGAGGCATGTTTGGCCATTGGTGATTTATGTTCAGCGCTCATACTCTTTGCATATTAGTGCTCACGTGTTTAACACATGAGGCCAAATTTTGAAGACCCTCCCCCTTTTTATAAGAGAACAAGTAGCTCTTGGCCGAAAATTTTGGCGGGAACAGATTATAAATAAGGTTAAGAGTGGTGTGAGAAAGTTAGCTTGACCTATTTTGCTTAAAAAGTGGATAACAATTGTTAAAAAGAAGATTATATCGGAGCTAACTCCACTTTGTCGATGTGTTCTTAGAAGACGAATTGAGATGAAAAAATGGAGAGAAGAGGGACTTACGGCTTTAAAATGTCAAGAAAAGAGTAAGGAAGAGAGGGGGGGCTCCGTGGCATCGCGGTAGCTCCCGGATTGACTCCGATCTTCAACGAACGAGAACTTGGTTGCTAATTCCACTTGACTCCACTTGCACTTTGAAAATTTTGGGAGAAATTTGATAGGAATTTCAAAATAGGAGAGAGTTAGGGCATGGGGTGGTATTTATAGGGTAAAAATGAGAGAAGGTGTGAAATAAAATGAATTAAAATAGATTTAATGGTGTTTATTAGAGAATTGAAGAGTCTCTGTTTGATTGCAGAAAAAACAAACAGTGCAGGAGAGTTGAAGGAAGTCGAAGGGACGGGTGTGCAAAGCACAGAGTCATTTAGAGAACATCAGACCGTCGGCGCTAGCCCAAAAGAGGAAACGGGCAGTCGGATCTTGAGGGTTTGCCTCGAGATTCATGCCACGTGTCTAGATGTGTGTTTATTCCTCTTTGCACCTGTTTGATTTTTCTGAAACTTTTAGATTCTCCGTGAATTACACGTGCAACTCTTAGACTTCCGAAAAATTAAAAAGAAAAATCTGTAAAAATAATTGGGACAGATGGGAATCGAACGCACAGGCTATGTCACAGTAGTATAGAGGCTTTACCAGTGAGCTACAAGTTGTTTCTTGCTTTTATTGAACAACAATAACCTATAACTCTTACACAGGCTGAAATACCCTTTTCTATACAATAAACAAGTAATTTTTGTACAGGGATTTCAGAGTCGTTACATATACACACATACACATACACATATATTATACTAGATTCACATGGATTTAGTTTGCAGATAAATATTAATAAAATATAACCATAATGGATTTCATACATGCGGGTCGGATCGGATAACCATTTCTACTATTCAAATCAATCGCAACCCAAATAAATAAATAAATATAAAACAAGATTTAAAATACCGATTAGTGTCGTATGAAAGTGCTAGAGTGTTACACTGTTGGTGATCATGTGTTCCTGAAGATATCACCGACTGGAGGAGTGATCCGATTTGGTAGTCGAGGCAAGCTTAATTCTCGATTCATAGGGCCTTTCAATATCATTAAGCGTGTTGGAGAAGTGGCGTATCGGTTGGCTTTACCACCATCCTTAGTGGGTGTGCATGACGTGTTTCATATATCTCAACTTCGCAATTATATTCGAGATGAGACTCACGTCTTAGATCACTCGGAATTGACGCTAAGGAATGACTTGACTTACGAAAGCGACCGATGGCTATCGTGGTTCGACGAGAGAAGGTGTTAAAGAACAGGGTTATCCCATTAGTGCTAGTTTCATGGGGAAGTCATTCGTATGGGGAGTCTATGTAGGAACGAGAAAAAGAGATTCGACAAAAATTTCCACACGTGTTCCCTTAAATCTATGTTTTCTTGTTCTTGTCTTGTTTTCGTGAATTTCAATGAAGAAATTCTTTTTGTAGTTGGATATAATATAACACCCTAGAACTTGGTGCTGTCTTTTAGATTTATCAGTATATTTTTGGCTTTAATAAAATTATTTTATTCATTTAGAGTTTAATATTGTGTCATGGTGGATTATATTATAGTTATCTAGTTGTTAGATAATTGTTTGCTAATCTAATAATATCTTGTTTAATATTCATATAATATATTTTTTTGGTGCATATCTAGCGTTTGGATATATATTGGTATAATAGTTTTAACAAAAGTTATTTTTGTTGGTTAGTTTTAGAAAGGTACGATAATATATTTTTGTTTGATGATTTTAATAGTTATGATAGTTATATATTTAGAAATCATTCTAAATCTTTAATTAATCTTTTCAAACAGTTTGTTTTAGGGTACATAATTGAAATGGGGGGTTTTGCGTAATATTCCTTCTATCTATATATGTATATCAATTATAATCCTATCTCTCTCCCTCTCTCGTTTCTTTCTCTTTTCCTCTCCTCACGTCGCCACCAATGTCGACTGAGAACTCTACATTAACCGGCCACCTCCTTCTTCTTCCTTAAACCGCAGCATTTTCTTCGATCCTCATCATCTCAACCGTTGAAACCCAACAGCCATCGTCGTCTCGCCTCAAGCACCATCACCATCACCTTCATCCTGTTCGATACTCCACCAACCAGATCATCAACGAAGACCCTTTAGCCGTCGACCCAAGGTGCTATTGCCGTCGTCGTTGCCAGAGCACCCTATCGCCGTCGACCCAACACCAAATCGTAGCCATCTTTCTCGTCTCTGTCGTTTTCGAGGCAAGCATCTAATACTTGTTCGTACATGCTAGCTACAATGACAATTACGGTCATCGTAATATTATTTATCTATAACGGTTAAAATTAGTATATACTTTAAGAGAACAATCATGCTTAATTAATAATGTTATTTTGATAGGTATTGATTGTTACAGATTGATAACTAATATTGTCTACAGTTTAATACTAGATACACACACATATATATAACATGTCTAAAGTAATACATTAATTGTGCATGTGTACATTATAACTTTAATATATATCAAGGATAGGTTTTATAGTTTAGTTTTATATAAATTCTTATTATGGTTTATAGGAATCCTAGTTTATTTATGTGGTATCGTTAACTAGGTTGTTTGGTTTATTTAATGATGATCACCACAATATATATATATATATATATATATATATATATATATATATATATATATATATATATATATATATATATATATAACCCCGTTTTGCAAACTATTGCAACCTGAAACTAAGCCCAAATCTTTTCGGGAAATAGTGTACATAATAATGAAATCCTTGTTGAAACTCATATTATGATCATTGGTTTATATTAGATATAATAATCGCTGTTGAAAAATATAGTTTGAAAATATTATAATTTACACATGAAACGTCGTTGCCAAGCTGATACGACAAATCTGCAATTTACTGTACACTTTACCTTATAAAATTCATTATAAATCATAGAAAAATCATTAGCACGTGTTCTTAAGTTCGTTAAAAATCCAACTCATAATACTGTAGCCTTGTGAAAGATTTACTTGCAAAATAAATTGTTTAAATATTTTAAAATGTAAATGAAAGTACCTCTGGACTGCTGTCCAGGGAAATTCCAGGAGCAAACTTTCAACTTTAAACGTTCATAAATTTTTGAAGGAACAACCTGATATGCTTTAACTTAAAACAATGAAAAGCTTATTGAATTATCTTTGTTTTGATATATAATACATCCCTTTTGGAGGACTTTTGTTATTTTTAAGATGTTTTACAAATCAGAGTGACGCTGAACTTCTGAATGAAACTTTCTTGGACATGGTAAATCAAAGCACTTTTATTGTTATTAATTGGATTGAATATGCTATCCTTGTTAATGTTGTTATCTTGATCTTATACATGATATGATTATGTTGTTCCTGACATGCTTGTATATTGTTATCCTGTTATTGTTATTATACTGCTATCGTTATCGTGCCAGTACATACTTATCCTGTAATGTTTACCAATGCCAACAACTATTAATATTGACTTGATTAACTGGAATGTCCTGATCGACATGACATGTACATATACTTGATTATTCATATGCTGGCATTAGGTAAATATTTAATTGATGTATGACTTGAACATGAAATCTGGGGAAAAGGGGGAAATCAAGAATGAAACCCCACTTATAACTCAACGGTTCATTACTTGCTAGAGATGATCAGTCGATACGAGCTTCGAACTCCGGAATGATGATGTTAACATCATTCATCTATACATGATATTGTTTTACTGCCTAGCGGCACGTCCCGAATTCAGCCCCAAGAATCATGATCGTAGTCCCGAGCACACACGAGATACTATTGAGTTATATCGAGAATTATATTAATTGGTTTCAAATAGCTGTAGAATAGATAACTTAGTAACATGGACCCATAAGATACACTTAATTGATTGTTCCATTATATCTTGCTTATTACATCATATGTTTTTGCTATTGCTTTTTGTTTTATACCTATAACATCGAGGTTATTGCATATGGTATACTATATTTCATACGGGTTGTATTATTATTATGATATTTATGATGCACTAACGTCTGGATTTTGCATGGCCCAGATTCTTTGATTTTAGCACAAAATGGTCGTGAGTAAGTTGACAGGATTGCGGATCAGTGAGGAGCATTCCGCTGATATAGTTCTTATTATGGTTTAGCTATTCTTGTTTCTTCCTTGGATTTTTATTGCTTCCGCTATCGTTTCCTGTTATTGTTTATCGTGGCTATTGGACATATTTAGAGATGGATATTTATATTATTGTTCATAATTACTGATTGACAGCCGTAATGTGACTAAGGAATGATATTTCCTTATCATGAGTATCATGGTTGGATTTATTACGCTCCCGTATTTGTGTATTTTGGGAAGCGGGACGTGACATAACATGACCATATATGCAGCTTGTAAAAGAGAATAATGAAAGAAAGAGGCACTAGAAGGCCTTTTTTTAAGGTGACATCAAAAATCTATATTCTCCATGATTTTTTTCGATGATCGGCACCAATCATCATCTTTATCATGTAAGATGTGGATACACCGAATTTCATGTGATTCCATCGCTTTTTTACAATTAAATTAGCAATGTAAAACGTTCTATTATCGATAAACCGTTAATTTTGCACCCACTAAATCAACGGTGCAAAAGTTATGCAATCACATGAAATTTTGTGTATCCACATCTTATATGATAAAAATGATTATGATAGGTGTCGATCATCGAAAAAAATCATGAAGGATGTATTTTTTCGACACCATAGAAAGAAATTCCTTCTGATGCCAGCCTTCAAAATTATTTACATGGTTTCATGCTATAATTTCTTCTTTTTCCTTTTTTTTATATAAAATTTGCATTTACCCTGCAACAAAAGCTACATAACGTATCAAATCCAATAGTTCAGGCATGCCAGCTGAATATTACTGTCATCCAACATCATACATCGACTTTTTGAATGGTCATTTGATTAGCTGGAGCCTCGAGGCTACATAGAAATTATCTCTTTTTTGAACGGACATAAATGTTACCATAAATGCATTTTCAAAAACCGTCAAGATATTTCTATCTATTCCATCGGGGATTCCGCCGTCTAGATGTTTCTATCTATTCCATCGGGAACACCGAACAATTTCTCATAAATGCCCTCCCCAAAAAAATGCAATGCACCCCTTCATGGGCATTTTGGTAATTGCCTTCCAGGACTCCCTCTTTCCGTCTGCATGCAATTTACGTTTAACCCTTCGCCTCCCTCTCACCATTCCTATTTAGTTTTCTTTCTTTAATTTCTTTTTTCTCAATCCTTAAAAGAAAAATCTCCCAATTCTCAAAAACCCTAATCGAAACCCTAGGATAAATCTCTCTCGCGATTTGAATGGTGAGAGTTAGCAAACGGTAGAGATCGACACTCGCGCTTATTGTTTCTGATTCCATTGACATGTTGCACTAATGTTTTCTTTTTTCTTTTTTCAGGATTGATTAGGGTTTTCGAATCGCGGATTAGAGAAAAAGGAGGTATTTTTCTCTCTCTAGATTTTGTTTCTTTGCAATATGACACCAAATGCAATCTTTTTATGAACAACACCAATGTAAGATCGCAAAAAAAAACCCTGAATGACCTAATGGGTCGCACGAATCTTCCTACATTTGGGGAAAGATGTGTTTTATATGCCGCATTTTCCCATCAAAATGGAATTGTTTATGAGTGATGCAAGTAATATATGGAGTTTGGGAAGCGAAATCTAGAATGGGCATTTTTAATGCAAGCCCTTTCAGTTCTCCTATATTTACGATTTAGCCCCAAACTCAGTATGTTACTTGAAATAATGAAGATAGGTTAATGAAATATATGACAATGTTTTATCATCAAGGTCCGCTTTTAGCTGGAGGACACTATGGTCAATAGAATGGATTGCCATAGTCCTAAATGACTAGTTTGTGTCCCCTAGATTCTCCTATTACATGCCACCTCTTCCATTGAAATGTTGTTTTTGTAACAAGGATATGAGATATTTTACAATTTTTATTTGTGTGTGCCCTCTATTAATTAACATCAGGATGAAACAAGATAAATAGTAGGACTTGCCATAACCCTAAACGACCGATATTGCTATATGCAAACCGTTCCTAAGATATTACCACAATTTCCAATCAAAAATAAATTTGCATGACCTACTTTGAAGTGAGATCTAATGTACTTAATCAATATTCTGTTCTCATTGTTCTTTGAATGTGTATCTGTCAAGGGTTTGATTGACCTGTTTATCAAGCGTGCAAGCTTTTCTAGAGGAGTCATAAATTGGGGAAATTAAAGAATGGTTAGTTTAATTTCTTTTTGTTAGTTTCATCACTCATAATTGTTATTTTTTTCCCATTCTCCTGAGCATGTATGTACAAAAGTTTCCTTTATCACTGCATTATTAAATGACTTGCAGGGTTGGACTAGCGATAGCGAAGAAGGTGAAAATTATGAGTGGGATAGTGAGGAGGGAGAGAAGGAACCGACATTAAGTAGCTTTGGCCCCGGTAGGTCTGTCTCTGTCCGGGAATGGGAGGCCGGTGCTAGCTCTTCAAGGGAGGTAACAAATAGATTATTCTTTTTTTGGTCAGTGCATGAAAAGTTCAATCTACTAATCTATATAGATCGTATTCATATTACGTTGGTCAGAATATATACATTTGGATTTTGTTTCAAACATTTTGGACACTTTTGTTTGATGGAGTAACTGGCATAGTCAAGAAAAACTGTTTATTAGCACATTGATTATATCCCAAAAGGATCAGCACTAGTCCATTTGCAATCAGTTTTAAAGAATCAAATACTGTGTTAGTACACTGTCTCAAAACAGAATGATTAATTTCCTTTTGGTTGTTTCTTTTAGGCTTCTGAGTCGGGCCCTTCTTCTCTCAATTTGAAAAGTTGTTTTCGTGCAATGGGATTTTCTGAAGATATGGTGGTGAAAGCACTCAAGGAAAATAGTAAGAATAATTTGTTCTGTGCTCACGCTTCTAAGTTCTAAACCTGTTCTATAATTTTACTTTATTTCATTTCAGGGGAGGGAGATATGGAAGGTGTACTTGAAGCACTTCTTGCTTATGAGGTAAATGTTCAGCCTTTGTTTGCCAGTTATTCTGAAACATTCATTTTATTTTGTATTTGATGATCATAAACATTTTCATCATAATTTGATAATTGTTTGCATGGACATAGACTAGAGAATTGGATCATAATGATTGGTAGTTTTTTTTTTAAAATCATAATGCTTGTGAAAACAATTGTTTCCTAGAAATTGCATTTATTGGGCCAAGCCAAACTCATTTGGTTTAAGTTTGGTCTGGGTCTTGGTTCAACCTCTTTTGTCACTAGTTTATTTTAGGTGGGGATAAGAATCGTTCGGTGAGATAAGTGGCTTGGTCAAGGAGTGGGAAATTTACTATATTGTAGGAGCTTTTGTTGTTAATTTTTCCATCTTCTTTGTCTTGGGTTCGGGTATCTCTTGTATGCTCATGTCAAGTGAGGCGTGAGCCTTAAATTGCTTTTAGATAGTTGGTGAGTTCTTTCTGGGTTATAGCTCTCTTGTAATTCTATCTTATAGTGAATCATATTCCACAGGGTTTTTTTTTAAATAGGTTAGTTTAATATTAAAATTATTAAAATAGGAAGGGTTAGTTTTAAAATTGTAGAAATAGGACGGTTTGAACCCGCCCCATCCCCCTCTAATTAGAAGGCGGGTTCTAGGAACCCGCCCTCCACCCATTAGAGGGGAGGACGGGTTCCTAGAACCGGCCCTCCCATTAAATGGGAAGAGGGCGGGTTGAACCCGTCCCAATTTTTTTTTAAAAAATTAAATTAAAAATACAAAATGAATTAAATATAGAATAAAACAATAAAAATTGTTTAATATTAATCGTTTGAATCTGGTATACACTCTAATAACAAAATGAATCCGTCAAATTTATAATACAAAAAAATCATATCTGTTTGTAAAATGTAAATTCTATCTCGACGGTCAAATTTATAATAACAAAATGAATCCGTCAAATTTATAATACAAAAAAATCATATATATTTGTAAAATATAAATTCTATCTCGACGGTCAAATTTATAATAACAAAATGAATCCGTCAAATTTATAATACAAAAAAATCTTCCGGTGCACTTGTCACGATCTCGAAGGTCCCGCCCCTGATGACTGTCCTGGACATCTGGTCCTATAATAACCTGGTTGTTTGCATAAGCTACAACTGGTATGCCTTTGCTGAGGATCAGCATCCATTATCATTCAATCTCGACGCACCTTAGGTCTTCCGGGCCCTATATTTTTTTCCGGCGGTAATACAGTCGATATTTGTCTGTTCCCAGTATAATAGTGCCAATAGCGACTGTCCGGTATAAGATGAAATTTTGGATCGAATGCGCCTTGGTAATTGAAAACTGTATAGTAATGGGAAGCAAAATTGTAATGCGAGTTATGCATGCTGCTCGCAGCAGCAATTGTATGGGCACAAGATAAATGTTGTTGCTGGAAAACACCGCATGTGCACAAAAAAAGCTCTTCATCTCTAAAGTTTACGGTATATTGATTCCCGTTACTTGAAACTTCGCCGTGTCAAACCTTTCGGATCTGTAGTATTGTGCTCTGCGTTCTCTTTTCCGGAATATATCTTCGTAATACGCGGTGAGTGGAGTCTCCATCGCCAATGACTTTTCTCTTCTTTGCACAAAGTAAGTATTCACCCGGAAAAAGGTTCGAACAATCAACCCCTGTATCGGTAAGCCTCTAACACCTTTAAGGACCTCGTTGAAGCTTTCAGATATATTAGTGGTCATTAGTAGATATCTGCATCCATTAGCATGTGCTTATGACCACATGCGTACTGGATACTCATCTAACCACGCTTTCGCGGCTTGACTCATCTCTCCAATTTTCGTCATGTACATGGCATGAACATTAGGGTATGACGCTTCACCGGCTTTGTACATAAGCTTATATAGATCTGAATTTTTAAATTTTCTATCAAAATTTTGCCTGAAGTGCCGCAGGCAAAACCTATGTGGGGTCGTCGGAAATACAGATCTCATTGCAGCTAGTATTCCTAGATGTCTATCAGATATGATGCATAAATCTGTTTTATCAATAACAGATGGGATACTATTGAGTTGACGGAAAAACCATGACCAGGATGATGTATTTTCACCCTCGACAATAGAAAATCCCAACGGAAATATACCGTTATTAGTATCAACACCTGTAGCAATTAACATGCAACATCTGTACTTACCGTATAGATACGTCCTATCAACGCACAATACCGGCCGACGGTGTGTGAAACCAGCCGCACTTGGAGCAAAGCACCAGAAAATTCTTTGAAACCTACAGAGCCATCGACATCTGTTTCTGTGGTTTTTAACCGGTATACGGTCCCCGGATTTGATACTTTCATGGCTTCCATAAAAGAGACTAGTGAGTTGTACGAGCTTTCCCAGTCCCCAAATATCTTGCATAAAGCCTTTCTACGAACATCCCATATCTTCACATACGAAATCTGAATTTTGTGCTCTCCGCTAACATAGAGCCGTATCTCTCCGGGAGTCATCGTCACATCTGTACAGATTAGTGGCATGATTAGTGAGCAAATGTACGATTAAGTGCAATTCATGTGATCTTGTAACATAATAGAATTGATGCAAGTATGTTCTTGGTTGTATTTCGTGACCTTCCAAGTTTTGGCTCTTTTGGAACAATATGCATGCAATCTCCACTTACATTCAGGAGATTTCGTACATACCACAGTATAGTACGTCTTATTTGACTCTTCGGTTTTATATGTAACATTTTGCTGAATAGCCCATGACTTCAGCTTACAAATAAGATCTTTTTTTTCCTGAAACAAATCCCCGACAGTGACGCACTCTTTGCTTGCTACTGTCGCTTCCAAATAGGGTGCCGTATTTACTTCTGCCACGGCTAAGTCTACCCAACTATCATCTTCCAGCGGATCAAGGCCGGGATCTTCTAGTTCGACAAAATCATCATTCGCAATCATATCATCAAACAATGCTACCTCATTCAATCCAGCAGCATGAACCGACACCAGAGCCGCAGCATGAGCCGGCACCAGAGCCGCAGCATCAGGAAGATTCAGAGCAGCAGGATCAGTGGTTTGGATCACCATACTATCAGCAGCAACCCTGGCAAACCGGACAAGCGCAACAACCGGAGGAACAACAGCTTTAGGGGACCGGTTTTGCGCAACAACCGTCTTGGGAGTCAGATTTTGCACAACAACCGTCTTGGGGGTCAGGTTTTGCGCAACAACAATAATCTTGGGGGTCAGGATTTACGCAGTCATGGGGCCCGGATTTTGTGCAACAGTAGCCGCATGAAACCGAGACATGTTCTTCGCAACAACTGTCCAGTTGGGATACGGATTTTTCGTCCTACATACAGTTATTGGGAGGCAACACATATCGGACACCTGTCCCATGTTCTGGATTTGCGGAACAACAGCATGTCCAAGACGTTGCTGAAGCCGAAGCAGAAGAGCAGCCGCCGCCGCCATATATCCAAGAAACGGGAGGGTCCTCCAGTCATTCCAAGAGGTATAGACTTATGTCAAGTCTCTTCGGATTGGGAAAGGAAAAGGGAAAGCGATAGTTATATAATTTTACAAACAAATACGATTTTTTTGTATTATAAATTTGACGGATTCATTTTGTTATTAGAGTGTATACCAGATTCAAACGATTGATATTAAACAATTTTTATTGTTTTATTCTATATTTAATTCATTTTGTATTTTTAATTTTAATTTATAATTTTAAATTTTTTTTTAAATGAGAACCCGCCCTCTTCCCATCTAAGGAGAGGGCGGGTTCTAGGAACCCGCCCTCCCTTCTAATGGGTAGAGGGCGGGTTCCTAGAACCCGTCCTCTGTTTAGAGGGGGTGGGGTCGGTTCAAACCCTCCTATTTTTACAATTTTAAAACTAACCCCCTATTTTAATAATTTTAATATTAAACTAACATATTTCAAAAGAAAAACCTATTCCACATTGCTTGTGGAGTAGGTCAAGTTGGTCATATCACATAAACCCTTAGTCTCTTGTTGTTTGTGTTACTCGCGTTACATCTTCTCCATAGTTTCCATATACAATGTGTTTGATATGTTGCGTAGTGCGAGCCGTGAACAACACCGCATTGGGTCATTGAGACAACCATATATAAATATCATGTACTTCTCGCTCGAGGTAAAAATATCTATATTTTATTTTTTCACACATAAATCATGATTAATGCCATCAATTTCTTCTTTGTGACCACCATTTTCATATCTAACCTCTGGTTTAGAAGCTCATTTCCATGGAATTTATAGGAAACATGTCCGTATATTGGATGTAAAGACCAAATTTTCAATACCGGAGCGTAATAATGTAATGTTGTGTATTAGATTATATATATATATATATATAATTTTTTATTTATGAGTGTACACGGGCTTTTGATATAAGTGGGTTCCTACAATAAGACCGAATCCTTATTGAGGTGTGGCCCATCTTATATCTTAAATCCATGTACCTCTTATAGATTTTTTCAATATAGGACTATTTTAGTCTTTCACATCTCAACATTCCCCCTTACGTGCAACCATCATTTTTTCTTGGTGTGGTTGTCACGTGGATTGCACAAGACTTGTAGAGTTAGGTATCTCGAGGCACTTTTTGGTGCTTGTAGCCTACTTCTCTCGGAGGTATTGTTGAGATTTCGGATCAGTGTCTCTGATACCATATTATATATATATATATATATGAGGTTAATGGAGGAAAGATGCCATAGGAAGGAATTTACTCCTATGGCGTCTGAAAGATGCCTCCATGATTTTTCTCGACGATCGGTATACATCACCTCCATCTTTATCATCTAAGATGTGGATACACCAAATTTCATGTGATTATACCATTTTTTCACCGTTGATTTAGTTGGTGCAAATTAATGGTTTACCGACAATAGAACTTTTTACATTGCTAATTCAACGGTGAAAAAGTGGTGGAATTACATGAAATTTGGTGTATGCACATTTTAGATGATAATGATGGGTGCCGATCGTCGAAAAAAATTGTGGAGGTTGTATTTTTTGACGCCATAGGAGGAAATTCCCTCCTATGGCCTCTTTTCTCCATTATTCTCTCTCTCTCTGTATATATATATATTAAAGAACAAGAGGGGGCGATTATATATTTTTATTTATGAGTGTACACGGGTTTTTGATATAAATGGGTTCATACAATAAGACTTAAGCCTTGTTAAAGTTTGGCTTATCTTATATTTTATTCTCATGTACCTCTCATAGTTTTTTCAATATGGGACTATTTTAGTCTCTCACATGTGAACTTTAAGATGACGAATGTCGTTCCTCTGGGCAACAGTTCCTTAATGCGTATGAGTCCGGCTAGACTTATTCATGCAATTTGTTGAATTATTAATTTATTCATTTTGTTCTAAGCATTAAAGGAGCCTGGCAATTTTGATTTTGGCTTTGCCAAACAACTGTAACATATATATGTCTAGAGTATGACTATACTTCTATCGGTAGGATTTGGAAACAAATCCTATCAATTTCTTAACCATTAGATTAAACTCGGAATGTGTGCTGGCAATTATGGAGAGGGTCTCTTATGTTTCTCATTAATCATATCATTCATATCACACATCCCAAATCAAATTCAATGGTTAAGAAATTGGTAGGAGTTTCCAAATCCTACCAATATGAGTATAGTCGTATTCTATCTGTCTATATGCAACCATATGAAGTTTACTGCTATGTACATGACTGATTTAACCTAGAAAAATATGTTTGAAGTCCCTGTTAACTTTCTTTTTCCTTTTGTGCAAGCAGAAGCACTTTTACATTCTATTACAAGCTTAGACTTTTAGTGACATTGTTCATAAGGGATGGAAGAATAAGAAGATAGGGCATGAGAATCATGACGAGACTATAAGTTTAAGGCATTCAATTGACACAGAGAAAGGAGACCAACCCTATTTACCTACGTGGGAGGTGGTTCCATGAGGCTCCGTCTTATAACTTAAAAGAAGAGATTTTACTGATATTCAGTAGATATAATCATAATAGGTTATTCTAGATCTAGTTATCAGCTGCTGAGTTCTTCTTCAGTGGGTCACTTACGGAAAGATTGCATTCTTTTTCAAATAATTTTCTTTATAGTAGGAAATGTTACAGTTGATTATACTCAAAATGTAACCATTTATATATCATAATTTAGGCATAAACTTTTAAGCTTATCTTCATGTGATTACTTTGTTTATCCATTGCCATGTCAAGCTCTTGGTGTTTTCTTCATTTTAGAATGTGGTTGGTAGTAGAACAAGCTGGTGGTTGGTAGTAGAACAAGCTGGAGTATCCATTTTCTAGTTTATGAACGATGAGTATTGCTGGGGAGGCCAAAGTATATATATTTTTAATCCTTGCATTATGTTGTTCCTTGCAGGCTATCGAAAATTCTCCTTCCAGATATGAATCGTTACATGCTAACTGTTCTTCTGTAAATGAAGGGGATAATCTCTTTGACCTGGATGACTTTGAATACGAGGAGGTAATGTACTAGATTATACATGCTAGCTTGATAATCCCAACTATCTATTTCCATATGTGATTTAATGGCTAATATGTCGTGCTATAAACAAAAGACATGATTTGACTTTTGAGTAGTATAATGTCCTATTCCTACATGACTCTCGTAATACTTCGATGTCTACTATTTAGTTTCGCCATGACTTAGCTCAGTGGTGACTTTTCGTTCATTCATCATGCAATCATTATTTTAAATATCGGCCGCCAAAACATATATATGGATGCATAATGCTAATATAGACTTTACCATTATGATCTGGATAGTGATATTGTTTGTATTGTTCCAAGGATGTATACGACAATATAGTAATACTTTATATAATTGTGTGATATATGATATAAATATAAAAGTAATACATGCACCCAATTCATATTTGATTTATTATATATATATATATATATATTATTAGAAGGTAATATTAATGTAAATATAGCTAGTTCATACTTATAGTAACAAATGACAGTGGAATCTACTAGAAAAGTTAGTCGAGATTTACAATGCTTTTTAAACATAATTTTAATGTAAGTATATCTAATTCATACTTTGTAGGGACGTTTGATACTAGGATCCACAAGAAAAGTTATTTGAGATTTTTACAACCGTTTTGGTTATAAAGAATTCTGTAGAAGTGGACATTTGCTAAGGAATTTTATATTAGGACACTCTAACTTGCTACAGATACATATATAAATATATATACATACGTACATACATACATGTGTACATTAATATACATACATGCGTACGTATGTACACACGCACACAAATATGTATGTATACATACGTACGTACGTACATGTGTGTACACATACATACATACAAACATATATAAAGAATCCTGTAGAAGTGGACATTTGCACAATAATTTATAGTTAGGACATTGCAACTTGCAACACACATATATAAATACATATACATACATATATACATAGATATGCATAGATACCGTATGAGTAGATACACATACATATATAGAAATGTGTGTATACACATACATAGGTATGTATGTGTATACATATATACATATGTATGTAGGTATGCATGTGTAACAAATATACACATACATATATACATACATGTGTCTATGTGTATACATACATACATGCATACATCAATACACACACATGCTTACATGTATATATGCATCTACACATACATATATCTATACACACATACATAAATATATCTACACACACACATAGGAAAACGGGTATGAGCCGGCGACCCTTTTTAAAAATGATCTCTCACCCCAAAACACACATACCCCGGTGTATTTTATCAATCCAAACCGGCCATCTTGATCTGCATATGATAAAACCCTTATGTACAAAAAATCTCGGGATTTAAAGATCTCTAACGTATCCATCAAGCGACCGCAATTTTTCTATACCGATAATCCGTTAATTTTTCTATCTGCTTGATGAACGCGTTAAAAATCTTTAAATCCCAAAATTTTTTGTATATAGAGGTTTTATGATACGTAGATCAAAATGGCCAGTCTGAATTAGTGAAATACACAGGAGTATGTGTGTTGTGGGACAAGGGCTCATTTTTAAAAAAAGGGCCGCTTGCTCGTGCCTCTTTTGCTCTCTACACACACATACATACCACATGTACATATGTATACACATACACATATAAACGTATACATACACATTCACAAATATACATTCATATATACACGCGCATGTGTGCGTGTACACACGCGTGTATATACACATATATTTGCTACCATAAACTATAGAAACTTTTCCCTAAATTGTACCATAAACTTTTAAACTAATGGATTGATACCATGAACTTTTAAAGTATAAAAGATACCTATAGTAACATTAATGGAAAATTACAAAAAGACTAACACCCCTCTCATATTTTTTGTAATTATAGTCTTTTTGTATTTTATTGGAGAGGCATTATAGTCTTTTCCTCATTTTTAGTTAACGTCATTAGGGTTTTTTTATACTCTAAAAGTTAATGGTATGAATCCATCGTTTTAGAAGTCCATGGTACCATTTTGGAAAAGCGTCAATAGTTCTTGGTAACAAATAGAAATATATATATATATATATATATATATATATAGTGGCAGACCGGAAATGTAAGCTAGAGGGGGCACATCGAAGACAAAGTTTTAATGTTAAACTCCAACCAAATAACATTAAAAAAAATTTATAGAAAATGAAAATTAAACCATAATTATTAATAAAATCCAATTATAGACTATAAAAACTATATTGTTTCTAACATTTTAGAGATAAAATTGCCGAGAGAGGCGGAACTACTATCGATTTGAACTTGCAAATAACATGATAGCTTAAAGAGCGGATAAAATTTATATATTGTCTTAATTTTAGCTTTTTCCATTGGAAAAAATATTAGCTTCATTCTTTAGGACTTAACCTTCAAACTTAGCAATCATAATAAGATCATGTAGCTTGCAAGATTCACACTGCAAAAATAGATTCACACTCTCAAACACATAACCCCAATGAGATAGAGGGAAAGATCTTTGGATCACAATTTGAATACGTTGCTTTTAGGAAGAGAGTGAAACTTTGGTTTTGGGGGGAAGACTTTACGATAGAATAGGTAACTTCGCAAGAACATACATGGGACTAATATGGTGCTTTTTCAATGATTTAATTATGATTGCTCACATCAGGCAGCAAATGCAACCTGGGTGTTCATAGTTTTTAACATAGGTCCGCCCCTGCATACACACACGTGTGTCTATGTGTGTATCACAAAGTTACTTATCTAGATGCATTGCATGGATGCTTGAGACCAAATTCATGAATAACTAACTAGGACAACTTATTGTTTGTTCTCCTGAGATGAACTGTTAAGGAACGGAGTTCGAAATATAAAAGAAAGATGAGGAGCGGTGATTTGGGTATGGGCCAAGATGATGTGGGCCAGGACCGAAAAAAGGATTTTGACCTAAGAAAGGAATTAGAAAATAGAGTTTCTGGTAGGCTTAAAAACTACTTAGACAATTGGCTTGAAAAGAAGTTTGGGTCGGGAGCCATGACGGAGAGAAGCTCGACACAAATTGTTTGTTCTCCTGAGAACGCAAAGGGTGGGGGGGAACCAGAAAAGAGAGAAGAGAATTTTGTTTCTACAAAAGGCAAACAACAGGCTGAGGAGGAAAAGATGGAGGATACTCGGGTGGAAAGGATGGAGGGGACTCACATAGCGTGTGCAGGAGCCAAGAAGTTAGTTGAGGATAGCACATTAAGAAGGAGTAACTGGTGGGGAGATTCTGAGTTTGGAACGGATGCTGGCCAGCGCTAGAGAGAGGAAGAACTATATCCGGGTTTCGGGTTATAATTTTGCGTCATTTTCTATTTTTGGTAATATACAGACTCTATTTTTAATGTCTAATCTACTAGATGGGTATCTAAGGGGGATAACGTTGATGATTTTGCTAATTATAATTACGATGAATTATTAGAAGTTAGCAACGACAAAAAACAACAACTGAGCCTTTTATCCTAAATATATGGGGTAAGCTACATGAACCAACATGAGAATCGCGCCGGGTCCAGCACATGAATCCTCCACATCCACTCACTCCTATCGAACAATATACTTTCATTGAGGCTTTTGGCAACCATATCTTTGTGTCACCTCCATCCATGTTTTCTTCGGTCTCCCTTTCGTCCTTTTGACATTGCCTATATCGAGAGTATCCATTCGTCGAACGGGTACTTCCATAGGTCTGCGTCGTACATGACCAAACCATCTTAGCCGGTTTTCCCACATCTTTTCCTCCGCAGGTGCTACACTAACTTTTGCATGAATATTCTCATTTCGCACCTTATCTTTTCTAGTGTTACCACATATCCAACGAAGCATTCGCATCTCCGCTATGTGTATCTTCTATGTATGATACTTCTTAGGAGCCCAACATTCTGTACCATATAATAAGGCAGGTCGAATAGCGCTCCGATAAAACTTCCCTTTCAATTTTAACGGAAAGTTACGATCATACAAAGTCCATGTTGCACTCCTTCATTTCAATCAACCAGTTTGGATCATTTGATTAACATTGCTATCGATCTCCCCATCCTTTTGATGATAGAACCTAGATATCTAAACTGATCACTCGGTGATATCTCTTGCTCTTCCAATGTTATACCAATATGGTTTTGACTTCTTTGTTTGCTAAATTTGCAATGCATATATATTGTCTTAGACCTGCTCAATCTGAACCCCTGAGATTCCAACGTTTGGCTCCATAACTCCAATTTAGTATTAACCCCTGCTTTCGTCTCATTTACCAGAACAATATCATCAGTGAATAGCATACACCAAGATACCCCATCTTAGATAGTTCTAGTAAGCTCATCAATCACGATGGTAAACAGGAACGGACTTAATGCACATCCTTGATATAAACCAATTGTAATCGGAAAATCACTCGTTAGGCCGCTGCAAGTTCTGACATTTGCCACTAATCTATCGTACATGTTCTTGATTATGTCAATGTACTTGACGGAGACCCCCTTCTTCATCATTCTCCTCCATAATACATCTCTAGGTACCTTTTCGTACGCTTTCTCTAAATCAATAAATATCATATGCAAATTTTTTCTCCTCTCTCGAAAATGCTCAACAAGTTGACGAAGTAAATGAATAGCCTCTGCCGTCGATCGTCTAGACATGAACCCAAACTGGTTCTCTGTTATCTTAATATCCTTCTTTAGCATGTATTCAATCACTCTCTCCCAAAATTTTATGGTGTGACACATAAGTTTTATTTCATGGTAGTTTGAGCAACTTTGAATGTCACCCTTGTTCTTACAGATAAGTACAAGGGTACTTTTCCTCTATTCATTTGGTATCTTTTTGGTCTGCCAAACCTTATTAAACAGATCCGTCAGCCATTTAACGTCTATTTCTTCTAAGTATCTCCAAAACTTGATAGGAATCCCATCATGACCCACCGGCTTTTTTGATCTCATTCTCTTCAAACCTTCTTTAACCATAAGTAATCCTATTTTACGCATGAAATCATGGTTTATATCTTGAGATTGAATAACAAGTCCATCCAAATTCTTAGTACAGCTCTCATTGAATAATTTGTCAAAATAATCTCTCCACGTTTTCTTGATATCCTCATCTCGAACTAAAACCTTCTGATTTTCACCTTTGACATACTTCACCGCATATAAGTTTCTGGTCTTCCTTTCCCGCATCCGAGTAATCCAGTATATATCATTTTCAGCCTCTTTAGTATCTAACTTCTCATACACCTCCTTGTAAACCTTAGGTTTAGCTTCCCGAACAGCTTTCTTAACATCCTTTTTAGCCATTTTATATTTCTCAGATCTCTCAGCATCTCTGTTTTTCTTCAAATCTTTATAAGAATCACTCTTAATTTTAATAGTAGGCTTTACTTCTTCGTTCCACTATGATGTGTCCTTAGAAGTTAGCAACGACCTTCTTAATTTATTAAATGCTGACGAAGTAGAAGATGGGGGATACCTTACTAGTTTCTCAATGAATTACACCTTCTGGAATGTTGGGTATGGGGCTGCCTAAAAAACGTAGGATGATTAGAGAGGTTATAGGGGATATTAAATCGGATGTGGCTTGCTTGTTCGAAACTAAGTTGATGGATCCACGGGTTTCGGTCCTAGATTTTGTAGGGGGAACAGGAACATGGAGTGGAGATGTAAGAACTCGGAAGGGGCATCGAGAGGGATACTGATAAGGGTTAACCAATATTCCTTTACGATTATGGACGAGTGGATTGGCACTTTCACTGTATCGGTGGCTCTAAAACCTGTAAGGGGGAATTCGAAACGGTGACAGCGGTATATGGAACTAACAGAAGGGAACTTAGAAATAATTTTTTCGAGAAGATCAGATACGTTGAAAGCAAATGGCAGCATCCATGGGTGATAGGAGGGGACTTTAACATGGTCAGATATATGGAGGAAAGGAAAAGGGGCAAGGGAGATGAACGAGATAGCAGGGTTTTCAATGGTCTAGTCCGTGACCCACAACTGGTGGATTTAATCAACAAAGACAAGATATTCACTTGGTCGAATCGGCAGGCTAAACCTTGCCTCGCCAAACTTGATAGAATTTTCGTTTCTTTGGGCAACGTTTCCTCTGGCGCATTCGTTTTCGTTAAAAGCCCAACTTTGGATCATATCCTACTAAACTTATATAACGGGGAAAATGAAATGGTCAAAGATAAAATCATTTAGATTTGAGAAGATGTGGCTCGAGGACGACTCTTGCAGGAATGTTATTAAACACTGATGTGATAGTCACTCCTGTGCGGAAGATTCTTCGGCTTCTAGCAAGTTGGTTGCCAAATTGGCACATCTTAGGGCGTGTTTATCCAGATGAGTAAAATATAAGTTCGGTAGTATTGGAGACCAAAAGAGGGACCTAATGAACATATTGGTGAGGTTGGAGGAGAAAGAAGAATTGGACGACCTATCGCTGGATGAATGGGAAGAGATGGGTGGGATCCGGGACAAGCTAGAGGACATTTATAAGGAGTAGATCATGTGGAGACAGAGGTCAAGGGTGCACTGGCTCAAAATGGGGGATTTGAACACAAAATTCTTTCATCTAATCGCCCATGGTAGGCGAAGGAGGAACATCATTACTAAGATAGTTATTGGGGCTAGGAAGTGGAGGATGAGAACGTGATTCGCTATCACATCGGGGACCATTTCAGGAACTTATTTGCTGCTTTGAACCTTTCAGTCCGGGAGCGAACATGAATTTTTGGGAGTTGGAAGATGCAATCGCAACATAGCAAAAGGATGAGTTGGATGGTTCGTTTTTGGAGGAAGAGGTTAACGAGCGGTGTTCGGTCTAGGACCAGATAAAGCAGTCGGACCGGATGGGTTCCCGATGTATTTTTTTCAATACTTTTGGGAACTCGTGCGGGAGGATATTTGTGATCTTATCAAACAATAGCACAAGGGTTTTGAGGAGGTACACAGGTTCAATTATACTAACGTAGTCCTAATCCCCAAAAGAGAAGATGCGGCTAGTGTCTATGATTGTAGGCTTATTAGTCCGGTGCATGGTATTATGAAAATTATCTCTAAATTAATAGCCACCAGACTAGGGGATCTTGTGAAATCAATTATCCAAGATTACCAGACGGGTTTTATCCTGGGTAGATCGATCACGAAGGGGGTGGTGATAGCACAGGAGATTATATAGAATTGTAAGAGAAGACGATTGAAAGGATATATGCTGAAGCTGGACTTTGAAAAGGCATATGATAGAGTGGATTGGGGATGGATTTTAAAGATTCTTAACAATAGAGGATTCAGGGAAAGATGGTGTGCCTGGATTTTGGAGTGGCTGAGGTCAGCCAAAGTGGCTATTAACATGAATGGTAAGCTTACAGGACATTTTAAATGTAAAAGAGGATTAAGATAGGAACTGTCATCTCTGATCTTTACGTTGGTGGCCGATGGTCTGAACAAGATGATTAAGGTAGCCTGCAGGACTGGCTTGTTTGAGAGTCTGGAAAGCTCGAGAACGTCGGTAATTAATTTACAGTATGCAGACGACACGCTAATATTTGACTTAAAGGACGAGGGTCAAGCATGAAGAATGAAAGGACTTCTTTGTCTTTTTGAGGAATGGTCTGGACTAAAAATCAACTATCATAAAAGCTCACTAACTTTGATTGGGTGTAGCGAGGAGAATGAGCAGAACTTGGCAAATATTTTTGGACGCAACTTAGAGACCTTCCCGATTAAATATCTTAGACTTCCGTTACGACCGGGGAAATTAAAAAATACGGAATAGACACCAGTCATTGATAGATTGACCTACAGGCTGGATGGTTGGGAGGGACGTCTGCGATCTTTTGGGGGGAGAGTGACACTGCTTAATGCAGTTCTTTCGACAATACCGTTGTATTACTTGGCAGTGCATGAGCTGCCGGTCAAAATTAAGAAGCGCATCGACAAAATTTGCAGGAATTTCTTATGGAAAGGTGGAAACGGAGATAAGGGTTACGCCTTGGTAAGATGGACGAAGGTATGCAAGCCCAAGGAGTTGGAAGGATTGGGGGTTATAAACCTGCGAGACATGAACCGGGTCCTGCTAGCGAAATGGTGGTGGAAGTTATTAAACTAGGACACGCGCAGATGGAAGAGTATCATTAAGGAAAACTATTTGAGAAACGGACTGTTTTGGGGAAAAATTAAGAATGCTGCTACTTGCTCGAGCTTTTGGAAAGGCGTATACTAGAACAAAAGGATTTTCCTATCTGGAATAACTTTCACGATTGGAGACGGACAGAAAATTAACTTCCGGAAAGATGTTTGGTGTGGAGAGGCGGCATTGCGATACAAGTTCCTAAAAATATACAACTTGGCCAAAGATAGGCAGTTGAAGGTGGCAAATGCATAGAATGGAAGAGAGCGGCGACCTACTTTCAGACAAACGCTTACGGCAAGAGAATGACAAGAGTTGAGGGAGCTTTCGCTATACTTAAAAGACTGGTAACCGAACAGCCAGAGTAAAGACCGCCCGTGTTGGAGATAGAATAGCAACAGAAAGTTCTCCGTTAGATCACTTTATAAGATTATCAATGGAAGAGCCAAAACGGGAGGAAACAGACGACAAATATGGAAGGCAAAGATACCGAGTAAGATCAAGGTTTTCAGTTGGTTGATGGCAAAGAAGACGGTGCTAACTAGAGATAACTTGGCTAAACGGAAGTGGCATGGTCTTTCCATTTGCGAACTTTGTCAATCGTCGGATGAGACCGGGGATTATCTTTTCTTCAGCTTCCCCTTTGCTAAAGATGTGTGGTCACATTACTGCGCGAGAAATAATATTTTTAGGTTACCCACATCGGTTTGTGATGTTTGGGGGATTGGAAAAAAGGTCTAAGAGGGGGGAATAATAAAGTGGGACATTATTGTTATGAGAGTAACTTGGGATTTATGGAGAGAAAGAAACGATAGAATTTTTAGAGAGAGAATTAACCACATTAACAATGTCGTCTTTCATATATCCTTTGTGCTGCTCAGCTGGTCAAACTTGCTTGTAGATACTTCGAAGCTAAAGATCAGGAAGATGATCCCCGGGGTTGTGGAGATTGAGGAGGAGGAGAGCTAGGATGACGAGGATGATGGGACCGATGAGGGGGCCTGAGAAACGTACTAGGCCATGGAAGTATTTCGTGGGGTGTATCTTTTTGGTCTTGTGATCCTCGGATGTGAGGCACTAGTTGTAATTTGTATCGATGACTTGATTACCATAGATGTTTTCCTATGGTATTTGGTTGTAGGTTTATTTTGGCCTTGATGGCATATGGGTGTAAATATTAAAAGCTTTTTAATGTGATGGGATGGCTAATTATCCACCTCTTTCCTCAAAAAAAACAAAACAAGGACAGCTTATTATTTTATATGAGTTAATTAATTGTCTGCAAGGCATGAACATAAATATGTTTTTGAATGCCTTTCCATGTAGCTTATAGTAATTCTTATAACAGATTACACCTAGAAATCACAACTAACCTCAAGTTAGATTCTTAGAAACATTTGTATACATTAAGTATATATAGAATGCTTGATGTATTCGATCCAATACTGACTCATATTTTGGATTTTGTCTTGCTATCTTATTCAGAAAACCCTGAACAGATATGAATGTAATATCCAATAATTAAATCTTTGATAGGCAGTGTGCTAATGTAAAATGATTATCTAAACCAATATTAGTTAAATCAGGTTGGGTTTGCTGATCAGGCTGCATTGCCATCTGTTTGACGTAAATTGTGTTTGATATCTTCAGGAGAAGAGTACCGTTATACAAGCCATTCATAGGATGTTTAATTGGTTTTTCTTCTCACCGTCCTTGGGATGGGAAAATTTTAGCTTGTTGTCCTTTTCTTTTTCATCTTTCCTCGTACTTTTTTTTTTGATTGACTCGTTCATTCTATAGATGAAATTGTAGTTTGCTGAACCAGAGATTTAGTGGGCAAGCTACCATTGCACCAGAGCTTGTATTATAACTAATGTATCATGCTGTTTTGCTGAAATTTCTTATAGATGCTCCCAGATGATTTATCAAAGGATAGAAAGATATCAACATTAGTAAATATGGGCTTTCCCGCTGAGGAGGCATCTTCGGCTATTGATAGATGTGGTATGTTATCTTTTTAGTATATGAATGCTATAGAATATGTGCTAAAACAATTACCTACATCGTTTTGAGGCAATTTAAATGAAATTATTGCTTGTCTTATCATTCATCCGTTAGAACCAAATGATTTAAATAATCTGATATGCCAAAGTCAATGCATCTCCTATCAAGAGCGTACAGAAGCATACAGTGCATACCAGAGGGAGTTCTGCTGAATTTCATTCTTCATTAATTTATCTTCTTCCCTTTGTGGAAACAACAAAAACACGAAACCATTTACTGATCGTGCATTTTTGGTGACATGATCACTGTTAATTAATGGTAGCATGGTATTAAGCATTGCCATGCTGTAAAAAAGAACTGTTGTTTTGTATATACCCCCACCCAGCGGTGATGTAAAAAGCGGCTTAGGCGGCCGCTTAAGCGAAAGCAGCACAAGACCGCTTCACTTTTCACTTAAGCGGCCCAATAAAGAAGGTTTTGCACATAAGCGAGTTGGACCGCCTAAGTTCCCGCTTAAATGGGGCCTAGGCTGTATCACTCGCCTAGGCAGGAGCTTTGGGGCTGAACCCTCTTAATCATTTGACCTCTTTATTGCACATTGTTGGAATTGGTATCCCCCTAAACAAAATAAATGCATAGCAAACCCGATTAAATACCATAATCTATCATTATTCTTGCTAGAAAACCTTATATCTCCATGCCCAAACATATTTAATTAAAAATACTAATACCGCCTAGGTGGCGCTTAAAGACCTGCTTAGACGACCCCAACCACCTAGTACCGCCTACCATTTTTTACAACCTTGCCTCCTAGCCTCTTTTCACATGCTGCCTATAATAAATTGAACTGGTCACATTAACCTCCATTTCCTATAACTTGTAGAGACATTATTGCTTGCACTCAAGTCAAAGCTAGTAATATTGTTACAATCACTGAAACTTAGTAACCACTAATTATATATTAGATATTGTTCTAGTGAAGTGAAACTTCTGTAACCCGGCGACGCATGCATGTGTGCCTAGCTGTGTGGAGGGGGTGAGGGGGAGAGATTTTTATGAAGAAGCTATGTAAAAGGATTAGAAGAACAATGTCAAGAAGTTAGAAGTTTAGAACAGCAACAACAAACGAGATCAAAAAATTAACTGTTTAATTTATTGAATATATTTGTTTTAATATTGATTATGGTTTATGACGCGTGAGTTTTCCATGGATGTAAAGTTTATGTAATTACTTTGCATTTCTTTGTTTATGAACGAGTTTTAATTCTCCCACACCTCCCAAACGCGCGCGCACACTTACATGCATCCGTGCTCACAGACACTCAAGAAAAACTGGTATCCGTTGTCTAAGAAAGGAAATTTTATCGTGTGGAGGTAAAAAGCCAACTCTCCATCCCTTGATTGATGTTGTGACATCATTGGTGAACTTCATTCCCTAAAACCTAATGCACCATATATCTTTTGTCTTCGATACTCCTTGACATTTTGTTTAATGGGTTTATATTGGACACGGTGTTTTAAAAAGTGGCCGCTTAAGCGGCGGGGTATGTTTCGCCACTCCGCTTTATCCCACCTAAGCGTAAGATATTACATAACTTATTTTTATTGATGTATACTCCTTATAAGGGTCATATTGGGTATATAAGTATTGTTATTAGTGTGAGAATAACATAAATACCAATAATACCAAATCCCATCCCCTTTTCCTCCTTCTACATGTTCCTCTCTGGCATGTTCAAGTCGACACGAGCTGCTCGACTTCAACAAACTTCAAGATTTGGGTTTAGAAACTTCAAAAATTAAGGTTTTGGATCTGATCAACTTCTAGATATCAAGATCCGAATCAGTTTCGAGCAATTCTAGGGTTTTCCTCTTCCGATTTCGAGTAATTTTCAAATTTCGACCTTGAATTTCTAATTCGATTTCGACTCGATTTGTCTTAGGCTGCAATCTTTTAGGTACTTTTTTTTTGCTATTTTGTTGTTTTTTACTAATTTTGTTGATTCTTCTAGTTACGTTCGACATTTATTTTTGAAACATATTCTAGCAATAATAGGATTTTCTTGACCGACAATTTGCATTTTCGGTTGTTTATGCCTTATATAATGCTAATTTAGGCATTTACAAGTGCAAAGGGAATATAAAGTAGTTAGAACTCTATTAGAATCAATATTTATTGACAAAAATATGAAAATTGATGAAAACGTCTCTTTTCTAATTTCTGAGCGGCCGCTTAAGCGCTTAAGCCGTCAGGCTCCTAGACCGTTCTGCCCTTTTATTCCGCTTTTAAAACATTGATTGGACATCTTCAATCCCCAGATCCATGATAGAAGAGCCCATCCTATTACAGAGTTTACTCTTTAGTGGCCATAATGGGTTTTCAGTTCAATGTCCCGTCCATTAATGTGAATGGGAACGGCTTGTGTCCAATAATTAAATTTGGGCATTTAAATTCTCATATTAAGTGAGCTCGTATGTTCTATTACTGAACTGTCGCTCATTTTGGCAACTACCTAGTGTATGGCTGATATGTGTGCATGTGCGTCAAATATTTATAACTAGCCCTCACTTTAAGAATTAAAAAAGAACCCGCATCTTGCATTTTTTCAATAGGCAAATGAAGTGAAAGCTGAATTTTATAAAAGAAGTATGTGAAGCTTATACTTCGTATTGAACTTTACAAAGCAAGATCCATGAAGTTATTACTGATTGTGTCAGGACTGAGTCTATATAGGCACGAAAGTTGCTCCTATCACGTAGAAGGTAACCGATTGAATTGGTATCTATAAACATGGTCGAAAGGTTTTTTGTTTTTTTTTGGGGTGGTTTTGGGGGGGGGGGGGGGGAGGTGTGAAGAAATATGACCAAGCTTGTGGCACTAGATGATATTCATTGGTGGTTGAGTCCAAATAAGTGAGGCAAATATAGTTTACTTATTTTAATTGTGTTAATTTGTTCTAGTTGTTTATATGCTGATCAATGTGGGAGATAAAATGTTTGCTCAAAGTTGGCTTAATTCCCAAAAAAAAATTAGCTAAATTACGAGAAACCCTCCAAAACCTATTGAAATGGTATCTATAAGCATGGTTGAAAGTTTGTGGTGGGGGGGTGGGGGGGGGGGGCAAGAAATATGACCAAGCTTGTGGCACTAGATGATATTCATTGGTGGTTGAGTCCAAATAAATGAGGCAAAGATAGTTTATTTATTTTAATTGTGTTAATTTGTTCTAGTTGTTTATATGCTGATCAATGTGGGAGACAAAATGTTTGCTCAAAGTTGGCTTAATTCCCAAAAAAAAAAAACCTTTTAACCAAATTACGAGAAACCCTCCAAAACTTTTAAAATACGCCAGCAACTACCACAAAACTTTCGAAAACAATGAAAAACTACCAGAAATAAGGTGTCACATCAGCAATAAATCGCACGAAATTGCCAAAAAACTGAATTTTTTTGTACCAAGGTAGTTTCTCATAATTTTGAAAGTTTTTGGGAGTTTCTCGTGATTTAGCTAAAAGGTTTGGGTTTTTTTGGAATTAAGCCCTCAAAGTTTCTAAGATGCATGTAATTCCAGGAAGATGTACCATCTATTCTTACAAGCCAATAAATAAAATAGTTAGGTAAGAGAGAAGCATGTAGTATAGATATTCTCTAATAATTGACAGCATTTGCAGTATTCACATACACTAGAACTTTGTGTTATGCTCATCAATTCGAAACAGAACCAAAACTCTTCGATATAAGCCCTTGTTGAAATTTATTCTAGATCTGAAGATTTATCTGCCACATATACGAACGGTTTTCTAGATACATCGCCGAGGAGTGCCTTGCATGAAATAATTATGTGTGATTGCTCACCGCCCATTGCTTTAATTTGTGGTTGTGTATGTTTCTCATTATTTTTTGATCCTCCTATTTTGTTAATTCTTTTCAGGATCTGTTTTGCAACTTACTGTTAAAAACTGTACATGGTTTCGCGAATAGCTGAACTCAGGACATCTTTAGTATTAAAATTTGCGTGGATGTGTGTGCATTATATACTTTCAAACATTTTGGCATAACTCCTTCCTTTTGTTCTTTTTGTTTTAAATCATACAGGTCCGGATGCTGAAGTTCTGGAGCTCGCAGACTCCATTTGTGCTGCGCAAATTGCAGCGCAATTTGCAGAGGGGCAGTCATCTGCTGAGCCAAATTCTGCTGAAAATGTGGTATCTAGTTTATATATGAGGCTTCCATAAGTAATGGGGACTATATAAAACTTAGGGTAGACTTATTTCCATTGTTTGGATAGAATAATAATAATAATGATAATAATAAACTAACTAGTAGGTAAATGGAGTTATTAGCTCATTTTTTGAAGTGCTATAATTTTCATCAGCCTTCATGCAAAGCAATATCACCTAAAATGCAGTTATTAGCTCATTTTTCTCCTTGTTTATCTTTATTTTTACTAATTTACTTTACATACTAAAAGTCTTTAACTTTTTACTGTCTTGGCAGAACTATGTGCATTCCTTCACTAATGAGCAAAAGAGGAGGAGGGTTAAAGAAGAGAGGAAGATCAAGAGAAGCCGTGTCAATATCCATAGAGACCTCAATCATGCAAAGAAAGAATGCATTAAGAAGGTCGTAATGCACAATGAAGACGGCGCTCCCTCTCAATTTATGTCCATCCCTAAGCCCATGATTGGTTTCGGTCTCCCCTCTGAGCCAGCACGTGTCACAAAACGATCTCTCTCAGATGCAGCGATTGGCCCGCCATATTTCTATTATGAAAATGTCGCTTTAGCTCCACCTGGTGTATGGGATACCATCTCTCGTTTCCTATATGACATCGAGCCTGAATTCGTAGACTCGAAATTCTTTTGCGCTACCGCTAGAAAGAGAGGATACGTTCACAACCTACCGATTAATAATCGGTTCCCTCTCCAACCTATCCCTCACAAAACCATCCAAGCAGCTCTCCCACAAACAAGAAATTGGTGGCCTGCGTGGGACGAGAGGACCCAATTCAACTGCCTCCAGACTTGCATCTCTGCCGCAAAGCTACTAGAAAGAATCCGGCTAGCCTTAACTGAATTCGGGGACCCGCCACCTCAAAAGATTCAGAAGTGGATTCTTCTAGAATGCCGCAAGTGGAACTTAGTATGGGTTGGGCGTAACAAGGTTGCGCCATTGGAGACGTATGAATATGAAATGCTTCTAGGATTTCCAAGAGACCACACCAGAGGAGTGATGAGCCGAACCGATCGATTCAAGTCGTTGGGCAATTCTTTTCAGGTCGACACCGTTGCTTACCACCTGTCGGTTCTTAAAAACATTTTCCCCGATGGAATTACCGTTCTGTCCTTGTTCTCGGGGATTGGGGGTGCTGAGGTGGCGCTTCACCGGCTCGGGATTAGATTGAAGGTTGTGGTTTCGGTTGAGTTATCGGAAGCGAACAGAAATGTAGTGAGGAGTTGGTGGGAACAGACAAATCAGACTGGGACGCTGATTGATTTTGGTGATATTCAAGAGATCGACGGTGAGAAACTCAAGCAGCTGATTAGCAAATATGGCGGATTTGACTTAGTTATTGGCGGGAGCCCCTGCAATAACCTTGCGGGGAGCAATAGGTATCATCGAGATGGGCTTGAGGGGACGCATTCTTCGTTGTTTTATGATTATGTTCGGGTTTTAGATCTGGTCAAAAATATTATGGGAAGGAACTAGTGATTATTTTGAGATATTTTGTTTCTTTCTGCATAGGAAACTGATTTTTGGTATTTTGAAAGTTGCGGTTATGCTTTACATTTATCAGGCTGGGCTTGAAATGGATTCCGATTTAAAATAAATGTATAACTTGTTGGTCATTTTCGCTATGTGAAATTACATATCCAACGCTTGTTGAAGCTGTTGGTCTGGTTTTGTATCGACCCATTCCAGATTTCAGGCTTTTTTACCTTTTGCTTGCGCAGCTCCAAGTTTGAATGTGCATGTTTTGAAACATCAGTCGAAGCAAATGACATCGAAACATGTCATGTGTTGATAGCATTCATTCCAGTAAGGCCACTGTTATTGTGATCGTTTCTTGGCTTGGCTCTTATTGTTTGAGGTGTTTTGGTCGTAGTTTCTTAATGTATTCTTGATTCAGTGAATTCATTTCTTTTATTTGTTTATTTTCCAGTGTATCTTTTATACTGCTGTGTTAAATTTAATGCCTGTGGATCTGTGAACTTCAAAAATTGGGAATGGCATCTGTGATTGAGCAAGTAATTATATTTCATGCAGCTATTTAATCCAAATACAATTGCTGATAAATTTTGGTGTTGATATTGTATTTCTTTCTTGGGAAAAATCGTTTCAAGTCCCTAGGTTTCAAAATCAATAGGTTTAAGTCCCTAGGCCATAAAAAAACTCGTAAAACACTCCCTAAACTCAAAGATTCCTTTGTCTTAGCTAGTCCGTATGGTATATTAACTAATATGTTATGTCAATAATGTCTTTTGAGATAAAATTCTACATTTACCTTTTAAAGTATTATACTGGTCTTTTAAAGTGCTACATTTATCTTATAAACAGGTCAAATGTACTAGATGTAGTAATTTCATCAATAAATGTAGCAGTGTTATATCAAATATAGTATTTTAATACAAATATAGCAATTTCAGCATAAATGTAGTATTTTATAGGATAGTTGTAGCAGCACTTTAAAATATAAATATAATATTTTTTTTTAAAATGTAGTACTTTTCTCAGAAGGCATTTTGACATAACATATTAGTTAATATACTATAAGTGCTAAAACAAAGGAATCTTTGAGTTTAGAAGGTTTTTTCACAAGATTTTTTGGTCTAAGGATTTGAACCTATTGCTTTTGAAACCTATAGACTTAAACTCATTTTTCCCTTCTTTCTTTTAGTTGCAAAGTTTTCCTCCCTAAAAAAGTAGGGTTGCTCTTCCTTGTTCTGTTAGGGACGGTTTGTTTGCTGGAATCAAAAAACAAGAATGGGGATTGAGGTTTTACAAACAAAAATTTTTATCTCCTGGAATTGTCATTCCTTTATTTGTTTGTAAAGAATTAGAATGATTTTTATTCCGTTCAATCTTTTCCTTTGTTTGGTTGCACAAAGACAAGTATAAATTGAGTTTTGGGAATTGGATAAGAGAAAAGAGAGAAAGAGAGAAAGTATGTAAGCATGACTTTTCTCAAATAAAATAATATATTAATCCTATGTGCCTTTGGGAATGGGCAATTCCATTAAAAACCTTAGATTTGGAATTGGCACTGCCATTTTGATTATGTTAATTCCCAAAACCTACAATTCTTATTCCATGCAAATAAACAAGGACAATTTTTTAAAATAGGCATTTTAAAAAAAAAATTAAAAAATTACACTTTTAAAAATTGTTAAAAAAATAGGTCACTTTTGACCACATAGGCGCCACATCAGTGCCAATTCAGCGCTGGCCCTCGTTTTTTTTTTATTCTCTCTCCAAGGGACTCACTTTTGAAGTGTGCTGCCCCTCTGAATTGTATGGGGCGCACTTCAAAAATGTGTCCAATACTTCTCATTCGTCCCTCTGCACACTCATCTCCTTCCTCCTTGTCATCTTCTTCTTCCTCTTCCTCTCTCTCTCTCTCTCTCTACTCCTTTCTTTCTCATCTCCAACATCAATTTCCTCTTCGTCCACCGACGCCATCGCTCCCCCTTCACTGTCACCGTCGTCCTAACCACAACTACCTCGCCTCCCTTCTCACCATCGGCCTCGCCTTCCAAGCTGGCTCTCCTCAGAGCCCCCATGCACAAATTGGCTTCCTCGGTCTCCCAGCTCGCCTCCGAGCTATCACAGGACCAAGATATCTCGGCTCTCCCGCTCGTCCCCGAGCTCTCCCGCAGAGGCCATTTTCCTCGGTCTCATCGACCGACCGACGGTACCACTTGCAAGCATAACCGCCGCTCCGCGAATCTCGCCATGCACGAGATCTCCGCCGGCCACATCCCACGTTCCACGCCATTACGATCCCCATTAACAAGCATGTCTCGCCATTAACGGGAAGATCCGCTTATCACGCGGGCGTGACGTCGGGAGAGTAACGGCCGGCGTGATTCTCGCGCCTGCCTCTGCATGCTGCCGCCGCTATATAAACCCCTCTCCCAGAAGGATCAAGTAAGCCATTTTTACTCCACTAAGCCGTTACTCTGCTCGGATCTTGTTACTGACTTGATCGTCGGAGGGTTCTCGGTGGTACCAAACCACCCCGGGACTTCCTTGCAGGTACTCGGCGCAAATCTCCTCCAACCCATGAGATCCACACATCGCAGGAGATCACGCTCCAGATCAAATCCCAGCCGTCAATCATAGCCATCGGCAGATCAATGGAAGACAACATCTAATGGAGACCGAAAAGGTCCTTCCATTAGCCGGCGCCGTCTGTGGGAATCAACTCCACAAAAACAAAAGTTCGTCTCCCGATCTCCAACCAGATGGCGAGCGATCACCCTGAAGATCCAAGCACCAGCCGCCACCTTCCCCTCAACGGAGGCGCGGATGAACCTCTCCCGGCGATTGTCATCAACGCCCTTGCCGGCCGAATAGACTGACTAGCGTCCATCGTGGAGGCGCTCATCCGCGTCCAAACGGCATAGCCTGAACCCCAGATCGTCGCTCCTCCACCTCGAGAAGACTCCGCCCGCGTCGAAACGGCCGATCACTGACAAGCTACCTCCCACGGCCACAGATCTCCTGGACCAGTACTCTCTGCAGCCCGCTAGGCGCCCCACAACTCCTCACTAAGATCCGTCGCCAGAACGCCTCGCCTCGAGCCTCCTCGCGGCCCTTACCCTCCCGAGGAGATGTCGGTCAGCTCGCCTGTTCCCAGGCATGACCAACACCCCCTCCCTCGACGGGGTCATGAGGACGGGGGTCGCCACACGGCTCGAGGGCTACCTCGCCCGGGAATCTGAGGAACCTCATCGAGAGGAACCAAGGCCGCGCCCAGACGCAGGTCTCCCACAGCAGAGGCCAGGGATCGGAGGGTGCTGAATCCTCGGGGTACCACGGCCGACTCGACGCCCTCAAGAGGAAGATAGAGGGCATACGTCAGGAAGGTCACCTCTCGGGCGATGGGGCTAAGTACGCCGCCGACTCGCTCACCAAGCCATTCACCGAGGAGCTTCTCGCCGTCTATGTCTCCTCACGCAACAAGCTCCCAAAGGTCTCTCTCTTTGACGGGAAAACCGACCCGAAGGACCATTTGGATGCTTTCACCGCGGGGATGAGCTTCCAAGACCACTCCGACACCGCCCAGTGCCGAGCTTTCCTGGCCGCCCTCATTCGCTCTGGGCGGGACTGGTTCCGAGGACTCAAGCCTCGCTCGATCTCAACCTTCGATGAGCTGGACACTCAGTTCCTCGGCCACTTCGTCGGGAACCGTCGGCAAAAGCGCACGGTCGATTACCTCTTCACAATCAAGAGCGGGAACAAGGAGACGTTCAAAGCTTACGTCACCCGCTTCTACAACGCCCTTCTTGAGGTCCCCGAGCACCGGGACGAAACGGTCATCACGGTACTCAGGTCGGGTCTTAGGTACAAGGAGTGGCTACGCTCCTTTGCACTGGCGCAACCTAAGACCATGGCCGAAGTGAAGGCATGGACCGAGCGCGAAGTCCAGCTCGAGTCCGAGGTGAATGCGAACCTTCCCCGGGCAGACCGACCCGACCAGAAGAAGAGGGCACGGGAAGAGAGACCGGAGCGTCAGCAGCCCTACCATCCGAAGTTCTAGGAGTACATCCCGCTCAACGTCTTCCAAGCAGTGCTACTGGAGGAGGTTAAGGGCGAGGGGTTCTTCAAGTTCCCCCCGATCCCGCGTCAGGCCTCGAAGCGAACCCGGGGCCCCTACTGCAGTTTCCACAGGTCGCTCGGCCACTCCATGGAGAGTTGCAAGCAGCTCCGGGACTACATCGAGGAGCTCATCCGATCAAGGCACCTTTCCGCCTACCTGAGGGATAAGCGGCAAGCCGACCGCGAGCAGGAGCAGCGTCCCTCTCCCGCCAAGCTAACCATCGGCCAAATCATGCTCGTATCAACAGATGATACGTCCGGCGCCCGCGGAGCCCAGTACTGTCACGACCCGAAATAGCCCGTGACTGGCACTTGAATCATATGAAGCCTATAGGACCCCATCTAATTCAAGTAAGCCAAAAGCCCAGAAATCTAAAACCATTTTAAGGAGTAAATAAGAAAAACTAGTTTTTAAGAAGTAAGGAAGCATGTTTTAAAAACAAGGTTTTTAAATAAGTAAGCCGATTATGCATTTTTAAAATCTATATCTTTTCTAAAAATTTCGGCAGAGTTTCCTTTGTAAATACTGGCCCCGAACGGGGTACAACATGAATAATATATATATGCATAATAAAAGGCATCCCCAAGCGGGAGCTAGCTCTTCGTCAATCGACGGTCACAACCACGCAAGCAAAATAATATACAACGTCGAATGGTGAGGATCAAAACTCAAAGGAAAACTCAAATCAGCATGAAAACCATAATACTACAACGCGCGACTCTAAGGCCGAAATAATACATACTGGTTTTCTAAGTCTGAAACAATATACAAGTTTTGGTTGATGGAATTACTAGATACAACTGAATAAAATAATACAAGGGTGGTCATGATGCGAGTGAACCCACCTACCAATGCAATCACCCAGAAAGAGAGCAGTGTGCCAGAAAAGCCGTAAAGAAACCTGTACGGCAAAACCTGCAAGAATTGTGGCACAACGGGGGTGAGTTGCCAACTCATGAATAGAAAACATCACAGAGCAGAAATCGTATGCATGACATAATCCTAGGTCAATACGATCAAATATATATATAAATCTCAAATGAATAAGTCTGAAGCATGATAAGGTGGCAATGTAACATTTATACATGAGTGTAGTTCCAAGTGCTCGTGCTCGTGCCTCAGGTAATAACATATCATAATATGAGGTATGATCAATGTCGACTATATCATGAAGTCTCTAAGTATGTGGATATCATCCAACTATGTCATCAATGTCAATATATGTATGTGGAAATCGTTCACGTGTCACCCAATGACAATAAGTATCATGCATGTAAATATCATAAACATATGCATGGAAGTATGAGGATGTAAATCAACATGTGTCGCTCGCGACATATCAAAATCATGGAACCTGAGTGTCAAGCATCGACACTCGAAAACATCATGAAACATGTGCCTAGCATTGGCATGTAAATCCTCATATATCGGGCTCCGTCAGTCTGGATCGGCCCATATCATCTCTAACTCTGGTCAGTATCGTCCGGATATCCGCCGAGCTCAAATACAATCACCGGTAGGTAGTAGTCCCTCTGCCAGGCTCACTGTCTACTACACAGCGATCTGTTCTCGCCCCGGGGTACCATACCGGGTCCACCATATACCCGCAATCGGTCTCATCCGCCTCCTCGAATCGGGTTTCCCATGTCGCTCTCAGCACCGAGAAAACACATGGTGGACGCACTGAAATATCATATCAAGGGTAACCGGGTTTTTAAAACAATTACATACTCTCTTTTGAAATATCCACGGTTCCCAAATCCAGAAATATCATGGAAATAACATATCTCAATGCGTATAATCAAAGGCATGATGTATGCGACATGTAAAAGAAATGTAAGCATATCAGTATATCATGCAATATGGAACAGTAATATGCACATATTGAGGGAAACTGCTCTTTTAAAGTGAATCAGTTTTAAAGAGTATCCTGTAGGGTTCCTAGGCACACCAAGGAGGTCTCACAAGGCATCAACCATGCTATTTTCTAAAATTAGAGGTGCCGAGAAACCCTAATACGGACCGTTGGCTAGATGTTTAGGCGACAAAGCAAACTAGTTAACACTTAACTACAAGAATACGGAAATACAACCTTTGTAGATTCGTTTCTCCACCTCCATAGCTCCGCAATGAAGTCTCCTCGCTGTCCATATCAAGTCCCGGGCTCTAGCGTCGGCTTCATCGGAGAAATAGCGGGCTAGGTCATCGACGACGTGCCGAAGATGATCTACGTCGAGGCATCACTAGATCAAGCTCCACCTTCACCAAGCCTTGAAAACTTGTGAAGGAAACACACTCTACTACTTGGCAAGAGGTAGAGGATGAAGAAATAGGAAGTGGGTAGACTTTAGAATTGGATTTCTCACTTGTTTTCATCAATCACCATTGATGAAGAATGGTTTTCTTCTTTGAAGAAGATGAAGAAGAAGAAGCTAATATTATGATAAGTTATTATAAAAGAATAATAAAATGATTCTTATCATAAAATTAACCATGGTCAAGTGTAGAGACTAAACTAGGGTTAGTGGGAATGGTTAGGGTTAAGGATGAGATAAGAATGGTTGACTTGATCAAAGCTTCAAGAAGCTTCAACATAAAAACAAAACAAGCCACCATCCTTAAAACTTTCCAAAATGAATATATAAATAAATAAATAGATAATAAGAGAATAAACAAAACCCTAACCACTCTCACAACCATGGTTTAATCTTCACACAAATCCAAGTTAACATGTATCATCAAACATGACACAATCAAGTGCACAAAAGTATATCACATATACAACTTGTGCAATGCAAGTGAGAAAATCCATTTAAAGTGAACCGATACTAGTTAATGCAAAGTAATATATCAAATATATAATTATGCATTAAATCATTAAATCAACGCTTGATTTAATGATCCGGTCATAAAGCATATAACCGACTGGTATCATCAGTAACAACTTATCGAAACAACACTTGATCCGATAACCCGGCTATATCGCATATAACCGAGCAATGTCACAGATCGCGAGAATCAAATACAGTATCACATACTGGTATCATTCTCGGTCCCGCACATATCTTATATGCGCTCCTATTTCGTTTCGCTTGAGCCAGGAAACCTCTGTGTAGGACTCTAAAGACTCGTCAATACGCCGGCAGCAGATGATGATCATATTAAACACCCACAAGCCGCAAGCGGTCTGCTAAACGTAACGGCCACCCGGGTATTGAGCGATCAGAAGATCGACGAGCAAGCCCGCTCACACTCCAGTGAATCCAACCAGTAACACTACCGTACAGTCCGGTCTGATCGTCTGATATGTCGCATATCTTGCCTAGGGGTGGTCAACGTCAGACCCCAATAGCTCGATAAGTCGTGTCGATACGAGATCTATAACAATTCGAGAAACTACTGGTAACACTTACCAGTAAATCTCAGCAACCCTGGCCAGGGATTTCCTGTTATAGCCAATCGAACACAGCGCAACATCAACCCCCTATACCGGGAGAGACGAATCCCCTCCTATCGCTCATTGCCTCCATGTGATTCGGGACTGTACCCAAAAACCACCGTTTTGCACGCCCTCTTGGACGTGGTAAGATGGAAATCAAAGCACAGTGGGAACCACACAAGACTCTATGACGATCTCGGGTCAACAGACTACTCTGTACCAGTGTCACCAGAGAACTGCCATCTGACGTAAGGTATAATACCATCTGGGAGTTCTCGGCGAGTCCGTCCAGTGTACCCAGTCTCTACTGAGCACCCGTATATCATCTCTGATGTCAAACACCAATGGATATGGGATCATCCATCGCCCATCTGTATGGGTCGAGAAGGTACACGCTAGTCTACTCTGGTATATCGATGCCCCGTCTCGATACACCCACGACTAGGGACTTTGAAGGATGTACTTATGGACTACTATGTCCCCACTAGTATGATCCGCATCATAGTCCAGGTAGTCAAGTACACATCCTAAGGGCTTTACCAACATGTAATAGAGAGACAATCTGAGTACACGTTAAGGTAAAGAGTAACCAGATAGCATACTATCATGTCGAGCAAGAAAGTCCTCCCTACATATGTCCCAGCATCCACTACAATATACATCCTATGTACAGTAATGGCCTCTAGGGCATACATATAACTAACAAATCTTGCGGTTCCCAAATCTCCAAATCCAGCGAAAATCATCTATGTATGTGCGAATATGTATGTATGCACGTATGGGTGCACAATAGGTATGTATATACCATGCAAGGGAACATATACTGAATGCAACATTACTACAGTGTAGTGACATGGCAATTATCGATGATGAAGTGTGTGAGCTGGCAAGCAGGTGTACGTGGAACATATGCATCATCGATAATGGTGATGGTGTCCTAACAACATGAGTTTAATATAACAACAACCATTTGCACATGCAATACGATGCGAATAACAAGAGTATGCAGAAATCGAATAATAAATGCAACAGTGACGCATCTGCATCAACATAAAAAGGTCATACAATTTGCCATTTGAAATAAGACGAATCGGGGGTTTTAGTAAAATAAGGGCTACGGTGTTTTTAAGAAAAGATGCGTCTTTTGGAAATATCCGTAGAATCCTTTTGCCTGTCCTTAAAATACTCCTGATTCGTTAGTTTTGAAATAGGTATGATATCGGCCTAGCTTAACATCTACTAGCAAAACTACAGCTCTAACTAACAAGTCAATCGGGAGGGGTATGGAAACCACCTAAATCTGAGTCGATATGCATATATATATATAATAGTCGGTGATCCCGCCTCAAAGGTACCGCGTACGATACAATATCATATGACATCCTCGAGTCATGAGTGTGGATCTATCATCAATATAAAGCTCGTACGGTAAATCATCGTACGGCATCCCAAAAGCTGGGTACGGGTCAATATCACATTCCTCTCATCAATTATCAGGTATCCTTATCATCATATCTCACGGTCTGGGGTACTGATCTAAGTCTAGTACAAAATCGATACCATCTAGGTAAATATAAATGCGTGTGTGAAATACACGTCCAAAGGCCCGCTAAAAGCACATGTCGTATCCCAAATACGAACCACATCCTATCACCGATCTCATGACACTATGCCCAATCTCATCGACTCATCTCCAAATATCATCCACTATCATCGTCATCCAGGTATAAGTATAACAAATAAGCATGTGTGTGCGTGTGGGTGTAAATCTATTCTAAGGTTCGCAACTAAGAACTACACTGGTTTACATCTAAACCCTATTCTATCCATAGTACACCTAATCTCATCTCCAATATCCATATCACACATAATGCTATCATATATATAAATATAGTATATATATATCTAGAATACTAAATATTGAACTGCGGGGGTGCTATACGCCATCCACCCGACTTCCCCCGTAGATATAATCTACCCACCTTCCATCCTGCGTATCGGTGTCGATGCCGCCTTCATCTTCTTCATCGTATGAAACCTTCGAGAAGGTACCTACAAGATAACACAATCGCAAATAAACCTTAAAATCACATCGAGGAAACCAAACGACGCGCTAAGGCCTATATGTTAGAACCTATAGACTACGCTTTCAAAACCATCAAACGACCCTCGATCTCGTCGTACAAAGTCAAGTGATCGAGGTAAAACACAAATACGCAAATCCAGAATTCAAAATACGAGATACGAAACACGAATCCAAAACAGCAACTACAGAAAAGGGTCTCAGATTTCACCCTAGATCAAATTGGACAATTTTGCATATACCAAGGGTCTAATTTATGGATGTAGGAGCTACAGAACAAGAACGAGCCAAAATGCTCCAGGTCTGGCCACAAATTACGGCCAGAAGGAATAAATCTGCGGCCATGGTTAGGAGTTAGGGGCTAGGGTTTTGGTGGTAGCTTCCTAGGTGCCTGCATGTATCACTATCCATGCAAAATAGTTTTCAGAGTCTCGGGGTGATAGCAAATTCCATTTAACCTTCACAGAATCACAGTTTTTCCGATATCGGCTTTCTAAATCCGTATTCTGGGTTTCAAGTCTCTGGTTTGAGTCTTAATTCTAGCACTAGGGGGTTGTGTGGCCTCTACCGAGCTTAATTGTCCAACACAACTCTCAATTTCCACTAACCCTAACTAGGTTTTTCCTAAGTCCACAAAACCACCCGATATCGGTTCAAATCTAACATGGGAGTAAAAGTAAAGGAAACACTAAGCTTATGGTTCAGAAATTACCTTATTTGGCAACTCAAGAAAATTCTTGAGTTGCCCCAAGTGGCCAAAATCCTTGCTTTCTTGGTCCAATGTGATTCCCTTGAGCTTGTGCACAACTTTTGTGAAATGGGGTTTGTGTTTTGAGTTGATTTCCATGGTGTTTTGGGGGATTTTGTGAAGTGGGAGAGAGGGGCAGCAGCAGCAGTAGCAATATGAGGGAGAGGGAGATAAATGAGTGAAAACAATGAAGAGGAATAGCCAAGTCAACGCACCCTCGCCTTTTTCTCTCTCACCCATACCCATTATTCTATTCTTTCCCCTTTTCTTTTCTTTTCTTTTTCTCTTTCTCTCTAATTAACAACCATGCAAGAATGCCATAATAAAACACGTAGGAAAGCCATAAGAATATGTAACAAGCGGAAAAAAAATATGGTGCATGTTTTGCACAAATATGCTAAAAATCCGATTAGCGATTTTTAATCGCGATCAGCACTAAATTAGCATATAATTAATCATAAAAACTTAAAAATTGCATAATTCACATAAAACACCCTCTTTTAGTAATTTCTATAATTTTCAAAAAAATTCTCCAATTTATCGGTATTTAATTATACCGAAATATTAAAATATTCATTAAAAATAATATTAAATTATAAAATTTTCCAAAAATAATATTTTATTTTTTTGAAATGTTACAAGTACCCTCTGCCGAGCACGGAGACCAACAAACATCCGAGGGGCTCGGACTATGCAGATAAGGTCATCTACTAACATGTACTTCTTTTTCAAAGGCAATGTAAACTCTTCCTAGAATCTGCTGCTTATGTAATAAAGAAGATCAATGGAACATTGCAAAAAAGAAGAAAACAGTCTTATTTATTCAAAAAAAAGGGAACTAGGGTCTCCTCAGCCATACATCGGAAAAAAATTTTACAACAGCGGGGGAAAGGGGTGCAGAGAGCACTGCTCGTGGTACTCCGAGAAGATTTCCGCCAACCGAGGCCTCACGAAATCCAGCCTCTGCCCTCGATCCCCCCGCGCGCGCGTTGGCATCGAGCCTTAATTGGTAGCACTCATGGAGGAGCGCCACCGAGCGGTTCAGCCGACCCACAGAGATCAGGACGAAACGCCTCAGAGACCGTAGCTTGCCCACGACCTCGTCTTGGAGCTGCTCGGACAGGGGGTTGTAGAGCCCCGGTGACGCCCTCCAAATGGAGCGCATCAACAGCTGCAGCAGGGACGAGTGCCGGGGGAGAAGCCGGCCGAAGTGATCCTCGATGCTGCCAAAAACCAACTGCACCGTGTCCTCGGTGCAGTTCCGGTCATAGAGGTACGCGTCTTCGAAGTGAATGATGTCGGAGATGGTGAAGGGGAAGTCTTCCATCTTTACGATTTGCTTGTGAAGATAGGAAGGACCAACACTCCCTCCGCTTTATAGCCCGCTGCGCTCCCAAAGGATCTAAAAGCCGCCCGTTTTCGCCCACAAAGGTGCCGCCACACGGCAAACATTGAGCCTTTTCTGGCGAAATCGAAACAATGCGGCTCTGGCTCTTCACCTCCCCCACGCATTCAATGCGCATGTTACGCGTATTCTCCGCGACTATTCCTATTCCCCATACCAACACCGGGAAGGTCGGACAGAACATCATAAAGAGGCAACCGCGCAGCTTCACTGCCCAGTTATCCTTAGCAGGCCTCCTACGGCCCCTCCAGCGCTAAGGATCAAAGCCCTCGTCTAGAGGCAGCCGCGCAGCTACCCTGCCCGGCTATCCTTGGCCGGTAGCTTCCCTACACACAATGTCAGGGATCAAATCCCTCGCCAAGAGGCCACCGCGCAGCTTCACTGTCCGGTTATCCTTAGCAGACCTCCTACGCCCCCTTCAACGCTAAGGATCAAAGCCCTCGCCTAGAGGCAGCCGAGCAGCTACCCTGTTCGGCTATCCCCGGCTGGTAGCTCCCTACTCATGACGCCAGGGATCAAAGCCCTCGCCAATAGGCACCGACAGTAACCCTGCTCGGCCCCATCCTAAAGGACAAAAGCCCTTGCCAAGAGGCACCGGGCAGTAACCCTGCCCGGCCCCCCATCCTTAGTAGGCTTCTTACAGCCCCTCCCGCGCTAAGAATCAAAGTCCTCCCTAGAGGCGACCGAGCCCGACCCTTGCTCGGCTATCCTTGGCTGGTAGCTTCCTACCACAACCGACAGGGATCAAAGCCCTTGCCAAGAGGCACCAGGCAGTAACCCTACTCGGCCCCCGTCCTGAAGGATCAAAGCCTTCGCAAGAAGCAACCGGACCCGCCCTTGTTCGGTCATCCCCGACTGGTATATCCATACCCACGATGCCAGGGATCAAAGCCCTCGCCAAGAGGTATCGAGCAGCTACCATGCTCGGTCATCCCCGGCTGGTAGCTCCATCACCAAGAGGCACCGAGCGGCTACCCTGCTCAGTCATCCCCGGCTGGTAGCTCCCTACCCACGACGCCATGGATCCAAGCCATCGCCAAGAGGCACCGAGCGGCTACCTGCTCGGTCATCCCCAGCTGGTAGCTCCTTACCCACGACGCCAGGGATCCAAGCCATCGCCAAGAGGCACCGAGCGGGTACCCTGCTCGGTCATCCCCGGCTGGTAGCTCCCTACCCACGACGCCAGGGATCCAAGCCCTCGCCAAGAGGCACCGAGCGCCTACCCTGCTTGGTGATCCCCGGCTGGTAGCTCCTTACCCACGACGCCAGGGATCCAAGCCCTCGCCAAGAGGCACCGAGCGGCTCCCCTGCTCGGTCATCCCCGGCTGGTAGCTCCCTACCCACGACGCTAGGGATCCAAGCCCTCACCAAGAGGCAGCCGAGCGGCTGCCCTGCTCGGTCATCCCCGGCTGGTAGCTCCCTACCCACGAAAACAGGGATCAAAGCCCTCGCCAATAGGCATCTGAAGCCCTCAAAGTGAGGACACCGAGCTCTCTTCGGCTCGGCACATTTGCAGTGGGCAGCCTACCGCCCATCAAACGCCGCGTATTTGAAGCGCTCTCCAAGAGACACCAGGTCTATATAAGCCTGAGCGATCCCCCCTCGACTTCGAGGCCATGGAGATACCTTCTTTCCAACGAAATCAACTCGACGTGCGATCGCCAGACGAAGAACTGACCTGACATGGAAGCTCAACAGTGTAAGTCCGAATATTCTACGAGTATTCTTCATAAACAAAGGATAATATGCAAGCAATAAAACAGCAAAAGTTTTATTCGCACAAAAAAATTTCTTTACAAGGGTATTGAGGGCTCCCCAGCCTTACAAAATTCCCGATGAGACAAAATAAAAAAAGCAGGAAGACGAGGGGCTTCAGGCCTCGGGGCCAGGCGCAACCCTGGGAACCTCAATATCTACCACGGCTCGGGCAGGGTCCTCGGCCACTTCCTCGTCAGGGACCTCTTCTTCTCCGAGGTCGTCCCCCTGCTCGTCGGCACCCGTGAGGGGGTATTTGGCCTGGAGCTCTTCATCAGCGAACTCCGGCATCCGGGCCTTGACGGCGTCGAGGGCCTTGTGCCAGATGTTCGTAGTAGCCACGGCTAGGTCGGAGTAGTAGTCCTTCGACTTCTTATAGTCCTCCACCGCCTTAGCCGCCCCGAGATTGGCCCGCTTCACCTCCTCGGCCGCCACCCCCAACTCCTTCCGGAGGGTCTCCACAGTCTTCTTCATGGTGCCGACGAGCACCCTGGCGTCCTGGAGCTTGGCCTTGGCGGCTAGGGTGGCCTCATGGTGTCGGGCAGCCTCCTGCTTCGAGGCCGCCGCCACCCGCGCCGCAGCGGCCAACTCCTTCTTCCTGACCGCCACCTCGCCCTCCAAGGCGGCGACCCTCGCCATCGCCGCCTCCAGCGAGGTAAGCTGGCCCGCGGCCTTCATCGCCGGGGTTATCACCTCTTCCTCCATGCGGATGGCAAGGGCGACATATTGGAGGACCTGAGATAATCAAAGAGAGGTCAGAAAGATAAAGGAGGCACCAAATCTCACGAATAGCCAAGCGCTTACCTGCACGGCCTCCTGGGCAATGGATGCCATCTGGCCTCTGAGGGTCCCCCCGGGGACCCTACCCCCTACCGACTTCTCGATGTCGAAAAGAAGGCTGTCGGCGACAGCGAGCCCCGAGGGCACCGCATAGCAGAGGCCCTCCTCCTCCACCATGATCGGGTAAGCCGGGGTCCGAGGAACCCTTCGGTGGACCCTCTTGAGGGGGGCTGATGGAGACCCGATCTCCTCCTCCGAGGTTGGGTCCTCCTGTTCACACACCCGCTTCCGGCTCGGCGCTTTGCTGGACTCAGGGGCGGGACCCGACCCCGAACGCTAAGGAGGTACGGCCACCGGAGGCACCGGGACGGCGGCCGAAGGAACTGGGACAGGCTTCGAGCGGGAAGAGCTGGCGCCTCCAGCCTTCGGGCCCTTCTTCGGCTGCCGCATGGAGGCTCGGAGTTCGTTCATATCCATGGGTTCTGCACAAAACAAGATGCAGTGGATTCAGCGCCGCATACAAAAATAAAGCAAAACACAAGCCTAACTCACCGAAGAACTCGACGGGACTGAGCCCGGCCCAACTCAAGGCCCGCTCAGATAGCAGCACGTCAGGTCGGGGAATGGGCACCCACGACGCCACTCTCACCGCGGCGAGGTCATTGGACTGATTTCCCGGGAAGCACTTATCCTTTGACCATTGGGTCGGCACGGGCCAGTCCTCACCCTTGGGCGGCGCAACAAAGAAGAACTTCTTCTTCCAGTCATGGATAGAAGAAGGTAGGACTACAACTCCTGACCCGACGGTACCCCCTGTCGCTTCCTAAAGGAGAGGTAGACCCACCTCGAGTCGCCCGCTCGACCCCCAGGATGATTTTTGAAGAGGAGAGAGGAATCAAGGATGGAGAGACTGAAGGGGACCGTCTGTAGCTTCAGGCGGACCAGAAACTGAGGAGGATCCTCTACGAGTTCGGCACTAACTGGCTCGGAGCTAACCCGAAGAAGTTCAACGCTTCGACGATCTCCGGAGGGAAGGGCAGGCGCATTCCGCCCCAAAAGGCTTCCAGGTACATGGCGATCTCCCTACCCTCGTACTTGGTCTGCCCTCTCTCCTTCCTTGGCCAAGCGAAGCGTATAGCCAGAAGGGATATGGAAGCGAGCCCGAGCGTTGGTGAGCTCATCCCGTGCCTCATCAAAGACGGCGCGCCAGGAGCGGCGTCTGCCGCCTCCTTCCTGGGGCCTGCCCCAGTCGCACGATCCCGGGAAGAGGATCTGACCCCTACTCCCCGGGAAGACTCGGGCTCTACTGGAGGGTCCCTAGAGCCTACTCCCACCACATCTACAGACTCTATAAAGGAAGACATCTAACCTGGAGAAGAGGGATCCTCGGGAGGCAAAAGCAGAAGAAAGAAGAAGAGCGCCGAGCTATCAAGACTTAAAGCGAGGAAAGTATGAAGAGATAGGGGCCCTGGAGTGGACCCCATCCCTATTTATTGCTGCCATCGCCCTCATCCAACGGCACCTTTCATCTCCCGCCAAAACGACTCCTCGCGTCCGACGACCCCGATTGCTCCACTTGTCGCTCCAGCATTGGGTTGCGTCCCACCAGACGCCGCAAGTCTGCAACACATCGCGTCGCCCGACCGACGCTCGATACGTGGACCGTCGCTTCAGTGACGGAAAGCACGAACCGGCGCACCTTCCTTAAATGCAGAGATCTCGCCCATGATTCGCTGGCAGAGAAGACAACAGATTGCCCGGAGACACGTCCCGACGATATCTTCAAAGGGAGCTCACCTCGGGTGGCCCGGCAGTCCACTCTCGACCCGACCCATCGGCTGGTCGGGACGAGAGTCGGGGGCTAGTGATGATGCTCGATATCGGCGATCTCCCAGATCGTGACACGTGGCGGATGACGTGTCCCAGAGCTCAGAAGAAAGGGCCTACAGGGGCCGACCAGGCCACCCCTGTGCCCGACTCGCAAGCACAAGCTGGCTCTCCTCAGAGCCCCATTCACAAATTGGCTTCATCGGCCTCCCAGCTCGCCTCCGAGCTATCACAGGACCAAAATGCCTCGGCTCTCCCGCTCGTCCCCGAGCTTTCCCGCCGAGGCCATTTTCCCCGGTATCATCGACCGACCAGCGGTACCACTTGCAGGCGTAACCGCCGCTCCGCGAATCTCGCCATGCGTGAGATCTCCGCCGGCCACATCCCATGTTCCACACCATTACGATCCCCATTAACGATCCTGTCTCGCCATTAATGGGAAGATCCGCTTATCACGCGGGCGTGACGTCGGGAGCGTAACGGCCGGCGTGATTCTCACGCCTGCCTCTGCATGCTGCCGCCGCTATATAAACCCCTCTCCCAGAGGGATCAAGTAAGCCATTTTTACTCCACTAAGCCGTTACTCTGCTTAGATCTTGTTACTGACTTGATCGTCGGAGGGTCCTCGGTGGTACCAAACCACCCCGGGACTTCCTTGCAGGTACTCGGCGCAAATCTCCTCCAACCCATTGAGATCCACACATCGCAGGAGATCATGCTCCAGATCAAATCCCAGCCGTCAATCGCAGCCATCGACAGATCAACGGAAAACAACATCTGAAGGAGACCAGAAAGGTCCCTCCATCAGGATCGCATTGAGGAGGAGGAGGAGGGCGGTGGCGGCGATGAAGGAGCGGCGGCGATGAAGGAGTGGCGACGTTGGTGGAGAAGGGAATTGATGTTGGAGATGAGAGAGAAAGGGGAAGGAGGGAGAGGAAGAAAATGAGAGGGAGGAGGAAGAAGCATCACATTTCAAAGGGGCGCGGTTTTGAAGTCTCTTTGAATTGTGTGGGGCGCAATTCCAAAATGTGTTCCTTGAAAAACATTTTTTTAAAAAAAAGCTCAGCACTGGTGTCACGCCCCGCTTCCCAGAGTACGCTAAAATGGGCACGTGACATAGCCAACCATGCTACCTGTGGGTAGGAAGTATCCATCCACAGTCACATTACGGCTGTAGAGATATCAAGAACAAAATAAAACTATCTAAACATGTCCATAATCCAAGATAACAGGAGTCAATAATGAATAAATGCGGAAGCAAATGATCCAATACAAAGAACTGAAATGTATGTCCCATAATGCGGGCTCACATCAGGAATAAACTGCAGGAAATAAAAACTAACTAATACTGACACCTCACAGCTCGGCCTGCTGGCTGAAGTACTCCTACTCGGACTGCAACAGCGGTACGGAATCTGGGCCATGCAAAACCCAGACGTCAGCGCGTCATGTCATCAAGTAATATAATATGAACAGTGTAGCAGGCAATGCAATATAAACATGAATAAAACGAGAGTAACAATAATATGAATCAAAGCAGTGCAGGGTAGTGTGCAGTGGGTGAACTAAACTGTTCTATCAGGTTTTCTATTCTACAGTCTTTGAAATCAATCGATGAATCATCGATGTAACTCAATAGTATCCCGTGCATACCCGGGACCACGGTCTAAGACTCTCGGGCTGAAACCGAGACGTGCCGCTAGGCAGTAACAGGTAGCAGGTACAGGCGAATGATGTCAGTATCATCACTCCGGGGCTAGCCTAGCCCGCAAGACTGATCAGAACAGGTAGTGAACTGTTGAGTTACAAGTCAGGTTTCACCTTTGATTTTCCCATACCCCCAAGTTATATATGTCAAGTCAGGTGTTCAGTCAAGAACTAATGCCAACACCGGATCGGGTAAAAGCAGGTTTGTCTGGATAGACAACAGGAACGGTCCATGAGGACTACATGTCAGGTTTGTTGGCATTAGACACAAGATCAGGTAACGGGTCAGGTCATGGTACATCAGGCCAAGTCAACAGTGTACGGTACCATGTCAGGTATATCAATATATATATATAGCAAGTCAGGTCAAGATGTAAACAATATCGTGGGTGTGCTCACAATCAGTTATATAATCTAGCATGGGTATCAACAACATGAGATAAGCAATGAATTAAGTAATAGGCAGTTTCATTCAATTTGCAATACAGTTATCAAATTTGTCACAGAGGTGATTACAAGAGTGCAGTAAGACAAGTATAGCCGTTTAGTCATGTTAACAGGTTTAAGAACCCTTAGAGGTGCAATGATTTATGTAACGGTTCAGTACAGCTATTTCAGGTTAAATGCATACGAGTGTCCGAATGGAACAGAACTACAGGGATAAATGCCATAAGCTACGTTAACATTAAAAATGTGATTAAACAGGTAAATATGGTTATTAGGTTCAATTTGCAACTGTAGGTTCCAAGTTTAACGGTAAAATGATATAATGCAATATTGTACACGAAAACGAGAAATGATCGTACCAAGTTAAATTTACAGGTTTATGGTGTCATAATATATATATAAATATTGTATAGCATGTAGCAAGGGGTACTTGCCTCGACGGGTCGCGAACCGGGAAAAACGGAACGATAACGTCGGCGGGGAAACTCGCGACGGGCGCACGGTTCACGGATTGAACCCAAACAACGAACAGTGGAACCATACGGGTCGGGGTACCTCGCTGGAACGTCGGATCACGTCGTCGGCATCGTCGGATTCCGGCGAAAACGTGAACAGAGAATGTCAAGAAGACTATGCAATAAGAAATGAAGGGAAACTAAAGAAGAAGAAGAGGAGGCTTACAAGGTACTGCTCTGTGGTCGCAGAGAGGAGACGCGAGAACGACAACGAGGTCGACGGGCTCCGGCGGTGGCCTACAGTGACCGCGGGGAGATCTGCCGATTCAAGAAATACATTAGCGGAGAAGGAGAGAGGAAAAGGAGAGATGAGGGAAGTGATCTCACCGAGGGTTGCTTGCGAGGCCGGGGCTACAGAGGCGGGATCGTCGGCGGCAACAGATCCGGTAGTCGAACACGTGCAGGGAATGTGCAGGTGGCTGTGGCGCTGGTCGGGGTGTGCAAGCACTCGGGAATCGATGAGAGAGAGGGCGAGGATGGTGGGGGAATGACGAGGACGATGGCGGAGGCGACGACGAGGTGATCATCGGCGGCAAGACGCAGGAATGGGTGCAGGGGGTCGCGGGTCTGGTCGGGGTGCACCGGGAGAAGGGAGGAGGAAGTGGGCCTGTGGTTGAGACGAGGAAGAGGAGGCGAGGGTGCTGGTGCTGGTGTCGTCGGCGTTGGGGTTGCGGCGGTAAGGAAGGAGACGGCTAGGGTTTGCGCGAGGGGCTCGCGATGGGTTCTCATGAGAAAATATATGGAGGAGGGAAAAGAAGTTTAAATATAGGAAAGCGAGAAAGAGATTTGAGGGAGAGAGAGAGAGAAAAGGGAATTGGAGAGAGAGAGAGATAGAGAAAGAGAGAGAGACGGTAAGAGAGAGAGAATGGGATAGAGAGAAGTGGAGAGAGGAGGTGGGGCCCGTGGGAGGTTTAAAAGGAAAAGATTGGTTGAAAGACCCGTAGGAGGTTAGGGAATTTATTTAAAAGATTTATAAGATTAGGGGGACAGTAATATATATTATAAGTTAAGGAAATATTCGAAAGTTATAAAATATTAAATTTGGGGTTTTGGCGCAAAATAAAACATTTCCAAATCGCGCCCGGATCGGGTCCAAAAGTTTGAAATTGAAATAATAGGATTTTAAGCGGGATCCAAATTTTAAAATGAAGTGTTTTATGACCAAAGCGCATACCCCCAAACGGACACATGTACGCGCGTAGCCGTCCAAACTCGCCCGTTTCACTGAACGGGACGAGAACACGATGCACGGACGCTACCACGGGGTTAGGGGTGTCAAGTAGGCCAAGATGGATATTTTTAATTTTATTTTAGATGCCAAAAATTGTTATATGCAGAAATGAATTAACCGGGTAAAAATTTACAGTAAGCCACAAACAAGCAAGATAAATGAAATAAGGGTCACACTTTATTCATAAAGTAACAGAAATTAGTAGCATTGGGCTCGGGTGTTACAACTGGCGCCGATGTGGCGTCGTGGCCAAAAACGGCCTACTTGTAATAATTTTTTTAATTGGAATTTTTTAATAATATATATTTTTAAATGCTTATTTTAAAAAATTGTCCAACAAACAAAGAAATGATAATTCCATACTTTTTTTTGTTTTGAAGAACACTATCTTGCCCCACAATTCCCATAAGTTTTGGCAATTATTTACAAATAAACAACCCCTTAGGAGCAAATAAATTTTATTTTGTTAAGATTTGTCATACATTCAAATATTTTAGGGGAGGGGGTTACGGATTTAGATTTAGATTGGATCTAAATTTAAATTGTTAGTTAAATGAGATTAATTATAAAGATATTTGAAAATTTGTTTAGAGATAAGATTTAGTTAGTTATTTAGAGATGAATCCTAATTAAATCAATATTATCTCTAAGCATCATTGTCTGGGCCTATAAATATAGATCGATTATGGTATTTTATGTAGAGAAGAAGAAGAAGAGTTGAAGAGAAGTTTTGTAATTCGTATTGAAGTCGAATAAAAAAGAGAAGTTAGAAGATTTTTCCTTATATTTGATTGCGTTTTTATATTTTCAACATTACTCCTATAACCGCTGCTACTTACATTTTTCAGTCTCTTTTATCACCAAATTGCTCTTCTCTTCTTATATCAACCATTTAGAAATTATTGAATAGTCGGATCAAGCATTGTAAAAATAAACGATATAAGTGTTTTGTTTAGCAGAAAGTAAGGCCGGGGATTGTGGTAATTGGTTTCAACCAAAGAAGGGTTTGGGCAAGTAGGAACTCTTGAGGAAAAAAATCATCCATTTTATTACCATACAACGTGCTATCAAATAAAATGATAAAATAGATGTACCGCTATTAGTATAAAAAAGATGATAGATAAATGAGAAAATAAGAAAAAGAAAACAACTTATGGTACCAAATTGAAAATGCTGAAGTTTTTGGCTTTTTATTAGCACTCTATTGACTACCAAGTCCATGACATTATACAAGCTTAAGGTATTTATCCAAAAACACTTCCCAATTTGATTTAGCCGCTCTATTGGATTTCGGAGCTTGGGCTCGGGTTCGGCCCGATCCGACAGTACCCCACGCCCATCGCGGCGATAAGATCCTCAGCTAGCGAATTTGCGACCCCCTTCACTCTCTCCATTTTTTTATAGAGAGAGAAAGAGATCGAGAGAGAGACCCGAGATTTTCCCTCTCTCTGTCTCAGATCTCAAAGGATCGATCCCCTCAAAATTCTCGGGCTCCCCTCTTCAATTCTCTCAGATCTCGAATCAAAAATCGATCTTTTCAGGGTTTCCTGATCTAGGGTTTGGGGGATCGATCATGCCTGCGGAATCGACGAACGGCGGCGGGCCGAGGTACGCGCCTGAGGATCCGACGCTGCCTGAGCCGTGGAAGGGTTTGGTTGATGGGAGCACTGGGTATATCTACTATTGGAATCCTGTGACTAATGTCACGCAGTACGAGAAGCCGGTGAAGGAGAAGCTCCCGGGACGTCCGCCGGTGCCTCCGCCGCCAGCGAAGACGGTGAGCTCGTCGGTTCATCGGGGGGAGAATCATGTTGATGATGGGCGATCTAGAAGTCACCAGGTGAATTTATTAGCGATTTAATTGAATTTGTTATTGAATTTTTTTCGCAATGTTTTGGGAAGGTGAGCGATCATGGATTGATTGAAAATTTTGCTTAAATTGATGAGAAAGGTGTTTCCTTTTGCTATAGTTGAGTTGGTTTTTTGTGTTCTTGCCGCTGATATGCTGGATTGCTTAAAAATTAGCAGGATTGACAAAATTATTACTACCTTTTTTATGTGCCTTGACTTTCATTATTATCTTTTTAATGAATTGCTGGTGGCCTAATTAACCACATTTTTTTATCCAAAAAAAAAGAGACAAAATTATTGCTACTAGTATTACGAATATATTATCATTTGATTAAGCATTTTTGCTTGCATATCTTTCCGAGGACATGATGTATGAATTTGGGAGGTATGCCACCATAATATAATAATATATGTGGTTTCTTAGTTGTGTGCCTTTTTGTTAGCTATAAGCGGTTGAGACAAATGATTGAAAACCAGATGTGATGAATCCAACAATAGATGATCTTCACAAATAACACCCATCTTTTAGTAGTGGAAGTTCCTCTACAACATGGAAAAGATACAAATTTGATTTTCATCAAGTTTACAAATGCAACCTTTTGGGTCTTTAGATTATGCACTCAATAATTTTTAAATATTTTTTCTCTTGGAAGGCTTTCTGCCAGTAAATAAAATCTTTAAATAGGGTAAAGCTTAATTTTAGTTGATCCAAACCGTAATTTTAAGTACAAAGGAAGCATTTGTTCTGTTGTTTTTCATCCAATCAGCAATATATGCTTACTGACCTTTGTATTAAAAAAACTAACAGTATCAAGGTGGTCGACCAACTGGTTCTCATTCAATTCATGATCCAAGAGATATTGGTCATGCTGATAGAACACATAGTACGAGGGAACCAGCAAGAGCTCATGGGCCATCAGATGCATCTGCCGGTTTATCCACAGAAGCATATCGTCATAAGAATGAAATAACCATCATCGTGAGTATCTCATATTGCTTTGACTAAAATTGAATTCGGTATTAGAAGCATAATAGATTTTTGTTTTGAAATCGTTTTACCTTTTCTTCCAAGGGAGGATATAGTTTACTGTCTTTATTCTAGTGCAAGTTGCAATCCACAGTGTGGGTTTTTATTTAGATACTTACATAATCAGGAGTTTTCTGAGGAGCTTACTTTTGTGTGAAGGTTTCCTTCTTACTTCTATAGTGCACTTCTAGATCATTTTGTGTCTAGTAAGCACCACTTGGTAGATGGTTAGTTGAATACTCTTAGATGTTTTTGTGGAACTTATATGTTGAACATTTCCCTAATGGCACTACCCGTTTGACGGCTTTTCACTTCTGAAATGATTTTATACTTCAGATAGGAATCTTTAATTGTTTCTATTTTTGAAGTGGTTCGCCTGAGAGGGACATGGATGGAGACGCATGTGTAGTCTTACTTATTCAACTAATGATCTTATACAATCTTGTCTGCCTCTTGAGTATTCTGATTTTTGAGAACTGAGCACAGTTTAGCTTTCTATAGGGTCCCTTATACTCCATATATTGAACTATTTGTGTAGATAAAAGTACCCATGCGCACAAAATACATCAAAATTGAGGTCCAGCCCAGGTCAAAACTCCATTGGACGGCCTTGGTTCCTAACGGCAACAAGGGCCGGAACCTGTAGTTTGATGACATGGAGACTGTCTAAAGCCGATTGACAGGGGGGTTTATCTCGCCGAATTATTGAAGAACCCTTCTTAAAGCTTGTGTTCATCTGGAAGCTTGATTCAACTTTCAGAAAATTTGATGGGTTCTTGATTTTGGCAGAATTGAGCTCCAGGCCAGCTGTGAAGCCTATCGAATGTCCTGATTCTCAATGGCAACAAGGATTGGGGCCAAAATTTTGATGGCATGGGAAGCTTGCTTTCCTAAGCGGACTTGATATCATGCTTGGGAATTATCTCCTCAAAATTACCGAAATTTTCCTCTATAATGTGTTGGGCATTTGGAAGTTTGATGGAACTTTCTGAAAATTTTGCGGCTCTCCACCATGATGGAAACAGAAGGCGCTGTCTTAACATCGGCTTCTGCTCTGTTGCCAACCCTAACAATGGGAAGGACAAATGTAGCTGTTGCCCCCTGTGCTCTACCCAGTTGATGATCACTTTCTTCTATAATTTCTACAAGACAAAGCAACCTGATGCTCAACAGCATGGGGACCATGCTGTCCCTGTCCTGAGTCCTGACTGATGTTCAGGTCTCCAAATTTATCGTTTGAAGCCTGTGTCCATCTAGCAGTATGTGGAACTGTGGAAGATTTGATGGCTGATCACCATCATGGAGAGGAAGGACTGTAACAACTTTCACCTCTGCGAGTAGCTAACCCTACTCTACGGTGTATAACTATGGGTGCATGGATACATCTGATGCCGGTAGAGCTAAAAGATGGTCTCTTTCTCGACATATGTGATCCACGGTGCTACTGGAATCTGTTTTGTGATTGATTCAATGTCCGGATGTTGGAGAAGGACATGTGCAACACAATGATTGCTCGTTCATCGTCTTCGCAGGCAAATCCTGCTGAATTCTTCGTCTGCTAGACACCTAGCTGAGTTGAGCAGATTAGATGAATGCAGTATTCCGTTTAACGCTAGCCTATCGTCGGAACAATGTCTACAGTTGCATCCATTGAGGTGTGATTTTTCTGATTCCACCACCTCGTGTGCATGAATCTTGTATCTTTGGGATCTTGAAGATGTTTGTGTCATTACAAAGCCTTGTGTTTTTGAATCCAGTTTTGGTAAGATCGAGACTATAATAAACTGATATATCACTGCTTCAATTTAGTGTTTCCTCATCGTTAATCTTTGTTTTCAAGTAGTAGTGTGGGTTGCTTGGTTCTCATTCTTTGATGTTATGCATCCTGTGTCATTATCCTATTGCATGTTAGTCACCTTTTGTCCTGTTCAAGGTCCCAGGTCAACTTCAAGATGTAAACACATAGATGTCTTCTGGCAATGCCCTCTGAGTTCAAGGATGCACGCTGTATAGTTGCAGAATATCCACATGATGATCGGTCTTGAGAATATAATTGGTTTATGGATTACCTTTCAACGATTCTTTTTAGGTTCCACACCTCTGTTTTCATCAAGATGAATGCAATGTTCAAGCTATCAGATTAAGATCTTATCAGGTGCTTCCCTTCACACGAATAGGGTGCAGGCAATTTTTTTTTGAGATTGGATGGTATAGAAGAGCAGATAGATCCAATTTGTAGGATTGTCTAGGCTATACTTTCACAGCACCAGTTTGCTTACTTGGGGGAACATATACAAAGCTACTGTCAACAAGTACTTTAATTTTCTGTTCTTGTTGAAGTTTTGAATTGAATTATATATTTTTTGGGGCCTGGCAGGTAGGTTTTAAACTAGATCTGATCTATATGCCTCTGTGATCCAAGCCCATGAGTCCCATTGCTATGATGATGCTCTTAGTAATTTGTCATTTAAAGACTGGGGCTTCTTGTTGTAGATTGATGCATGGTTTTAAATATCGATATCGGCGGATATCGGAATCGTATCGGCTAGGTGTCTCATATGTCATATACGGCCAATATATCGGCGAAATTTTATCGGTTTTATCGTATCGTGAGGTGTCCCGAAACGATAGATTGGCCGATATGGCCGGTATTTGATTCAATGATGTTTGATGTAATGATGTTTTACAGCACTTGAACTCTTGGAGTGCCAAAACCTCATTGAAGGCCAAGTTCATGAAACCATTAAAGGAAGGTCATGTACTCAGACATGACTCTGCGATCAAACTGTCAACCTGAATGTTTGTGATTACAAAACTAGTCACCATTGTTTAAAAGGCCATCTATATTTTGGATGAGATCGCCACAGATCGAGCATGCAGTTGCCGACATAATTACATGGGAGACACTTGCTCTAAATGTTGCTGAAATTACTTCTTCCTTGTGATTTGCGAGATTGAAATGCAAGGTTTTCATACTCCTGAAGAAAGTATTTTATCATCATGTGATAAAATGTGTTCTGCATGGAGAACATAGGCAGTAAACAGTACTAGAATTATTGGTTTCAACTTTTCTGGCATTAACCTCTTTAATTTTCATTAAAATCATTTGGTGTGGTTTTTGGAATTGGTGGCCAGCCAAGCATGCCGTGTCTAAATCCAGACATGGTTGGAATACTTGTAATAAATGGCTTCAGAAGTTCTGTAGCATCCCCATTTGTCTCCCTGTAATAATTCTTCTTGTACTTTGATCGCAGTGCTTTGAGATTCTTTCCTCCTTTTTTGTATCATCTGTGTTCTTCGAGAAAGGTAGTTCTATGGAATTCAATCCAGAGCTTGATTAAACCCCTACTTGATGAGGGGCCATCACACCTAGATATATATTATTTATGTTGTATTTCTATATTTAAATATCCTCGTGTTCGATGTGCTGCTTTGGTAGCTTAGAGGTAGCTGTATATACAAATTTGGGGGTCCATGCTATTATTTTGCCCATGTTATTCCATACTTTCAGATCCAACGGTGAGTAAGAGTGTAAAACAGGACGATCCATAGGTTATTACTGATTACTATTTCCATGATGATGAAAGCAGTATGCTGTTTAATTGTTTGTTTTCTGATTCTGTGCTTGACATTTCCATTCATTATTGTGCCTACTCTCTTTTTGTTTTTATCGTTGACATTTTCCATCTGCTGGGATTTTTTTCTAGGGTGATGATGTTCCACCTCCATACATGACTTTTGAGTCAACAGGTTTTCCTTCAGAAATCCTCAAAGAGGTATGTAAAAACTCTCCAGTGCCTTTTTATATCCCATAATAATTTTTCCCCTATGCTGTGCGCTGCCATGTTTGGAAACTGAGTACTATTCCACGTACAAATTTTCTGTTTGCTGGAGGCTCAATTATGAATTTCAGTCTCACGGCCATTTATTTTTCTGTCCATTCTGTACTTTTTGGTCGTAGGTGCGATATTTGCTCCAGGCAGGAGCTTATGTCGTACGCTGTGCTGCTCCGTGCCTCCCTCTTTGGGTTGGCATTCATATCTGGAGCGCCCTTTATGGTGGACCGACATCGAGAAGGCCTTTCCGAGTCATGAGTTGCAGGTTTACTTAGGCCAAGCTTCGAGTGACTTGGTTCAGGCTGCCGCTCGGTCCAAATGAAAGAAGGCCTCTTCTGCTGCTCCAGCTTGCTTCGGCAAGCATCTGTCATCAGTCGGGGATCACTTCTTCTGGCACTAAGCGTAATCGTCAAAATATTTCCAAGAAGAAAGTGAATAAGAGAGTGAGATAGTAAGATAGTCAGATGAATGCAGACAATTCACCTGTAGTCCTCATGGCGGTTGCGGATTTTTTTTGCTTTCCTCAGGTACACAGAGCAGGCTTCACGGCTCCTACTCCAATCCAGGCCCAGTCATGGCCCATTGCTTTGCAGAGTCGTGATGTTGTGGCTATTGCTAAAACAGGTTCCGGTAAAACATTGGGTTATCTTTTTCCAGGGTTTATTCATCTGAAACGCCTCCACAACAATCCTAGAGCAGGCCCAACAGTGTTAGTTCTGGCACCAACAAGGGAGCTGGCTACACAGATACAAGATGAAGCTGATAAGTTTTGCAGGTCATCTAAAATTTCATGCACGGTTAGTTTCTTATGTTATTGGCATTTCTTTTACACTGTTACACATTAGTTCAATTTGATCGAAACGGGCAGTTAAATATATTGTTCTTTATCTATGTGTTGTTAGACTATTTAGAGAGCTTTTGGGTCTTTATTTGTTTGTTTTGAGTGTTGACCCCATTTCTTTATACACGTTTTACTAGTGTGTATATGGAGGTGCCCCAAAAGGTCCCCAGCTGAGAGACTTGGACCGTGGGGTAGATGTTGTAGTTGCAACCCCTGGGAGATTGAATGACATTTTAGAGATGAAGCGAATTAGCCTCCGTCAAGTTTCGTATCTGGTTCTTGATGAGGCTGATCGAATGCTAGACATGGGTTTTGAGCCTCAGATACGGAAAATTGTTAAAGAGATACCGCATCGCCGCCAAACTCTTATGTTTACTGCTACATGGCCAAAAGAAGTTCGCAAAATTGCTGGAGATTTACTTGTCCATCCTGTTCAGGTTAACATTGGCAATATTGATGAGCTTGTTGCCAATAAAGCTATTACCCAGGTGCGCACTAAATCTTCCTTTTTCTTTCTGTTTATATCATAATTTTATTTTAATTTGGTCTGTTGAAATCATCAGTGTCTACTTTTCTTTTGTATGTATATTGCAGTATGTAGAAGTGCTAAAGCCTATCGAGAAACAAAGAAGATTGGAGCAGATTCTGAGGTCTCAAGATCCAGGCGCCAAAGTCATTATATTTTGCTCCACAAAAAAAATGTGTGACCAGCTAGCAAGGACGCTCACTCGTCAGTTTAGTGCTGCCGCTATTCATGGTGATAAGAATCAGAATGAGAGGGATAGGGTTTTGGGTCATTTCCGAACTGGAAGATGCCCTATACTTGTAGCCACTGATGTTGCGGCTCGAGGCCTGGACATAAAAGATATCAGGTTTTCTTCTTTTCAAGTTATAGGAGCCTTTATGATTATACTTCTTTTTTGTTTATATTTATGCATCTTATCATGTTTTTTTTTTATATGCATCTAATCATGAATCTGTCTTTGCATGGTCTGTTTTTCAGTTGTCCTGATCTGGAAATGTGAAATGGGCTTATCAGCCTTTATCGTTATACCCATCTTGGTGTCACCTTTTTTCTGTGATCATCTTTTCCCAAAACTTTGAAATTGTTGGGAGTACAGTTAATCTGTTTTGCTGTCTTGTTCTCTTTTATCCTGTCTGGTGATCACTACGATTTTGGACAAGAGGATGCCATGAAGCTCATTCATATTTAACCGCGATATCTTGACTGATGATGCTTATAGTTTGCTATTGTTGCTTTTCTCATCCCCACACTTTGTGTTTCTGAGTAATTGACTGTAAGCAAATGCTAGATCTTTATATAATTTTTAGGTCCAAAGTGGCATTCCCAACTCACTTCCCTAGTTTCACTTCATAAATGTTTTGATATGCTGTTTGAGGAATTTTATTTTATAGACATGTGATTCAAATTTTGGGGTTTCGCCATTTTCCTTTATTGTTTTTTTCCTTTTGATTCAGAATGAATGTGATTCATGTACCAAACCTGATATCTATACCTCTTTGCTTGGAATCTTTCCAATCGAAGGGACTTGAAGGCTCAAACCTGTGTATGAGCTTTTAACTATGCATGAAAGAAAATGGATTTCTACACTCCATCTATTGCCCCTCATGGTTTTATAGTAGCCTCTGTTGTTTATACTTGCGCAGAATAAGTCATTGGCATCAACTCATAGAGTTTGGCGCCTGGTTGTGATAATTGGATGAAAATTATGCAGTATGGTCATTAGTTTTAAGGTTTTTATTCTGCAATTTCATAATCGCTACCTGACGGCTTGCAGGGTTGTGATTAACTTTGATTTCCCAACTGGTGTCGAAGACTATGTTCATCGGATCGGTAGAACCGGTAGAGCTGGTGCCACTGGAGTATCCTACACGTTTTTTTGTGATCAGGATTCAAAATATGCCCTCGAGCTTGTCAAAGCCCTGGAAGGTGCAGGACAGCGAGTTCCTCCTGAGCTACGCGACATGGTATCACGTGGTGGTTTTGGCGGCAGGTCACGGCGCTGGGGTTCAGGAGGTGGCCGTGACAGAGGGCGTGGCAATGGGATGATGGACCGTGGTGATTCAGGGTTTGGTGCTTGGGTTGGACGTGGACTACCTCCTTCGAGCAGATTGGATGGTGGCCGTGGTGGTGTTTGTCGCAGTTCTCTTGATAGGTATTTTTCTTATAAATATGCTCTTTAGATCTCTTGGAGTTGTTTGATAAACATTTTACTATTGTATTTGCTAAAAGTACTTTGCAACTCTGTGTTGAGGCTAGAAGTTTTCGTACCTCGTACGCCAAAACTCCAGGAATGTACATCCTATTGTCCAACAAAAACTACCCCCGCATACTACTAATATTACTGACTAAATGCAGCAATTACATCCTTGCTATTATAACCCAAACCCGTTGGGTCATGATATCATTATTGCATTATTTTGCAAAAAAATAAATTCGAAAAAAGGAGAAAAGGCTATTGCCTCATGCTTCACCATAAGCTTGTCCACATCATCTATAGAAAAAGACGAAATAATATCCAACTCATCTCTTTCACACCTCCCTAGAAAATAGACTCAAGAATACTTGATTCATCTCTCTCACACACACACCCCTCCCTTAAAAAAAGAACACCTAACCTCTCATATCTTTCTAATAAATTTTAATATGTATACAAAACATTGTTTTTTTATTTTCGAAGTATTGAGTTACTAGTCCAACCATTTAACAATGGAAGAAACAACAAAACAATTTATTGAGAAAAACATTTATTTAAAAAATTAGGGTTAATTGTGGATACACCCCATGTACTATGGGAGATCGAGCACTTATACCTCCTGAAGTATCATAATAAGCGCTTTCACCCTCTCTGATTGAAAAATGTTTTTCTAATTCCCATTATACCCCTTCCCACTTTTGTCTTCAAGCATCAAGAACTCATGGCCTTAATATTCCAATGAAAAAAACTTAGCAAAATCAAATGAATAAAATGATGATAAAATAAAATTGAAAAATATTCATCTTGAATTTCTTTTCCCGGTTCTTGAAATTAATGGAGAGAATGTATTAAAATATCGAGCTTTTAGATTATGGTTTAAAACTTAATACCGTTGAGATAATGGAAAAAAGTTGGGAGGTGTAATGGAAGAAAAGACAACATCAAGCTTTTAGGGCTAAAATATTTGTATTTTAGGATTAAAGATTGGTATTTTTAGAGTAGAAGAGAAGAAGAAAGGGGTAAAATGGGTATTAGGAAAATATCTATTAACCATAGGGGGTGTAAGTGCTTATTATTATAGTTCAGTGGTATAAGTGCTCAACCCAAAATAGTTCAGGGCTCTATGTGCAATTAACCCAAAAAGAATAACATAGAACAATAACATGACCTTCATTAAAAAAAAAGAAGGATTTTTTTCATCTTAAAAACTATAGATATCTTTAGAAATTTTCATGTAATGTCCAGGATAAAAAGAATTTATACACGCTTTAGTGCGATATATATATATATATATATATATATATATATAGAGAGAGAGAGAGAGAGAGAGAGAGAGAGAGTCATTTTTTCACTATTAGATTAACTTTGGGATTTGTGCATTCAATTATGTTATGTTTGATAATAAATGAAAGCTTTTATTCATAATTATGAGCACAAATCTCAAAATTAATCTAATGGTGAAAATGTCGGAAGGGTTTGATTCCAAATCCTTCCGACATGATTCTAGTCCAAAATATATACACGTGGATCGCACGTGCAAAATACTAGTTAGTTTCTAACTAAATTCAAACAACCCTTTAGGGTTGAATGAATTCATTTGGACCATTGGAATTTCTGCAACTAAAAAACTCGGTTTTTTACTAATTGAACAGTTATCCCTGTTACCATTTGTGTTTCATAAGAGTCCCTTGGGGTCTTCAGATTACCCTTTCTGTAAATTGTTCATCTTTTCAGATTATCTTCCTTTATAATTGCCCATAAACATTACAAATGTATATGTTTGAATCATTGGAAACAGGTTGGTTTCAGGTTGGAAGCTAGCCTCTGTGACCTGCATGGGATGCATATGCAGTTGTGCATCCTTGTGGTCTTCAGATTACCCTTTCTGTAAATTGTTTGTCTTTTCAGATTATCTTCCTTTATAATTGCCCATAAACATTACAGATGTATATGTTTGAATCATTGGGAACAGGTTGGTTTCTGGTTGGAAGCTAGTCTCTGTGACCTGCATGGGATGCATATGCAGTTGTGCATCCTTATGTGGCCTCATACATATGTATTTTTTAATCTGAACAACACACTTCCGTTATACTGTAAAAAAGTCCTATTTATGAGTTCATAGTTTTTGAATGATTTGGGTTCTTATCCAGATGAGTTGCAACATTTTCTTTTTTGATGAAATGTTACACAGATGTGCATGTGTGCTCATAGAATTGAACAATATCTAGCTGTTGCTATACTACCTGCACATCCCTTTTTATGTGGCTTCTTTCACTAAATATTTCTTCTCTATATCCTCCTCTTTTTTCAACTCCCAAGTTGTGATTTTTGCTCTCTAAATGTTTGTGTGTTGTATAATTCCAGGTACAGTCATGACCATGGCTATCAAGACAGACATGCTGTAGAAACAAGAGGACGCCTAGACTCTAGACCAATCTCTAGAGGCGGAGCTCCCAGTCGAAGCTACAGCCGCAGCTTAAGCCCTAGGCCAGAAGCAAGAGGCCGCCCTCAAGCTCCCAAGCCCATTCCTGGAGGTAGAGTCCACAGCCGAAGCGTTAGCCGCAGCTTGAGCCCTACCCCTAAACGACGTCGTGTTGGGTTGGGTCAGAGCGGAGCCAAGAGTAGGAGCCGGAGCCGGAGCTGGAGCTTAGACCATGCTCGGCAGCGGAGCAGAAGCAAGAGCTTCGACACAAAGAGGGAACCGTTGGCTGATCATTCCCGTAATCGTCCTCATCGCTCACCATCACCGCAGCGGAAGTCATCACCAGCTTCATTTGATGATGGTGAGATCAGAGATGATCACTCACCCCACTTACGGAAAGAGAGATCTAGGTCTCCATTCCTAGCTCGCTCACCTCACTCGAAGAACGAGAGATCTAGGTCTCCATTCCTAGCTCGCTCACCTCACTCGAAGAACGAGAGATCTAGGTCTCCCTTCCTATATCGCTCACCATGCCCGAGGAATGAGAGATCTAGGTCTCCGATACAATTAAGAGATAACGATCGGCGATATCACCCGCGTAGTCCAAGGAAGATGAGATCACAGTCCCCGTACATTGATAACGGAAGGCGAGGGAAATCGAGCTCTCCGAATGGCATTGTAGGGCCTTCGAATGATAAAACCGATATTAGACCGCGATCGTCGGCAGCTTACGATGGAGAGGAAGAAGAGGAAGGGATGATCCATCCTGATGAGGAAGAAGGAATGATACACCCAGACGAGTGATATGATTTGCTGATATTTACACTTTAGTCCTGTGTTGTACTAGGCTTGGTAATATTATCCTCATGAGGAGAGCTTGGGTATAGTATTTATTTTTCACAGAAAAGAGTGAGGTAGCTGTGGGTTGGGGGAACGACTGTATTCTTACTTGAATACTGCTACTGAGTAACTTAACTTCTTTTTTTCCCCTTTTCTGAATAGTTAATTGTTTTGCTTGTTGTATCAATTAATTTATTGCGGACTGGGAAGGGACCATTGTAATATGCAGGCAGGCTGGTTATGGATTTTGTGATCTCTCTTTTGATTGCAACACAGATCAAGTGCAGTTAAGATTTTGCTTCTGCTAAAAAAAATTACAACGAATTGTTGCAAAAATATTAGTTTAAATATACATGCAGGTTCAGAGATGGTTTGAATCCTCCTTGAATTCGGTTACAGCCTCTTATTACCAAAAGAAGAAAAAAATTTGCCTGCAGCCTTAAATTTAATGTTTGATCCGAAGCAATGAATATTGGGAGCAGCAAGAGATGTACGTGGTTGAAGATTGCATGGTTGTTTAATTGCTGCTTAAGTAGAGCAAATTTTGTGATTGGAGTAATAGATACCTAGTTTTTTTCTCCTCACTGAAATGGAGAAAATAGTTGCATTTTATAGAAAGCAGGCAAGATATATATTGATGGGTGTTTTACAAAAAGGCCTTCCAAAAGTTAGCTATTTACAAAAAAATATTTAAATTTTAACGAATTACAAAAAAGCCCCGGCCATCCAAAAGGAGAATATTCTCCAAATATTCTGCCGACTCCATTAACTTTTGACGGTTTTTATTTATTTTATATTTAAAAATAGTTTAAATTATAATTAAACTATTTAAAATCAATAAAAAATAAAATGTTGGGATGGAAGTTTCCGGAAAGGTGGCAGCAAGAAAGAGAAAGAAGAGGGGATGGTGGAGTAGGGAGGAGAGGAAAGATCATATGAGGTGCGATCGGCGGCGTGGAGGTTAAGGTTAGGGTTATGTTAAAATTTGGGGTGAGGGTTAGGATGGAGGAGCACAAGGGGAGGATAGGAAGGAGGGAGGAGGTTGAGCGAAGGTCGGAGAAAAAGGAGGTCGATGAGGGGGGGGGGGGGGAGAAGATGCTGATGGTGGTGGTGGTGATTTGGAGGGATGAGATATGAAGAAGAAAATGATGTGGTGGTAATTTGGGGAGGGGTGGGGAATGAAGAAGAAGATGGTTGTGGTGATGATGAATGTGGTGATGATGAAGGGATAGGGGATGATGAACCAAGGAGGAAAGGAGGGACAGAGGATGGAGGAGGGGGAGGCAGAGGGAGGAGGTCGGGGCGGGGACGGCGATGAAGTCTGAAAGAGGGAGGGGGGAGAGCCATTAAGTTTAGGGTTTGTTTAATTGAATTTAAGATTTAGTTGATTAAAATTTTAGTGATCAACTTTTTTTAAGGATTTAAAAATAGAAAAAAAATTAAATAATACTGATGGATAAAAACCGTCCAAGAAGGCTATTTTGGAATGTAGAAGAATTGGGGGGCTTTTTTGTAATTCGCTAAAATTGAAAGGCTTTTTTGTAAATAGCTAATATTGGAGGGACCATTTTGTAAAAAACCCTATATTTATTTATAAAGTAAAATAAGAGAAACTGGCATAGATTCATGGGAAAGGGTGGGAGAATTATTACAAAAATGAGTACTCCTTAAAATTAAAAATGACATGGATTTATGAGTATATTTTAAACGTAAAGGGAGACCATGAATGACACAATTGTAATTCAGTAAGCGTTATAAGAGTAGATGATGGAGGTCCTTTTAGGATCTCCTTCAGATGTTATTTTCTGTCGATCTCTCGACGGATTCTGGAGGGGATCCCCTGTTGTGTGTTGGTCTCAATAGGTTTTGAGGAAATTTGGTGATTGGAGGAGTTGGACGCCAAGTACTTGCAAAGAAGTCCCGGGATGGTTTGACGCCACCGAGGACCCTCCGACGATCAAGTTAGTACTAGATCCGAGCAACGTAATGGCTAAGTGGAGTCAAAAATGGTTTACTTAACCCTTCTGTGATGGGAGTTTATATAGTGATGGAGGCACACAGCAGCAGGCGCGAGAATCTCGCCGGCAGTTATGCCCCCGACGTCACGCCCGCGTAGAGAGTGGATCGCCCATTAATGGGGATCGTGGAGGCGTGGAACGCGGGATGTTGCGGACGGAGAATCCGCACATGGCGAGATTCGCGGAGCGTCGGTTACGCCTGTGAGCGGTGGAGCTGGGCGGAGGACCGAGGAAGACGGCCTCGATCGGGGGGCTCGTGGACGAGCGAGGAGGCCGATGATACTTGGTCTTATGGCAGCTCAGGGCGAGCTGAGGGACTGAGGAGGCCAATCTGCAGGGAGCCCCGAGGAGGGCTGGCTTGTGCCGGCAGGTCGGGTACAGGGGTGGCCTGGTCGGCCTCTGTGGGCCCTTTCTTCTGGGACGTGCTATCCGCCACGTGTCCTGATCTTAGGGGTCCCCAATATTGAGCATCATCATTATCCCCCCACTCCTGTCCCGACCGGTTAGAGGGTCGGGTCAGGAGTGGACTGCCGGGCCTCCCGGGGTGAGCTCCCTCCTAAGGTTTCGTCGGGATGCGTCCCCGGGCCGTCAGCTGTCTTTTCTGCTAGCGAATCGGGAGGGGAATCTCCGCATTTAAGGAGGGTGCGCCGGTTCGTGTCGTTTTGAAGTGATGGCCCACGTGTCAAGCGTCGGTTGGCTGACGCGATGTGTGCAGACCTGCGACGTCTGAAAGGGCGCGGTCCAATGCGGGGACGACAAGTGGAGCAATCGGAGCCGTTGGACGCGAGGAGGCGTCTTGGCGGGAGATGAAGGGCACCGTTGGATGAGGTCGCTTGTGACGGTAAATAAGGGTGGGGCCCGTTCCAGGGCCCCCACTCCTTCATACATCTCGTTCTAGGCCTCGGTTGCTCGGCACTCATCTCCTTCCTTCCACTTTCGTTTCCTGAGGATCATTCTTCCCAAGCTTAGATGTCTTCTCTTTTCGAGTCAGTAGATGTCGTTGAGGTAGGTTCTAGGAACCCTTTAGGTGAGTCTGAGTCCTCCCGGGGGGCAGGAGTCAGCCCCTCTTCCCTGGATCGTGCGGCGGGGGCAACCCCCAGGGAGGAGGCGGTAGATGCTGCCCCTGGCGTCTCGTGTTGGATAAGGCATGAGGACGAGCTTGCCAACGCTCGGGCTCGTTTCCACATCCCCTCATGCTATACGCTCCGTCTGGCCAAGGAGGGAGAGAGGGCAGACCAAGTACGGGGCAGGGAGATCGCCCTGTATTTGGAAGCATTCTGGGGTGGAATGTGCCTTCCCTTCTCTCCTGAGGTCGTAGGAGCGTTAAACTTCTTCGGGTTAGCTCCCGGTCAGTTGGTGCCGAACTCGTGGAGGATTCTTCTCGGGTTCCTGATCCGCCTGAAATTTCAGGCGATCCCCTTCAGCCTTTCCCTCCTTGATTCCTCCCTTGTCTTCAAAAATCACCCCGGTGGTCGAGCGGGCGACCCGAGGTGGGTTTATCTCTCTTTCAGAAAGCGACCAGGGGGCGCCGCCGGGACGGGGATTGTGCCCTGCCTTCTTCCATTCACGACTGGAAGAAGAAGTTCTTCTTCGTTTCCCCTCCCGAGGGCGAGGACTGGCCCGTGCCTACAGAGTGGTCGAGGGAGAAGCACTTGCCGGGGAATCAGTCCAGTGACCCCGCCGCGGTGAGAGTGGCGTCGTTGGAGCCCATCCCCCGTTACGTCGTGTTGTTGTCTGAGAGGGTTCTGAGTTGGGCTGGACTCAGCCCCGTTGAGTTCGTCGGTAAGTTTAGGTTTGCTTTTTTGGCTCGTATATTGCCTGTGTCGCTGACTCCTTTGCACTCGGTTTTGTGCAGGACCCATGGATATGGACTCGCTCAGAAAGTCCATGCGCCAGCCGAGGCCGGTCGCGAAGGTTGGGGGCGCCGGCTCTTCCCGTTCACAGCCCGCCCCGGCTCCTTCTCCCCTGGTGGTAGCGCCCCGCGAGCGCTCAGAGGCGGATCTCATCCCGGGGCCCAGCAAAACGTCGGATTGGAGGCGGGCTCGGATTCTGGAGGACCCGGCCTCGGAGGAGGAGACCGGCTCTCCCACAAGGCCGCTCAAGAGGAGATCTGCCCGGGGACCGTCTTCGCCGATCACGGTGGAGGAAGGCGGTCTCCAGTTCGCCGTACCTTCGGGGCTATCCGTCGCGGATAGCCTGCTGCATGAGATAGAGGCATCGGCCGGGGGTAGAGTCCCCGGGGGGACTTTCAGGGCTCAGCTGGCGTCCATCGCCCAGGAGTCCATGCAGGTAAGCGCTTGTCTTTCATTATTATTATTTTCGAGGTTCGATACCTCTCTCATCTTCCTGATCTCTCTTCTACTTTTCAGGTCCTTCAGCACGTCGCCCTCGCCTTGCGCATGGAGGCCGAGGTGGTAGCCTCGGCGATGAAAGCTGCGGGCCAGCTCGCCTCGCTGGAAGAGAGCTCCAAGCGGGAGATGGAGGCGATGAAGGCGAGGGTTGTCGCCTTGGAGGGAGAGGTGGAGGTTGGGAAGCGGGAGGTCGCCTGACACCGCGAGGCCGCCGTGGTTGTTGAGGCCAAGCTTGAGGACGCTCAGGTGCTAGCAAGCAACCTGAAGAAGACAGTGAAAGCCCTCCGGAAGGAGCTGGCGGCGGCGGCTGAGTGGGCGAAGTCAGCCGACCTGAGGGCGGCCAAGTTGGCCAACCTGAGGGCAGCCAAGTTGGCCGACCTCTCGGCGGCGAAGGCGGTGGAGGGCTACAAGAATTCGAAAGACTACTACGATGACCTGGCCGTCGCCACGACCCTCATCTGGCACGAGGCCCTCGACGCTGTTAAGGCCCGGGTGCCGGGGTTCGCCGATGAAGAGCTCCAGGCCCAGTACCCCCTCACGGACACCAGCGGGAAGGGGCAAGAGATTAATGACGAGGAATTCGCAAAGCACCCAGCTCGCCTCGTGGTGGATGTCGAGGGCCTTGAGGTCACTCCTGGCCCCGAGGTCTAAAGCCCTCGTCTTCCTCCTCCTTTTTATTTTGCTGTGTCTGGAACTTTGTAAGCCTCCGGGCATTTTGTTAGGCTGGGGAGCCAAAAATACCCTCTGTAAAGACCGCCTTTTAGTAATAAAACTTTTTCTTTCTTTGGTTTCATTGATTTGCGCTATGGTCGTTTGTTCATGAAGAATACTTATAAAAAATTTCTTCTTGCGTTGTTGGGCCTCCATGTCAGGTCGGCTATCTGCCAAGAGATCGTCCATCGTGTTGATCCAAGCGCTGCAGAGGAGAAGGTATCTCCATGGCCCCGAAGTTGATGGGAGATCGCTCGAGACTTGGATGGACCTGATGCCCCTAGTTGGCAGCTCGGACCGTCTGCGTGTGGTGGGCGGAGGGCTGTCCGCCTTATTTGGGCCGAGGATGGATGGAGGCTTCGATCTCTGGCATCGTGGGTGTTGGAAATAGTGCCCTCAGAGTTAATTATTGTATCACAGGCACGTGATTGCAATGATTGAGGGAGGACCTATGCCGGTAGGACAGTCTTACTCAAGATGATAGTATGCTATCTGGTTTATCTTTATCATCGTGTACTGCTTTAGGTGACCGTAGAGGTCACTATTGCACGTTGATAGAGCCCTTAGGATTCTTGCTTGACGGCCAGCAGTATGATGGCGATCATATACGTGGGAGCTGGGGTCTATAAGCACATCCTTAAAAGGTCCTTAGTCGTGGGAGTTTTCGAGACAGGGCATCGATACTCCAGAGTAGACTAGTGTATACAGTCGAGACCCCGACGAAGGGCGGTGGCCGGTCTCATAAGCCACCGGTGTCAGTTGGTTCACCTAAGATGTATACAGGGGCTCATTGGGTTATGAGTACACCGGACATGACTCGCCGGGAACATGCTAGTTGGTCTTATACCTGACGTCAGATAGCAGTTCCCTGGTGACATGTGTACAGGTTAGTTCATCGACATGAGATCGTCATTTTTCTCGTGTGAGTTCCCACTGTACTTTGATTACTACCCTACTACGGCTCAAAGGAGTCGTGCAAACAGGTTTTAGTTAGGTACAGTCCCGAGTCACATGGAGGCAGTGAGCGGATCTGCAGGGGTTCGTCTCTCCCGGTATTGGGGGTGAGGTCACGCTGTGTCTAGGAGAGCCATTACACGAAGTCCTTGGCCAAGACAGGAGATTTACTGGTAGGTATTCCAGTAGTATCTCAGGGTGTTCTGGGCTACACTCCGACACGACTTGTACCGCTTTTGGGGGTCTGACTTTTACCAACCCCCTAGGCCCGCCATGCGATGCTCATAGACGAACGGACCGGACTGTACTGATATTGTCACTGACAGGCTCAGTAGGGTGTCAGGATGAGTTCGCTCATCGACGTCCCTTTTGTTCAATACCTGGTAGCCCGTTACGTATGGCTAATACCTCTGACGTGCTAGTGGTTAAATCCACAGCCAAAGTATTGACGAGTCTTTAGAGTCCCCCACAGACAGTTTCTCAAGTTTCGGGCGAAACGCTGTAGAGGCCGTATGGATATATGGCAGGGTTAGATCATATACGTGCGGTATTGCACGGATCATGATCATACGGATAATACTAGCGGGCTTTGGTTTAAGCCGGATCCTAGTATTGTACAGTGTAGATTTTGTCTCATTGCATTTGTATTCGGTCGGAATACAAATGCGGGTATGTATATACAGTCGCGGGGTTTTCCTGTAATTTATTACGGGATTGTTTTTTTGGAGTTGCCAGTTTGCTTTCCGTTTCGGCCATTTTCCTTTCTATCTTTCTTTGGCTGATAATTGGTGTGGAGGGGGTTATTTGCAATTGTGCATTTTATTATGGAGGAGACTTTTTGTGATGATAGCTTCATGATGGTTCGACCATCATTTGACTTCCTTTGTTAATCATTGCTTGCTTTATGGTGATGGGTCTTTGATGAGACTTTGGTGTGACCTTTTTTATGATGATCACTCATCATTCTCTCTTGCATTATTGATCCATCCCCTTGGACTTTTTCCTTCTCCCATTTTTTTACATGGCCGGCCACACACAAAAGAGGAGAGGGGTGATTCATTTTTAGGTGTGGGAAATTATTCACTTTTATTTCATTCACTCAAAATTCCATACCTCATCTCCATAGTTCATTCCTCCACCCAAATGGCAACCTCACTAACCCCGTGAGACAAAACAGTTCTACACTTAGCCTACAGCAATCTTGGACACGTCGGCTCGCCAACTTCTTGCTCGAGTTGCCTCGGTCCAGAGGTGGGAGCCCATAAAAGAACCCGGCGATGTGGTGCCCTTTTCGACGAGGAGATGAAGACCGGAGATTCCGCGAGGAGATCGGGATGGAGGCCGAAGACCGAAGGGCACGGATCACTCGGTATAGCTCTCTACCCCATTCTCTAGTTAGCTAGAAGTAGGTTAATGGCCCGATCCGGGTTTTTAGTACGCGGTAGCGCCAGTTTTTAAAGTTAAAGAAAAGTATCGTTTCCGCATTTTGGCCTCGGGATGACGGCCGGGGCGCTGCCGTGGACTTACACCGGTATCAGAGCCACGCCATTAACCTGGTCTAGCTTGCTCTAACGTGTTTACAAGTTCGATCGAACGGATTTTCCAAAAACCGCGTTTCCATGTCAAGTTTCTGTCGAATTTTTCCAGTGCTCTAAATATTATTTGGTACATTGTAAAATTACGTGCAGGGTTTTTTAAGGAATCTGTGAAAATTTGGTCGCCTAATATCACTGTTCTACCGCGGAACCGCGGCCAAACCCATGCATTGGCCGCGGATCCGCGGCCATTGTAGGTCCTTGCTGCACCAAATTTTTACAGTGGGCTTATGACATGGAAATAGGGTTTTTGGTATGTTCTGTTTGGGCCCAGATTTATTTTGAGTGCTACAGTTGTACTTGGGGCCCACTTCGAGAAATTTAGTCGATCGAAAATTTTAAACAAGTTAGTTCACAGTATTTACATTATATCTGCGACCGTAAATGTCATTTGATCGGTAAATCCTGTCTAACTGCTATAGCCCTTTTAGACGGATTTGCGAACGTGACATTCACGTTGATGTTCTGTGTTGTGCTGTGATGTTGCGGATTTGTCGTGGTGGATAGCATGGATGCAATGTTAGTACAGTCTGGTTTATTATGTACATTTGATATTGCGGGGCGAGCGTCCGACATGTGGACTGCCGTCACTGCCTGTTTGTATATTATTCTTTTGGGGCACGATCGGGCTGAGGTCGATGTACCCGTTGTATGTATATTTTACTTTCTGTACTAGGATTACCCCATGGTGGGGTGCACGGATAGCCGGGTTCTATAGGGCAACGGGCCCGCATCTCATGGCATTGAGACGGAGGGGGCTTCACTCTAGAATTGGCGGGCCATTCGCCGCACTCGTAGGGGGTGCAGGTTGACCCAAGGAGGGGTGCTCAAGTTACCGGATTCCATGAAGTGCTGGGTGGTCCATTCACATTGTTGAAGGGGGCTGCCTCGCTTTAGATTTTGGCGGGTAACTTGCCGCGCCCGTAGGGGTCTAGGATTTCATTGCACAGGCTATCCACACGACCAGGGGAACGTCGGTTTCAGTAGCGGCTCTATGAAACCCGGGGATCCCAGATTTCTGTATTGTTCTGTGATGCTTATTATATTTCTGTGATGTTGCATTTTATCACGCCTTGAGCGATTATTATATATTGATATATACACTAGTAGATGTTGTATATGTTTTGCATCCGCGCTAGTCCAGTCCCCGCTCTGTCGTTAGTTAAGTAACCTAACGGGTAATGACGGGACCCAGTGGCGAATGCGGATGGCATATACGTACATCATTATTTTCGTTCTTTATTGGTGTGATCAATTGATGGGACTGCGTTGATTCGGATCAATGCAAGCTAAACAAACATATTCTGATGTTGTTGGAACATTTTTTAAAAAGCTGTTATTGCAAGAGCGTTCTCTTTTGTTTTGCACAGTGGTGTTCGGTTATGAATATCCAGCACCTCAGTCGACGAGGCAAGGGCCGAGATCCCTTCACCGGGAGTGACCCCTTGGACAGAAGTTTGCGTCAGGGCAATAACTTCATTATAGTCGATTACTTTTGCTTTGCATCGTGGTATTCAGTTGGAATATCCTGCACCCCATTCTACAGGGAAATAGCCGAGATCCCTTCACCGGGAGTGACCTCTTTAGCAAAGGTTTTCGCCACTATATTTTTATAAAAAGCTATCCGATTCCTTCAACGATATCAAGTTCATTACGTTAAAGGTTTTTCGCCAAAAACCATTTGTGGCCCTCCGTCATTTCAGAAAGGTAGCACTTAGTATTCATGCTATGTATGTTGGCCTTCGTCAAGGCATAGTGTATGGTAGCTATTTGTTACTTTTCTGCAGCATAGATAGATGCGTTGGTTTGGGACAGTCGTACTGCCTTGTTGGCCAAAGTCAAGGGTAGGTACGGGTGGGTTCAAATCAACCTGGATAATGACGGGTAGAACCTGACATGTGACTTATGATATGTTGGCCTTCGTCAAGGTCATAAGAGCATGAGGTAAAAATCACATCGGGGGTTTCTAAAGAAACTGAAACTTGCCAGATATGCGCATACCTTCTCGAGTGTGATAACGTGAGTGGATTCCATCACATTATCATGCGATGATAGTTGGATCCTGATTCCCACTGATGAGTTGGTTTACTCCTCAGGTGATCCCGACTAATTCTTCTTTCAGGTTTGGAGGAGAATTTGACGTTACAGTGGGAGGTTTCCTAATTAGATAAAGTGATAACCATTCTGATCTAGGTTAGAGTGCACGCTGAGTGTTTCTTTTCTCTCTCTCTTTGGCAGCGACCATGGCCCGACCCTTGACTATGACTCAGTGACCAAATTAACCGAACCTTCTTAAACACTGGCTTTTCGATTGTCAGAGTTGCATACCTCATTGCCACTCCTACTTTTACCCTTTTCTCCAGGACACCCCGTATTACTACGAACGTCCACTTCCATTGGATAAAACCATCGTATGGTTATATACGAACTCGAAGGAATTTATTCGAGGATGGTTTCTGGTTCTGGAGAAAACGAATAAGACTATTCAGTTGTCTTTTCCTTTTACCTTCTCTCAGGTTGCGAGTGCTCCTTGGATTAGGGCAGTACACCCATTACGCAAATTGGATAGTGTTCTTCCAAACCATAGGCAGGTGCCGACCGGTAGGGAATGAAGAAAACCAATTAGCCTAACGATGGTGTACAGAAGGTATTAAGTAAAGACAAAGGGATTAGTAAGAGGGCAAAGTAAATTGCGACTGCTATTCACGACCAAACTAAGTATTTCTTCGCTAATCCTACATCACCTTTGTATTTCTCCATAACACTCCGTATCACTACGAAGATCCACAGTTATTTTGGATACTCCATCGTATGGTTATATACGAACTCGAAAGGAACTTGTTCCAGTTCGGGGATGGATTCTGGTTCAGGAGAAATAGGAATAAGGTTTATTCAGTTGTCTTTTATCTTCACCTTCTCTCGCATTGCGAGCGCTCCTAGGATTAGGACAGTACACCCATTATGCTTATTGGATAGTTTTCTTCCAAACCATAGGCTGGTGCCGAACGGTAGGGAAGGAAGAAAACCATTTAGCCTAAGAGGGTGTACAGAAGGTAATGATTAAAGACATATGAAGGGATGTGGAGAGATGGCATAGAAATATACGGTTACAGTTGTGAATCTGGATAATGGAAGAGGTATTACTAGGAATACCCGGATACCCCTTCGGAACATATACATGTTTCAGTTTCACTGTGTACTGTTAAAGGAAAACTGATTTCCCAATTAGACACTTGCTCCAGGATATGTATTTACCAGGTATGATTCTCACATCTGTATGGTTTTACAGATGATGAGTGGGAGTAAGTTATTGGAAATTAGGTGATTGTCCTCATTATATCGGAATTCATTGTAATTGGTGATATTTGAGGAAACCACCTGGGTTGTTTGCCAGGCGACAAATATTTGGTTTTGAATATCCACTGTTATGCACCAATTTCAAATTGATATATCTGTACATCTATTTTATAGAGTGAGATATACCTTTTTGAAATTATGTCCATGACATTTACCTATATCAGTGGATGGTTAGGTAAGGAGCATTAAACAACGGTGTAATTCTTCTTAACCATAAGTACAGTTTTCAACCTACGACACACAGGGAATGAGTTATTAAACTCAAGGGACTTATACAGAGTATTGTATGTTGTCTAGTGTCCATTAGGACAGAGGGGTTAGTACTCGTACTACATTCTGTTTACTTGTGACTTCTCTATTTCTTAGACATGTGTTTCGTAGAAACACAAGGTCTGAGTTTTGAGAAGTTATAGGTATATGAATAAAGTAGAGAACCAGGTGTTGCAAGTATCAGGATTCTTCAAGGTGATCGAAGATGTAGATATTTGTGCATGGTATTCAGTTGATAGTATTGATTAAGAGAACTTACTTCTCTTTCAGGTTACTCATAATTGGAAGCATTCCTAAGTTGAGCAACGCTGATCGGCCTCCTTCCATTTAGTTGACATGCACTGGAGAAAGTTGCATGATTTGAATCTGGTTCCAATTAAATCAGTGCCTCTGGTTCTATATTGGATATAGAACGGTTCATATCTTAACGATGTTAAGGTACGGGGAGTTGTCCGGCTTATGCTTAAAACCAGACTCTGGATAACTCAAGGCACGTTTTTGTAATTGTAAGTCTACGTTAGCGTCCCGGCCGTCTACAGACGCCAAATGCGGAACAAAAACTTTTTAACTGGCGCTATCGTATACTTTAACCCGGATCTGCCATTATTGCTAAACTAACAAACTGTAAAGAGTGTAGAAAGGTTATACCGAACGATCTGAGTCCTTCGTTCTTTAACCATCATCCCACGCTCCGTTGCGGCTGCTCCGATCTCGTCAATCTCCGATCTGCTCGTCCAGGTGGCACCACATCAACGATTCTTTAAACGGGCTCCCGCCTCTGACTTGAGGCAACTCGGTCGTCAAGTTTGCTAAAAGAGACGACCAAGAATGATGTAGAGAATGAGTGGAATACTTTGTCTCACTTCGTCCAAAGCCGTGGACGATCGGTTAATGAAGTTGCCGATGGAAATGAAATGGAACAAGAAATGAACTATGAAATTTCCATGCATCCAAAACTTTGGTCTTTTCTTTTTAACAACCATAATCTTTTCAAGTGAGTGAATGGAGGAGGAGAGAGAGGGCCGGCCACTTTAAAGGAGGAGGGGTGAGTGTAGGAACCAAGTGGTGACCATAACACAAAGCTTATCATGAAGAAGAAAAGATCTTAACAAAAACAAAATGCATTAAAGTAAACCATGACTCACTTAAACCTAGTCATCATATAATAAATGCAATCAAAGGTTCATCAACCTAGTCACCATCCTAGAAACTTCTAGAACCTTCTAAAAGTATGACTCACCCTCATCCAAGAAAAGATAAATCCGTCTTTAACCGAATGTTAAAAGACGGCTGATAGAAAACTGGAAACTGGCAACTTCCAAAAGTGATCCTGAAACAGCTTTCAGGATAACCCCGTATCTGTATAAATATACCCGCATTTGTATTACGACCGAATACAAATGCAACTGAGACAAAGATATTATATCTACTCAATATAATACTCGGATCTGGCTTAAACCAAAGCCGACCAGTATCATCTGCCCGAAAAATAACACGTGCGTAAACGCACGTGCATTTTCCGAACCCTGCCATAAAACCATACGGCCTCTACAACGTTTCGCCCGAACTTGGGAAACTGTCTGTGGGGGACTCTAATGACTCGTCAGTACCCTGGCAGTGGGTTTAACCACAAACCGTCAGCGGCACTAGCTATGCGTAACGGCTGCCCATGGACTGACCTTAAGGGAGGCCGATGAGCGAACTCATCCGGAAACCCTACTGAGCCTAACAGTGATAATGTATATACAGTCCGGTCCGTTCGTCTATGAGTATCGCATATCTGCCTAGGGGGCTAGTAACGTCAGACCCCCAATAGCAGTATAAGTCGTGTCGGAGTGTAGCCCAATAACACCCTGAGATACTACTGGAGTACCTACCAGTAAATCTCCTGCCATGGCCATGGACTTTGTGTAATGGCTATCCTAGACACAGCACGACCTCGCCCCCAATACCGGGAGAAACGAATCCCCTGCCGATCCGCTCACATGCCTCCATATGGCTCGGGACTGTACCCAAAAGCTACCTGTTTGCACGACTCCTTTGAGCCGTGGTAGGGTAGAAATCAAAGCACAGTGGGAACTCACACGAGACAAATGACGACCTCAGGTCGATGAACTAACATGTACACATGTCACCAGGGAACTGCTATCTGACGATAGATATAGTACTAACTAGCAGATCCCCTGCGAGTCATGTCCGGTGTACTCATAACCCAATGAGCACCTGTATACATCTTAGGCGATCCAACTGACATCAGTGGCTTGTGAGACCGGCCACCGCCCCTCGTTGGGGTCTCGACTGTACACACTAGTCTACTCCGGAGTATCGATGCCCTGTCTCGAAACTCCCACGACTAGGGACCACAATTAAGGATATGCGTATAAACCACCCAACTCTCACGTATATGATCGCCATCATACTGTTGGTGGTAAAGCAAGATCCTAAGGGCTCTATCAAAGTGTAACATGTAATCAGTCACCTGAACATGTACACGACTGATAAAGGCAAACCAGATAGTATACTATCATCTCGAGTAAGACTGTCCTACCAGTATAGGTCCTCCGCAATCATTGCAATCACGTACCTGCGATCCAATAATTGACTATGAGGGCACTATCTCCAACAATCTCCCACTTGCACTCAAGGCTAATTATTGCGATGTCGACTACTCACAGCCCGTGTGAAACCAAACATCCAACTCCTCTACTAATCAGTTTCACAAAGCCCGTTTGTAAAACTATTGTGTTCGAGAAATAGCCTCAGTGGGTGGATCCGCCTAGATGTTTCTTTCTATATCTCTCTAAACATCAAGTTCGCGGAGAAAGCCATCTCCCGAATCGAGTAATACCTGTCTTAGAATATGTCTGGATATCTGATGGGACCTAGTTCATAAATGAACTCCAAACCCAAACTTCTTAGACTGTATCGATCACTTAACCTAATCAGTATCCGGCACCATGCCACCCACAGTATCCTCTTGGACCACCTGTCCATCATACTGTCCCTCTTCATCAGAGGGAAAAACTATAACTCTGACAATCTCTCTGTCAACCATGTCACCTTTGAAGCTTGGAATGATAACCGTCTCCCGAAGGAGGCTGCCGTCATCAAATCCGTTAAACATGCACTTATGTTCTAAAACTGCTTCCTTATATTTCTCCAGGATTGGATTAATATAAAATCATCGCATCTAGTGTAAAAACAATATCTGGTGTGGTACATGACATCTCATGATTGACTCAGTTGCCTAAGCAAGTGATCTGTCAATCATGCACATCCCTTTCCCCTTTAGTCTATACGACACCTTTAGAGAGGGTGACTCCATCACCTGCAGGTACACCACCATGCTAGGAGTCAACTACTCTAAAAACCATTAGAATATCTGTCAAAGTACCCACATTGGGAAACTACCCAAATCCATATTTAAAACCTTAGATCTAGAAACCAGAATGTCAAATATTATATCTATATCCTGTCTGGAGAAACAACTGTGTGACGACCACAGTACAACCGATCGTAATATAGGAATTTTACTTCCTACTCTGTGTATGTCATCTAGATACCATGACATCACACCCTACTACCTCCTTAACAGATCCATCCCCTATTCTGATGAAGTTAAACCTATGACTATCACATCAAAATTAGATGATCTATCTCCGCTATAACTGCTCAAGTCTATAAATAGATATAAGCTACTTGCCCACTATGCTTCCGATGCTCCCACTGACTACGACAACCCTCCTACCGGGTCTCATAGCCTGGAACATCAGTAGTGTCAAGTCTGGGTAGATAAGAACCTCCCTGTCACCGTCCTTGAGGCTACCGAAGTACCTCTCGGGTGTCTGAGGTTACCCACCATATCTGCGGAGTGGCTAATGGAATGTCAAACCTGATTGAATATATAGGTCCTATTAAATTTTCCGTAATCGTTCGCGGTTCTGGAATCACTTCCAGTTCTACCATACTCCCACTACTGTTTTCTGAAAAATCCATTTTTACTAAAACTGTGGCGAGCCAAGAACAATATCACTATTGATCTTCCAAATGGTAGAATATCAACCCTCGTCATAGCCAGGGTCAACCCACAAACAGCCATTACAGAAACGTGCCCTGAGTTATCCAGAGTCTGGTTTTAAGCATAAACTGGACAACTCCCCGTACCTTAATATCTTTTAAGGTACGATCCATTCTATATCCAATACAGAAACTTTGGCACTTATTTAATTGGAACCAGATTCAAATCATGCAGCTGTCTCCAGTGCATATCAACTTAATGGAAAGAGGCTAATCAGCATTACTCAACTTAGGAATCCATCCAATTACGAGTAACCTGAAAGAGAAACAAGTTTCTCAAAATCATTACTATCATCTGAATACCAATCACAAGAATCTACATCTTCGATCTCTTTGAAGAATCCCGATACTTGTGACACCTGGTTCTCTACTTTATTCTTATACCCACAACTTCTCAAAACTTAGACCTTGTATTTCTACGAAACACTTGTCTAAATACTAGAGAAGTTATAAGTAAATAGAACATAGTACGAGGACCTACCCCTTTGTCCTGATAGACACTGGACAACATACAATACTCTGTATAAGTCCGCTGAGTTTAACAACTCATAACCTGTGCGTCGTAGGTTGAAAACTGTACCCTGGCGATTTCCTCAAATATCACCAATTACAACGAATTCCGACATGATGAGGATAACCACCTAATTCCCAATAACTTACTCCCACTCATCATCTGTAAAACCATACAGATATGAGAATGAAACCTGGTAAATACATACCCTTGGAGTAAGTGTCTAATCGGGAAAACAGTTTTTCTTTAACAATGCACTGAAACATGAAAATGTTTCGTAGGGGTATCCTGGTATTCATAGCAATGCCTCTTCCATAATCCAATTCATGACTTCAACCGTATATTTTATTGCCACCTCTCCAAATCCCTTTATTTGTCTTTAGTCGTTACCTTCTGTACACCATCGTTAGGCTAAATGGTTTTCTTCCTTCCCTACCGTTCGGCACCAGCCTATGGTTTGGAAGAAGACTATCCAGTAAGCATAATAGGTGTACCCTCCTAAACCAAGGAGTACTCGCATCTCGAGAGAAGGTGGTGATAAAAGACAACTGAATAATACCTTATTCTTTTAAAGGTGAAATAGGAGTGGCGATGAAGTACGCGGTTTTGGTCGTGAATGATATCAGTCGCAATTTACTTTGCCCTCTTTCTAGTCCCTTTATTTTGTCTTTACATATTACCTTCTGCACACCCTACTTAGGCTAATTGGTTTTCTTCATTCCCTACCTTTCGACACCTGCCTATGGTTTGGAATAAGACTATCCAATAAGCGTAATAGGTGTACCCTCCTAAACCAAGGAGCTCTCGCAACCTGAGAGAAGGTGATAATAAAAGACAACTGAATAAACCAATTCTATTTCTCCTGAACCTGGATCCATCCTCGAAGAAGTCCCTTCGAGTTCGTATATAACCATACGATGGATCTATCCAATGGAAGTGGATATCCGTAGTAATACGGGTGTTCTGAGAAATTCAAAAGGGTAAAAGAAGGAGTGGCAATGACTTATGCAACATAGACAATCCAATAGCCAGTATTTTAAGAAGGTTCGGTCAACATGGTCACTGAGTCATAGTGTAGGGTCGGTCAAAGGTCGCTGCCAAAGAGAGAGAGAAAAGAAACACTTTGCGTGCACTCTAACCTAGATCAGAATGGTTATCACTTTATCTAATCCGGAAACCTCCCACTGTCCTGTCAAATTCTCCTCCAAACCAGAAAGAAGAATCAATCGGGATCACCCGAAGAGTAAACCAACTCATCAGTGGGAATCGGGATCCAACTCTCATCGCATGATAACGTGATGGAATGCATCCACGTTACTCATACTTCAGAAGGTATGCGCATACTTGGCAAGTTTCAGTTTCTTTAGAAACTCCCGATATGATTTTTGCCCCATGCTCTTATGACCTTGGCGAAAGTCAACAAATCATAAGTCACATGTCAAGTTCTGCCCGTCATTATCTTATTAATTTGAACCCACCCGTACATACCCTTGACGAAAGCCAACAAGGTAATACGACTGTCCCAAACCAACACATCTATCTATGTAACAAATGAATACCCCAGCAACTACCAAACACTATGCCTTAACGAAAGCCAACAAACATAGCTTGAATATTACTGACCATCCATAAGAAACGACGGAGGGCTACGGCTGGTTTTTGGCGAAAAACCTTTAACGTAATGAACTTGATCTCGTTGAAGGAACCTGATAGCTTTTTATAAATATAGTGGCGAAAACCTTTCCTAAAGAGGTTACTCCCGATGAAGGGATTTCGGCTCTTTCCTCGTGGAATGAGGTGCAGGATATTCCACTGAATACCACTATGCAAAGCAACATGTAATCGACTATAGTGAAGTTATTACCCTGACGCAAACTTCTGCCCAAGGGGTCAGTCCCGGTGAAGGGATATCAGCCCATGCCCCGTCGAATGAGGTGCAGGATATTCCACTGAATACCGCTATGCAAAACAAAAGGAAACGTCTTTGCAATAACACTTTTTAAATTTTTTCCAACAACATCCAAACAGGTTTGTTTTACTTTGCATTGATCAGAATCAATGCAGTCCCATCAATAATCACACCAGAAAAGAACGAAAATAAAATGTACGTATATGCCATCCGCATTCGTCACTGGGTCCCGTCATCACCCGTTAGGTTACTTAACTAACGACAGAGCGGGGACTGGACTAGCGCGGGTGTAAAACATATACAACATCTAATAGTATATAAACTAATATACAATAATCGCTCCAGGCGTGATAATATGCAACATTACAGAAAAGTAATAAGTATCACAGAACAATACAGATAATCTGGGATCCCTGGGTTTCACAGAGCCGCTGCTGAAACCCGACGTTCCCCTGTCGTGTGGATAGCCTGTGCAATGAAACCTAGACCCCTACGGGTGCGGCAAGTTACCCGCCAAAACCTGAAGCGAGGCAGCCCCCTACAGCATAGTGAATGGACCACCCAGCACTTCACGGAATCCGGTAATCTTGGGCACCCCTCCTTGGGTCAACCTGTACCCCCTACGAGTGCGGCGAATAGTCTGCCAATTCTAGAGTGGGGCCCCTCTGCCTCTCAAAGCCATGAGATGCGGACCCGTTGCCCCTCAGAACCCGGCTATCTGTGCACTCCGTCGCAGGGCAAAACCTAGTACAGTAATGAAAAATAGTACAACAGGTATATCGACCGCAACCTGGTCGTGCCCTAAAAGAATATTATACAACAGGCAGTGACGGCAGTCCACAAGTTGGACGCTCGTCCCGCAATATCAAATGTACAAATAAATCCAAACTGTACTATCATTGCACACTGCTATCCACCACGACAAATCTGCAACATCACAGCACAACACAGAACATCAACGCGAATGTCACGTTCGCAAACCCGTCTAAAAGAACTATAGCAATCAGACGCGGTTTACCGATCAAATGACATTCCCGGTCGGAGATATAATGTAAGCACTGTAAACTAACATGTTTAAATTTCGATCGACTAAATTTCCCAAAGTGGGCCCCATGCAAATCTGCTGCACAGTAAAAAATACTGGGCCCAAATAAACAGTTCCAGAAACCACAATTTCCAACATAGAATCCACTGTAGAAAATTGGCTAAGTGATGTCACTTTCCTGCGGCGGATCCGCGGCCAAACCCATGCTTGAGCCGCGGATCCGCGGCGGAACAGTCGAATCACGTGGTCGAATTTCTTCAGTATTCCTAAAAAACCCTGCTTGATTTTTTGGTATGGTCAAAATGACATTTGGACCAGTTTGAAAATTAACAGAAATTTTAATATATGAAAATTGTAGTTTTTGAAAATCCGTTCGATCGATCTTTTAAACGTGTTAGCACAAGTTAGTAAAGCAAAATGGTGAGGCTCTGATACCACTGTAAGTCTACGTTAGCGCTCCGGCCGTCTACAGACGCCAAATGCGGAACAAAAACTTTTTAACTGGTGCTATCGTATAGTTTAACCCGGATCTGCCATTATTGCTAAACTAACAAACTTAAAGAGTGTAGAAAGGTTATACCGAACGATCCGAGTCCTTCGTTCTTTAACCATCATCCCACGCTCTGTTGCGGCTGCTCCGATCTCGTCAATCTCCGATCTGCTCGTCCAGGTGGCACCACATCAACGATTCTTTAAACGGGCTCTCGCCTCTGACTTGAGGCAACTCGGTCGTCAAGTTTGCTAAAAGAGACGACCAAGAATGATGTAGAGAATGAGTGGAATACTTTGTCTCGCTTCGTCCAAAGCCGTGGACGATCGGTTAATGAAGTTGCCGATGGAAATGAAATGGAACAAGAAATGAACTATGAAATTTCCATGCATCCAAAACTTTGGTCTTTTCTTTTTAACAACCATAATCTTTTCAAGTGAGTGAGTGGAGGAGGAGAGAGAGAGCCGGCCACTTTAAAGGAGGGGGGGTGAGTGTAGGAACCAAGTGATGACCATAACACAAAGCTTATCATGAAGAAGAAAAGATCTTAACAAAAACAAAATGCATTAAAGTAAACCATGACTCACTTAAACCTAGTCATCATATAATAAATGCAATCAAAGGTTCATCAACCTAGTCACCATCCTAGAAACTTCTAGAACCTTCTAGAAGTATGACTCACCCTCATCCAAGAAAAGATAAATCCGTCTTTAACCGAATGTTAAAAGACGGCTGATAGAAAACTGGAAACTGGCAACTTCCAAAAGTGATCCTGAAACAACTTTCAGGATAACCCCGTATCTGTATAAATATACCCGCATTTGTATTACGACCGAATACAAATGCAACTGAGACAAAGATATTATATCTACTCAATATAATACTCGGATCTGGCTTAAACCAAAGCCGACCAGTATCATCTGCCCGAAAAATAACACGTGCATAAACGCACGTGCATTTTCCGAACCCTGCCATAAAACCATACGGCCTCTACAACGTTTCGCCCGAACTTGGGAAACTGTCTGTGGGGGACTCTAATGACTCGTCAGTACCCTGGCAGTGGGTTTAACCATAAACCGTTAGCGGCACTAGCTATGCGTAACGGCTGCCCATGGACTGACCTTAAGGGAGGCCGATGAGCGAACTCATCCGGAAACCCTACTGAGCCTAACAGTGACAATGTATATACAGTCCGGTCCGTTCGTCTATGAGTATCGCATATCTGCCTAGGGGGCTAGTAACGTCAGACCCCCAATGGTAGTATAAGTCGTGTCGGAGTGTAGCCCAATAACACCCTGAGATACTACTGGAGTACCTACCGGTAAATCTCCTGCCATGGCCATGGACTTTGTGTAATGGCTCTCCTAGACACAGCACGACCTCGCCCCCAATACCGGGAGAGACGAATCCCCTGCCGATCCGCTCACGTGCCTCCATATGGCTCGGGACTGTACCCAAAAGCTACCTGTTTGCACGACTCCTTTGAGCCGTGGTACGGTAGAAATCAAAGCACAGTGGGAACTCACACGAGACAAATGACGACCTCAGGTCGATGAACTAACCTGTACACATTGTTAGTTATGTATATGCCCTAGAGGCCATTGTTGTACATATGATGTATATTATAATGGATGCTTGGTTATATATAGAGATGACTTTCTTGCTCGTCATGATAGTATGCTATTTGGTTTCACTTTATCTTAACATGTTGACTTGTATTGGTTTACTGTTTTACTCTCACATGTTGATAAAGCCCTTAGGACTTGTACTCGACTACTGGGACTATGATGAGATCATACTAGTGGGGCCGCGGTAGTCGATGAGTACATCCTATAACTGTTCCTAGTCGAGGGTATATCGAGACAGGGCATCGATACACCAGAGTAGACTAGCGTATACGCATCTTGACCCATATGATGGGCGATGGATGATCCCATATCCATCGATGTTAGACATCAGAGATGGTGTACGGGTGCTCAGTGGAGACTGGGTACACTGGACGGACTCGCCGAGAACTCCCAGATGGTGATATACCACACGTCAGATGGCAGTTCTCCGGTGACACTGGTACAGGGTAGTCTGTAGACCCGAGATCGTCATGGAGTCTTGTGTGATTCCCACTGTGCTTTGATTTCCACCTTACCACGTCCAAGAGGGCGTGCAAAACGGTGGCTTTTGGGTACAGTCCCGAATCACATGGAGGCAATGAGCGATAGGAGGGGATTCGTCTTTCCCGGTATAGGGAGTTGATGTTGTGCTGTGTTCGATTGGCTATAACTGGAAGTCCCTGGCCAGGGCTGATATGGAGATTTACTGGTAAGTGTTACTAATAGTTTCTCGACCCGTTATGAGCCATACATCGACACGACTTATCGGTTACTGGGGTCTGACGTATACCACCCCTAGACTTGATATGCGACATATCAGACGAACAGACCGGACTGTACGGGAGTGTTACTGGTTGGATTCACAGGAGAACGCACAGGCTAGCTTGTTGATCTTCTGATCGCTCAATATCTGGGTGGCTGTTACGTTTAGCTGACCGCTTGCAGCTTGTGGGTGTTTGATATGATCATCACCTGCTACCGGCGTATTGACGATTCTTTAGAGTCCTACACAGAGGTTTCTTGGCTCAGGCGAAACGGAGTAGTGGCGCATATGTGATATGCGCAGGAACGAGAATAATGCGATATGGGATACCGTATTATATTCTCGCGATATATGGATATGAACCGGGTCATCGGATCAAGTGTTGATTCGATGAATCGGTACATGATATATTAGTCGGTAATATTCGATATAGCCGGATCGTCGAATCAAGTGTTAATTCGATGATTTAATGTATAATAATATATATGATATATTGTATTACATTATCTAATATTGGCTCGCTTTATTATTTCATTTTCTCAGTGGATGATACATTGATATATATGCGATATATGTTAATTGTATTATTTTCTTTTGTTGCAAATATATAATATATATGTGATATATATTATTGTGACATGTTATGATTAATTGTTAAACATGTTTAAGGATGATTAATTGAGATTAGAGTTTAATTTGGGTTAGATGTTTCATGCATCTTCTAGAAGGTTTCTTCTTTTGTCATTCTTAAGATATTTTCTTTAACTCAACTAAACCCTAACTCTAGTTATTTCTCTACAAAATCCTAGCCACTCATCCTTGACCATGGTTTACAATTCAATCATATGATTATATTCTATTCATCACAAAAGAAAAAGGATTATTCTTTTTCCATTATCTTCTTCTTCTCTCTTGAAAGAAAAGCTTGCAAGATTTTCTTAAGTGATGAAATAATATGAGAAAATGATATAAAAAGAAAGCAAAATTACTACTCTCTCATCCTCATCTCATCTAGCCCATGGGATTAGTGTGTTCTCTTCTTTAAGAGTGAGAAAGCTTGAGTCGTAGCAATTTCAAGGTAGATCATCGGAGATTTGGAATACGACAAGCTAGAATGGATCGTTCGAGTCGTGGAGCCTCTCATGAGTCCGGGAGATCGTGGATCGCGGCAAAGGGACTTCTACTCGGAGCTTGTGAAGTGAAGGAGCGGACTACAAAGGTTGTAATCCCTCACACTTAGATAAAAGTTATCATCTTGCATGTTTAAACCTAATAATCTAGCAAAGATCCCGGCTTTGGGTTGTTCGGCACGTCTAAATTTTAATCCGGGCATGTTTGATGCCTTTTGAACCTTCACAAGAGTGCCTAGGAACCCTACAGTGGTATCAGAGACTAGCTAGAGCATTAGGCGATGTGTTTACGAAGTTAAAACTCCGATCGAACCCGAAACGACGAAACTTGACCCCTCTCTAGAAATTTTTTAATTTTTGGGATTTTTCTGAATTAAAAATATGTAAAAAAATCAGCAGGGAATTCTAAGAAATACCATGAAACACGTGCCCACAATTCCACCAACTGAGCGCGGAACCGCGGCAGGAACATGGTTCTCGCGGCGGTTCCGCGGCGGAATAGTAGGATTGGGACACGTGGCTTCATGGTATAGACCGTAGGTACTTGCTGACTATTCTGGGTATTTTTAATCTGTTTCAGGTGTTTAAAATTCTGGGGTTTGTTTTGTAATAGTAGACTCGATCGGAATATTTAAATTCGTATTTCTTTCCGGATATTTAGAAACTGTTAAACTATTTGAACGGATATCATTAACTTACTGTTTCCTGGTACGGCAAATTTTCAAGTGTTGAAATTTATTCGGGTTTAAATCTTTCGGAAAAATTGTACAAGTTAAGCGGTGGACCCTCTAGAAGACAACAAACCTTAACTCGATTATGTGACCGTCTTGAACTGCCTTTTGAACCTTCGGGTTTGGGGGAGTACGGCGTGCCACATGTGAGGCGTTGGCTTGACCCTTCTACGGCTGGATCACCGGTACTGTGATATATTCTGGGATTATTTGAAACCCGCTCAAGTGTTGAGTAGTTTAGGAAATTTTAGGTGTTTGATTATCTGTTCGAAAAGTTTAATACTGTTTATTTATCTGGAATGTGATACAATATGTGGAATTCATAGAGTTAGGTATGAAATACGAAGTATGTGATATTTCGGATTTATGATGTCTAAAGTGATTGTGGATTCCAAATATTGTAGTTTTACACTTTCTTTTCTGTGACCGTAAGTGTAATATGTGATATCGCCGGTTTCGTTGCTATATGTCAACGACAATTGGGATGCGCATATTTACTTACGTTGATGATATGAGATATTATGTGTTGCTGTGATATGTTATATTGGATCGTCGCGTTCAGAATAGCCGGGGGTTTTATGTGACATGAGGGTTTTTATTTTCATTCATGTAAAATTCATTTGTAATGTAATATTCTTTTATTTGGGGCACTTCCAGGTTGCGGTTGATGTCACCAGTGTATATTATTTACTTTTCCGCATTAGGTAGACCCAAGGAGGGGAGCACAAGTAACCGGGTTCTAGGGTCCAGTGGGAGGCCATCTCGAGGAGTCGAGACCGGGTCTCCTAACCCTAGAATTGGCAGTGTTACTTGCCGCTCTCATAGGGGTCTTGGGATGTGGGTTTGGCTATTCGTCGCGACCGTGGAATCCGTGTTTTATACAGGCTCGTATTGAAAACACGGACGTCCTAGTATATCCAATATTTCATATATGTTCTTCTGCTGCAATGTTCTGTGATGAGATCATATTACTGCCTGAGACGAATGCTTATACTATATATATATGCTGATATATAAATATTACTGCTTTCGTTTCTTCTGTGATGCTTAGGAAGCATAAGCTGATGGGATTTTTATTAATGAGATTAATAAAAGAAAAGAAACCTAAAGATGTTGTAGAATCAAAACTTTATAAAAAGGGTAGCTACAGTTTTACTTTGCACAGCGATATATACGATATATCCTGCACCTTATTCGATGAGGAAAGGACCGAGATCCCTTCACCGGGAGTGACTCCTTTAGCAAAACTGGCAGATGCTACAAAACGCGGTTTGTCTTTTGATTGCTTTTAGTGTTTTTGCTTTGCACAGCGGTATATATGATATATCCTGCACCTTATTCGATGAGGAAAGGGCCGACGATCCCTTCACCGGGAGTGACCCCTTTAGCGAAATTAAGAAAAGCCTAAAAAACACTCCTTTTCAAAAATACATGATTCTACGACGATATCAAGTTCATTACGCTCAGGGTTTTCTGAAAAACCTGCGTAGCCCTCCGTCATTTCAGATAAGTGCTACTTAGTATTCGTGCTGCGGTAGTTTGGCATTCGTCAAGGCGTAGTGTACGGTAGCTAACTAGTATTTATCTGTTTATGCATATGATGTAGATTGGATTAGGGTATTCGTACGGCGTTGTTTGGCATTCGTCAAGGGTCGTGCGGGTGGGTTTAATTCAATCAAGAAATGTACGGGTTGAACTTGACTAGTGGACTATGGGTTGTTTGGCATTCGTCAAGGTCATAGAACACTAGAGGTAAAAAATATTATCGGGAATTTCAAGCGTTGAAATTTGCAATGAGATTGCATACCTCCTATGAGATAGTTGGATCCCGATACCCACTGCGAGTAAGAGTTACTCCTGGGAGAGTTTTACACAGGACAATTAGTCATTCAAGTAGGTGTCTAGAAAAGTGTTAACGGGGTTACGCCTCTGGGAAAACGAGGTTTACTTTAATTAGGTCCGTGCGAAAGCACGGGGAACCTCCCTCAAAGTACCGACACTGATCTGGCTGAAAGATTGACGAAGTTGTAGGGTGTAATTAATCCCGGCTAATCTTACCTTTTAGGGTTTTAAGGTAGATTTGATAAAAACAGTGGGAGACATCCTGATTAGATAAGATAATAACCAATCTAATCTTGCAAGAGCATACGCTAAAGTGTTTTCTTCTCTCTCTCTCCAGGTAGCGACCATGTCAGGCCATAATCAAGATAATAATATTGATGTATTGACTGAACCCGATTATTGTACTAAGCAAGGGAACGTTGGACCCGTTCTTTCTTATAAGAGTTATAAGACTGAACAGGAAACAGGAGAATATCTGGATTCTCACGCCGCCCAAAAGAACATGCATGTTGATGCATCTTCTTCGGGTGTGTTTGTTATTGAGAACTGTTTCTCAGTTCACCCTACGTCCTGGGTATTAGATACCGGATCAGGATCCCACATATGCAAACAGTTGCATGGGCTACGTAAAGGTAGAGAACTGGGAAAAGATGATCATTCCGTTCTAGTAGGGAACGGTGCAAATGTTGCAGCCAAAGCAGTTTGCGAATATCACCTTGTATTGCCGAGTCGTAATACACTGATTCTAAATGAGTGCTATTATATACCGAACATGATGTGCAACATTATATCAGTTTCTTTATTAAGTAAAGAAGGATATAATTTTGTAGTAAAGGATAATGTTATGAACATATTCCTAGATCAAAAGTTGATTGCATCAGGCTCGTTACATAATGGCATATTCATTCTAAATCAGAATACAGTCCTGAATATACAAAACACACACAAGAGGAAAAGTTCAGATATGAACGAATCCTTCTTGTGGCATTGTAGACTTGGTCATATCAATGCGACACGACTGGCTAAGTTACATAGAGATGGTTATTTGAATCCGTTCGAATTATCATCTTATGATACTTGCCATTCATGTCTCAAAGGAAAAATGACCAAAGCTCCGTTTAGTGGACACGGAGAAAGAGTTACCGAACTCTTAGGACTGATACATAGTGATGTATGCGGTCCCATGTCTACGCATGCCAGGAACGGTTTTTCCTACTTCATTACATTCACTGACGATCTCTCTAGATACGGACATGTGTTTTTGATGAAACACAAGTCTGAAGCTTTTGAGAAATTCAGAGAATATAAGCACGAAGTAGAGAATCAAACAGGAAAAAGTATTAAGATCCTTCGATCTGATCGAGGAGGAGAATACTTGAGCAATAAGTTCCAAGATTATCTAAAAGAGAATGGGATTCTCTCTCAGTTTACTCCACCTTATACACCACAGCACAACGATGTATCGGAACGAAGGAATCGCACCCTATTAGATATGGTGCGTTCAATGATGAGTACAGCTGAGTTACCTATTTCCTTCTGGGGGTATGCGCTTGAGACAGCCATACACCTATTGAATATGGTTCCTACCAAATCAGTGCCTACCACTCCATATGAAATATGGAAAGGGAAGAGACCATCTCTTAAGTATATTAAGATATGGGGTTGTCCAGCCTATGTCAAAAGACAAAATCCGGACAAACTCGAGGCAAGATCTGTCTTATGTAAGTTTGTAGGATATCCCAAAAACTCACAAGGGTATATCTTCTACCACCCCGAGGAACAAAAGGTGTTTGTTTCTCGACATGCTACTTTCTTAGAAAAAGGTTTTCTTATGAAACAGAATAGCAGCATTGAGGTAGAACTGGAAGAGGTTCCAGCAGAACAAACTACAACAGATGATTTAGTGGAACCAGAGGATTCAGTAGTACCCGACGAACCTCAGCCTCTCCGCCGATCTAGTAGGGTTTCTCGTCCACCTGAGAGATACTACGGTTTTCTCATTGATGGTGGAAGCGAGGATTGCATCATGGATGATGATGACCCGACTAGTTTCGAGCAGGCCATCACGAGTGGTGACTCTGTGAAATGGCTGGATGCAATGCGATCTGAGATGGAATCCATGTACACCAACAAAGTATGGACTTTGGAAAATGCTCCTGAAGGGGTAAAACCCATTGGGAGCAAGTGGATCTTTAAAAAGAAATTTGGTGTAGATGGAAAAGTTGAGACTTTCAAAGCTAGACTTGTAGCAAAAGGTTTTCGTCAAAGACCAGGTGTGGACTATGACGAAACCTTTTCTCCAGTGGCTATGCTTAAGTCCATCCGGATCTTACTTGCCATTGCTGCATACCATGACTACGAAATCTGGCAAATGGATGTTAAGACCGCCTTTCTAAACGGTGATTTAGAAGAGAGCGTGTACATGACTCAGCCAGAGGGCTTCGTAGATAGTGGGAGCAGCGGAAAGGTGTGCAAGCTGCTTAAATCCATTTATGGGTTAAAGCAAGCATCGCGGAGTTGGAACATCTGTTTTGATGTTGTAGTCAAAGAGTTTGACTTCATCAAAAATATAGATGAACCTTGTATCTATAAGAAGGTAGCAGAGGGTAAGGTTGTCTTCCTCGTATTGTACGTGGATGACATACTCTTGATAGGAAATGATATTCCTATGCTGCAGTCAGTCAAGCTCTTCTTATCACAGAGATTCTCAATGAAAGATCTAGGTGATGCCTCCTGCATATTGGGAATCATGATCTATAGAGATAGATCCAAACGGATACTGGGATTGTCCCAATCCAGGTACATTGACACCATACTAAAGAGGTTTAGTATGGAAGAATCCAAGCGTGGGAACCAACCCACGATCTCTGGACTCACTCTCTCCAAAGAGATGTCTCCCAAGACTGATTTGGAGAGAGCTCGCATGCAAGGGATACCCTATGCTTCGGCAGTAGGCTCTATCATGTATGTGATGCTATGTACCAGACCCGATGTAGCATACTCACTAAGTGTAGTGAGTCGGTATCAAGCAGATCCTGGAGAGAGTCACTGGACAGCTGTGAAGAACATTCTCAAGTACTTGCGAAGGACTAAGGAGATGTTCTTGGTGTATGGTAACGGAGAACTCCAGGTGGAGTCCTTTACCGATTCCAGCTTCCAAAATGATAAGGACGAATCTAAGTCGCATTCGGGTTTTGTCTTTACCCTCAATGGAGGGGCGGTATGTTGGAAGAGTTCCAAACAGGATACCGTTGCAGACTCGACGATGGAGGCTGAATACATCGCTGCCAACGATGCTGCCAAAGAGGCTGTCTGGATCAAGAAGTTCATTAGTGAACTTGGTGTGGTTCCATCCATTGAGCATCCAATACCTCTGTATTGCGATAACAATGGAGCTGTGGCGTTAGCCAAGGAACCCAGGTCCCATCAAAAGTCCAGACATATTCTGAGGCGGTATCACCTGATCAGGGAGATAGTTGATCGCCGGGAGATCGAGGTCAGGAGAGTAGATACAAAGGACAACACTGCGGATCCATTCACGAAGGCTATTCCCCAGATACAGTTTGAGAGATTATTCGGGATGCTGGGTATGAGATACTACAGCAGCTGGCCTTAGTGCAAGTGAGAGATTGTTAGTTATGTATATGCCCTAGAGGCCATTGTTGTACATATGATGTATATTATAATGGATGCTTGGTTATATATAGAGATGACTTTCTTGCTCGTCATGATAGTATGCTATTTGGTTTCACTTTATCTTAACATGTTGACTTGTATTGGTTTACTGTTTTACTCTCACATGTTGATAAAGCCCTTAGGACTTGTACTCGACTACTGGGACTATGATGAGATCATACTAGTGGGGCCGCGGTAGTCGATGAGTACATCCTATAACTGTTCCTAGTCGAGGGTATATCGAGACAGGGCATCGATACACCAGAGTAGACTAGCGTATACGCATCTTGACCCATATGATGGGCGATGGATGATCCCATATCCATCGATGTTAGACATCAGAGATGGTGTACGGGTGCTCAGTGGAGACTGGGTACACTGGACGGACTCGCCGAGAACTCCCAGATGGTGATATACCACACGTCAGATGGCAGTTCTCCGGTGACACTGGTACATGGTAGTCTGTAGACCCGAGATCGTCATGGAGTCTTGTGTGATTCCCACTGTGCTTTGATTTCCACCTTACCACGTCCAAGAGGGCGTGCAAAACGGTGGCTTTTGGGTACAGTCCCGAATCACATGGAGGCAATGAGCGATAGGAGGGGATTCGTCTCTGCCGGTATAGGGAGTTGATGTTGTGCTGTGTTCGATTGGCTATAACTGGAAGTCCCTGGCCAGGGCTGATATGGAGATTTACTGGTAAGTGTTACTAGTAGTTTCTCGACCCGTTATGAGCCATACATCGACACTACTTATCGGTTACTGGGGTCTGACGTATACCACCCCTAGACTTGATATGCGACATATCAGACGAACAGACCGGACTGTACGGGAGCGTTACTGGTTGGATTCACAGGAGAACGCACAGGCTAGCTTGTTGATCTTCTGATCGCTCAATACCTGGGTGGCTGTTACGTTTAGCTGACCGCTTGCAGCTTGTGGGTGTTTGATATGATCATCACCTGCTACCGGCGTATTGACGATTCTTTAGAGTCCTACACAGAGGTTTCTTGGCTCAGGCGAAACGGAGTAGTGGAGCATATGTGATATGCGCAGGAACGAGAATAATGCGATATGGGATACCGTATTATATTCTCGCGATATATGGATATGAACCGGGTCATCGGATCAAGTGTTGATTCGATGAATCGGTACATGATATATTAGTCGGTAATATTCGATACAGCCGGATCGTCGAATCAAGTGTTGATTCGATGATTTAATGTATAATAATATATATGATATATTGTATTACATTATCTAATATTGGCTCGCTTTATTATTTCATTTTCTCAGTGGATGATACATTGATATATATGCGATATATGTTAATTGTATTATTTTCTTTTGTTGCAAATATATAATATATATGTGATATATATTATTGTGACATGTTATGATTAATTGTTAAACATGTTTAAGGATGATTAATTGAGATTAGAGTTTAATTTGGGTTAGATGTTTCATGCATCTTCTAGAAGGTTTCTTCTTTTGTCATTCTTAAGATATTTTCTTTAACTCAACTAAACCCTAACTCTAGTTATTTCTCTACAAAATCCTAGCCACTCATCCTTGACCATGGTTTACAATTCAATCATATGATTATATTCTATTCATCACAAAAGAAAAAGGATTATTCTTTTTCCATTATCTTCTTCTTCTCTCTTGAAAGAAAAGCTTGCTAGATTTTCTTAAGTGATGAAATAATATGAGAAAATGATATAAAAAGAAAGCAAAATTACTACTCTCTCATCCTCATCTCATCTAGCCCATGGGATTAGTGTGTTCTCTTCTTTAAGAGTGAGAAATCTTGAGTCGTAGCAACTTCAAGGTAGATCATCGGAGATTTGGAATACGACAAGCTAGAATGGATCGTTCGAGTCGTGGAGCCTCTCATGAGTCCGGGAGATCGTGGATCGCGGCAAAGGGACTTCTACTCGGAGCTTGTGAAGTGAAGGAGCGGACTACAAAGGTTGTAATCCCTCACACTTAGATAAAAGTTATCATCTTGCATGTTTTAACCTAATAATCTAGCAAAGATCCCGGCTTTGGGTTGTTCGGCACGTCTAAATTTTAATCCGGGCATGTTTGATGCCTTTTGAACCTTCACAAGAGTGCCTAGGAACCCTACACACATGTCACCAGGGAACTGCTATCTGACGATAGATATAGTACTAACTAGCAGATTCCCGGCGAGTCCTGTCCGGTGTATTCATAACCCAATGAGCACATGTATACATCTTAGGCGATCCAACTGACACCAGTGGCTTGTGAGACCGGCCACCGCCCCTCGTCGGGGTCTCGACTGTACACACTAGTCTACTCCGGAGTATCGATGCCCTGTCTCGAAACTCCCACGACTAGGGACCACAATTAAGGATATGCGTATAAACCGTCCAACTCTCACGTATATGATCGCCATCATACTGTTGGTGGTAAAGCAAGATCCTAAGGGCTCTATCAAAGTGTAACATGTAATCAGTCACCTGAACATGTACACGACTGATAAAGCCAAACCAGATAGCATACTATCATCTCGAGTAAGACTGTCCTACCGGTATAGGTCCTCCGCAATCATTGCAATCACGTACCTGCGATCCAATAATTGACTATGAGGGCACTATCTCCAACAGTAATGGCTGTTTATGGGTTGACACAGGCTATGACGAGGGTTGACTTTCTACCATCTGGAAGATCAATTGTGATATTGTTCTAGACTCGCCACAGTTTTAATAAAAATTGATTTTTTCAGAAAAACAGTAGTGGGAGTATGGTAGAACTGGAAGTGATTCCAGAACCGCAAACGATTACTTAAAATTTTATAAGAACCTAAACATTCAATCTGATTTGACATTCCTTTAGCCACTCCGCAGATATGGTGGGTAAGCTCAGGCACCCGAGAGGTACTCCGGTAGTCTCAAGGACGGTGACATGGAGGTTCTTGTTTACCCAGACTTGCCATTGCTGTTGTTCCAGACTATGAGACCCGACAGGAGGATGAGTATAGCGTCGTTCTGAACTGGCTTTAGAAGCTTACGTGTATATGACTCTGCCAGAGGGTTGTCGTAGTCAGTAGGAGCAGTGGAAGCATAGTGAACAAAGAGGCTTATGTTTATTTATAGACTAAAGCGGCAATAGCGGAGATAGATCATCTGATTCTGATGTGACAGTCATGGGTTTGACTTCATCAGAATAGGAGATGGATCTGTTAAGAAGATAGTAGGGTGTGATGTCCTGGTATTTGGATGACATACATAGAGTATGAAGTGAAGTTCCTATACTACAATCGGTTATAATTTGGTTGTCACACAGTGGTTTCTCCACATAGGATATGGATATTATATCCGATATTCTGGTTACTAGATCTATGGTTTTAGATCTAGATTTGGGTAGTTTCCTAATCAGGGTACTTAGACAACATTCTAAATGTATTTAGAATGGACGACTCCAGACATGGTAGTGTACCTGCAGGTGATGGAGTCACCCTCTCTAAAGGTGTCTTACGGACTAAAGGGGTGAGGGATGTGCATGATTGGCAGATTACTTGCTTAGGCAATTGAGTCGGTCATGAGATGTCAAGTACCACACCAGATATTGTTTTTGCACGAAATGCAATAAGTTAATATTGATCCAATCCTGGAGAAAAGATCGGAAGCAGTTTTAAAACATAAGTGGATGTTCTAGGGATCTGATAACGGCAGCCTCTTTCAGGAGACGGTTATCATTCCAGGCTTCCAAGGTGACATGGATGACAGGGTGGCTGTCAGAGTTATAGTTTTCCCTCTGACGAGGGGCAATAATTTGGACAGATGGTCCAAGGGGATACTGAGGGAGGCATGGCGCAGGATACTGATTAAGTTCAGTTGACGATACAGTCTAAGAAGTTTGGATTTGGAGTTCATTTATGAGCTAGGTCCCATCAAATATCCAGACATATTCTGAGACAGGTATTACTCATTTCGGAAGATGGCTTTCTCCGCGAACTTGAGATAAAGAAAGAAACATCAGAGCGGATCCACTCACTGAGGCTATTCCTCGAACGCATTAGTTTCGCAAACGGGTTTTGTGAAACTGATTAGTAGAGGAGTTGGGTGTTCGGTATCACACGGGCTGTGAGTATGCGACATCGCAATAATTAGCCTTGAGTGCAAGTGGGAGATTGTTGGAGATAGTGCCCTCAGAATCAATTATTGTATCACAGGCACGTGATTGCAATGATTGAGGGAGGACCTATGCCGGAAGGACAGTCTTACTCAAGATGATAGTATGTTATCTGGTTTATCTTTATCATCGTGTACTGCTTTAGGTGACCTTAGAGGTCACTATTGCACGTTGATAGAGCCCTTAAGATTCTTGCTTGACGGCCAGCAGTATGATGGCGATCATATACGTGGGAGCTGGGGTCTAAGCACATCCTTAAAAGGTCCCTAGTCGTGGGAGTTTTCGAGACAGGGCATCGATACTCCAGAGTAGACTAGTGTATACAGTCGAGACCCCGACGAGGGGAGGTGGCCGGTCTTACAAGCCACTGGTGTCAGTTGGTTCACCTAAGATGTATACATGTGCTCATTGGGTTATGAGTACACCGGACATGACTCGCCGGAAACATGCTAATTGGTCTTATACCTGACGTCGGATAGCAGTTCCCTGGTGACATGTGTACAGGTTAGTTCATCGACCTGAGATCGTCATTTGTCTCGTGTGAGTTCCCACTGTACTTTGATTACTACCCTACCATGGCTCAAAGGAGTCGTGCAAACAGGTTTTAGTTGGGTACAGTCCCGAGCCACATGGAGGCAGTGAGCGGATCTGCAGGGGTTCGTCTCTCCCGGTATTGGGGGTGAGGTCGCGCTGTGTCTAGGAGAGCCATTACACGAAATCCTTGGCCAAGGCAGAAGATTTACTGTTAGGTATTCCAGTAGTATCTCAGGGTGTTCTGGGTTACACTCCGACACGACTTGTACTGCTTTTGGGGGTCTAACTTTTACCAACCCCTAGGCCCGCCATGCGATGCTCATAGACGAACGGAACAGACTGTACGGATATTGTCACTGACAGGCTCAGTAGGATGTCAGGATGAGTTCGCTCATCGATGTCCCTTTTGGTCAATATCTGGTATCCCGTTACGTATGGCTAATACCTCTGACGTGCTAGTGGTTAAATCCACAGCCAAAGTATTGACGAGTCTTTAGAGTCCCCCACAGACATGTTGGGGTAAAAATTTACACCCCGGTTGATCGAGTCAAAGTCAAGGTCAACCCCCAAGCTAGGTGGGCCCAAGCCCAGGTCAAGCGGGCCCATGCCCGGCCAGCCTCCTCCATGCCAAAATATAGATCATGTAATAAATAATTTTTATGTAATTTTTTATACATGAATGCATGCAAAATGGGCATAAAGCCAATATTTTGTAAGCCCATGGCTTATATGCAAAAAGAAATGACACATGAGCCATGTGATGGCTAAAATGCCATTTTGTGAAGCCCAGGGGGCTATATGTAAATATGTAAGCCTATAAAAGGCAACATGATGATGAATAATAGAACACTTTCATTCTCTCAAAAAAAAACTAGGGTTTGTATTTCTTTCTCTTTTCTGAAGGTCTCAAACCTTCTTCTTTCTTTTGAATTAAATCAAAAGTTTTACTCTTCCTTTTCAAAAACAAGATAGTTTTTCACCACCAAACCCACAAAGGGGAACTTGGATCTGTCTTTAGATCCCAAAAAGGAGAGATTTTGAGATCTCACATCTCTTGATCTTCAAGATCCAGCTAACAGAGGAGGAGGAAGAAGAACCCCTTCCATAACCCCAAAAACACACTTAGGAGTCCAACTCCACTCTGATTTCTCTTCCGAGAATCTTTTTAGGCTAAAAGCCACTTTTCCTCGCCGACGCTCAAGCGCAGAGCGCCCACGTGCCGACACGTGGCGCGCGTGCGCTCAAGCGCAGAGCGCCCCCGTGCCGCCACGTGGCGCGCTTGCGCTTAAGCGCATAACGCTCTGGCGCAAATCGCCCCCGTGCCAACACGTGGCGCACTTGCACTCAAGCGCACAACGCTCTGGCGGAAGTCGCCCCCGTGCCGACACGTGGCGCACTTGCGTTCAAGCGCCCAGCGCTCAAGCGCAAGTCGCCCCCGTGCCGACACGTGGCGCACTTGCGCTCGAGCGTCAGGCGCTGATGCGCAAAGTGCCCACATGCCGACACGTGGCGTGCTTGCGCTACATCGCCATACGCTCAAGCGCAAAGCGTCCACATGCCGACACGTGGCATGCTAGTGCCTGAGCGCACAGCGCCCAAGGCGCTGGCCCCACGCATCCTTTGGATGCCTTTCCCCCCTCTTTCTTTTATATATATATATATACATATATACATTTATATATATATACATATATACATTTATACATATATATATATACACGCACACATATGCATACATATGTGCACACACACACACACCACGACACTGTCCCTGTTAGAAAAAAAATTCTAACGGGGCGCTGCTCTGCACCCCGCAAGGGGGCTGCTAGCCCCCTTGACCCCCAGCTCGCTATCCGGGTAGCGGGACCCCCGTAAAAACTCTGTGGGGCCCCCGATATATCCAAAGCCCTTTCAAAACACAACACTACACATTGAGTTCGCATGACCAGTTTAACCCGTCAATCGGAGGTTCGCTCACTCCAAAGGCGAGGGGTAATTAACGGCAGCTTAGTCCGCGGCTGCCGGAGATTCGGATCCCCACAATCATTAAACCCCAGCCTACCTTAGGCAGGGGGAATCTGTAATGCGCCTGACCAGCGCGCGCGTATTCCCATCTCAATGGGATGACGAAAAACACCCTTCAAGACAGTTTCTCAAGTTTCGGGCGAAACGCTGTAGAGGCCGTATGAATATATGGCAGGGTTCGATCATATACGTGCGGTATTGCACGGATCATGATCGGACGGATAATACTAGCGGGCTTTGGTTTAAGCCGGATCCTAGTATTGTGCAGTGTAGATTTTATCTCATTGCATTTGTATTCGGTCGGAATACAAATGCGGGTATGTATATACAGTCGCGGGATTTTCCTGTAATTTATTACGGGATCGTTTTTTTGGAGTTGCCAGTTTGCTTTCCGTTTCGGCCATTTTCCTTTCTATCTTTCTTTGGCTAATAATTGGTGTGGAGGGGGTTATTTGCAATTGTGCATTTTATTATGGAGAAGACTTTTTGTGATGATAGCTTCATGATGGTTCGACCATCATTTGACTTCCTTTGTTAATCATTGCTTGCTTTATGGTGATGGGTCTTTGATGAGACTTTGGTGTGACCTTTTTGATGATGATCACTCATCATTCTCTCTTGCATTATTGATCCACCCCCTTGGACTTTTTCCTTCTCCCATTTTTTTTACATAGCCGGCCACACACAAAAGAGGAGAGGGGTGATTCATTTTTGGGTGTGGGAAATTATTCACTCTCATTTCATTCACTCAAAATTCCATACCTCATCTCCATAGTTCATTCCTCCACCCAAATGGCAACCTCACTAACCCCGTGAGACAAAACAGTTCTACACTTAGCCTACAACAATCTTGGACACGTCGGCTCGCCAACTTCGTGCCTGAGTTGCCTCGGTCCAGAGGTGGGAGCCCGTAAAAGAACCCGGCGATGTGGTGCCCTTTTCGACGAGGAGATGAAGACCGAAGATTCCGCGAGGAGATCGGGATGGAGGCCGAAGACCGAAGGGCACGGATCGCTCGGTATAGCTCTCTACCCCATTCTCTAGTTAGCTAGGAGTAGGTTAATGGACCGATCCGGGTTTTTAGTACGCGGTAGCGCCAGTTTTTAAAGTTAAAGAAAAGTATCGTTTCCGCATTTTGGCCTCGAGATGACGGCCGGGGCGTTGTCGTGGACTTACAGTGGGTAGGCAACTACCAGCCTGGGATGACCGAGCGGGGTAGCCGCTCGGATGCCTCTTGCGAGGGGTCCAATCCCTGGCTTCATGGGTAGGTAGCTACCAGCCGAAGATGACCGAGCAGGGTAGTTGCCCGGTTGCCCCTTGCGAGGGTTTTTGATCTCTGGGGTCGTGGGTAGGCAACTACCAGCCTGGGACGACCGAGGGGAGTAGCCGCTCGGATGCCTCTTGCAAGGGCTTCGATCCCTGGCGTCGTGGGTAGGGAGCTACCGGCCGAAGATGACCGAGCAAGGTAGCTGCCCGGTTGCCTCTTGCGAGGGCTTTGATCCTTCAGGACGGGGACTGAGCATGGTTACTGCCCGTGTGCCTCTTGGCGTGGACTTTGATCCCCGTCGGTTGTGGTAGGATGCTACCAGCCGGGGATAGCCGAGCAAGGACTCGACTGCCTCTGGGAGGACTTTGGTCCTTGGCGCGGGAGGGGCTGTAGAAGCCTACCAAGGACCCTTGACCGGGTAGGGTCATTGTCCGGTGCCTCTTGGCGAGGGCTTTTGTCCTGAAAGATAGCCGAGCGAGGGATCCTCGGGCTCGACCGCCTCTGGGAGGGCTTTTTGATCCTTGGTGTTGAGGTAGGGAAGCTACCCGCTAGGGATAACCGAGCGATGGTTGTGCTCGACTGCTTCTGGGAGGACTTTCTGATCCCTAGCGTTGCGGTAGGGAAGCTACCCGCCAGGGATAGCCGAGCGATGGTTGGGCCCGAGTGCCTCTGGGAGGACTTTCTGATCCCTGGCGTTGCGATAGGGGAGCTACCCGCCAGGGATGACCGAGCAGGGCAGCTTCTAGGTTGCCTCTTGGTGAGGGCTTTGGTCCCTGGCGTTGCGGCAGGGAAGCTACCCGCCAGGGGTGAACGAGCAGGGCAGCTGCTGGGTCGGATCTTCAAGAGGTTTCGCCTGACTATACATTTGGGGAACAGGAACGGTTAGCATGCACGTTGAATGCGGGGGGAGGTGAAGCGCCAGGGTCGCGTCGCTTCGATTACGCCAGAGAAGGCTTGACGATTGCCGCGTGTCAGTGACCTCTTGGGCGAAAGCGGGCGACTGTTGAGCTTCGCTGGGACGCAGTGGGCTACATAAGGCTGAATGTGTACTAGTCCTTCCTTCCTTCACAAACAAAAGATCGAGAATGCAAGACTTCCCGTTCACCATTCGTGACATCATCCACTTCGAAGATGTGTACCTATACGATCAGAACTGCACCGAGGACACGGTGTAGTTGGTGTATGGGGGCATCGAGGACCACTTCGGCCGGCTGTTCCCCCGACGTTCCTCCCTGCTGCAGTTGCTGATATACTCCATCTGGAGAGCGTCGCCGGGGCTTTACAACCCCATGTCCGAGCAGCTCTATGATGAGGCCGTGGGCAAGCTTTGGTCTCTGAGGTGCTTAGGCCTGATCTCCGCGAACCGGCTGGCTCACTCGGAGGCGATTTTCCGCGAGTGATACGATTTGAGGCTTGGGATTAACGCGCGCGGGGGGAACCGAGGGGAGAGGTTGGATCCCGCGAGGCCTCGGCTGGCGAAGATCTTTACCGAGTATCACGAGCAGTGCTCTCTGCACCCGCTTCCCCCACTGTTGTAATAATAATTTTTTCTTTTTGTATATACGGCTGAGGAGCCCATAATACCCTTTTTTTTTGAATAAATAAGAACTTTTCTACTTTCCTTGCAATGTTCTGTTGATCTTTATTAAATTGAAAATAGCCTTAGGGAGAGTTTACATTGCCCCAGAAGAAAAGTACAAGTTAATAGATGACCCTATCAGCGTGGCCCGAGCTTCATGGAGGCTTGCCGGTCTCCGTGCCTGGCGCCGGGTACGGGGAACTCCGGGCGCCGGACTGGTCCCCCGCGGAGGCAAGCATGATCTGGCCGATGGTCAGCTCGGCGAGAGGAGGACGCTGCTCCTGCTCGCGGTCGGCCTGTCGCTTATCCCTTAAGTAAGCGGCGAGGTACCCCGATCGGATGAGCTCCTCGATGTAGTCCCGGAGTTGCTTGCAATCCTTGGTGGCATGGGCCAGCGTCCGGTGGAAGGCGCAGTAAGGGCCCCGGGTCCGCTTTGAGGCCTGACGCGGGATTGGAGAGAACTTGAAGAACCCTTCGCCCCGGGCCTCCTCTAGTAACACTGCGAGGGAGACGTTAAGCGGGGTGTACTCCTGGAACTTCGGATGATAGGGCTGCTGACGCTCCGGCCTCTCCTCCCGAGCCCTTTTCTTCTGGTTGGGTTGTTCTGCCCAGGGGAGGTTCGCGTTCACCTCGGATTCTAGCTGAACCTCGTGCTCGGTCCACGCCTTGACCCCGGCCATGGTCTTAGGCCGTGCCAACGCAAAGGAGCGCAGCCACTCCTTGTGCCTTAGACCAGATCTGAGCGCCGTGATGACGGTCTTGTCCCGATGCTCAGGAACCTCGAGGAGGGCGTTGTAAAAGCGAGTGATGTAAGCCTTGAACGTCTCCTTGTCTCCACTCTTAATTGTGAAGAGGTAGTCGACAGTGCGCTTCTGCCGACGGTTCCCAACGAAGTGGCCGAGGAACTGAGTAGCCAAATCATCGAAGGTCGAGATTGAGCGAGGCTCGAGTCCTCGGAACCAGTCCCTGTTCCCCCAATCTGAGCAAGGCTCATTTGAATTTTGAAAATTCAAATTTTCTGAAGCAACGCTTCGAATTCCGTGCGTTGCGCAGTGCGCAAGCGGTCCACAGTGCGACACGTGTCTGCGCAGTTGCGCAAGCGCACCGCTGCGCGACACGTGTCTGCGCAGTTGCGCAAACACTGTTGCGCAAGTGCACACCTGCGCGACACGTGTCTGCGCAGTTGCGCAACCACTGTTGCGCAAGTGCACAGCTGCGCGACACGTGTCTGCGCAGTTGCGCAAGCACTGTTTGCGCAAGTGCGCAGCTGCGCGACACGTGTCATTCAGTGGGGAGTTGCGCAGAAACAGAATAAAAATTTAATAAAATCTTTTCTGTTCTTTCCAAAACCAGAAGATTTTCTTCTGCCTTTGGTTCAAAGATCCAATGGTGGGAAAATTCCCAAAAATCATTCAGGAAAGATCTTGTTAACAAATTCAACAAATTGGTGAGTACTATAAATAAGACCCCAGACCTGATTCGAAAGGCATCAACTTGAAGAATCAACTTCTGGCAAAAAAAAAGAAGAGAAAGAACTCTTGAAGATTAATCAAGAACACAAAAAAAGAGGTAAAAACTTCTTTTGGAAGAATAGAAAAACCTCTGAAGAACAGAGGATAAAAAAATGAATAATTCAATAAAAAGAAATAAATAGTGCCTTGCACTTGATATGAACCCTTGGTTCTGTGAAATCAGGGGAAACAAGAAGAAAAACTTGTTTTCCTTTGATCCAAATTCAGATCAAAAGTGCTATGCACTTTTGTTCTTGAATCTGGAAAATTCTTGGGGTTTTGCACAAATGCAACCCATTATTTAAAAGGGCCTGGCCCAAATCAAATTGCAAAATAATAGAAGGGCAGAGCCCTGTTTGGAAAATTCTTGAATTTCTGCAGAAATGCAACTCATTATTTAAAAGGGCCTGGCCCAAATCAAATTGCAAAATAATAGAAGGGCAGAGCCCTGTTTGGAAAATTCTTGAATTTCTGCAGAAATGCAACTCATTATTTAAAAGGGCCTGGCCCAAATCAAATTGCAAAATAATAAAGGGGCGGAGCCCTGTTTGGACTGATTCTTTTAGTCAGGCAGAGCCTAAAATAAATAAAAAATTTTGGACTTAACCCGATCCTGGCTGTAAGTCCTTAAATTAAATTGATTGAGCAAAATGGCTCTCCTAAACCAATTCACGACCGGTTCGAGGGTACATCTCCGAAATCCTTTGACATCCCTCGTTGTAATTCCTCAACGACGTCAAAGAGGTGACGGGTCCCAACGACCACACATCAATATCGGACCGAAACGTCCCTAAACTAATATCGGACCGAAACGTCCCTAAACTAATATCGGACCGGAACGTCCCTAAACTGGAATATGGACCATCACGTCCCTAAACTGGCACAATAGAGCCCAAATGCTCTTTTGTCGGACCTAAATGGTCCCGTTAAGTTGATCTTAGTCTAAAACTGGACTAACGTATCCTTAACAAATGTTTGATTCGATCTTAGCCTCAAAAATGGCTAACGTATCCTCTAAACAGACTTTAGTCCCAAATTGGACTATGAATCTCCCAAACTGGAACAATAGGGCCCAAACGCTCTTTTGCCGGATCTAAACGGTCCCGTCTAAGTTGATCTTAGCCCCAAATACGGTTAATGTGTCCTTAGATATTTAAATAAACAATAAAACTCCAAATCAACTTCGGTTCAAGGGTACATCTCTGAACTCCTCTGACGCCTGTCGTTGTAATCCCTCAACGACGTCAGTGAGGTGACGAGTCCCGACAGCCAGACAATTAAATCAATCATTACGTCAAGTCGATCTTAGTCCAAAACAGGACTAACGTACCCTTGACGAACGTTTAAGTTGATCTTAGCCGCAACGCGACTAATGTATCCTTAAACCAAAAAACACCAAACCCAAATCTAAGTAAATACGGATTTGGACTAATCCACGTCCTACGGGCGACGGCATCACTCAGTCTCCGTATACAATCCACGGGCAACCACGAACAAAACAAACACACACGACACGAAGTGAAATTTTGGAGAAGGAGAAAGTTGTTACCGCGATGCGGTAGCGTAATTAACTGCAGGGGCTTGCGCCTGCAGGGAAGAGCGTCCCCACAATCAAAAACCCCTCACCCTGAGGGGGAATCTGACGAAGTCTGCTACATCGGCCGCATCCGTCTAAACCTCCGATACACGGTGCCATAAATCAACTTGGCATCTTCGGAGAGGTGGACGGATCAAACCAAATAGCATCTGCCCCGAACCCCAGGCAACGGACGCGAAGTCCGGGCCGCCGTTCGGAGGGGAACAGATTCTGGCACGCCCGGTGGGACCTTTTCCTCTTTCCACTCCACACTTCGTGTGTCGTCTTCGCGAACCAATCGCGGTTTTGTTAAATGGTTGTCTTCGGATTTCAAGATGCTAAGATTTGGTCTTTTGTCTAGCGCAGAACTCAAGATTCAATGGCCTTCAACTGCACCAACTGCTCGAAATGCCACTGCAATGGACGCTCCACTTCACCAGGAGGTGTGACATATGGGCCCCAAGCGGCTTCCTTCCTTACTCTGCCGGTAGACCAGGTGACCCAGGCCACCACCGGCCTGTTTTTCGGGACCATGGTCCCACCTACAAGCTTCTCTATGCCGATATCCGCACCGGAAGCGAACAAGAAGTCGGTGTTCGACCGGCTCACTGCTACCACGACCCCTGTCAACGGGTCGCCCGCTACTAAACCGACAGCCTCCGTTTTCACCAGGCTAGGTCAGAACTATAAAGTGGCCGTCCCAAAGAGGGCAACGGCCGCTGCTTCGGGAGTCGATAAAGCGGCTTCTCCCATCAGAGAGTCGGTCTTCACAAGATTGACGGTTCCTACCCTTCCCCCAGCTGGTCAGAAGGCATCAGTCTTCGATAGGCTGACATCAGCAGTTACCCCACACTCAAACAGGGGGCAGCGAGAAACCATCTCGATTTCCGAGCCAGTCCCAACGGCTCGTCGTGCGCGACGTCGCCATTGGCAGCGAGTAAGGAAAGCAGGGGGCAACTCCCCCTCAGGGCTAACCCCACCTGCTCCAGTGGTGGAGGTCAATGCTGCTGTTCCAACTGGGAACAGCGTTGAATTGTTGAGGAAGGTGAGAAAGAACTCTCCGATTGCTACATTGATAAGATCTCCTCCGCCTATGGAAAAAGCCCCGGAGACAAAGCAGGAACAGCCCCCTCAGCGGCTGTCGTCAAAGATTTATAAAGTTTGGCGGAGGGTTCAAGACTCCGTGATTGACTCAGACCACTTTCGTCGCCAGAAGAGGGCAAAAGTGGAAAAGGACAAAAACCGCCCCATTAAACAGCAGGGGGCAACAAATGCTAGGATGCCCACTTCAACGGCTCCTTCAACCTCAATGGTCCACAAAAGGAAAAGGCCAGAGAAAGCTCCCGTGACGCTGGCAAAGTTTAAAAGCGGTGAACCCAAACGCCCCAAGTCAGGGGGCATAACGGTTCATACGGTCTATATGGCTTCTGGAAAGGAAGAAAGTCGTACTTCTACGGGTCACCGACCGCTTACCCGATCAGTGACCAAGGCCCAGGAGCAACAACAAAAGCTCCAGGAGATGATGACTACAATGGCTGCACTCACGGAGCCAAAGGAGAACCCTCGGACGTCCTTAGACGAACGCCAAGAGGAAGAGACCGACGCCGAGTTCCTCCGCCGAGTACTGGAAAAGAGAGACAAAGAGGCTGCTGAACAAGCAGTCAATATACAACGTATGGGCCTCCTCTTCCAGGACATGATAGGGATGATGATACAACCAGAGCCTCCGACTGAAGAACCCCCGATCGTCCTTGGGAATGATAGGGGAGAAACATCAAACCCTCAGCCCGTTCTATCAACGGCTAAAGAGGACACGATCTCTAAAACTGATCTGGACGAATATATAGCCCAGCAAATAAAGGTTCATCACGCGGCCGAAGCAGCCGGCCACGTCGTAAAAACGGGGCGACCGTATCCAGGCTGGTATGACCAAATCAAGTACCCGCCGGGCTACACAATTCCCAAGTTTCATGTCTACAAAGGGACCGGCAATCCCCATCAACATGTCGCCCAGTTCAGGGCGCTTTGCGGTAACACCGGCGGCGACGACAAGCTTCTGCTTCGCCAGTTCGTTGGAAGCCTATCAGATACGGCGTTCGAATGGTATTCCGAGCTCCCCAATGACTCTATTAAAACCTTTGCGGAGATGGAGCTGCTCTTCACCCAACGTTTTGCAAGTGCCAGTGAGCGTACTCCGATGACGGCGCTGATTAACGCCAGGGTAAAGCCCGGCGAGACGTGGGTCCAATACGCTATACGGTGGCGTAATCTATGGTCTAAGTGTGAACAGCGCATAGAAGAAGCCCCTGCGGTGGGAATGTTTGTTGGAACCCTTGATCCACAAGCAACCATTTCACGGTTTATGATGTTCTTCAAGCCGACTTCCTTTCAGGCTTTGATCGACAAATTGGCGCAGATGGACCAGATGGGCCATAAACCCCCTCTCCCGAAGCCGGACTCCCGAAACGATAAAGGAAAGGGAAAAGCGATCATCGTCGCTAATGCCCAACAACAACCGAACGATTCGAAGCCGGTTGCTCGTCCAAACAATACGCGCCCATACGTACCCCTTGAGGACAGGATGGGACGTGCTTACTCCTTCCCCCGTGATAAAACGAGGAGGCTATTCGAGCTGGCATTGCGCAACAGGCTCATAAATCTGCCAGATCCAAAACGCCCGTCGCAACCAAGTGACGTCAACGAGCCTAATTACTGCCCTTATCATCGAGTGCTAGGACATCCGATCGAAGACTGTTACGTTTTCAAAAATTGGCTTGAAAACCAGTACCGCCAAGGTAAGTTTGCGCTATCCGACAAATGGAAGGTGAATCCCCCGCAGCCCCACACCTCTAAAGGGATAAATACGCCGGGGGCAACATGCTCCGTCATTGAGGAAGCTCCTTGGGAGGTTGTATTATCGGCCAAAACGAGGAGAATGCTAAATGATCTTCAGACCTGTCCAGCGGTCAAGTGGAAGAACCCCTTGGAACCGCAGGTTATAGAAGGGATGTTGAAGCTACGTCCGACTCCGAAGACCGATGGTGGTAGTTCAAGCGTTCATAACCAGCCGTCAAAATCTTCGAAAAAGAAGAAGAAGAAATCTAAGAAGCCCGTGAAGCCTGGCGACAAGCGCACGGACTTACAAAAGCAAATCGACGCACTAGATGAATACAACCAAAAGGCGCGGACTCCCATTACGCTCCAAGATTTCCTTGATCACGTCTTTCAAAAAGAATATGAGGAGGAAAGTTCATCAGATGAATCCGAGGATTATGTGGCGAGCTGTCATATAATCTCCCACTCGACCTCGAACGATGAAGGGACTTCTGGCACCAAAACGCCGGGGGCAAATACTGAGTCAAGGGTTCCGGAATTATCAATCGAAATGATTGACGAGTTTCTTAGTGAAGCTCGATTGAAAAGTAAAGCTGATCGAGAGCGCGAGACGGCTGTATTCGAAAAGGCCAAGCGCCAGAGATTTGAAAGAAGAGCTGAGATGATCCCGCTGGAACAAAATGCCTTCACCGCTGACAAAAGCCAATTCAAGATAAAAAAGAAGTTTGCTAAGGCCATATCGATGGGCATGAAGCTACCACCCTCTGAAGAAAAAGTTACCGGCGTGGTAGAAATGCACCCCTCTTATTGCTTATATCATCAGAAGGTCTCGCATTCCACCCAAGATTGCAAAGCTTTCAATGGATGGTGGCAAGGATACGTCGCTAATCAACAACGCTTTAAACGGGAAAAACGTAAGATTCGTCGGGAGCAAAGAAGCACAACCAAAGAGCTTGAAAGAACTGCCGGCAACTGTCACATGGTTAACACTACCGGGTCGCAGGTGCCTACATTTGGGAGCGATTCCGATGAGGAGCTAGAGCTTGGCCCCCTCTTCAAAGAATCCACTTCGGGAAAAGAAGAAGAACCGAAGTCTTGCGAAAATATACAGCTGCGAAATCGGACACTGCCTGAAAAGAACCTCGGACCCTCGAATAGAAAAGATAAAGGGAAAGAAAAGGTCTCTGAAGACATCGTTTTAGATGACCAAGTTCTGGAAGAGCTAAACGCCAAAAACCCGCCGAAGAGAAGTAAGGTGGATTACAACGTTCTGGCACATCTGAGGAAACTGCCCTCTCAGCTCAGCGTCCTTGATGCCTTGTTACTATCAAAGGAGGCGAGAGACTCTTTGATTAGGGCGCTACAAGATCCGGACCAGTTCCAAGCCTTCTTAGCCGAAGAAAAGATGAAAGACGAATTAGAAGAAGTGCACACAGCCGACGTTGCTTTTGGTGATGAAGACCTTCTCCTCGGGACGTGTGAACACAATCGCCCCCTTTATGTCTCAGGATATTGCCATGACATAAAGATAGGTAAAATCTTGGTCGATAACGGATCGTCTGTCAATTTACTCAATGTGCGAGTATTAAAGGAGATTTGCATGAGTGTCTAACACCTCGCCCGAGACAAAATCACTATCTCCGGTTTTGACTCCTAATCCTCAAAGACTCTTGGATCCGTGATATTGACACTGCGCTTCGGGTTGCTCGTCACAGACATCAAATTCCATGTTATAGATGCCAAGACGTGCTACAATGCTCTGCTCGGCCGACCATGGCTACACGAGTACAATATCATCCCTTCTACACAGCATCAGTGCATGAAGTATTCTAGGGATGGCCTCGAGTACACTGTGGCGGGAGAGTTGAATCCGTTTTCCGTGAATGAAGTTCACAAGTATGAAGATGCCAAATACTTTTTACCGAGTTTCGAAGACACGGAAAGGTGTCACAAACCGAAGGACAAAACTAACGCCACCATCCCTGTCTTCGGCAGTGACACCGAGGAGGAGGAGGATATAATTTATTCAGGTCCATCCCAATCCACCAGGCCAAGACCATCCGTTCCTTCATTGATCTTCGGTAATGATTCAGAGGATGAAGTTCATGCTGTATTCCCTGCTCGGCCTTCGATACGGGTTTCCGCTGATGAAGAGCGAAGTCTGCAGATAATCATGGTGCCGCTTGAACATTACAAAGAACTGGATGCACTCGACATCAACAGCATAGAAGAATTACAGACATTCTATATCCCTCCCGGACGAAAAGGCGAGAAGGCAATCCTATTCTACCGTTCTGAAGAAAACAAGGTGGAAAAAGAAATTTGGCATGGCGCGGATCCCACGCTCGACAGGCTTCAGCCTATCCGTCTTCCCAGATATTATACCGAAGGTTTGAAGAAACTGCTGAAACGCCAGGGGATGTCCTTCACACAGACCGTTAGAAAAGCCAAATTCTATGACAAGGTCTGGAACGTTCCCGGGACTCAATGCAAACTACCTAACGGGAGAACGGAAACAAAAGGGCTCGGGTATGTTCGCTCAAAGAAACGGGAGCTAATAAACAGCTGTTATGCCATGTATGACTTCGATGAAGAGGCGGACGCTCAATGGGAAGACGCTAATCCTGAATCAGCAAAAGTTCCTGATGCAAGACCTCCCAACCCAGCGTCTGAAGACCAAATGAGCAAACTTACAAGGGATGCCAGTCAAAAAGCCCGAGATGATCACGATCGTGAAATGGCAATCTATGAGAAAGCCAAGACACAGCGCCTCCTTCAACAGGCGGTGAAGGATGAAAATGCCGCTCCTCGTCAACCCGCTACAAAGAAGGTTCGACGCGAAAGCAAAAACAAGTCGAAGGGCCGAAAAGGTGCTCGACAACCACAAAGCAGAGCTAAGAAGCCACGCATCCGAGAGTCGAGCGTTATTGACCTAGCCCTCATGAAGAAAATGGGTCGAGCATACTCATTTCCTCGGAACAAAACAAGGAAAATACTTGATCTTGCTCTAAAACATCAAATGCTTACTCTGCCAGAGTCTAAACACCCTGAGCAAGCAGGCGAGGTCTCCAACCCAAAGTATTGCTTTTACCATCGAGTAGTAGGGCATCCGCTTGAAGATTGCTTCACCTTTAAGAATTGGGTTGAGGACCAATATCAGCTTGGTAAATTCGCGTTGTCTGACAGTTGGAGGGTAGCGCCGCCGCAAAAGCACGAACCCGAAAACACAAGGATAAAACCAACTCCGCATTGGGATTGGCAGAAAATTCGCACCTGCCATGTGATAACAATATTAAAAGAAGGGTCCGAGGACATGAACAACCTCCCTTGGTGCTTTGAAAGCGGCAGCGATGAGGTAATCTCAGAATTTCCCCCAGCTCCGAAAGAACTGGAGGATGGAATCCATACTACTGCAGATAACCTCAAGAAAATCGAGTTGGGGACAATAAATGATCCGCGACCGACATTCGTCAGCGAGCTGCTGTCTGAAGAGAGGGTGCCTGCGTTAAAAGATGTCCTTGTGCAGCATAAAGATTGCTTCGCATGGAACTATTCCGAGATGCCAGGACTAGATCCAGAAGTTGCTGTACATAGACTAGCAATATCCCCAGACGTCAAGCCGATCAAACAGGCGCCGAGAAGAATGCGACTCGAGCTTGAGATGAACATCAACACCGAAGTCAAAAAGCTGATAGACTTTGGCTTCATCCAGGAAGTTCAATACCCTGAATGGATCGCCAACATCGTCCCAGTGATGAAGAAAAATGGGACAGTGCGCATATGCGTAGACTTCCGGGATCTTAATAAAGCTTGCCCGAAGGATGATTTCCCAGTGCCGGTCACTGAACTGATGATAGACAATACATCCACTCATGAGGTTTTCTCCTTCATGGACGGCTCATCGGGGTATAACCAGATAAAAATGCATCCTGAAGATCAGAAGCATACAGCCTTCAGGACTCCTCTTGGTATATTTTGTTATAAAGTGATGCCCTTCGGTTTGAAGAACGCCGGTGCTACTTATCAGAGGGCCATGACAAAGATCTTCGACGACCTTATACACGAAATCGTTGAATGCTATATCGACGATCTCGTGGTCAAAAGCAAATCATACGAGGAACATCTCGAGCATCTGAAGACTGTATTTCAACGCCTTCGGCAATACAACTTGAAGATGGATCCTCTTAAATGTGCGTTCGGGGTTTCCTCGGGCAAATTCCTGGGATTCGTTGTTCGACACCGAGGTATTGAAATAGATCCGTCAAAGATTAAAGCGATCATGGAAATGCCTCCGCCGAGGACTCTCAAACAGTTGCGGTCTCTCCAAGGGAAACTCGCATACATACGGCGATTTATAGCCAACCTTTCAGGAAAGTGCCGTCCTTATAGTCACCTGATGAAGAAGGGAACCCCATTCGTTTGGGATCAAAAATGCCAAGGCGCACTGGATGAGATCAAGCAATACCTGCAGAACCCGCCGGTGTTGGCTGCTCCGGTTAAGGGGAAGCCTCTTATTCTTTATACAACCGCCCTCGAAGGTTCCTTAGGCGCATTATGGGCACAAGAGAACGATCAGGGGAAAGAAAGAGCGCTCTACTACTTAAGTCGAGTTCTGCTGGGGGCAGAAAGCAATTACTCTCCCATTGAAAAACACTGCCTGGCGTTGATCTTCGCAATAACAAAGCTTAGGCACTATGCGTTGGCGCACGAGGTCCATCTTATTTCAAAAGTGGACCCTCTCAAATATCTAATGTCAAAGGCCATATTGACGGGACGACTCGCTAAATGGGCTCTGCTATTGATGGAATTTTCGATAACATATCAACCTCTCAGGGCAGTAAAAGGCCAGGCCATCGCCGACTTCCTTGCTGAGCATCCCATACCTGCCGATTCTCCTTTAAATTGCGATTTGTCAGACAGACATGCGTTTGACGCAATCGACAGTGGTGATAGCCGCTGGGAGCTCTATTTCGATGGAGCATCTTCTATGAAAAAGCACAAACAAAGTATGCAAACGATCAAATCGGGGGTAGGACTCATCTTTGTGACTCCACAAGGAGGAATAATGCGCTTCACCTTCTCTTTAACAGAGCCGAGGACGAATAATGAGGCTGAATATGAAGCTTTGATTGCAGGCCTCGAGATCGCCGTTGGTATGGGAATTGAAAGCCTCCTCATATATGGGGACTCCCAACTGGTCGTCAGCCAAGTGAACGGCGATTACCAAACGTGCAAGCCGGAATTGGTGAAATACGGTGAAAAAGTGCAGCAACTGCTAACCCAAATTCCCTCCTACACGTTGGAAAGTATACCGCGTGCGGAAAACAGCAAAGAAGACGCACTGGCCAAACTTGCTAAAGAATTGGCTGACGAGAACCTCGATGACGTTAGAATCGTGGTACAAAGCCGTCGAGTACTCTCCCCAGCAGAAATACCTCCAGAATCATATAAAGAAAAGGGAGCAACTGAGCAGGCGACCCTACAAACAAAAGACCATGAGAAGACTGAAACTGGAGAGAAGTTTTCACAGATTACTTCAAGTTCCACCGAATGCCTGAAGAAGCGTCCATAAGACATCAGCTCGTGAAACGAGCTCTGTCTTTCGCCTTCGTCAACAATACTCTATACAAGAGGTCATTCGATTCTCTGTGGCTGAGATGCCTAGGACCTGACGAAGCGAGAAGGGTCGTCCAAGAAGTTCACGACGGACTCTGCGGTTCCCACCAAGCAGGCCCTAAGATGAAGTTGAAGATAAAACGGATGGGCTACTATTGGCCCACGATGATTCAGAACTGCATCGAATATGCGAAGCAATGCCACTCATGCCAAATTCATGGGGACTTCATCCATCAGCATCCAAATCCGCTACACCCAACAGTGGCTAGTTGGCCATTCGAAATGTGGGGAACTGATATAGTTGGCCCCATCGAACCAGCATCGTCTAAGAGACATCGTTTCATCCTAGCGACGACTGACTACTTCTCCAAATGGGCAGAGGCGGTACCGTTGAGGGAAGTGAAGACGGAGAACATCCTCCATTTCTTCAAAACGCATGTCATATACCGGTTTGGAACCCCGAGAAGGATCATCTCTGATAATGGGCCAGCCTACCGAAGTCATAAAATTAGCCGCTTCGCACAGCAGCACAATATAGACTGGAGATATTCCTCAGTTTACAATCCGCGGGCTAACGGTCTAGCTGAGGCCTTCAACAAGACCTTGACGAAGATCATGAAGAAAACAGTGTCACGAAATAAGAGAGATTGGCACGAAAGATTGCAAGAAGCTCTTTGGGCGTATCGAACTACATTTAAAACGGCCACAAACACAACGCCGTACGCGTTGGTATTTGGGACGGAAGCAGTACTCCCTCTTGAGATAGAATTACCCTCTCTACGAGTGGCAGTCCACTACGAGCTGACAGACGAAGAAAATGCTCACCTTCGGTTTGAAGAGCTTGACGCCCTTGATGAAATCCGGCTTCTAGCACAGCAAAATCTGGAAGCCTATAAAGCAAAGATGACGCGATCATATGAAAGACTGACCCGACCGAGGATATTTCGCCAAGGCGAACTCGTGCTAGTGGTCAAAAGGCCTATGATCCCCAATCGCGCCAAGCGAGGAAAATTCGAGCCAAACTATGAAGGCCCGTACATCATAGATAAGGTCTACCAGGGTGGGGCCTATCTACTCATGGACATGCACGGTGAAAGGCCTTTCAGGCCAATAAACGGTCGCTTCCTAAAAAGATACTACGCTTAATGAGCCATGGCCTAAGTCAATGATAGATGACGACGACTATGTCCGCTCGCTATCTTCCTAAGCTCAAGCTTTATAAGCAGTAGCCGGCCTTCTCCATGATGGACCGAAATGTCCTTAAACTAATATCAGACCGAAACATCTTTAAACTACTACCGCAGCATCTTTAGGCTGACGAGACAAAAAAAAAACATATAAAAATTAAAAAAAACGGTATGTCCATAAGCGAAAAGGGCACGGATGAAAACCCGAAAGGGCTCCGTGAGTAAAAACAGCAGGGCTACCGGCGAGTGTTCGTGAAAACCCGAAAGGGCGCGACCTCGTAAAAAAAAAGAGAAAAAGAAAATAAAAAGAATAAAAAAAAACGGTATGTCCATAAGCAAGATGGGCACGGATGAAAACCCGAAAGGGCTCCGTGAGTAAAAACAGCAGGGCTACCGGCGAGTGTTCGTGAAAACCCGAAAGGGCGCGACCTCGTAAAAAAAAAGAGAAAAAGAAAATAAAAAGAATAAAAAATAAAAATAAAAAAAACGGTATGTCCATAAGCAAGATGGGCACGGATGAAAACCCGAAAGGGCTCCGTGAGTAAAAACAGCAAGACTACCGGCGAATGTTTGCGAAAACCCGAAAGGGCGCAACTTCGTTAAAGAACCCTTACAGGGTCCTCTCGACCCTGTAAGGAGAAACCACCCGCGTGAGATCCTTACGACTTACAAGGGAACAACAGACTTAGGAATCCCCACGATTCCTAAGGAGAAAATACGCTTGCGAGATCCTCATGACTCGTAAGGAGAACTCTCTTATGGGACCCTCACGGCTCATAGGATTTGAAAGTCTTAAGTCACAGAGACCTAAACCTGTGCTTAAGCAAACCCCCACAAACTTCCAATGTTGCCCTACAAGTGGTTCAATATTGACCCTTGTATACAATCCACGGGCGCGAATAAACATTTCCCTAGCCAAATTTCATCCGTAACTGGGAATACGTTCGCATAGTAAACAACCCTTATAAATCCCCTCGATTTATAAAAAAAAAAACCCTCCTGTAGGATCCTTACGACTTACAGAAGAACAAAACACTTAGGAACCCTCACGGTTCCTAAGGAGAAAATACACCTACAAGATCCTCACGATTTGTAGGGAGAAATACCTTCACGAGACCCTTACGGCTCATGAAGTCAAAAGTCTTAGCCGACAGGACCCTAACCCTGGTCGCTAAGCCTCCTTTGTTCGACAACGACAGAGGCAAATGATGATTCGCTCCTGGTAATATCCCAGTTGTAGCGGTGCTGATGCCGAAATCGGTGTCCAATTTCAGGTTTACAGCGAAAAGCCAGTAGGCCGCACATGCATACGAAATAGCCGAAATGATAGGGCAACTTGCAATAAAAAGCAGCAAGTAAAATGTATGCATGCAAAATAGCCGAAATGATTGGGCAATCACGACTTTCGCGATATAAAAGCTGAAAGGATAGAGCATCGCGGAAATACAACAAAAAAATGATGATGATAAAACTTTGGCCCTACAGTCAAGATCACATCGATCCCTGTATACAATCCAAGGGCGTAAACAAAGAAGGAACCATACTTCCCCAGCGGATTCCGTCAAACGACGGAGCCAAACCTCAACGGTTCATTTCAACCGAAGAAGCCAGTGACTTCAACAAAAAAAAATTCCTCGACTCACGGATACAAACACTTCTTGACGAGAGCCTTCTGATCCGCGTTGACTCGCAGAGCCACCAGCGCCTCCGTGGGAACCATCGACTCGTTTCAAACCCCAAGGACACAAATAATCCTTGGCGCTTGGGAAACAAATAATCCCTAGCAAACTCCTCGACTCACAGATACAAACACTCCTTGACGAGAGCTTTCTGATCCGCGTCGACTCGCAGAGCCACCAGCGCCTCCGTGGGAACCATCGATTCGTTTCAAACCCCAAGGACACAAATAATCCTTGGCGCTTGGGAAACAAATAATCCCTAGCAAACTCCTCGACTCATGGATACAAACACTCCATGACGAGAGCCTTCTGATCCGCGTCGACTCGCAGAGCCATCAGCGCCTCCATGGGAACCATCGACTCGTTTCAAACCCCAAGGACACAAATAATCCTTGGCGCTCGGGAAACAAATAATCCCTAGCAAACCCCTCGACTCACGGATACAAACACTCCTTGACGAGAGCCTTCTGATCCGCATCGACTCGCAGAGCCACCAGCGCCTCCGTGGGAACCATCGATTCGTTTCAAACCCCAAGGACACAAATAATCCTTGGCGCTTGGGAAACAAATAATCCCTAGCAAAATTCTCAACTCACGGATACAAACACTCCGTGACGAGAGCTTCTTTGACTCACATCTTGGGTAGTAAGGATTCAAAAACTTGCTGCCTGAACAATGGGACCCTGCAAGTCAATCCTAAATGGTCTCTTGCATACTATTCACGGGTCTCACTCTCTGAAGTCGATTCTCGACAAAGAGGGAAACAACCGCTTACGAGCCCTCTCGACTCGTAAGAGGGCAATGGGACCCTGCAAGTCAATCCTAAATGGTCTCTTGCATACTATTCACGGGTCTCGCTCTCTGAAGTCGATTCTCGACAAAGAGGGAAACAACCACTTACGAGCCCTCTCGACTCGTAAGAGGGAGAAATTCTCTTATAGGATCCTTTCGACTTATGAGAGAAAACCACACTTGGGAATCCTCACGATTCCTCAGGAGAAAATCCACTTACGAGATCCTCTCGATCCGTAGGGAGAAAAGTCTCTATGAGACCCTCACGGCTTATAGAGTTGAAAAGTCTTGGGCAGCAGATCTGAACCTGCAGCCTAAGCCATCGTTATTTCTTAAGAAGGTCGGGATACTCGTCCCGGTCGCCCGTCAATCATGGTTACTAAGGTAGCGTACTGATAATAAAAGAAAGAAAAGACGGAGAAATGACACAAGACATTACAAAAATGTGCATCTTTTATTCATAAATATTGGTTGAGTACAGGATACATTGTGCTAAAGAATAAAAAATATATACATATACTTAACAGAGACAAATGATACAAGGGGAATTATTGGGAAGGGGGCGTCTTGCACAGATGTAGCAATCGCTCGCATATGTCCTTCCATGCCTTCTCTTGCTCGGCTACCACCGTCAGCTCTGCCTCCACTTGGGCTCGTTGCCGCAAGACCGACGCAAGCTGCTCCCTCACGACTTGATAGGAAGCCTCCCGACTTGGGATATTGCGCTCAGCCACGTCGAGCTTTCGCTTTAAGTTTAGCCCATGGGAGATGCGCTCCAAGAGACCCTCAAAGATAGTCTTCACCTGGGCAGCATTTGCCTCAACCTCAGCGCGCAGATGGGCCGTTTCGTTCGAGGTCTTTGGCATTCCCTTAGTCTTTGAGCTGCTTCTTGCTCCAAGTGGCGGGAGTGCGAAGTGCTTTGCTCGAGCCAGGTTGTGCGTTGGGTGCTCAGGGCTAAAACTTCGGGAGAAGGGCGCGTCAACTCCAGCCGGTATAGACAGGCCTCGATCTCCCTGCAGTGATTAACCCAAGATTCAACAACGCCTTCGTTGTGAAAAGTTACGAGCGCCGCTAACATTGGATTAACATCCACAGCGAAATCTACGGCAGAAGGGAGAGCATCCATGTTGAGCTCTTCGATATACCCGCTCAGCATGCCCAGACTCATCACAGCACCCTTTGAAGACGGGCGTCTCAAGAAAGGGCCTACCGGTATAAGGACGCGCGACTCAAAAGGGACCGGAGCCGGAACAATAGCTGCAAAACAAAACATGGTTAAACGATGGTTCAAGAAATATTTAAGGGTTACAAAAAAAAGAAGGGGTATTTACTATACCAGCAGCAACGGACGGCAGAGCCGGGAGGGCCGGTAGCACGGCAGGTCTGGCATCCCCTCCTTCGATTTGTGACACTGCAATAGAGAAAGGGAAAGGTCAAAAATCATTCAATTACTAGAAAAAGGGGATGAACAAAGATATTGTATTGAACGTACACTCACCAGCGCCACTAGAGGGAGAAGTAAGCTCGGATGGGAAGGAGAAGTGTGGGAGCAACACTTGATATAGATGATCAAAGAGCACTCCTGAAAAGATGCGATGGCATGGCGTTAGTCCATGAACTACACGTTTAAGAGATTAACTTGTGAGTCGTAGATTCATACCTTCCAACATCCGCGATGGCACGAGGGAAGACGGGGAAGTGACCACCGCCAAAGCAGTAGTTGACGGTGCTCCTTCAAGCAATGGAGCGTCGGCACTGGCCGCACCTGCAAAGACAAGCTTGTTAGAAGAGATCGCAAGATATATAAAAAAAAGGGGAAACGGTAGTAACCCGAAACTTACCCGACGAACTGCCAGCCGAGACGGAGGCAATTCCTTCCTCCATTGACATCGGGCCACCACCCGTAGCCTCGTCACCTGACTCGATGGGAACCGTTGTTGTGTTCGCAAGCCCGGGAGACGGCAAGGGACCATACGCGGGGAGAGCTATGATTGGAGTATTGCCAGATTCCAGAGAAGGAGCGGCTGGCTCGTCCTCAGGAATCGTGGCCACCTCACCCGCTAATCCTTCGGGTCCTGCGGTCACAGTTGTCTTATCCATCGGCACCGTGACATCTCCGGCCTCAAGCGCCCCGACTTCTACTGCCTTCGGCTCGACAATCATCTCATCTGCCGCCCCTTCAGATGCGGCATCGATGACCTTCTCGGCAGCGGATCCTTCAACTTCCGTTTCAGGCGCCGTGGCCCCGATGACGTTGCTCACTGTCAGCTCGGGCTCGGCAAGTACCGCTTCCTCCGCTCCCCGGGGTTCGACGGTCTCCGCCTCCCCCTCAGTCGGACTCGACCCTGCAAAAAGGAATGCGTATGAGCCAACGGTTTGATAATTCTTACAACAAGGTTCTGAAAGAAGTGTTACCTGACGAGGACTTATCGTTTGCACTCCGAGCCGCGCGCGCCACTTGCCTATGAGCAGTAGACAAGACGGCAGGGGCCTCTTCGGAAGGAGTACTAGCGTGAGGAACGGTGCTAGGGCCTGCTCCCGTGGCCAAAGCAACTTTCCGCGCCTTTGCTTCACGTCTCAACCGCTTCCGCTCTTCTCGAGCCGTTGAGACGGATGCCATCAGAGCTTCCTTGAGTGAAGCATCCTCATCCGTGTAGAGGGATGCCTCCAGATTTTTCAGAGCATCCCTCGTCGTTGCGTCAAGCCGAGGCTCTTGCGGCAGCTTCGACGGAGCCGGGGCTTCGGCGACGGGCTCGGAAAGGATCCTTGCGCCGATTAATACAACCCCTGTAAAGAAACAAGAGAAGGTCAGGTTGACTATCATAAAAAGACAACAAACTTTCCGTATAAAAGAGAAAGGGATAAAACATACCGACTCTTGCTAGGGCACGCTTCTCCTCCTCTTCCTGGAACGTTTTCAGGGAGGCAGCAATAGCCTCTTCGGTAGAAACACCTGTTGAAAAGGGAGCAAATATCAGCTAAAGATAATAATGAAAAGTGCAATAAAATGATGAAGAAAGTGGCTGATGATTACCTGACTCAGCGAATTTACTTAGCATCGCTTCGAGCCTCGCCGATCGCTCCGAAGCTGCAATGGCGGCAGCCAAATTGGTGTCCGCAGGGTCCACCACAAAGCCCTCATTGCTGTCGTACTCGCATATGGTCTTGGCAGGAGAAGCCGCAGGCTTTAAGTCGAGGATCGCATCGAGAGAAAGGGCGGACTTTTTCTTTTTCTGCTGTCCACCAGCTTTAGATCCACCTGGAGCGGATTTGCGCTTGGAAGCCACTTTAGGGCGGCGAGTCCCAATATCTGCCCCTACGCCTGACTCTGGCGATACTACTTTAGCCGCCTTCGTGGGAGCACGAGGCGCCGATGGTGCATCCACCGTAGCGGGCAACGGCAATCCCCGCGGAGGACTCAACACGCATGGTCGATCGACTCCAGCATCTTTTAGCGGAGGGACGACCGGGAGCCTTGGCTGCAAAAGGGCCTTGCGATCACCGCCAGGAGGCGCACCCCTACGGTCAACCAGTAGGCGTTTCTCCATTAAAATGATTGGGCCCATAGCGTGCGCATACCAGGCTACATATGAATTGAGCATCTTTGGCACACAGCTGGGTTCACTAATAAAGAAATAGGAACCCGTGTTAAGCCGTATAAAGTGATGCATCGCATTCTTTACCCCCGCTGGGCCAACCACGGGCGTTTCCAAGAAGGCTTCCATCGGGATCCCCTGGTTGTAGCTTGATTGCTGGGCAAATCGATGCGGATTATACCTCATAAACAAAGCCGTCTCATTCTGCCGAAACACCAGATAGCCCGGCCGAATGGAGTAGAGATGGAGGATTTCCCGAGCCTTCAGCACAGAAGCCCCGCCCTTAAACTCGTCACGTAGGGGCACCACCGACTTAGTAGTCTCCGAGCCTATGGTGACAACCTTATCCACGAAAGAAGTCGTCGCTCCGACCAAATGTGGGCGCAGGAGGAGTCCCCTGGAATCCCGCGGGGATGCGAACACAATTGAAGCCCCGATTAACCGTATGACTCTCGGGAGTCTGTACTTCTCGAAGAATGGGGGAGTCTTGTGGGCGCCAAACACCCCTCGCACGTACATCTCCATCCAAGAAACGAAGTAATGCATTGGGAAGTTAGCAGGCTGTGTCCCAGGATCATTAGCGTCCGCCGCTACGCTGAGTCCATGATAAAGATAAGCTAACCCAGCAATTCCTACCGACAACTGCAGACCGGCCACCATCCGATATGCCGGGTAACAGACAGAGGGCCGCATGAAGCGCGGGTGCATAGGGAGCGCAAAGTTGCATAACCACAAGCCCAGGAACCCAATAAAGAAAGTTTCCTCATCCATGCCGGGGACGGCGATTTCCGAGAAAGCAACGATGGCAGCATTGGGGAGATAGAAATCCCTCTGGTTATTCTCCGATACGGGTCGGCGATCCAAACCGAAACCAAAGGGGTCGTCAAGCTGAGCGAACTTCTCGCTCTGCTCTGATAAGAACTCCGGACGGATAAAGCGAGCAATGAAAGCTGCGAAACTGACGCCCTTGTCCCCCGATTCCAAATGGAGTTCCTCATAGATCTCCAACACTTTCACCAAACCCGGATGCTGATGCTGAATGGCATTCTCCGGGGTTAAGTCAAATACCAGCTGCTTGGTGGCAAAGACATACTCATCAGGAAGAAGCAACTCCTCGTAGTGCTCTCCCCTCATTGGCAGACCTGAAATTTCGGCAAATTCCTCCAAAGAGATAGAAACTTCCTTATCCGCCATCAGGAAGGTATGGGTGGGGATATTCCATTGTTCAACAAAAGCCTTTATCCACCACGTTGGAGGAGAGGGGTACTCGAAGAGCAAGACGAAGACGGCTGAGTATAGACCAATCTTCGTTAGGTGGGTCCTCTTCGCCGATAGAATGTACCGGGCCCACTGCAAATATCCGGCGGGGGGTCGCGGGATCATTCCAATGTTATAAGCCTGTCCCCAAGGGCGTGTTTCGCCCTGACAGATTCGCCTCCCCAGAATATCTATCGCCGGCGGCGGCTGCACGGGGATGGCGCCGATTGCAGGCTGAAGGAGGTCATCAGAGTTCCAATTTTTAACCTCCACGGCATACTTCACCGGGGGTTCGTCCGCATAAGGAATCGTGACAATGGGCTCAGAGGGCACGACGGAACTAAAACTGCGACGGCCTTGGATGATCTGGCTATACCAACTTCCCCACAGATGGAGCTTTTTGCACTCAGGATCGTGATCTTTAATAAGAGCGAACACCACCCGATCTACTGGCGCATAGGGGAACCCTCCTTCCGAGCGAACGAAGGGAAAAGACAAGTCGTTAGACATGTTTTCTGTGGAAAGACAAAAAAAATATACATCATTAGTGGCCTAACGCTTGGCATTATAAAAAAAAATAATAATAAAAAATAAATAATAATAAAAATCTTGTTCCACACTGTGATGCAGTGGGTGGGGACCAAAGGGGGACCCACAAAATCTGGATGATATGCATCATTTAATAAGACAATCCCATCATTAGATAGGACTGTCAATTCATAAAAAAAGGCCCAATAGGATACACCCATTGGTGGGGAAGTCCCTGGAAACAAAGAGAAAATCTCCTCTTTTAGAGCAAAGCTCTGTCACAGAGTGACATATGTCAAACTCTGGTCTCAGGGGAACAAGATTCCTTAAAAGAGCTTGGCTCTGTGATAATGATGGAAATATCCATCAAAGGAAAATTAATTTTTAAAAATTAAAAATTAAAAAAAATTGGGATCTTACAGATCCATGAAAACTCTTAAGAGTTCTTCATTTTTAGATCAAAAGATCTATGTTTTGCCAAAGAGCAAAGCTCTGTTCATGGGTTAAGAAACCCTGAAACAGATTCTTGAGAGCAAGGCTCTGTTGGTGAAACCCCAAAGGGGTTTTCCTTAGATCAAAAGATCTATGAGAGCAAGGCTCTATTAATTAAAATTAATTTAATTTAAGATTAATTTTTACCTAAAGTTTTTCTAAAAAAGTTCTAACTTTGGAAGCAAGAGCAAGGCTCTGAAGTTCTTGAAGGCAAGAGCAAGGCTCTGAAAATGAGAAATCTTGAAGATGGTGATCATCTGTTGAGGACCAAGAGTCCTATTTATAGGCGCCTGTGCCCCTTCAACTGACCCTGGCCACCGTTGCGCTTACGTCGCGCCACGTAAGCACAACGGTGGGGGGGCATTTGTTCCCCCAATCTGAGCAAGGCTCATTTGAATTTTGAAAATTCAAATTTTCTGAAGCAACGCTTCGAATTCCGTGCGTTGCGCAGTGCGCAAGCGGTCCACAGTGCGACACGTGTCTGCGCAGTTGCGCAAGCGCACCGCTGCGCGACACGTGTCTGCGCAGTTGCGCAAACACTGTTGCGCAAGCGCACCGCTGCGCGACACGTGTCTGCGCAGTTGCGCAAACACTGTTGCGCAAGTGCACAGCTGCGCGACACGTGTCTGCGCAGTTGCGCAAGCACTGTTTGCGCAAGTGCGCAACTGCGCGACACGTGTCATTCAGTGGGGAGTTGCGCAGAAACAGAATAAAAATTTAATAAAATCTTTTCTGTTCTTTCCAAAACCAGAAGATTTTCTTCTGCCTTTGGATCAAAGATCCAATGGTGGGAAAATTTCCAAAAATCATTCAGGAAAGATCTTGTTAACAAATTCAACAAATTGGTGAGCACTATAAATAAGACCCCAGACCTCATTCGAAAGGCATCAACTTGAAGAATCAACTTCTGGCAAAAAAAAAAGAAGAGAAAGAACTCTTGAAGATTAATCAAGAACACAAAAAAAAGAGGTAAAAACTTCTTTTGGAAGAAGAGAAAAACCTCTGAAGAACAGAGGATAAAAAAATGAATAATTCAATAAAAAGAAATAAATAGTGCCTTGCACTTGATATGAACCCTTGGTTCTGTGAAATCAGGAAAAACAAGAAGAAAAACTTGTTTTCCTTTGATCCAAATTCAGATCAAAAGTGCTATGCACTTTTGTTCTTGAATCTGGAAAATTTTTGGGGTTTTGCACAAATGCAACCCATTATTTAAAAGGGCCTGGCCCAAATCAAATTGCAAAATAATAGAAGGGCAGAGCCCTGTTTGGAAAATTCTTGAATTTCTGCAGAAATGCAACTCATTATTTAAAAGGGCCTGGCCCAAATCAAATTGCAAAATAATAGAAGGGCAGAGCCCAGTTTGGAAAATTCTTGAATTTCTGCAGAAATGCAACTCATTATTTAAAAGGGCCTGGCCCAAATCAAATTGCAAAATAATAAAGGGGCAGAGCCCTGTTTGGACTGATTCTTTTAGTCAGGCAGAGCCTAAAATAAATAAATAAATTTGGACTTAACCCAATCCTGGCTGTAAGTCCTTAAATTAAATTGATTGAGCAAAATGGCTCTCCTAAACCAATTCACGACCGGTTCGAGGGTACATCTCCGAACTCCTTTGACATCCCTCGTTGTAATTCCTCAACGACGTCAAAGAGGTGACGGGTCCCAACGACCACACATCAATATCGGACCGAAACGTCCCTAAACTAATATCGGACCGAAACGTCCCTAAACTAATATCGGACCGGAACGTCCCTAAACTGGAATATGGACCATCACGTCCCTAAACTGGCACAATAGAGCCCAAATGCTCTTTTGTCGGACCCAAATGGTCCCGTTAAGTTGATCTTAGTCTAAAACTGGACTAACGTATCCTTAACAAATGTTTGAGTCGATCTTAGCCTCAAAAATGGCTAACGTATCCTCTAAACAGACTTTAGTCCCAAATTGGACTATGAATCTCCCAAACTGGAACAATAGGGCCCAAACGCTCTTTTGCCGGATCTAAACGGTCCCGTCTAAGTTGATCTTAGCCCCAAACACGGTTAATTTGTCCTTAGATATTTAAATAAACAATAAAACTCCAAATCAACTTCGGTTCAAGGGTACATCTCTGAACTCCTCTGACGCCTGTCGTTGTAATCCCTCAACGACGTCAGTGAGGTGACGAGTCCCGACAGCCAGACAATTAAATCAATCATTACGTCAAGTCGATCTTAGTCCAAAACAGGACTAACGTACCCTTGACGAACGTTTAAGTTGATCTTAGCCGCAACGCGACTAATGTATCCTTAAACCAAAAAAAACCAAACCCAAATCTAAGTAAATACGGATTTGGACTAATCCACGTCCTACGGGCGACGGCATCACTCAGTCTCCGTATACAATCCACGGGCAACCACGAACAAAACAAACACACACGACACGAAGTGAAATTTTGGAGAAGGAGAAAGTTGTTACCGCGATGCGGTAGCGTAATTAACTGCAGGGGCTTGCGCCTGCAGGGAAGAGCGTCCCCACAATCAAAAACCCCTCACCCTGAGGGGGAATCTGACGAAGTCTGCTACATCGGCCGCATCCGTCTAAACCTCCGATACACGGTGCCATAAATCAACTTGGCATCTTCGGAGAGGTGGACGGATCAAACCAAATAGCATCTGCCCCGAACCCCAGGCAACGGACACGAAGTCCGGGCCGCCGTTCGGAGGGGAACATTCCCGACCAGAACAGATGAGGGTGGCAGGGAAGGCCCTGCACTGGGCGGCATCGGAATGCTCCTGGAAGCTCATTCCCGCGGTGAAAGCATCCAAATGGTCTTTGGGGTCGGTTTTCCCGTCGAACGGAGAGACCTTCGGGGGTTTGTTGCGCGAGGAGACGTGGACAGCGAGCAGTTTCTTGGTGAACGGTTTGGTGAGCGAGTCGGCGGCGTACTTGGTCCCGTCGGCCGAGAGGTGCCCTTCTCAGCACATGCCCTCGATCTTCTTTTCGAGGGCGTCGAGTCGGCCGTGGTACCCCGAGGCCTCGGCGCCTCGTGATCCCTGGCCTCTACTGTGGGAGACCTGCGTCTGGGCACAGCTCCGGTTCCTCTCGATGAAGTTCCTCAGATCCCCGGACGCGGTGGCTCTCGAGCCGTCGTGGCGAGCCCCTTCCGTGCGACCCTGTCGGGGGAGTGGGTGTCGGTCATGCCTGTAGGCAGGTGAGGTGACCGACATATCCTCAGGGGAGTAAGGGTCGCTAAGAGGTTCGAGGCGTGGTGCTCCGGCGGCGGGCATGGGGGTGGAGCCGCGAGGTGCCCAGCGGGCCTCAGGGAGTATCGGTCCGTGGGATCCGTGGTCGGGAGTCGTAGCCCGCTGGTGGTCGGCCGCGCCAACGGGGGCAGAGCATTCTGGAGGCGGAGGGGCGGCGATCTGGGGCCCAGGCCCGGCCATTTGGGCGCGGACGAGCACCTCCACGAGGGACTGTAGCCGATCTATTCGGCTGGCGAGGGCGTGAATGATGGTCACCGGAGGGGGTTCATCCTTTCTCATATTTCTTTTCAGTTGCAGATTGGTGTCGTGGAAGTTGTTTCTCTGTTGCACTTATGTTATATTGCCCGCTTACAATTTCAGTTTACCAATTCGATGGATCTTTTAGATTCTTAATCAATATAGAGGAATCATCTACTGATGATTCTCAATATTGGGGACCCCTAAGATTAGGACACGTGGCGGATAACACGTCCCAGAAGGAAGGGCCCACAGAGGCCGACCAGGCCACCCCTGTACCCGACTTGCCGGCACAAGCCAGCCCTCCTCGGGGCTCTATGCAGATTGGCCTCCTCGACCCCTCAGCTCGCCCTGAGCTGCCACAAGACCAAGTATCCACAGGAGTTTGTTTACCGCCGGAAACCGGGAAGACGAACGTCTTGCCTGAATTTCGGGGCAGATGCTAATAGGTGCTATCCGTCCACCTCTCCGAAGATACCAAGTTGATTTATGGCACCGTATATCGAAGGTTTAAACGGATGCAGCCGATGTAGCAGACTTCGTCAGATTCCCCTTCATGGTGAGGGGTTTTTGATTGTGGGGACGCTCTTCCCTGCAGGCGCAAGCCCCTGCAGTTAATCACGCTACTGCATCGCGGTAACCACTTTCTCTTTCTATAGATAGTCACTTCGTGTCGTGGGTGCTTGTTTTGTTTGTGGTTGCCCGTGGATTGTATACGGAGACTAATTTACGTTGTCGCCCGTAGGGCGTGGATTAGTCCAAATCTGTATCTTCTTAGATTTGGGTTTGGGTTTAGGTTTAAGGATACGCTAGCCTCATTTGAGACTAAGATCAACTTAAACGTATGTTAAGGATACGTTAGTCTAATTTTTAGACTAAGATCAACTTAACGGGATCGTTTAGATCCAACAAAAGAGCATTTAGACTCTATAATTTAGTTTAGGGATATTGCGGTCGATTACCAGTTTAAGGACATGGTGGTCCAAGGTTAAGGACATCATAGTCTGTGGGTTTAAAGGGACCCCACAGTCCGAGGTTAAAGACATCGTAGTCTATGGGTTTAAGGACCCCACAGTCCAGGTTAAGGACATCGTAGTCCATGGGTTTATGGACCCCACAGTCCAGGTTAAGGACATCGTAGTCCATGAGTTTAAGGACCCCACAGTCCGTAGTTTAAAGACATCATAGTCTGTGGAATGTATGACTGTCGGGACCCGTCACCTCTCTGAAGACGTTGAAGGATCACAACGACAAATATCAGAGGAGTTCAGAGATGTACCCTTGAACCAATTTTGGTTGGAAGATCTATAGTCCAATTTGGGACTAAAGTCTGTTAAAAGGTTTATGAGTATATGAGCTCAGTTGATATGAGTTGAGGACTTACGACCAATCTTGGGCTAAGTCCAATTAAAATGTTTAACATTTTATTGTTCTGGCTATTGAGCCTTTATTTGGGCTTGGCCCTTTTAATAATGCTAAGCATTGAGTTTTGACATTTTTTGTCTTGTATTGAATGCATAGCATTCATCAGAACAATGTGTGTTCTGACAGCGCGCCACGTGTCGCGCTTAGCGCTAAGCGTCAGTTTATGAGCGCATTGCGCTTTCAATTTATGAGCGCGTTGCGCTAGTTTAGTGGCGCACCAGTGAGTGACACGTGGCACGCTTGGTGCTGAGCGCCAGCCCATGAGCGTAGTGCGCTGTTTCAGAAGCGCAAAGCGCAAGTTGTATACGTGGTTGACACGCGGCACGTTTTGGCGCTGAGCGTCGGTCCAAGGAGCGCAAAGGCACAGTTCATGAGTGCAAGACACTTTTCAATAGCGCAGAGCGCACTTGATCAAATTTATGATCAGAGAACAAGTTTATACTCTTTTAAAGGAGGCTTTGCCTCAAGATTTCAAGAACAAAAGTTCTTATTTATAAAAGGGCTCTGCCTTTGTAGATCAAGGATCTGTGAATGAAGTAAATACTTCTTTTATTTTTATGATAAGATCTTTTGATCTTTTTTATGAAAGACCTTGGTCTTTTGTAGATCTATGATCTTTTTTAGAAGATAGTTCTTCTTTTATGAGATGATTTCATCTCTGTGTTCATTGTTCATGATCTTTACCTTGAAGAATTAATCTTCTTTTGCTAAGAGCCTTCTCTTCTTTCTTTGAGTTTTCTCAAAGTTTGTAGGGAGGTTTCTCTATATTTTCTCTTTTTGCTTCTGTATATCTATTTCTTTTCCTTTTTTTCATTGAAAAGAAGGATCATTGGTCGTTGGGACCCACCACCTTTTCGACGACACTGAGAGATTACAGCGTCATATATCGAAGGTGTGGAGGGATGTACCCTTTGAACCATGTCCCACTCATTAGGGGGAAAGAACAGGCTGTAGCTTAAGCTTCTCTCTGCTGAAAAAGGCTTCTTTGCGTTCGCGCACGTGCGTCGCACGTGTTGGGCGCACATATTTGCACGTAGCGCACATGGAGCTTGCGCATATGCGCGTTATGGGGGAGCAAGCTCCTATGGAGAACGTATCTCCTTTTAATATTATTAAATGTTCTCATGTAGTGTGCACGTGCGTTGCACTAGGTGCGCGCATGGCGAGCATATGTGCGTTGCACGTAGCTCACATGGCGCTTACATGGCGCTTGCGCATATGCACATTATGGGGAGGAGCATGCTCCTATCTTGGAGAACTAAGCTCATTTTAATATTATTGAATATTCTCGTGTGGTATGCACGTGCATTGCACGTGGTGCGCGTATGGCGGGCTCACGTGCGTTGCACGTAGCGCACATGGTGCTTGCGCATATGCACATTATGGGGAGGAGTATGCTCCTATCTTGGAGAACTAAGCTCCTATAGAGAACTAAGCTCATTTTAATATTATTAAATATTCTCATGTGGTGCGTACGTGCATTGCACGTGGTGCGCGCATGGTGGACACACGTGCGTTGCACATAGCGCACGTGGCGCTTGCGCATATGCGCATTATGGGGATGAGCATGCTCCTATCTTGGAGAACTAAGCTCCTTTGAGAATTGAATCCTTTGAGGATTGAACCCCACCCTTTCTAAGAGGTATCCCCTCTTATTTATATGGGAGTGGTAGAGAAGCGATATCTCATTTTCCCGGTATGGGACTAAAAATGCATTCTCCATGTAGTAGAGCATTACTTTAAATTACACGTGCATAGCACATTTGCTCATAACTTTTGATCCCGGATGAATTATGAGGCCCATGATATATCAAATCGAAGGATTTTTCGAGATACTTTCGATACCATCAGAATTTAGCTGTTTCTCATTCCGAAGTTTGTCAAAATACAGCTTGAAAAATACTGGTTCGCATCTTCTTCCTTAGATCACATGTGCATAGATATTTGCTCATAACTTTTGATCCCGGATGAATTATGAGGCTCATAATATATCAAATCGAAGGTTTTTTCAAGATACTTTCAATACCATCAGAATTTAGCTGTTTCTCATTTGGGAGTTTGTCAAAAAACAGCCCGGAAAATACAGGTTCACATTTTCTTAAGCGTATCGCTGTCATTTGATGCCTTGAGCTCTTTTGTGCCGAAATTTTTGGCGGGAACATAGACCCAGCTAAGGAGCATGATCTGTCATTCGAGATCGCGGAGGTTTGGACCGTGACATCAGCACCACCCCTTTTTTTGCTATAAAAACATTGTTATTTCGTCGGTTAGTTATTTCTTCTATGTATATAAATGTATCTTGAACTCTTTTATTTTGATGTAATAAAGTTGTGAGGTGTGATTTTCTTTACTCCAGTACTGTTTACCGACTACCATGTAATACTAGAAGTCGAAGTGTGACTACGGCGGGATTATTCCCTGACAGTATGGGCATGGCTGACCTAGTCACCCCTCGCATTCCGTATTTTAGGAAGCAGGGCGTGACATTAACCCTGATCACGAAAATTCCAGCAAATCCTTTAGCAATCCAAGGCTGGACAAATGCCATAATTTATTATGTATGGATTAAAACACAAGGTTCATCACTGACAAGCTTGGTTGCTTCGTAGAAGAATTTAAAAACACCATCACATACAAAATTAGATATGTTACGAGGCTTAATCCAAAAAAAAAACATCAAACATTTTTTCTCGGTTACAAAAAACTACTTAAACCTTTCAAAATCTCGAGAAATCATCATGCCTAATTGTGAAAGCCGGTCAACGCTAATGATGTTAAGTTTGTGGTTGAAATGATTATTTTATCCTTTTAATTGATTAAATCTTAATTACTAATTAATTATTTTTTAATAAACGGTATTAATTAGATGGAGGAGGGGGGGGGGGGGTGGAGGAGGAGGTGTCGAGGGAAGCGGGGCTACCGGTAGAGGGGGCTGGGAGGAGGGTTGAGGGGAGGAGGGGGCCGGGAAGGAGGTTGAGGGGAGAAACAGGAGGAGTGGGGCCAGGACGAGGGAGCTGGGCTGGGGTCGGGGTCGGGGCCGGGGGCGGGGGGAGGGGGAGGGGCTCGACGGCGGCTAGGGCTAGAGCTCGGATTAGAGAGAGGAAGAAGACTAGGACATTTTTGGAATTTTGTAAAATTTTACGATGTGATGGTTTCGGCGACTTGGCAATGAGGTGGTAGTAAAAGTGCTCACATGGGAAAAAAAGAGTCCCTGCAATTAGAAATCCAATAGCATGGGTGCTTTGGGTGATCCTGGTTTGTGGATCCTGCGTGCTTGGCACATATGATACACCAATACACAAGGCCTCCCCGTTATACACAAATCTCGACCGTTGAATTCGATTTTGGATGACTCTGGACCGTTGATACAATAGGATGGGTGCTATTTTTCTTCAAATAGCAGGGGCTCCGAATCCCTCACATGACACTGTTAATTATAATATTTTTTGTGATTTTGAAAGTTTTTGTTAGTCTTATTTCTATGTAACCAACGAGAATTTGATTGTTTGTAACAGCTAGACCAAACCACTGGTAGTTTTTTTTGGACTAAGGGGCTGTTTGGTTGCTTGGAAATAGAGATTCATACAACATTTGTTACAAAAAATCTTCATTTCCTGTTTGGTTAGCAACAAGCTTGTGTTGGAAATGAAAATGAAGTACAAAAAGCAGCAAATTCTTACAACATTTGTTGCACTTATTTTGGTGGCAACAAGATTTGCAATTTTGGGAACAGTGAATATGGTAATTATTATAGGTGCCACATAAGCTTTATATATGCCACCTATGCAAATTTGCAACAAATATTGCATTTGCTTTACTTTTTTGTTCAACCAAATACAAAAAATTGTTTGAATTTGGAAATCCAATCACAAAACTTGAAGATAACTAAACAATGAATTTGTACCATTTATTTTTGCAACATTTGCTATGTGAAAGCAAGATGCAATGTTAAATTTTTTTTTTGGCCAACCTAAAATGCCCATCTTGTATGCAACAAATGCTGCAATCCCCCCCCCCCCCCCCCCCCCCCCCCCGCGCAGCTAACCAACCATCTCCTAAGCTTGAGAATCTCAGGATTTGAGAATGCAAGATACAAACGGGTCCGCACCCGACCCGCTGAAGACACTGTAAATTTGCGGTGCTGCCCTTTCCCAAAATCGATACAACAAATTCGTGCTATTCCCTTTCCTCGCCTCGTAAAAATTGGTCCTTTTCTACACTACAAACCCTAGATTTTCTCTCTTCGATCTCGAACCGATTAATGGCGGCGATCACCATGGCTGCCAAGTACAAGACTAGCGTCAAGGACCCTGGGCTCCATGGGGTCCTCAAAATGGTCACTTTCTCTCTCTCTCACATCGATCATCGTTCAATCCTTTTTCGAAATTGTCTGCTGATGATTTTGATTTTTGTTGGTTTGCAGAACGAGGAGAAGTTTGTTTTCATTCCTAATGATCCGAGGGCTTCATCGTTGAGGCTCAATGTGGGGTTTACGAACATTAAAGGTCAATCTTTCAGATAAATAATAATCCAAATAATCAAATTTGGAGATTTTAAAGAAGTGCTTACAGTGATCCTATAAGTTGATTTTATATATTGGATGATTTTAGGTCATAAGTTCAGCAAAGATGGGTCCAAACAGGCGCTGCTGAATCTTACACAGGATGCGGAGAAGGTGTGTGAATTGATTCATGGGGCTTCAGTGCTCAAGAAGTTTCAATGCCTTCGCACTAGCTTATTTGTATGAATCTTACCAAATTTAGTAATGGCTATTTTAGGGTGCTGGCTACATTTTTGAGTTTGACAACTTTCCTGATCGCAATGTCTGCCGAGATTTTGTTGGTAGGCTTCAGTTACTTACATGATGGTTTATCACCTTACTTCGCTTCGCTTTAACGATACATATTTTTCATCCGCAATGCCTATGCAATTGATTATTTATCTATCTAACACCTATATGCTAAAATATGTGAATTCTTATGAAGTAAGCAACTCCAGAGAAGACTGATTTTGTTATGGGGTATGGGCCGTATGGCATCCAACTTGATGGTATTTACATTTCGTCCCTTATGTTGAAAACAATGTAGAAGCTTTTAATCTTTTGAAAAATTTTCCTCCATAATTTGAGGTTATATAAGGAATATGCTCGGTACACTATGTTTGCTTCTTCCAAGTGATGAGTATGTTTTTCATTTATTTAATTCGTCACTTATCTTGAGAGGATTGCATTGTCGCTCATGCTCATCTCTTTTGCAAGGGCATTTCTCCCCCATGAGGAAATATCATTCTCCAAACCCCAATATAATCAAATTCAGCTCTCTTTACCAGCTTAGCTTGAACTAAGAAAATCTAAAAAACACAAAGAAGAAGAGAAGAAATGAAAACACATTTCAGCGGGCCCAATCATATCCGGTAATATATATATTTTGGTATACCTAAGTAATAATCCCACTTATGCTAACATCACACGATGGGCATTATCCTAATTTCTAGAATTATCCTAAATCTCATTGTTCACTCTTGCTGAATTATCGTTTTGAAATTACAATGGATGTCTTTCCACCCATTGAAATGAATTTGATCCGGCTGAATTTGACTGAACACATTGTATAATCCTCATCAATCACACGAACAAAATAAATTTAAACATATATTATTCAACGAGATTGATAATATTAATTACTTTGTTTGCCTCGCTTTAGATGCAAACAAGCTCAATCGCTCATAATCGAGGGGCTACTTGTTGATTTAAAAGCTTGTCCCATAGCTTCAAATCGGCACAATGTGTTAATTGTTGTCTCACCGTACTCTTCGACCTTTTGACATGCCTTGTAAAACATTTTCCAGTCGTATCCACTTTCGGGGGAGCAATCACTTAAATTTATTCGATTCGTTATGCTAGATGTGTTTCTGAACTTCGAACACCGATTATCTATATTTGTAGGTTATAGCGATAAAATGTTAGCAGCAACTAGCTAGAGTGTTTTCTTTTTTATATTTTATAGTCAACGGCCACATGGATATGTTTTGTAGTTATTATTATCTGTGTTAGATCTGATTCTATGTTGTCAGTTTTTGGGTTAACTAGTCCTATCATACATGTTTAATTTACCCCATATTTATTATTCAAGAAGTATAGAAGCGAGATTTATTCGAGAATTCCCTTGACGCATTAATCTGTTTCTAATTTTTCATTCACATCAATAAAATCTTACTACACATGATGCTTGTAGAACCTGTATTTCTAAAGAATCTTTTGATCATTTTAGAGCAATCAGAAAGAGATTCTTCAACTATTTGCTTGCTTGTTATGCAACTTCTATTATAACATAAAGCATCCAATCATATGTTACACCTTTCATATTAGAAGTTTGTAGATTCTTTGGTGCCTATAGTATACTAGTTATTTGCACGTGCCACGCTCGTGGCTAATTGATGAGGTAAAAGAGGATAAGGTGATACTTTAGTAGTTTGAAACATTGCCGGCACATCCCAATTGAAAGATGCTTTATTTATTTGCATCAATAGTTTTCAATGAAGATTAGCCATTGTGATGACACTTTTCAATACAATTGATAAATTCTTATACGTCACACAATCATAAATATGTTTATTTCAATAATTTAAGAAAAAATATGCTACCTAATACAATCTTTAATTTGTGCAGCAAGAAAGGTACCATGTTCGGTATTATAAACGACCAAGCGTATGCTAAGATTTTTTTAAAAAATTTATTGGTAAGTTGAAGGATTTATGCATTTTAAATTGTTTTTAAAAAATAAAATAAATCCTTTGTAGATTGGAAACGTATAATTTAGATAGATAAAAAAGAAGACTATTCTTACAATCAAAACAACAAAAGTTTCAAGAATCAATGTTGGATAATTAGACTATAGTCCCTACTCGAAAACGAATGAATTAAGATTTCTCTCATTAATCTCTTTAGTTGTTTCAGAATGTACGAGGAATGCTTTTCAGGTAGAATTGGCAATTCAGGAAATCTTTCATTTTTTCAACATTTGTCTGTAATTATAATTTGTTAAAAATTATTAAGTGCTCTACCATCGAATTGTAATTCGTGTATTGGGATGAATACAAAGGAAAATCTATGCAATGATCCTAAACTATCATCAATTTTTATATTAAATAAACCAAAACTACAAATCAAAAAAGCAATATATGTACAAAATTACTCAAATTAGATTCTCAAATAGTTCTGAAGTATCCCAACATTTTAAAATCTAAATACATAGTAATATACAAATTACCATCAAACTGAACTCAATCAAAAGATAAATGCGAGAGAAGTAGATAGAAATATCAAAATAAACATTATTCTAACATTGTCTGGAACAACGACACCTGTTGTTGGGTTTCTTTTCCTTGGAACCGCTTCATCCTTTGTAATAAAAGCCAAGTTATAGAAAACTAGTCGAATGCAAAAAGATGCATGTAAATAAAAGAAATCAGTAAACTTCAAATGGTTACTGATGATTAAATGAATATTACAAAAGCACCGAGAGGTCCTTATGGCTTGTTCAAGTCCTTTTCAACCTTCACATTTTTCTCAAGATTCTCGGTTGGCATTGATATCAAAATTTAAGAAAAGATAAAATTCAAAATTCAAATCTATGAAAATTTCATAGTCAAATGTATAAATATCGATTTCACAAATGGGCTTCACTAATCATAAGTGCGACTAACAATTGTTAGTTTGATTTGTTGATAAATGGAACATATATGAGTAAATTTAAGAAGTTATCGACAATTCTGGTTGTGATATCCATTAAAGTCTTCATATTGAAACACAATATAACATCAAGTTTCTGTTTGAGGTCTTAATTCTCAAAAGCATTCTACCAACACTTATCAGATATTCATTATTTTTTTAAAAAAAAATTTAATGTAGAAAAACTAATCGATGCAATAATTTGGAAACGGATATGATTTGAGACATGCATGATAAAAAAATATGAAAGACAATCAACGATTTGAACTTTCACAACTCCCGGATTCTTAACCAAAAGATATAAATCACATGTATAACAAACAACCTTTCAAAAATAGATTGTTGTTTGTAAATAACAATTAGTATTTTAGCTTCTTAGAATGATCAACGTAACATCCGGACCAATTACAAGTCTAGTGGTCAACAAGTATAAAAATAAATTGTTATCAACCTGAACAATTTATCAAAAGTTTTAAGAGAAATATTGTTTCACTTGTTATGCTAATTGATAATTAATAGCCATAACTTTTAACTTTAATATAAAATTTATTGCAAAATATAAAACTACAACCTTATTCACCAAATTTTGGCACCATTCCGAGCACAACCATTTGGGAAGGATTCTTATGAATGCCCGTATCATTTGTCGTTTTTCTTAATGGGCATAAATTAATTAGATATTCAAGTATTCAACACCTTGATTCAAGACCTGTCGTAAAATCTAAGAGACCAAAGCAATATAAAGCAAATGCCAACTAAAATAAACAATCAAAATGAACCAAATGTTCAAAACTAATTGGAAAAGTATACATGAGTTTTTTTTTACATTTCAAATTTCTTGATCTAATATGAGATTTAATGAAAGAACATGAATTGCACCTTAAAATGATCTCTTACCGAAAGTCTTAAAGCTTTCTGTATCTTCCTGTGGATTTATTGCCCTATGATTTCAATTCATAGATGGGGCAACCAATGAATGGAGTCGATAAATACCCACTCAACTCAACCGATACAAGAATTTCGAAAGGCTTAACGGGCATAGAAAATGATCTTGGTTCTCCATTGCATTCAAAGATGAGCTTAAATGAGTTGCAAAAAAGGTGCATGAACTTAAAAGGGAAGAATATATGTGGGGAAGAGCATCGACGAGATGGGTGGGATGAGAAAAGCTGTCTAAATTAGTCAATTCTTATTTTATTTTAATACCATAATGTATTAAATGTATTTCTTGAAATAAATGCCTAGTGAATATAATAGAAGAGTTCTAACCACAACAATTAGTATGACTATATCCAATGATATTCGCTCTTTTTAAATTAAATCATTCTCATATAGAAATGGGTTGAGAATAACATGAAGATAACTGTTTACCGCCGAAAACTGGTCATAGACGAACTGGTGTTGAACGTCTTTTTAAATTAAATCATTCAGATTCCTTCTAAGGGTGAGGTTTATTGATTATAAGGACGCATTTTTTCTACATGCGCAAGTTCTTGCAGTTAATTACATTATCATGAACGATAACTTTCTGCACTCACGGTTTTTGCTTCGTGTGTGTTTTGGTTTTTTGTTTATTTTTGGTTGCCCTTGGATTGTATACGGAGACTAATTTATATCGTTGCCCGTAGGGCACATATTAGTCCAAATCCGTACATATTTTAGATTTGGGTCAAATATTTACTTGACGGGGTCTACGTTGGTATTTTGATTTGCCAACGGGGTTGAACTTAGGTCGTATTTCTCACTTGTGAGGTCCATGGGTTCACATGCTTGCATAAGTCTTATCTAAGAATCGTTAATCTTATTTGAGATTAAGATCAATTTAGAACATTTTGAGCATATGAGCTCAACTGATTTTAAGATCAATAAAGCCTAAACTTCAAGGCTTAGCTGATTTGGGGCTAAGGATGGGGTCTGTTTGACACCCAAACATCCTTAGCGCATGGCTCACGCTCGAATACCGGCTCGCGGCTCAGGCGCATGCCCACGTGCATATCACATGGCGCATGGTCTATGGCTCGAATATCGGCTCACGGTTCACGTGTATATCACGTGGCTCAAAGTGGCATCGGCTTGGCACGGCTCGAGCGCACGCGCGTATCATGTGATGCTGGCGCTGCCCATCTTTTTTGGTGTTTGGGGCATGCACGTGTATTTCACGTGACGCAACACAATCGTAGAGCTTAAGCTCTGGCGCAATTTTCTTGCAACTGCAAGCGCACGGCTTTTGCGCATGCTCACGTGCATATCACGTGGCGCGGCTAGGGCTTCAAAGATTAATTTCTGTCTTTCTCAAAGAAGGTTAACCTTCCAGACAAAAGAATCTAACTTTATGAAGCTTAAGTTTCTGCTTAATGGTTTTTGACCTTAAAATCAACAAGATCAATTTTTTATGATCTTGGGTTTTGTTTTGGTCACGGTATATATCTTTGGTGATAAAGCTTGGGTCTTGAGAAGCTTAAACTTCGGTTTGAAAGAGATCTTGACGATCATATATTTCTTGGTGGAGGAAGACTTGAGTTTTCCTCCAAATCTTTAGATCCTGAGATCGAAAATTCCTCCCTGAGAACTTGAGTTCTCAATAAGGAGGATATTTGACTCAAGGATTTTCGATCCAGAGAAATAACTTAAGTTCTTATGAAGGTTAATCTTCGTTTTTAAAGAAAATAGGCAAAGGGGAGTCTTTCTCCGTTGTTTTACCTAGGGTTTGGTTGAGTAGGAAGATGAAGATCTTAGCAGAGGCTTAAGTCTCTATCTTCATCTTATGGGTAGTTTCTCTATCTCGAGATTAATCTCCCCCTCTTCTATAAATATGAGAGGAGATTGTTAGTCCAGTGGAGAAAATCTTTCATTTGAGAGGTCTCAATTGATCTTAAGATCAACTGGTGGTGCTTAAGCACCGTTGGATCATTGATCCAAAGGCTCTCTGTGAATAAAGTTAATATTTTTCTTATTTTAGAGAAAATATAGAGAAAAATTCTTGTTAACAAGAAATATCTTTCTGATTTAGAAAGATAATGGGAAATTAATTTCCTAAAAGGAAGCAGGCGCATCACAAAGATTGGCGCTGGCGCGGCTTGGGTCGGCTCGGCTTGAACCAGAGATGGTATTGGCGCTGTTTGCGCCGGGATGGCATTAGCGCTATTTGTGTCAGGATGGCATCGACTCTGCTTGAACTGGAGTCGAGTTTAAACTCTTGAGCCCAAATTTAGGCGGGAACAAATGCCCCTCGATATTTTACCCATGTAAGTATTTACGTGGGTTAAGTAGCGTAAAGTAATGCACCGCTAGAGATTCGATGGCTTAGACAACATGATTTGGTCCCCGTCACCTAAGGATTTTTTAATCTTCATGAGCCACTAGGGTCTCTCAAAGTTGTTTTCTTCCTATGAGTTTAGAGGATCTCATAGGTGTATTTTCTCTTTAGGAATTGTAAGGATCCTTAAGTGTATTTTCCCTTGCAAGTCGTAAGGATTTCACAGGAGTGTTTTCTCCTTACGAGTCGAGAGCATACGTAAGTGGCTTCTTCTCTTCATTGGTAGCTTGGTTAGCCAATAGAGAATGTTTGGGTGAAACTTCGTTGCGAATAGCCCATGGATAGTATACAGTAGTCTATTTGGTGACAGGCTGCAGGGCATTGATGCCTTAGGAAGCAGGTTTAGATCCGTCGCTTAAGATTTTTTAATTTTATGAGCCGTGAGGGTCTCATAAAAGTATTTTTTCCCTATAAGTCGAGAGAATCTCGTAGGTGTGTTTTGCCCTTAGAAATCGTAAGGATCCTTAAGTGTGTTTTTCCTTTGTGAATCGTAAGGATCCCACAAAGGTATCTTTTCTTCACTTTTGTCATGCGAATAAAAGACGCTATTTTTTGAGTAGCATTTCTTTGTGCTAAAATGACCTGACTTAGTTTATGTACTCGTCTCAAAGCGTTCAGCTTATCCTCTTTTGATGAATAAACTCGGCCTAACGTTAGACATACATAACCCCTGATAGCTTAAGAGTCCGTTAGGTTTGTGGTACTGGGTGTAGTCCGTCACACCATTGCGTTAGCTTATTTCTTCTCGGTTTGCGTTCCCTCGTATCGCTGTTTGAGTATCCACGCACTTGCCATATCCTCTAATCCCTTCTGAGGCGGGATACGTCTCAAGTAATCTTCCTAGGCTGGTATATGCATGTTGCTGTCAGGGATTCAGCGTTAGGTGTCACCATGGCGCTTTACCTTGAGGTTACTCTTTTTGAGTCCCGGAGAAGTCATAACTGCACCCTTATGAAGTGAGATGATATCTAATGGTCTTTAGGTATATATGCACTGCCATCAAGACCTTGAGCTAGGAATATGCCATTACGCTACCTGTTTCGGCTCTATTGAGCTTTACAAACGCCATGTCTCAATTCTGTGGAAGTAGAATGGACATCCAAATAGTCTCTTAGCTGTATTTGTTGCCATCAAGACTTGGAGCTAGGAGAATGCCGTCACTCCGTTATTGTTTTGACCTTTTGGTTCTTGCTGACGCTACGTATGCACTCCGTTGGAATACAATGAGGTGCTGAATTGGTCTTTAGGCCGTATATATTGCCGTCAAGGCTTGGAGCTTGGAGAATGCCGTCAATCCGCTTTTGTTTTGACCCTTTGGTCCTTCATGACATCGCGTCTGTACCCTGGTGGAGTAAGAGAGACGTCCAGATAGTTTCTATGCTGTATGTATTGCCGTTAAGACTCTATTCTTTGTCTGGTCGAACATGGCGGAACACATTGCTCTTTCTTCATTTGTTTGTGTCCGTGGATTGTATACAAGAGTCGAGATTGAACTACTTGCAGGGCAGTATTTTTTTTATCCGCGATTGCTCTATCATTTCAGCTTTTCTTATTGTGAAAGTCGTGATTGCCCAATCATTTTGGCTATTTCATTTTATTTTTACTCATTGATTTTTATTACGTGTTGCCCAATCATTTCGGTTATTTTTTTCTTTTATTTATTTCCCATTTTAATGACTTAGAGGTCGAGAGTTTGGATTTCTGGCCGGCTTATGCTAGGAGCAATTTATCATTTGCTTTTTTGGGAAACTTGGGGTTTTGAAACTTGATTTGGTGTTAGTATCGCTACAGCTAGAATAGTGCAATGAGCGACTCATCATTTGCCGTTGCTTATTAGACAATTATGGCTTAGAAAACAGGTTTAGATCCCTACCAACCAAGCCTTTTTTCAATTTTATGAACCGTAAGGGTCTCATAAAGGTATTTTCTCCCTACGTGTTGAGAGGATCTCGTAGGTGTATCTTCTCTTTAGGAGCCGTGATGGCTCCTAAGTTGGTTTTCTCTTGTAAGTCATTAGGATCTTACAAGAGTGTTTTCTCCTTGCAAGTCAAAAGGACTCACAAGTTCCGTTCATCATATTCGAAGTATTGTTCGCCTTTGGTGGGACTTTGATGCACATATATTGTGTGCCCGTGGATTGTATACAAGAGTCAGGGTCGAACTACCTGTAGGGCAATTTTTTTTTTCTTTTCACGAGCTTGCGCCCTTTCGAGTTTTCACAAGCTCGCGGGTAGTCCTGCTATTTTTAGTCACGACGCCTTTTTGGGTTTTCATCCGTGCCCTTTCGCATATGGACTACAAATTTTTTTGTCCCAGTTTAACGACTTACAGGTCGATTCGCTCCAATTGAACTAGCTTGTCAAGGAGCTCTTGATATGTAAAGACAGGAATGGATTAACCTGCAATCGTGGATCTAGGGTGCCTATGAACATTCCGACAGCTGGAGCTTCGGCGATCGGTTGCTCGCATTTTGAGGTGAGATTTCTCCACCAAATGGCATATTGCACCAATGTTTCCTTCGGTATCCTCTCTTCATTTATCAGAGCGGAGATGGTAGGGCGCTTGCTCGCACTGACGAATCTCTGCATGCAGCTATATGTCAGCGAAGGTCTTTACGGAGTCATTTGGAAGTTCCGAGTATCATTCGAAGGCAATATTCGCCAGACTGTTGACGATCTGCGGAGTAGTAGCTTATTATCGCCTTCGGTGTTACCGCACACTGCTTTAAACTGTGTGATATGTTGGTGGGGATTCCTCGTTCCTTTGAAGATGTTGAAGTTCGGGATCGTATATTTCGGAGGGTATTGCTTTTGGTCGTACTATGCTGGACATGGACGACCGGTGTTGACTAACTTGGTGTTTACTTCGCTGGCAATGAAGAGTTTGACCTGTTGGGCTATGTACTCGTTGAGCTGAGATTTCGAGATCGTTTCATCTTTTGAGGTTGAAGGGGCCTGCAGAGAGCTTGTGGCACCTCCTTATTATCAGGGACCACTGATGGTTCTTCGGCCGGCGGTTCTGATGACTGGACCATCATCCCACACATCTTCTGCGTGAGGAATGCCATTTTGTTCATATTGGCGGCCATATCCGCCGCTTCTTTGCTTTTCTTATCGAGAGCACGCTTCCGAGAGTCAACTTCAGATCCTTGTCTTTTGAGATCTTGTTCGTCTTACGAACGCGTCTTTGGTGGTGGGATGACGAGTGTTGCTGCCGCCGCCGCCTTTTAGCTTGAGTCAAGGACCGAGTTTGGGGTCGATGATTGACAGAAGCGTTGTTTTCACTTCCGTTGAGGTGTCATCCACACAGTATGGACTACTTCGGTCTTCTGCGCGGAGCTTCGGACATTTCGCCTCGTGGGATTTACCCTAGGTGAGAGAGATCTTTCTGGCCTTTGCTTTTTAGGAAGGGCCACTTTGGACTTGGAAGTAGCGTCTTCGGCCTTTGACGGATTCCTGAGCTTCTCAGACTTCGGAGATGGGCTGTTGTTGATAACAGTGCCATGAACTTCTTTCCAGACTTTGTAGATCATTGAGGAAAGTTTTGGCTTGAGTATTGGCTTTTGCTCATTTGATGCCCCCACAGGTGGTGGAGACTTCTTCAAAACGGTTGTAGGCGAATTCCGCCTAACCCTTATGAGCGGCTCGAAACTGTTTTTGGTCGAGACGGCTACATCGATAGTGGGCATCGGTGGAGTTAGCCCTGATGGGGAGATGCCCCCAGCCTGTCTTTGCCAACGCCAATAACGACGTCGAGCACATTTTGAAACAGGAGCATCTTCAGGTTTGGGAGCTTCATAGACATGTCCCCTGTGTGGCTTTGGAGCTTCCGCAGGTGTCGGTCGTTTGAAGACTGACCTTTTTGGTAGAGCAGGAGCTTGAGGTGCCAGTCTGTGGAAGACAGATTTTCTTGGAAGTGAAGTGCCCTTTGGTGCCTCAGGAGTAGCATGAGCCAGCCTTTTGGTATCACAGGCTTATTTGATGGGCTTGTGGAGCTTGGAACCAGCTTCTTAAAGAACGAACTTTCTGATTTCGTAGGCTTCTCGGAAGAGCCTGCGGAGCTTCTTATTAGCCTATCCATGACTGATTTCCTTAAGGCCTCCTGCTTGGCGCTATGGCACCATTGGTAAAGAGGAATGGAGGCATTTGATTGAATTGGAGCCCGTTCCATTCTTGTATGAGTTGGGCTGTTGGGATGCCGATCAGTAGGGTTATAATCTGCCCAGAGAAGATCAGTTGAGATATTATGGTCTTGGAGTTGCAGAATGCCATTGAAGTCTGTATAGGGAAGAAAGCACCAACTTCAGTCTTTATCGGAATCCAAGAGCAACCATAAACATAAGAAACCGTGATTTTGTTCGCGAAAACAAGACACACGAATTGTGGAGTGGAAAGAGAAAAATGGTCCCACCGGGCGTGCCAGAATCTTTTTACCGCCGAAAACCGGTCAGAGACGAACCGGTGTCGAACGCCTTGCCTGAATTTGGGGGGCAGATGCATATGTATCATCCATCCACCTCTTCGAAAACACTAAGTTGATTTATAACGCTGTATATCATAGGTTTGGAAAGATGCGACCGATATAGCTGACTTTTAGATTCCCTCTCATGTGAGAGGTTTATTGATTGTGGGGACGCATTTTTCCTGCAGGCGCAAGCCCATGCAGTTAATTACGTCATCGCGATCGATAACTTTCTACACTCCAGAATTTTGCTTCGTGTGTGTGTTCTGGTTTTTTGTTTATTTTGGATTACCCTTGGATTGTATACGGAGACTAATTTATGTCGTCATCCGTAGGGCGCAGATTAATCCAAATCCGTACATATTTTAGATTTGGGTCAAGCATTTACTTGATAGGGTTCATGTTGGTGTTTTGATTTGTTAATGAGGTTGAACTTAGATCGCATTTCTCACACTTGTGAGGTCTATGGGTTCACATGCTTGTACAAGTCTTATCTAAGAATCGTTAGTTTTATTTGAGACTAAGATCAACTTAGAACATTTTGAGCATATGGGCTCAACTGATCTTAAGATCAATGAAGCTTAAGCTTCAGAACTTAGCCGATTTGGGCTAAGGATGGGTCTGTTTGACACCCAAACATGCTTGGCATATATAACTTGGTGCATGGCTCACGGCTCGAATATCGGCTCGCGGCTCAGGCGCGTGCCCACGTGCTAATCATGTGGCACATAAGTTTAGCGCATGGTCCATGGCTCGAAGATCGGTTCACGGCTCACGTGCATATCACGTGGCGCAGTGTGGCATTCGCTTGGCGCGGCTAGAGCGCACGTGTATATCACGTGACGTTGGCGCTGGCGCTGCCCATCTTTCTTGGTGTTTGGCGCATGCACATGTATTTCACGTGGCGCAGCCCAATCGTAGAGATTAAACTCTGGCGCAACTTTCTTGCAAGCGCACGGTTTTGGTGCATGCTCACATTCATATCACGTGGCGTGGCTAGAGCTTCAGAGATTAATCTCTGTTTTTCTCAAAGAAGTTAACCTTTCAGAGAAAGAATCTAACTTTATGAAACTTAAACTTCTGTTTAATGGTTTTTTGGCCATTAAAATCAACAAGATCAATTTTTTATGATCTTGGGTTTTGGTCATGGTGTATATCTTTGATGACAAAGGGTCTTGCGAAGCTTAAGATTCAGTTTGAAAGAGATTTTTATGATCATATGCTTCTTAGTGGAGGAAGACTTAAGTTTTCTTCCAAATCTCAGATCTTAAGATCGAAAATTCCTCCATGAGAACTTGAGTTCTCGACAAGGAAGATATTTGACTCGAGCATCTTCGATCCAGAGAAAGAATTTAAGTTCTTATGAAACTTAACCTCCTTTTTTTTAATAGAGAAAATAGGCAAAGGGGAGTTTTTCTCCGTTATTTTACCTAGGGTTTGGTTGAGGAGGAAGATAAAGATCTTGGTAAAAGCTTAAGTGTCTATCTTCACCTTATGGGTAGTATTCACTATCTGGAGATTAATCTCTCCCACTCCTATTTATAGGAGAGGAGATTGTTAATCCAGTTGAGAAAATCTCTCATTTGAGAGATCTCAATTGATTTTAAGATCAACCGGTGGTGCTTAAGCACCGTTGGATCACTGATCCAAAGGCTATTTGTTAACCGAGTTAATATTTTTCTTATTTTTAGAGAAAATACGTAGAAAAATTCTTGTTAACAAGAAATATCTTTATGTTTTAGAAAGATAGTGGGAAATTAATTTCCCAAAAGGAAGCAGGTGCTTCACAAAGATTGGCGCTGGCGCGGCTTGGGTCGGCTTGGCTTGAACCGGAGATAGTATTGGCGCTGCTTGTGCCAGGATGGCATCGGTGCTACTTGGGCCAGGATGGCATCGGTTCGGTTTGAACCGGAATTGAGCTTAAGCTCTTGAGCCCAAATTTGGGCGGGAACAATAACTTTAAAATAAAGAGAGAGCATATAAAAAGTACTACCAAAAATCTTGGTTATTTTCACTTTTAAGAGTACTTAGATTAGATTAGATTAGATTGATGCCCCAGACAATGTTGATATTTGCAAATAATATGTTGGAAACCTGGCACTTGAATATGTGTGATGATGTCCAATATGAAGTGCTTCTTACAGTAGAAGGATGAATTTTCCTTTTGAAAAATGGTATGTCCAGCATACCTGATGCATAATGTTTCGTGACATGTATTGTCTATTGGCCACTTTTGAGCAGGAAAAGTTCTCGGAAAGCTTCAGTCTATGGTATGTTCTACAAAAGACCAAGCGGTGCCTGAGAAGCCCAATGCTTCAGTTCATGGTGAACAGCTCAGCACCTCAGAGATGGAGCGTCGAATGAAATTGTTGCGAGATGATAGGTAAATCTATCAATTAGGTTTACGTCTTTCATCATTGGTTGCCAGCCAATCTATCTACAGGATTTTTGCACTTATGTATATACAAGTAAACTTTACCTCTACCGATTTATCCCACACATGGCTATTGATGTCTCATAAGATTTTCTTACACTTCACCGCACTGAAGTAACCTGTGCAAGTCGGAGCAGTTAACGCTCTTTAAAAGTTTGTGATGTGCTGGCAGCCTGGCAAAATCCTTTCCTTTCAAATGCCAATTGAAGATCAACATTAACATGTGCAGTTTGCAGCAGTTTATGTTTCTATAGGTTTATGGATCATCAGCATTTTCCTTTGCTTTCAAACAGAAAAAAAAGATTTTTTTGGCCTTGGTATCTATATAAGTGATTTATGAACATTTATTTTGGACTTGGTGACCTAATTTCAGTTGATTAATTAATTAATAAGTTCCTAGCTACCTTTTCCTTTCGGCATAATAGAGGTAAACTAATGTAATAGAAATGCCAGAGTTTCTCTCATGCAATCATGTTCCTTTTAGTTAAATCCTAGTTTTGTTTAAAGGATCTGTTTATGATTACTTTTGCCTAACCATGATTGCTTGATTTGTTGGCAAAACCTTAATAATCTTACCAAGCTAGAACCAACATCCTCTTTTTTTGTTAATTTTTTTTATCTTGGTATTTGTTTCTATAAGGATTCAAATCATTAAATTGGGTGCACCTTTGTATGCGATACTTGGAAGTTCGAACCTATATGATTACTTTAGATTGTTTTCTTTTTATATTAGCCTATGTCTGATGTCTGGGATTCAACGCTTTTCAATTAATGGGTGTATCACTCATTTGGAAAAATAAGAATCAAGGTCTTTCAATGAGTGAAGAATTGAATATATGCAGTTTTGTCAATAGTAGGAATGTACAACAACAACTTTTTTAAAGTCATCTCCTCTATTGAATCGACATTTAACAACAAGCATACATTTTTTTGATGGTCTCCATCCATGTTCGTTTAGACCTACCTTTTATCCTCGTGACATTGTGGTGGATGCATGCCACATGTAAAGTTAAGATGATTGATGTAGGTTTTACAAGTATATTTATATGCTTTGCCATAGGCATCAGAAACTGTTCTTTCCTCTTCTGAAGAGTCATGGTGCAGCTCGACTGAAGTTGGATACTTCACATTGTTGGAGTCTTAGAGTCTATACGGGATACAAATTATTGAGATTCAAGTTCATTGAAGCAGAATATTCTGTCCCCTCAGACACTTCCTCACCTACACACACATTTTATTCGTAATTACATATGACTTATGAGTGGATTATAGATTTTGTCTCGAGTCCCAAATTTCTTTGAAGCCATTTACTGACATTTGGACTCCATTTATTTTGAAGTAGAGAATTGAAGTTTGTTCAAAGGCATTTTATTATTTAAACGCAATTTCACAGTGAATTGCAGAAATTGCACAAGGAATTTGTCATCAGTGGTGTTTTGACGGAATCTGAGTTTTGGGCAACAAGGAAGGTATGAATCAAAGGTTATTGTTTCAACTTGATGATGATGATTTATGTTAGCTTTGCCATCAGCATTTTGTATCTTGTTCTAATGGCTGGATATATTCTTTACCCTTTTAATAGATATAATTGTACATGCCCTCTTTGCTGTGGATGCAGAATTTACTAGGCAATGATGCTCATAGAACATCAAAGCAACGAACGGGGTTCAAGAGTGCCATGCTTGCAGATGTCAGGCCATCAGCTGATGGTCGGGTACAGTATCTGGCTCTCTTCTAGCATATTTATTAAACTTCAGTTAATCATATTTACTTGCCTTGCATATTCTGTCTTTACTCTATAATTGCAGTTTGCTGAATATCTGAAATATTTATTGCTTGCTTATTGTTTCAGGCGAATAAAGTAATGTTTAGCTTGACCCCAGAGATTATCCATCAGGTATTATTTTGTACCTTTACCGTTTTGTCATACCTTTTATCTTGGGCAATTTATGCACCTCCACCACATAGAGCTTAAAGTTGCACTGGGTAAAGAATGGACAGGTAAAAGAAGTAATTTCATCATTTTTCGATTTAGGCTGTTGTATGTCCTTATGGTGGTGTGCAAAAGTTTTGACTTAAAGGTGGAATGGGTTGTACATGCACCGCCACCAACGTAGTACTTGCAGTTGCACTTGTAAAGAATGGAAAGGAAAAACAAGTATTTTTAATTTCTTTTCCTTTTCTATTGAGGTTGTTGAATGCCCTTATGGAAGGTTAGGATATGGATGGAATGGATACGGTATGAATGCTTGTACTTGTGCGTTTACAATAGGCCATTTTTCACATGGTCATAGTATTTTTCTTATAATAACTAGAGTTGGAAGTAAATGAATTTTCCTGATATGGACTATTACGTACTTCCACTGTATTAGAGATATGCCACTGCTTTTCATGTTTGGTGGCCTCTTTAACAAGGTTGTAAAAAGCGCTAGGTCAGAGTTGGGCGTTTGGGGTTAGCGACTTAGCGTCTAGCCACCTAGGCGGTTTTCTTTTTTTAATTAAAATTATTTATTTTTCCTTAGATGTTCATAATAAAATAAAAACCACAGAAAAACTCTTAAAATCTATTTTAAAAAAAAAACCAGTGTAATTAAAAATATATGAAAACCACATAGCAACTACACATTGAATGGAGTGCATAATATAAAAAAAAAACTTAAAATACATGACATTAGATGAAATATAATGAGAAACCATAAATTTCTGATGGAATTTTTAAGCTTGCAGATTACATACCACAAGTTGAAGTTGAACAGGAGAAGAGAGACTTATGAAAAATAAAAACTGATTCGACACAAATTGCTTGGGGTTTTTGTCGATAAGCCTTTAAATACTTGAGAAGAACGATGAGAGAAGAGCGCCGGCAAGAGAGCGCCAAGCCTTTAGGAGAGACGATGCTGGCAGGAGGAGACTGATGAGGTAGAGCGAGAGGAAAAGTGATGACTTTAGTGTTTCTTTGTTCTTGTAATTTGGGAATAGGTTGAGACGTCTATTGTACGTTAAAAAGTGTTTGGGTCGATTATTCTTAGAGAATCCTTAAACCCGATCCATGAAGCTTGTAATATAAATTATCGTTATTAAAAAGCAGTCTAGAAGGTCATTTTAAGTTTTTGCCTAGGTATTCCAGCCCACTTAAACACTTATAAAGCAACTAGACCGCTTAATGCGATCACTTAGGTTCAAACCGGAGCGGCTTGGGGCCGCTTTTGTAAGCGGCCGCCTAGTCCGCTTCTTAGAACACTGCACTTCTCCCCTGAATAATATATTTAATTATCTTTTAGTTACTCTGTGAAAGCATACTAAGTAGAAGGATTGAGCATGTTGATGTACCATAGAACACCACCATTTGTGATTGGCAACCTATGATAATTTACCATATTTAAAGGATCTTGTAAACCCATTCTCACCTATTTGAGTTGTTCTCTGCCTTCATATTCAATTCCTATTTTGTTTATTACGTAACTAGGCTGCATTTAGATGTATGCATGAATTGCAAATATATTTGATTTTATCTGACAATATAGGATTTCAAACAATAAATGATTTTAACAAAGATGCCTAATAATCCCAAAAAATTCTTACAATAGTGATTATGCGTTTGATTATGTGTTTGAGTAGAATTTTCAGAGTTGAAAACTGTTCTTTTAATCACATGATAATGTTTTATTTTAAACCTATGTTTCTACTGAAACAGCTTATGGATTAGGATTTTGAAAATCATATAACTATGAGTTCTACAAAATTAAAATGAACTATTATGAAATCATATGAACACACTGAGTTTTTGGTGGTGGATTTGAAATTGGAATCTTAAACGAGGAACAGAGCTCTAGGATTGGTCAATTCTGATTTCTGACAGTCTGGCTCGACGCTCATCCTGATGCTACTGTACCATAAACAATGTCTATAGTTTTACATCTGCTGATTTCTTACACTGTCATTAGAATCAGGACAGTATTGGACACAACTGCACCCATCACCCACTCCACCCCAACCTACTCTGTGCACAGTAAGCCTTATTCTATATTTGAACCTTATCTTCTCCTTATGATGTGCATTTTTAAAGCGTCTGCCCTAACATTGGCCAAGAATGTGTTCTTTGCCGTTCTAAGTGGTTTGAGAGATCTAACAGCTCCTTTCATATTATGTTTAGAGTTTCATTATAAACTCCCTTGGCTAATGTTTCAAGACTATTATATCCGATTGCTTTGCAAAGAAGTTCATAATCTAGCTATCAAGTCTTTCATTGCCCGGAACAAAGAGGAGCTTTGTTTGAGTAGAGGGGACGAAACATGGGGAGAAAAATGGGAGAGATAATAAGTTTGAGGCATACAGGGGTTAAAAAACAAAAGAAAAGAAAAAAAAAGAAAATAAATGAAAAAGGAAATCCTTCGTGAAAGATAAATGACAGCACAAGGGTAGATTTTTCATTTTTACCCTTGAAAGAGAACAATTTTTATTGCCATGTACCTGCTGTAGCTGGATATCATCTTGACAGATCTTAGTGAATATTTTTCTTCATGTACCTTATCCATTCTCAATGGAAAGAAATCTGTATGTTTTGAGAAAAGACTTTACTATTTAGTAGATTGATGTTGGGATATATCTTATATATGTATATGTGCGTGTGGCTGTGTATTATCTTGATTGATGCTATCATAGCTGTATGCAGAATGCAATAGATGGCAATTCTTTTAACATTTTTATTGATTTTTTTGCTTTTCAGATTTTTATCGAAAAACCTGCTGTTCTCCGTGCATTTCTTAGTTTTGTACCAAGCAAGGTGGGAATTATAGTTCTAAAGCGATATGGATTTTGAAAATTTTATTCTCTATATTAGCTAAGGCGTGTTTCTTGACGTGGATCGCAGGGCCTTGCATTTCTTACATTTTAGTTTCATTTCATTGAACTTCCACAGATGTCGGAAAAAGATTTCTGGACAAAATACTGTAGAGCAGAATACCTGCATTGGACAAATAATTCAGCAACAGTTGCTGCCGAGGCAGCTGAGGATGAGGACCTTGCTGTATTCTTAAAGCAGGATGACATATTGGCCAATGAAGCTCGCCGGAAGGTACTGTATACCCCATCTTCTGATATCTCTAGAGGCCTTTTTCTTAAAATACCACAATCTGCCATGGCAGCCTATCTTCTCTAGCAATTTAATGTTTGGGGATGCTTTCGTTTCTGTTTCGATGGACATGTATGTTATAGTTGACAGTTTACTTGGGGCAGATAAGACGTGTTGATCCAACCTTAGACATGGAAGCTGATATAGGGGACGACTACATGCATCTTCCTGTACGTACTGGTCCTTGTCCTTTTTCTTTATTTGATTTAAAAATAATTTTATAGTATTTAGGTTTTGTTTGGTATTGTAATCAGTTATTGTTTAATGCAAAACTTATTGTATGCTGAATTTTTTTTCGGTCCATATTAGATTTTTCTATATTTCTTGGTGTGAATTGTATTTTGTGGTAGTTTTTTGGTTGGTAATGTCATGATCAAAGTTCTCTTCTGTTTTTTGCATGCGCTAAATTCCTATACTTGCTTCGACTGCAATTTTGTTATTCTTTTACTAGTGGTATTGGTTTCAGAGCTCACAAATTATATAACCACTATTTTAGAAGAATCCTTATTTACTAGTAATGAGAATAGGATAAATTGCTACCACATTGAGATTATGATAATGGACATAGTTAAAGATGCAGACGGTCTGCAAGTTTACAAATAGTTGGCCGGTGTTTAAAGGCTCAATGAGGCGCACTTTGTGTTCCTTGAGGCTTTCTTAAAGGAAAACGCCTTTGAGCAGCATGTAATGCATCAGAGCAGTGAGGCTTAGGCTTTGAAGTGAGAGGCTCAGATGAAGCACAGCGCCTTTAAAGTTTGTCATGTGCTTCAACAGCCAGAAAATTACTGACCATTTTTTCGTAAGCCAGCTGGATAGATGATTGCAAATATAAGGGGCTCAAATTTAAATGAATACTGTAAACTGCAAAATATGTCTTGAAGTTTGGCTACAGTAAAGGTTCCAGATATTTCACTCCTCTTTACTGCTTTATTCTGTTTCTAATTTATAAAATTTTAGAAAAAGAATAATTTATAGTAACACCTTGCCTATTGAGGGTTTTTTGGGGTGTGCGCGCGCGCGCCCAAAACTTAAGTCTCCCGCCTAAACTTTTTAAACACTAGCCGATGCTTAATTATATGTGATATATGATGCATGGCCATTTAGTACGGCTATCTTTATTTAGACACTATATCTACTTTAAGATGTCACACGTGCGCATTCATTGTTAACTAGATGCTTCGATCAGCCTGCATGCATTAATTTTCCCAAGAGGTTGTCTCATTTGATATATACCCACTTTGTTGACGTTCCTGCTCGGAAATGGCTAATATTTTGCTTGTGATATTTCAGTACTGTACTGAAACTTTAACGGTAGCTTGATAGAAATCAATTGAGATCATCATTTAAGATTTTCTCTCATCAAAATGGTTTGGTTGTGTTTCTTGTGAAGCACGACTAAAGATTGAGAACCCTTCACAAAAGGGTGAACAGTTTAATGACCACTCAATCTGCTTCTTGCAAAATCACTAAACAGGGTTATTATGATTGAGGGAGGGCCAGTTTAAAAACTTTTTGATGGCTAACTGGCGGCTGGTAAACCACCACCCTTTCTATTTTTCGGTGGTGATGCAATTTACGATCGGTAGAACTTAGTGCCAGACTAATTACTGTATGATATGCATTAGAAAGGCTAATGGGATTTGATATCCTTCATTTAACTGCCTAATATTTACTTATCAAGTTTCCTTATCGTTTCTTGTTGTAACTTGCATTGTAGGATCATGGTATATTGCGTGATGGGACAAAGGAAGCTGTTGATACTGAGAATGAGTTACCAAAGAGGTCCCTTTCACAGGATCTTAATCGGCATGCGGCTGTGGTCCTTGAAGGGCGGCAATTAGGTTGATTAAACTTTTTGCACGCCTTGATCTGTTCCGATTTTCTGCATACTGGATTGTGCCTTTTAAATTGTAGCTTATACTCTTTAAGATTATTATATTTCATTAGATCACATCCGGAATAAATCTGTCGTTATTTTGTTAATTTTTTTATAGTATCGGATTGTTATGAGTAATCTGTCAAGGGCATATCTCTACTAATATAACACAAACCCACAGGGGCAGTGGGATCACGTTATATTTTAGTAGAACGTGGTCCATGGAGTTTCTAGATTTAGTAGAAAATGTTAAAGAAAAGGGAGAAAAATCAGGAGGCCCTCTTCTTGCTTAGAATGTGCCACCTCAGACTTAAATTTACATTCCTACCCTTTTGAACCACACCGGTATACATCAGCATTCTGTCTCTAGCTGGCAGATGTCGGTGCCGCGGTGTTAAATGCATCCTACTGTATAATTTACCCATACTTCTATCCAAAATATAATTATATATTTATTACATGTTATACTTCTAAACTCTTCTAAAATTGTTAGTCTTTAAAACTGTTTCTGTATATGCTCATTCATCTTTGATATATAATCCTTACACCCTTCATGTTGTATATATGCTTCTAAATATTTTTTATGTTGTTTAGAAAAATGTAGATTCTTTTATCCTATTTAATTTTGAATATAATTATATCTATCTTTCTCCCTGTAATATAAACATAATTTTCAATGTTAAAATATATTGTATTCCACTCGACCTTTAATCATATTCCTTTAAATTATTATAATAACCGCGAAGACAAAATGTATGTAGTAAAACATGATATTAGTCTAAAACTTAAAAAATGGTAAAGAGTTAAAGAAAACATTTTAGCTTATATATAGTAGAAAGTAGAGAATGATGCAATACAGTGTAATATTGTTCATTTTACTTATGAAAGTCGAGAAAATGTAAATACTAAAATCTGTCAGTATAACTTTTAAAATCGAATTTTGAACAAAAATTCAAGATATGAGTTTATATTAACAATATATAAGATTATAAGAGGGTATATATAAGTATGAAGTATACAAGGGGTAAATAAAAATTTATGCAGTATAGTCATTTAACACTGGATGGGCAAGAGATATCACCGAGCGATAGCGATGTCAACCAAAAGGATCCAGACTCGTTGGTTGAAATGGAGGAGTGCAATAGAGATTTTGTCCGATCATAACTTTCCGTGAAGATTGAAAGGGAAGTTTTATTTTTATCGGAGCGCTATTCGGCCTGTCTTATTATATGGTACAGAATGCTGAGCTCTTAAGAAGTATCATACACAGAAGATGTATGTAGCGGAGACGCGCATGCTTCTTTGGATGTGTGGTAACACTAGAAAGGATAAGGTGCGAAATGAGGATATTCGTGCAAAAGTTGGTGTACCACACCTGTGGAGGGAAAGATGCGGGAAAACCGGCCAAGATGGTTTGGTCATGTGTGACGCAGAACTATGGAAGTACCGGCTCGATGAATGGATACTCTCGATATAGGCAATGTCAAAAGGGTGAAAGGGAGACCGAAGAAAATGTGGACGGAGGTGATACGAAAAGATATGGTTGCCAAAGGCCTCAATGAAAGTATATTGTTCGATAGGAGTGAGCGGAGGCGGAGGATTCATATGCTGGACCCGGCATGATTCTCATGTTGGTTCATGTAGCCTACCCCATATGCTTGGGCTAAAAGGCTCAGTTGTTGCTTTCGTCATTTAAATCCCCAAGTTAGCAACAAATATTCGCTTATTAGCTGAACCAATTTTGTTTTCTTAAATTTTTTTAAAACTAAATCAATCATCTTTACTATCAAGATAATTGAACTAATCTACTCTTACCTCGTGCATCACACGTGCAAGAGTATTAGTTATTATAATGCAATCAGCAATGCACATCTGCGACAGCCTCTCCCATCCCCCCTCTCCCCAACTATTGTGCTATCATTTTACTTTTATTTGATCGGATGTTCATGCAAAATATTAAATTTCACATTATGTTTTCATTTGGCTAGACATGGAATTAGGTGACACACGGGCTGTTGCTGAAGCACTTGCAAGGTCCAGACAGGGTTAGCAATGAAGTCTTACCTTCTTTTCTACTGATGTGTACATATGACTTTATTTCTTCAATTTGATTAAATTCCTGTGCCCATGGTTCTGTAAAGGTTCTGCAGCAGAGTCAACTGAAACATCAGATGAAAATGCAAACTTAGAAAAGTTAGAGAGGGTCAGTCGAATGACTGAGATTGAGGATCTTCAAGCTCCACAAAACCTTCCATATGCACCGCTCTGTATCAAGGTGATAACGGGTCTCTATAGATCTCTTGAACTTCTTTTGATATTATTAACTCACAGGTACTCTGCTATGTTTATTGCATCAGGATCCACGGGAGTACTTTGATTGTCAACAGGCACATGTAAAGGCTTTAGGTGATACTGGTGCTGGTATCAAACCTACTGATTATAATCTAGGTTCCGAAGAGGCATACATTTATTTGATAGAGCAAATTTCTGAGGTGAAACTCCAAGGTTTGACTGGTCCAGTTGTTCAACCTGAACTAGCTCTTAAGGTAGAAACAGTGTCATCTTTTCATCTATGAATGTATATAAAAAAAGTCGGTGCATATAATTGTTTTTTTGCAAGGCATATTTTATTCAAACTATTTTTCTATTTTGTAACCAGAAATATAAAATACACATCATTTTGTACTTCAGGCATTTGATGATGTTTGTGATTCATTCTGTTGCAATTGAACAATATATAGCTGCTTACTTTAGAGTCGTTATTTTGATGATCTATACTACTAATGCTAGAGAAGGCACATCTAGAATTCTAGATGCCTGTACTTAATGCCAAAAAAGTTCATTGAAAAAAGTGCAAGTGATTAGTTTGATAAAGCTTTATTTGCATGACTTTAATTATGTATATTACATAAGAATATATAATATGCAAAATAATTTTCTGTTCTGATTGGAATCTAATTTCTACTATAGATATACGTAAATAATGGAAAGCTAAAGAACATTGCTGGCTATACTTAGTAGGGGTTTTGCTTTTGTACAATAATGTTTAAGGGAGTGAGTTTCAACTTGCAATGTGCTAAAAGATAGGATGAGAAATGGGCTATATCCTTATGAAGTTAGAGAGAACAACATTTAAGGATGCAGCGAAGAACATAGTGAGAAGGTTTGATCATGTGCTACATAGACCAGTTAGTGAGGGTAAGAGGTCTGACAGGGAGGGTATTGTAGTTGAAGGAACAAGGATTAGGACCGCCCTAAACATTATGGTCTGGGGTAGTTACAAAGGATATTGTAACTGTAATTGCCTTAAACATTATGGTCCGGTAGAGAGGCCATGGCCTTTAAAAAAGCTGAATGAGAAAAGGGAGTTATGTAACTGCCCTAAAAAATTTGTTGTAGTAACTCAAGTACAATGCATGTGCATTGTGTGTTTAGGCACGCTTGTGTGAATTAAACAGAAGGGGAAAGACGGAAAAGTACTGGGATGACTTATCTTAGTATTCTAAATGAGATTTGGACCCGCTAAAAAATTCTCAACTAATACAAAACGTAGGATATGTTCAACAAGCAAAGATACTTTAGTGGAAGTATGAGATGACAAACTCTAGTCTTATACAACATTGATTCTTTTATACAGTTATGGAGCATTCATCATAGGCATGAGTGGCCTGGTCTTTGAACCTTGTTTCGTTAAGGATAAATGTTTATAAATATTTGGCCGATTAAATAGATTCATTTCAACAAAGTTAAATTGTATAAAGATATTGTCATAGAGGTGTTACTTGTTTGGGTTTGATATCTTTTGATACATTCTTACTAAGAGTGGCCTCAACGAAGATAATTGAGAACCCTCAAACTATTTTACGTAGTGTCATTTTGAATTGAATGGCTTAGGGTTTTATGGTCTATGATACGATTGGATTGGTTGGGCATAACAATAATCGAGTCTGGATTAACATTCCATTTGTGAGATATTAGTCATGTCTAAATCTTTAGTTGACATGCCACCTTATTAGCCATATGACAATTGAATCCATAGACTTTTGGATTCCAGATTTTTTTTTCACATGACAGGTAGGGAAAAATATTCTGTTTTGGCCTTGCTTTGGCATGTATTCTCTCCATCTGTTACCTTTTTCCAATTACCTTTTGCCTTGGACTGGTCCACCCTCCTAGGCGGAGTATGGAATTTAAGTAGAGAACTCTTATGGCATTATGCTGTTGAATACTTTATTTTGAACTTTAGGATCTGTTTTGCAAGAAGGTTGTAATTATATGGACCTTTAAAGTAGTTGTTCTTTGAGAAGAAGTTTGTTCCTTTGTATGATTGTCTGATAACAAGTTAGCAACTATGCAAGCTTTGCTATACTTTATGGGTCATTGGGCAGCAAAAAACAAATCGTGGAAATGGTCAGTAGTGATACCAATAGGGAACAAGTTTTCATGATGTATAAGGATATTTGGTCTTGGCTATTGTGTCTATAAATGACCATGATGGGTAGCCTGTCGAGATGTAAGGAATCAGAGAGGGATGGATTTGTCACAACAAAGTATGAACTGCAACCGCAGAGAAAAATTGTGTACAAAAGCAGCTAATTTGCAACTTGTTGGTATTATAAGTTAACACCTTCCATCAAAACTATAATCATTTATGATGTATAAGGATATTTGGTCTTGGCTATTGTGTCTATAAATGACCATGATGGGTAGCCTGTTGAGATGTAAGGAATCAGAGAGGAGGGATGGATTTGTCACAACAAAGTATGAACTGCAACCGCAGAAAAAAATTGTGTACAAAAGCAGCTAATTTGCAACTTGTTGGTATTATAAGTTAACACCTTCCATCAAAACTATAATCATTAATTACATATGATGTGGACAACATTAGCAAGCACGCGTACAGTCTCCTTAAGCAGTGAATTTAAACGGAATGTCATTTTCTCATTAGCTCTTAACATATGACATGGAATCAAATTTACTGGAGAATTTATCAAATCTCCAGAGATTTGTCAAATATCCAGTGATATGGTAGCTCTGATATTTGGCTATCAGCGAATATCGGTTTTTGTACTTAATTTATTTGGTCTTCTGACAAGGGATTTGTCTAATTGCAGGTTCTGTTTCTTCAACTTGTATACGATAGCAACATCTGAATTTATTATCTTCATGCATAAGGATAATAAATAACCAAGTAGAAAATCATCACAAACCTTATATCTTTTCTATTTCAATTTCCTGATTATTATATGATGGTTTCTTAACTTTACATATATAGAAAGAGAGAGACTAAATGGCATCTCTTATGTCAATGATACCTAACTGTCAAAGGGATGTTTACATGAATGCAATCATGCTTTTCTGCAGTAACATGCCCAAGATGGTGACAGGAATGAACTATTTGAGCTAACCCAAGTTTTTCTCATGACAGCGATGTTGCTAACTTTCATCTTCTTATAATTGTTTCATATGCCACCGCTTTATGCTTTACTATATATTCATCAACTATCATAATTTAATGGAGCAGGAAAACCTAATTACCTCACTGGTGTGAGCTAGGTTCTCAATATGTTGAATCAACATATTTCAAGCACCAAATTTCATCTTGGAAAGGGCCCGCAAGAGAGCATCCTTGATCGGCTACCTAACAGGACAAAAGATGATCTCATGCATGTAAGTTGCTTCCTGAATCCATTTTCCCTTTGCATGGCATAGAGATTGTTCTGAAGCATGTCTTTATATCCCCTAATATGAATATGGATGTCACATTAGGAATTATTAGATCAGAAAAATTATCTACACATGCATCCATCTTTCTTTTCCTCCAAAAACTTATATAGGCCATATTTGTATCTTCATATTTCACATGGAGCACAACAATCATGTGAACTTTGACGTTGAAGTATCATTCCTCCATATTAGTGTAATATATGATGCATTGATCCTTTTTCTTTTGATTTCTCTTAGAACTGGACATCTATTCAAGAGTTGCTTCGTCATTATTGGTCATCATATCCAATTACTACTGCATATCTGGAGACTAAGGTGAGTTTATTTAGTTCTTCTTTTCTTGTAAGAGGCTACTGGAATGTCAAATCATTTAAATTGAATTTTTTTTGGTATCTTTGCAATAGAATAGACATTATAATAATGATAATCTCAGCCTCATGTAAGAACAATTTCTTTGGGGTAGTCAGAGGATGCTGTTTTTCCTTTCCCCTCCAGATTACATGATGTAATTCCCCTTTGATTTGTTCAGGCTATCTTTCTTTTCTGTTAACTTGAATCATATTATGTTCTTGCAGCATGATGCACAAATTTTTAATCAGTGAAAGTTTGTTGTAACCATAATTGCCGTCCATCATCTTTATATATGCTTACCCTTCCATGCCAGCAGATACCTATCTTAGGCCTGCAATTCAGAGGACAGGCCTGTTATACTCAAGTCCTAATTACTAACTTCATGTAGTGTTATCTACCTGCGCTAATACATCGTAATTGAGTTTTCTCCCCCTGTTTAGGTGACATTATAATCTACAATAGATTTTGAATAGAGAATTTTGAAATAATAATTTGTCTGGGTTAAACGTGATTAGAGAGTTATCATGTTTACAATATGGAATTAGATTCGTTTTAAGGGTAACTTTGAACTTTATAGGAATTTCAAATTTGGAGAACCCTTTCTAAGATATATATATATATATATATATATATATATATATATATATATATATATCTTTGAAAGGGTTCTCCAAATTACAGTGTGGTTGTGCATAGTGATCTTAATCAATATTTTAGTCATAATGAAGCTAAAGAGAAGCGATGCGATTTTATAAACAAAGTTATGAGTGGGTTGTGAAACCATTATTGCTTCATGTTTGCAATGGAGAAAGCTCTTTACAATCTACACATGGTATGCATACTTAAAAGGTGATATTTAATGGGACATGACATGAGACAGCTAGATATGGTGTATGTTTTTACACAAGTTTAGTCAAAAGTGGTACAGTGGAAGTATGAAGAACAGTTTTAAATGTCCTGAGTGTGCCCAGTAGGATTATAGTGGTTGTGGCCTAAGCCCTTCACTTGCCATCAATGCATTAGGTGTGTATATAGTCATATACATCTCTTGGTGTATGCAATACACGCACGCACACTCATATACTTATCACACACACATGCATACACCTATTGTTTATATATGGGAAAAATGCGTTGGTTATATGTGCACATATGTGTATGTATATGTATGTACATATGTATACGTGTATGTGTATGTATGTATGTATGTGCTCTCTCTCTCTCTCTCATATATGCTGGTGAGACGTTCTTAGATGATTATCATGTTAAATTCTAATTTAGAAGGTAGGGGAAGCTGTGTTGAAGATGGTTTTCAATATAAGACAATAGAAACTGAGGACATGGATACACTGCAAAATGAGTTTTGCAACGAAAATTAATGTCCAGGCTTTTACACAATCTTTCATTGCCTTGGAGCAATCACTTATAATACTGGATATGATATCTGCTGTAGAATTGTCAGGTCACAATTGAATATTGATCCGAATAATTCAAGACTTCACTTTTATTAGTTATGAAAACATTTCCTAATTAGCTTTGCTAGACAGATTATGTGTGTTGGTTTTTATATTTATTATTATTATTATAAAATAAGGGGGAGGGGGGTTGGGAGTGCTGAGTAGAATAGCAGTATGATAATGGCATGTACAATGGGCAGCAATTAGCATGACAGCAAATGGAGGAGATATGGATCCATTAGTCATTACTATAGGCTTAGATACAGTACCAACATTAAGTCCTTGCGCTTTTGCATGGGTTGCGGATGAATGCACTATGCTAGGAGCCTGCTTAGGTGAGATCCTTGATGAGTCACATGATTTACGTTGGCTGCTGCTGATATTTGCTCGGCTAATTCTGGCTGAGTTACCAAAGTGTATGCTGATCATATTATATTAAGCGACGGGGACTACAGTCATCATAGGGATATTGCTAAGCAGAGTTGTGCTAGAAGAATTAGAACTTGTAAGGCATTGTTAGTATATTTGTAACATGTGTTGTAATGGTTAGGACTAAGTTGATGATAATATGTTCAATTGAAGTAAGATGAGAAGAGATCATTGGAATTGATTCGTTCATGTGCATCATGAGGTGCAAGTGGCAGGGTCAAGTTGAATGAGCAGCTGGTTGGATTACTGTTGGGACAAGGTCGATATGGATTGAGATAGGAAATTAAGTTGAAGTCGTGAAGATCTAACAAATGTCACAAAGTTGAATTATTAAATGGTACTGCAATTGGCTCCGAAAATATGCGTTACAGGCTTTAGATTCGATTGTTCGTTATTTCTTTCTACGGAGATCTTTTCTTGATGTACAATAAATCTTGGCACAGAATTTTTTTTATTTTATTTTATACTTTTATTTTATTTTATACTTTTATTTTATGGATAATAATTTCTTAGAAGTCTAGTCTAGCATTTTATATAAAATGCAGAATTAGTTTGTTAAGGGTACATCTGGGTGTTCCTGTCATAGTTTCTTGACTAGAAAGTTGCTGTAAATGCATATGGTTGGAAACTTGTGAAATGCTTCTCACTTCTTCTGCGAGTTGTTTGATTTTTAGAGTCTTGTTCAAGAGTGAACCCCCAAATGATGAGGCAAGACGCAGGACTGAGACGACGATGGCGGCAATGATGATGTTAGGCTCTCTTGTCCTGGAAGACATTTATTTCACTTTTTTTTGAACTCGTTAATGTTAATGTATTTGCCTTTCATCAGTGTTAGAATATAAAATGATTCCCTCAACTCAGATATTAACTTCGGAATTTTGGTGCAGTCATAGGGTCATTTAACATGTTATCCCAGCTTCAATTACCCATTGTGCATGTATCTAAAGTGGATTAATAGAAGAATATACCGCCGCACAAAAGCCTTAGATTTGACCCATAAACAGGGTGCGCGACCTGCAGAGTTGTGGTACAATATAAAAATAAATATCTTAACCCTCGTCATAACTTCAGAGTTCTGGTGCAATGGCAGGGTCATCTATTAGACTTGTGAAAGACACCTTTTTGCTTAACTTTTTTCATTAGTGCATCTAATGATTCTTAGGGTTGCTGTGCATTTTACCTCTGAAGTCGCACTCGCCATCCATCATTTCAGGTGATCAGTAGAAATAATGGGAACAAAGTCTATCATGGGGGATACTAAGGTCTATTATTTTCTATGTTTGCTAGTGAATTTAACATTCTAAGACTAGAAGACATCGTCTCCTGCACATAGATCAGGTAGGATGAACAGCATGTTATAGTCGGTAATGCTCACTACTTGCATGAAAGTCTAATTACAAATATCGAAATAAATGATTGTATGCTCTTCCAAAATTGCTGATTTATTAGGAAGCCATAGTCCCTGTTTGTTAATCTAGCCATGTGTTAATTCTAGGTTGTATAGAGTCTATAGACATTGAATAGTTTTTGTTCCAAACATCTAAGCCTGTGGAATATACGTCAGCATAGTCATATTCTCTGCCGCTTTTTTTGCTCTTTTACTTCTAGCTTCAATTTTCTTTTATCACCATGTTCTTAGCTGCATACAAACAGGGACACTTTACATGCAAGGGGGTTTCTGCTGATTCGGTTTACATCTTATTGTACTCCAGGTTTTAAGATTAAAAGATGCTATGACACAAATTTACCACAAGCTTCTGGTATGCCCTTGTCACTTTTATGGCTAGAAGACCCATTTATTGTGAATTGCATTTTATGCTTGACAACCTCCCCCCCCCCCCCCCACCCCCCACCCAAAAAAAAGAAGAAGAAGAAAAGATGAGGAAAAAACACAACACAAAAACAAAAAAATTCTGCAACCTTATAATTGTTTTTTTGTTTACTTGTTTTTTCTTATGATATTATCCAAACAACAGAATTGACTGGCAATGCTCCCATAAAGCTGTAAACATTAGAGTCATTGTTTAAGGATTAATCTTTCATAGTAATCTTCCTGATTTACGCAAAGCACTTGTTTGCTTAGTAATGGAGCCAAAATTATTATTTCTTATTTAACTAAGGTTTGTGTTGTGATTTGGCGTTTCTATTCTATGTGCATGTGGGGTGGGTCAGTGTGGGGGACCTAGTAGTTACAACGACAACAACAAGAAGCCTTCATCCCAAAATTTTGAGGTCAGCTATAACCTAGTAGTTAAAACATCAACCAAATACCTACATGTTCACACATTATTTAATTATGACTTTTATAAACATTTTAATTTGTAAACATGCTTAAATTCAGATTATGTCATTGTAAAGTTTAAAATTATTATCTCATGCCTGAACAAACAGAATGGTTGATTGTGTTGCTTGATGCAGTTTATGCTTGTTTACTTTCCTCCTTATTTGTTATTATTAGTTTTTGAAATGTTAATATTAGGTCTTTAGTTAAAAGTAGCGTTTCACATCATTTCAAGTGGTAATATCTGTTCTTTTATTGGTTTTTACACGGTTAACACTTTGAAACTATTGTATGTATCAACATTGATATCACCTGTACAGTTCTAGACTTGACACATGAAAGCTGTCCAAACCCTACATATATGCTACCATTCTTTTTCCTTTTTAGTGCTTTTGCATACCACCCAATTGTTTACTTGTTAGACTAGATTCTAGAATACATTTGGAACAAATTGGGGGTGACCATAACATTACTATTTGTTTCGAAATTTAGTATGTTTGTTATATCAAACCTATATTTAGCTATAAAGTTTCTTAGCATCCATTCAACTTGCACATGAAAATGGATGTTACTGAAGGAACGAACAATTATACAGTCCCACCATATTGAAACCAATCTTTCTGATCACACAGTCAGTCATTTGGTCCTCCACAAAATCTGATGGCCTGTAAAACCAGAATGGGAACAATTCCAAATTACCAATAATAACTTGAAGCATTAATGGTTAAACTTTAGAAACAGTTTTCACTTTTTCGCCTTTTCCCTCTTTTTGTTTGTGCCTGCGCAAATGATACAGTAGCCTCGTTTAAGTTGCTTAGTTTCTCTCTATGATTGTTTTTCTCTCCTGGTGTACTTTAATGCAACTGTTCTAAAGCTTCAACTATGGAATTTTCAGGGAATAAAGGAGTCAGTGCCGTCAGATTATAGGCATCAGGTTTCTCTCCTCGTCCAGCCCATGCTTCAGGTAATCTTACAACTTGAATCATTTAACCAAAATGTTCGCTGGTAGTGCAACAATTTCCTTGAAGCTCTTTGGTTATGTCTGCTAATGTTGGACATATATGTCCACACAAAATAATCAGTATTAACTATTTCTTCAGAATTGTAGAACACTTCGTGTCTCATGGAAAATACCTTATGGGGCCACAACAACCCTGGACATATTGTATATAGGTCATATGCAGCTAATTAGATTAGGATACTGCCTCTACGAGTGACCAGTGTTCTAAAAACGGAAAAGAAAAATGGAGCGGTCGAGGAGCCGAAACGCTTAAGCACTTAAGCGGCCGCTCAGGCGGCTCAAAAATTAGAACAGTGGTATTTCATGAATATTCGTTTTCTTGTCAATAAATAATGATTCTCATTACATTCTAACTGTTTTTATGTTACTTTTGTACTAGCAAATACCTAAATTTAATCCAAAATTTATCAAATTTGCTTGGACAATATATTATTTGCTAAAATATGTTCAAATAATTCAATGCAAAATTGAATTTTTCTTAGAATTTATTAGCTTATATAGTGTTTATAAGCTTTTCGATGCCCAATATCAAGCATCATAGCTCAAATCAGTAAAAATACTTGCCAAATTATTAAAAAAAAGTATCTAAAACATTGTAGCTCAAAACCAGATGGAGTCAAAATCGAATTGGAATTTCATCATCGAAATTCAAAAACTACTTGAAATTGAAATAGACAACTCAAGAATTGCTCGAAATCGATTTAGATCTCGACTTCTTGAAGTTGATAAACCTAAAATTTTGGAATTTTGGAACCCAAATCTTAAAGTGTCTCAAAGCCGGCTTGACAACCATGGAATTTATCAAGCACGAAGAATAGAAACGTGGAAAAAGAGAAGGAAATATGGAATATTGTATTAATTGGTATTTGTGAATTCTTATTCCAATAACAATAGTTATATACCCCCTTTATAACACTTATGAGGTGTATACATCAATAAAATAGGTTATGCAATATCACCCGCTTAAGCGGGATAAAGCGGAGCGGCGAAACCCGCTCGGCCGCTTAAGCGACCGCTTTTTAAAACACTACGAGTGATTGAGAAGAGAGATTGCTGTTTTGTCTGAATCATGAATGGCAACTAAGTTAATTAGGTCATGTTAGATCCAACCAAAATCTGTTACTTTTTGGGTCAAATTAGAATTTGAAGCTCACTAAAGTTTAATGGGTGACTCTAATCCAGCTTGGCCGATGGCCAGCATTTTACCTTGTAAAAGGCTTGTGGGCCAGTTTTGGGTTCTGTCTTTCTTTCTATTCCTCAATTGTCATGCAGTTTATATAATATGATATGCTTTAGAGAATCTCATACCCTTTATACAACCTTGAATATGCCTTGTTAGGTTGCGTCTTATATTTCTAGAACACAAACAGGTCTCTCTCTCTCTGCACGAGCGCCTACACAACTGTGAGTAATTTTCTATCAATCTGGAATGTTATATTTTAAGAACACTAACAGGTCTCTCAGGGAGGGAGGGAGGGAGAATAATTTTTTTTCCCCTGTGGAATCGACTTAAATGAGTTTTTATTAAAAGAGAATTTTTTTCTATCAATTGGAATCTTATTCTCTCTGGAACACTGATAGGTCTCTGTGAGAGAGAGGGAGAGAGGGGTGGGTGTGGGTGTGGGGAGTTAAATTTTCCCCCTGCTGAATGGACTTAAACGAGTTTCTCTGAAATGTATTACTAAATAAAAGTTTCGCTTTGTTCTTAAACAATCATTGGCCAAGTAAAAGCTTCCTCGAAATATTGGTAATCTGTTGATCTTCTTTGTACAGGCTTTGGATGCAGCCTTCGCATACTATGATACCAAACAGCAGAAACAATCCACAAAAACTGGTGCGAGGCCTAATGGATTCAATCAATAATAATATCCTATTCCTCACTTCGGAACATTCTTATATGTACATTGAATCAAATTTTGACATCTTATAAAAATTTTATTTTTCCGGTTAGAATATTCTTATTATATTCTTTTATGGATACAGTAATACTGCAGCATATTTTTTTATATGTACCTTTATATTTTTATGTATTTATGGGGCCTGCCTATGATAACTATACAATTCTGAGGTGGAAAACTTAATTATAAGACTTTCCGTAGGCTCGTCATTTGTAAATAATGTGTGGCAAGAGGACTCTATAAATGTCAAATTATCAAATATATTATAGGGTTTTATTCATTTGCATGGGACATTGTTGATCGAAACTGTTTAATGGTGGCGATGATTTCAATTTAGAAAAATATCTTGTACACTGACCGGTAAAATCCATGTTGGATACTGGTTTTCCCATTGGATAGAGAGTGGGATTTGATATTCATTGTCCGAAGAATTGCAACCTCTGCCTTTGTATCCATTAAGAGGAAGTTTACGTGGATTTTACATATTTTACTCGGTGGGTTAGTAAAGTATCTCTCTTTGTTTTGTATCGAAATTTAGACAACCTCCATATAATCATTCCCGATGTACACCTTTTGTTACCGTTTGTTTGTCCTGCCTTTTCCATGAAATCTTAAATTTCTGTGTTGCCCATAAATGTATCCAAAAGACATGTAGGGATGTTAAACTGCTTTTCTTCTCTTCTTCTTCCCTTTTTTTGTGAAAATTCCGTTTGATATATTTATTTGATGAAATTCAGTTTCATGGTTTGAAAGCTGAGCAAACCACGAGCTGGTGATTTGTGCCCTGTTTGAATTAGCAAATAAACATTGTAGGCCTCATTTGGAAAAAAAAAGTTATGGTTTTTGATAATGTTATGATGGATATTGGTGTGTTGGATTGGTGAAAGGTTACGAAACCCTAGGTAGTGGGTGCACTACATATACATATACACACATACATACTTGCATTAATCCTTATTTCATATGTGGTTATGAGATTCTATATAGATATGTGTTCAGGTGGGTATGGGACTATGTGTTCACATACGGATTTGAGGATGATACTTGGGTTTGAGATGAGTCGATGATATTTGATCCGAGATTATGATATCGGTGATATGGTAAAATTCATATTTGAGATACGTCTTGATGCTTTAGCGAATTTTGGGATGATGATGCCATATGAATAGTGATATATATATAAAATGGTCGACATGTGATATGACATGATATGACATGATAAGATTAGTATGATAGGCCGCCTTGGGCGAGGTATACTCCTTGAGATATGTGCTGATGATATCGATTCATACGAGACTGTGGATCAGTATTCAGATCATGATGATAGTGATGATGTTAGCTTGTACTAGACGTAGGTCAGTATCCAGATTTGGGGATGCCGTACGACGGATTTATGTACGAGCTATACTTTGATGTTTGATCCGCACTCTTGATTTGGGAATAACTGATTATAGAGATATGGTATCGGATGTGATATTATCGAGGCGGGATCACCGACTATATATGTATATATATGTACCGACTCAGAGGTTAGGCGGTTTCCCTTACCTATTGTTAGCTTAGCTCAGCCTTATAGTGGTGTAGCTATATGACTTTTATGACATTCGATGCAGTTTAGCGATCATTGTGTTTAGTATTCGGCTCCCGCACATTATTGTTGTTGCTCCGCATTGCATACTGTTGTGATTCATATTCCATTATTGATATCATGATGTTAGGACACCAGCACCATTACCGATGATGCGTGTGTACCACGTATACTTACTTGTCAGCTCATACACATTTTCATCGGTAATTGCCATGTCACTACACAGTAGTATTATTGCAGCAGGATATGACCCTTATATGTGCATACTATTATTCCATGTTGCATGATATACTGTTATACTTGCACTTCATTGATATGTCACATACATCATGTTTTCTGATTATGCGCATTGAGATATGTTGTTTCTATGATATTTCTGGATTTGGGAACCGTGGATATTTCAAAGAGATTATGTAATTGTTTTAAAGACCCGGTTACCCTTGATATGATATTTCAGTGCGTCCACCATGTGTTTTCTCGGTACTGAGAGCGACATGTGAAACCCGATTCGAGGAGGCGGATGGGGCCAATTGCGGGTACATGGTGGGTCCGGTGCGGTACCCCAGGGCAAGAAGATCGCAGGAGATGGCGTTGAGCCTGGCAGGGGAGCACTACCGACCGGTGATTTTACCCGACGCGTCGGATATCCGGAGGATACCGTCGTGGTCTTGAGACTGATGGTAGGGGCCGGTCAGGATTGACGGCGCCCTAGATAGTGAGACTTATCAGAGACATTGAGATATTGAGATTGAGGCTATATTTTGTGCCGATACTGGGCACATGTTTCATGATATTTTTCCATGATATTGACTATATCCTCATATTTACATGCATGATACTTATTGTCATTGGGTGACACGTGGACGGGATCCATCTATATACAGACATTGATCACATACAGACTTTGATTACATTGATCATACTTTTTATGCATTCATACATCATTCATATGATACATTACTACCTGAGGCACTGACACGGGCACATGGGATTATATTTGGGTTAGATAGTTACCCTAGCCTTTGTAATAGGTTGCTGGTTATATATTTGAGGATTATATATATTGTGATCGTATGACCTAGGATTGCGTCATACATGCGATCTTCTGTTCGTAGATGTTTTTCTATTCACGAATTGGCAACTCACCCCCGTTGTGCCCCAGTTTCTTGCAGGTGTTGCCGTACGGGTTTCATTACGGCTTGCGGGCACAGCTTCTTCAGGTAACTTGCTAGTAGGTGGGTTATTTGTATCATACCCATCATTATACATTGTATATTATATTTCAGTTGTATCTAGAAGTTCCATCAACCAAACATGTACTTATTTGAGATAGAGACCAGTATTGATTATTCTTTCGACCTTAGAGTCACACGTTATATTTCTCTGGGTTTCATGCCGTTGAGTTTTCTTTTCTGTTGTGATCCTCATCTTTAGGCGTTGTATATTATGTTGTAAACTGGTTGATTTACATATGGTTTTTCCTACACTCTATTACTTTTCTTGGTTTGGATTTCTGGGCTCGGCTTACTTAGAGCACGTACGCCTTGAGACGTTCGTAGCCTAAGTGCCGGTCATATTCCGTATTTTCGGGTCGTGACAAAGTTGGTATCAGAGCGTTAGGTTTTACCTTCGGAGCTTAGGATGACCCTTGGTTTATGGAATAGGTGACTAAAGTAGAGTGACATACTGTGGGTATATTCCGCGGCATATTTACGACACGCCACTCCATTTAAGAAGTCTTAGGATGTACATTTCTTGTTCAGTATTATATTCATTCCTGATCTAGTCTCATCGGTACCAGTTATGGTTTTGCTGCCACAATTACAGGCAGGGAGAGCTACGGCTAGAGTTGCGGTCAGCATGAGCTCGTTACGAACGAGGACTGACCGGGGCGTGATTCTGGCGACACACGATTGTAGAGATGTGTCTTTTTATTGTGTTTTCGCGACACGAGCGTGGATGGATCGCTGTATGAGATTACTCGGACGTGAGGATTGGCACCAGATGATTGAGCCACTGATAGAGGCCAGCCAGATTTTGATGACCGTTGATGTATGGCTTATTCATGATGACTGAGGCACTGTTCAGCGTGCAGACGAGTGCGCCAGTTATTGCTGCGAACGACGAGATATAGCCCCAGATGTTGGAGCTATTGCAGTACGAGTTGTACTAAGAGATGATAGAATGCCGCTAGTCACCAAGGATGAATAACTAGGACATGTGGTTCGTTCGCTACCCCGATGCGAGGTCATCAGATAGATTGATTCCAGCTAGAGACGACTTCATACGGAGACGTTGAGAGTCGACGGAGACGTTGAGAGTCGATAGAGACCAGCGAATGTCAGAGACCTATTATTCCAAGTTTAAAGTATTCGGAAAGACATGCAGGCAACTCTATGGCCCCTCTAGAAGAATGAAACCCTAACTCGACTTAATGACCGTGTGAAAGCCTTTGAACCTTAGGGTTTGCGGCAGTTCTACGGCGCCATTAGTGAGGCTTGGGTTTGCCCTTCTACGGCTGGACCACCGATGCTGTGGTATGTACTCGATACTATTATACTGTACCCAAGATGTTGAGCTCTTGGGGGATTATGAGGTCTTGACACATCGATCGGATGGCTCGACTAATTCGGATGCTAGATGGTGAGATGCATTTCTTGGGAGGCTCCAGATACGAGGATGGCCATTAGAGCTCAGTCCATGTAGCCACGACGAGACGAGTCCGAAGCAGTCGACATTAGAGAGAGTGGAGTAAGAGGCTCGTGCAAGATCTGGATATGATGACGTTCCACTCCGCCGACATCAGAGATGCGATGCGCATGCCGAGGCATAGTACTAGATATACCTTCCAGAACGAGTCGCGATGCGTATGCAGCCGCTCCGGAACAGAAGCAGATATAGTAAAGGATGATGATTCCCGGACAATTGGCAGAGATGAGACTTGGAAGAGACCGTGAGCAGGATTCCTTCCAGGACACTGCTGCAATGATACTTGCACCCAAGATCAGATGTGTCATGTGCATTCAGAGAGCCAGAGGCCGACGCCAGTGACATGCTGCTTTACGAGTGGTCGTGAGGATTGACCGAGAAAAGACTAGAGAAGTGCCGAAACGGAATCGTCCCCGTTAGCACACCTGACAGGGCCGATGAGCCGATGGATCGTGAGATTGGTAATCCATAGAGAAGACTTGGACCCAGGAGTGGTCATGTTACGCACACCAGTAGGCCAGAATTCAGGATCGTCGACGAGATATGCTATGAGTGACCACGACAGTTGGCCAGAGATTCTTGGAGGATGCGCTTGAGTGGGACTATTCCGCCATACTTGATTTCGGTATTTTGGGCAAATTATTCGCATGGGTTGATTTTGATGATTGAGGGTTTACGATTTTCGCACAGTTGTTGCACTTGATATCGTTTTCGTGCCTTGGTTTCACATGTTTGTGATTTTATGGGTTTTAGACATTTGAGTTGATTTTGTGCGTATGCACGCACACGATTTGGTTTTTGCACTCTGTATAGTTTACATATGCTTGCAGTGTAGTGACATGTATTTTGTGCACTTGGATACACTGGACTTCGATTTCGAGGGTGATGCTCGATACTTGTTTTATGCATTTTATGCACCTGATTGGATTTGCGCGTGTTCGGCGCTCGATATTGGATTTCATGATTTCGTGCATGATGGATGCACCGGAATTGGATTTTTAGCGCATGTTGGGCGCATGTTATGAGATGCGATTTGATGCACACCAGATGCACTAAATCGAGATTCTTCGTGCATATCAGATGCACCTGTTTTTGCTGCCAGGCACACACTTGGCCCATGACAGATGCTTCGTACACACCCGATGCACTTAGATGTTGTTTTGTGCACCTGCTTGGCATATGTATGGATTTTGATTTCCGTGCGCACCGGACGCACAGGGTATTCATATGCATGTTTTGGGACTGATTTCTTATGGAGCAGTATGTTTTTATGATATTGCGATTTGTGTCCGCACTGAGCAGGACTAGTCAGATGACAGTACCGGAGTGTGTTTTGCATGCATTGATAGATTTCAAAGGGATTTCCAAAAGCGAGCTATAGTCTCATTATTTGCATACGTGTCTGATACGACACAAAACATTTAAAACAGGGAACCCTTCTAAATTGTTTTCCAAAAAACGGCGGGCCGTGAATGTTAAACAAAAGATATATACGTATATGGCTATTTTCTTATAGAAACGTCCGCCACTGTGCAGTGTTATGCGCATTGCACATCGACTTTAAAGAATTGGGCATGCATTTCCTTCAGATATTTACATGTATAGTTCCGATTTCTAGCATATCGGTTTTGCCTTGGATTTGGCATTCGTGTTTTCACCTTGACTCCGATGATTGCGAGATGCTTGACGGAGATTTGATTTCGAGTTATCTGCTCGTCACGCATGTGCATGTATTGTGCTACGATGCGTTCTATGGATTGATGATTTCGGAGCCCCGTTGACTTGGACATTTTATTGAAATGTTTTAGAATTTGGGGGTTTAAATTTAAATTCGGGGCCCGAATTTCTTTAAGGGGGGAAGACTGTAACATTTCAAAAAAATAAAATATTATTTTGGGAAAATTCTGGACAAAAAAATTATGGAAATTCTAAAATATGTTATTTAGTGGTAATTGTGTTTAATGTGGGGGTTTTTGGTAAGAAGCTGACCAAAACGGCTTTTAAATATTTTATCTGGTTTTATGAATATTTTATCGGAATTTTATCTGGACTGCACACACTTGTGCATGTTAGCTTAGGTTAGTCTAGGGTTACCATGTTTAGATAAGCATGGTGGGTTAACCATGTTTAGCCAACCATGATGGGTTAACCATTTGGTTAATATAATTGGGGTCAATTAAGGGTCTTTAGCCTTGTTTAAGGGTGATTAGGGTGGGGTTGACTTATGGCTAGAGAGAGAAAGCCATGAAGGTTATCATGCTAACATCTATTAAGAGAGAGAGAGAGAGGTGGCTATAGGTTGTGTCACAATCCCTTTTCATTTCAAAACTTTTTCATAACTATCACATCTCTCCCTCTCACTCAAACACCACACCACCATCAATCCTTTACCCCATATCAACACATCAGCAGCTACATCAGCCACAAAACAGCCTCCCTACATCAGCTGCTGAAACCAAACATCAGCCCCCAATATCAAAACATCAGCCCCAATATCAACACATTTCAGCTCCAATTGCATCAGCATCTGCAGCAACAGCAGTAACATCATTTAAAACAACCCCACACCCTCATCACACCACACACTATCACCAAAACAACCACAACAAAACATCAGCCACAGCAGTAGCTGCTGCAACAGCAACAAAAAGGAAAATAGCAAGCAGCAGCAGCAGACTGATGCAACAACAGCAACAAGGGAAAACAGCCCAAGGAGCAGCTCTACAGCAGCAACAACCCCTCCTCCTTCCTTCATACTCTCTTCTCCTACATCCTAGGACCCCCTTGAGGTATAACCTTGCAGCCCAACTCCTATCTTGCAAGTTATGGGTAGTAGGCTGAAATTTAGTGTTATATTTATGATCTAGTGCTAGTTTTAGTGATTTTGAGTGAGATGTGGCCAAGTGATGGTTTTGATCGTTAGGGTAACCTTATTAGGTGTATTTAAGACCATTGTAACCAAGATTACCCCAGATTTCCAGTTAGTTACCTGAGTGTTTCGACTTGGCGTATTTTATCGGTTTTGTCAACTTTGTGGCCTTTCTGGAAACTGCTATCAACCTGGACCTCCTAAAATAATTTTGACTTGGCAGTAGGATGTGCAGGCAGATAGGAACCAACACCCAAAACCCTAGCTCCAACCCCCATTTTCAGGCCGCCATTTAATTCCTTCTGGCCGCAAATTGCGGCCAGACCAGGGTGAAACTACCTCGTTTTTTGTGCACGACTCTTTTACCTGTAAACTTGACCCCTGGTATGTCTAGTTTTGTCTGATTCCAATCAGGGTAGAATCTGGGTTGATTTTCTTGAGTTGGCGCATGATTTACGACTTGTTTTCGTATGGATTTTGGTATTCGATGATTCGTTTCTGTCGGGTGGCGTTTGAACGCCAACGGCAGAGGGATATTGGCTGTGTTTGCACGCAAGGCTACAGGTTTTTACCTATGAGCGTAGCTCGTACCATTTTGGTTTCCGACATGGTTTTCATGTGTTTTAGCGTGTGATTCCTTGTAGGTACCCCACATGGCGTCAAAGCGTTGGAGATGCAAATGGCGACATCGGCACCGGCACGCATAAAGAAAGGTGAGTAGATTTATATCTACGGGGAGAAGTCGGGTGGATGGCGTATAGCACCCCCATAGTTCGTGGTGATGTATACGGATGCGTATACACACCAACAATTATTATATGTTATTTGGAATTAATGATAATGTTATGATGGATATTGGTGTGTTGGATTGGTGAAAGGTTACGAAACCCTAGGTAGTGGGTGCACTACACATACATATACACACATACATACTTGCATAAATCCTTATTTCATATGTGGTTATGGGATTCTATATAGATATGTGTTCACGTGGGTATGGGACTATGTGTTCACATACGGATTTGAGGATGATACTTGGGTTTGAGATGGGTCGATGATATTTGATCCGAGATTATGATATCGGTGATATGGTAAAATTCATATTTGAGATACGTCTCGATGCTTTAGCGAATTTTGGGATGATGATGCCATAGGAATAGTGATATATATAAAATGGTCGACATGTGATATGACATGATATGATATGATAAGATTAGTATGATAGGCCGCCTTGGGCGAGGTATACTCCTTGAGATGATATGTGCTGATGATATCGATTCATACGAGACTGTTGATCAGTATTCAGATCATGATGATAGTGATGATGTTAGCTTGTACTAGACGTAGGTCAGTACCCAGATTATGATATTTGATATAGAGAATACCCGATGAGTGATATGACAATGTGATATTGACTCGTACCCAGATTTAGGGATGCCGTACGACGGATTTACGTACGAGCTATACTTTGATGTTTGATCTGCACTCTTGATTTGGGAATAACTGATTATAGAGATATGGTATCGGATGTGTTATTATCGAGGCGGGATCACCGACTATATATGTATATATATGTACCGACTCAGAGGTTAGGCGGTTTCCCTTACCTATTGTTAGCTTAGCTCAGTCTTATAGTGATGTAGCTATATGACTCTTATGACATTAGATGCAGTTTAGCGATCATTGTGTTTAGTATTCAGCTCCCGCACATTATTGTTGTTGCTCCGCATTGCATACTGTTGTGATTCATATTCCATTATTGATATCATGATGTTAGGACACCAGCACCATTACCGATGATGCGTATGTACCACGTACACTTACTTGCCAGCTCACACACATCTTCATCGGTAATTGCCATGTCACTACACAGTAGTATTATTGCAGCAAGATATGACCCTTGTATGTGCATACTATTATTCCATGTTGCATGATATACTGTTATACTTGCACTTCATTGATATGTCACATACATCATGTTTTCTGATTATGCGCATTGAGATATGTTGTTTCCATGATATTTCTGGGTTTGGGAACCGTGGATATTTCAAAGAGATTATGTAATTGTTTTAAAGACCCGGTTACCCTTGATATGATATTTCAGTGCGTCCACCATGTGTTTTCTCGGTACTGAGAGCGACATGTGAAACCCGATTCGAGGAGGCGGATGAGGCCGATTGCGGGTACATGGTGGGCCCGGTGCGATACCCCAGGGCAAGAAGATCGCAGGAGATGGCGTTGAGCCTGGCAGGGGAGTACTACCGACCGGTGATTTTACCCGACGCGTCGGATATCCGGAGGATACCGTCGTGGTCTTGAGACTGATGGTAGGGGCCGGTCTGGATTGACGGCGCCCTAGATAGTGAGACTTATCAGAGATTTTGAGATATTGAGATTGAGGCTATGTTTTGTGCCGATGCTGGGCACACGTTTCATGATGTTTTTCCATGATTTTGACTATATCCTCATATTTACATGCATGATGCTTATTTTCATTGGGTGACACGTGGACGGGATCCACCTATATACAGACATTGATCACATACAGACTTTGATTACATTGATCATACTTTTCATGCATTCATACATCATTCATATGATACATTGCTACCTGAGCCACTGACACTAACACGGGCACATGGGATTACATTTGGGTTAGATAATTACCCTAGCCTTTGTTATAGGCTGCTGGTTATATATTTGAGGATTATATATATTGTGATCGTATGACCTAGGATTGCGTCATACATGCGATCTTCTATTCGTAGATGTTTTTCTATTCACGAGTTGGCAACTCACCCCCGTTGTGCCCCAGTTTCTTGCAGGTGTTGCCGTACGGGTTTCATTACGGCTTGTGGGCACAGCTACTTCAGGTAACTTGCTAGTAGGTGGGTTATTTGTATCATACCCATCATTATACATTGTATATTATATTTCAGTTGTATCTAGAAGTTCCATCAACCAAACATGTACTTATTTGAGATAGAGACCAGTATTGATTATTCTTTCGACCTTAGAGTCGCACGTTATATTTCTCTGGGTTCCATGCCGTTGAGTTTTCTTTTCTGTTGTGATCCTCTTCTTTAGGCGTTGTATATTATGTTGTAAACTGGTTGATTTACATATGGTTTTTCCTACACTCTATTACTTTTCTTGGTTTGGATTTCTGGGCTCGGCTTACTTAGAGCACGTACGCCTTAAGACGTTCGTAGCCTAAGTGCCGGTCATATTCCATAGTTTCGTGTCGTGACACTTGGGCTCGCTTAGCTTGGGGGTTGATTGACTTTGACTTGGTCAATCGGGATATAACTTTTGACCCCAACAAGGTTGGTATTTGGCAGCAGTTCATAGTCTCCTACACACCGCAACAAATTGGAGTCGTTGAAAAAAAGAACCGTACCATTCTTGATACGACAAGGACCATGCTCAAAGAGAAAAACCTACCGAAGAATTTCTGGGCCGAGGTTGTTGCATGCATAACCTATTTACTCAACTGCTGTCCGACCAAAAGCGTGAAGAATATGACTCCTCAAGAAGCATGGAGCGGAGAAAAGCCAAACGTGGACCACTTACGCATTTTTGGGTGTATAGTATACACCCAAGTACCAGAAGCAAAGCGGAAGAATGTCACGCCCCGCTTTCCGGTATACGGCGAAGGGGACGCGACTGGTCCGCTACGTATTTACTGTGAAGTAAATACGCTAAGCGTATCTAAGCAATATAAAAGTAATCACAAGAGACAAGAGATATAAAAATAACAACTTTATTTATTAACATTCTTTTGTACAATGTATGAAAAGGAAATACAACTGAAGTAAAAACGATGCCTAAACAATGGCATAACAGGAAATTAAAGGTACTGAATGGAAATGTACAATGTCTAGAGCTCGGGGTCTTCGAGGAACTGATCCAAGTCTTCACTGGTGGGCTCGATCTCTGCTGTGCCCTGATCACCTGACGACATTCAAAGAAGAAAGAAATAGAATGTCTTCAGTGAACAGGTCGCTCTGTAAGTCCCAAAGTTAAGGAGAAATAGAAAAGACAGAATAAGAATGTATCTTTTAAAGTTGTATAATATTGTAGAATATTGTGTTAACGCTGTTGTTTGTAGCTTGGTACAGAAGGATGCCAGTGTATACGAGAGGGGTCTCTATATGCCAGAGACCAGGGCAAACTGAAAGTATAAGGAACCGTTATGCCACGGTACAACAGAAACAGGATTCATGTTAGGTGTCTTAATCTTACTGTCTCGTGCCACTTTTAACACCTTCCGTACCAATCTACCCCTTAAACCCCGTAGTGTTTTGATTGTATTGTTATATTGTATTGTATAAGTTGTATTGTTGGATGACTGACCGAAACCATGATATCAGTAACGGATGTAATGGATGTAAACTGGAATCATGTAAATGGAAAGTATATCCATGGTTTGGTTCAGTCAAGTTGAATAGATTGATAACTGGATTCATGAATTCGTGTGTTCATGTTGAATTGTAATATTGTAAATTTATATGGTACTTGAATCATATTCAAGTCAGATTATAATCAGACTCAAACTCGAGTCAGACAATTAGAAATGTAAATCGAAGTCCTATATTTACTAGGGTCTTTAGGGTAATTTATAAAACTTGAGAGGGTTTTATGTAAAAATACTTTTGTATAGTTTTCAAGATGCACCCCAAGTATTTATTATTCGTCTTTAAAGTTGTAATGAGTGTGGATTTTATATTGTGCTATTTCTAGTGATATTATCCTAGTTTTTATAAAATAAGGGTATTTATCTATAATATTGATTTATTTGAAGTTCATGGTATTTTAATGTAAAATTTATTCTTGTGATTTTTTTAGAAAAAGGTGGAACATTTATATTATAATAAAATAGATATTTAAATGATAAATATACATATATTTATACAAAAATAATTTTAATAAATATTTTATATTCCAAAAATCTCATTTTTCTTAAGATGTCGTATTTTAAACTTTTCGGGACTGAATGCTCCTTGCGGAGGTCTGAATCTCGCACTACTAAGCCCGAGTATGTGCGATAATCCACACCATCCCGAACGGGTTCTCCAAAAATGGGTTGTAGCGGCGCTTTGCAAAGATTGTAAAATACTAAATTCTTTAGAAAACGGTTTTATAAATTAAAAGGTATTTATTTGTAAAGATGTTGATTTTTCCGTATTATAGGTTCCAGTGACAAGTTTAAATCGCTTCTTCATCGCCAATTGTGGCCAGGTAAGTACAAGTGAAGAAAGGAGGGATCCGCTCACGAATCACCGTGAGACGGGCCTTTTAAAGTTACATTTCTCACTTATGTAGCCTAGAAACCACAAAATCAGGTTTAGATAAACGACTGAAAGTTCACGACTTTACTATGTCCTAATGAAGGCGACGGTCCTTAATTGACTGAGTCTAGATATTTTTTATTAGTTCCAAAAGCTATTTATTTATAAAAATGTATCAAAAATTGGTTTTTATTAAGTAAAGGGTATTTAAATGAAATTGTTTTGTTTTCCGTATTCTAAGTTCTCGAGGTAGCGTGTTATGTTTGCATATGAGTGTGTGAGGAGGTAGGTCATTATCTCGTGATCTACTTAAAGGTATAGCAAGGTTAAGGGGGTTAAATGTGAAATTGAAACATTGTGGTATTTAAGTGAAAAATACGATAAATTGGAAAGGCTATCATTTCATGTGATGAAACTTGTTCAAATTATTTGTTAAATGTTTAATAGTCAACAATAAGATATTTAAGCATGATTGAATTGGCGAGAAGTGAAATTTTATAGAAAACCGAATCGGAAATCGGATTTGTTTCGATTCCGTCGGGTTTTGTAATTTCGTATTTTAGCGAATAAGAAAGAGGGATAGAATGAGGACTTACGGTTTTGGACAACACTACAGAGTGAGAGGAAAGTAGGGGATTCGCCGGTGCGTTGATTCGTCGCCAAGAGTTCCTAGCACGATCACCGGAAGTTCGCCGTCGATTTCGTCGGGGCTTCGCCTTTCGCTCGTTTTCAAAGTACACAATATTTTCTTGAGATTTTGAGAAAGTGGGCTCAGAATTTTGGGATGAGAGGGTGGGGGGTAGGGGTGTATTTATAGGGTTAGGCTAGGGTTAGGGTTTTTAATTCAAAATGTAAAAAGAAATATGAAAAATCATTAAAATTTGGAGTAAATAGGGTTTAATGTGCTCTCTGGACTTTATCTCAGAATTTAGAGTATGTAGGGGAGTGGAGGAGGTGAAGGGGCACATCTTTCCTGTTGATGACTCGGCCGAGTCTGGCCGGCGGCACCGGCCCGAGTCGGCCGGTTCGCCGGCCCGCCGGTCGATCCGGCCGAGTCGGGGGCTTGTAAGGTGAGGGGTCATCTGGTTAAGGCTTTGGTACTTTTAACTTTTCATGGGTAGTGGGGTTTTTGTGAGAAAACACGTGTTGACTGCTGGTATTCTAGAAATTTCAAAATAAAATAATATTAAAAATAATGTGGGGTATGGAATTTGAACTCTGGTGGCTTGGTTCAGCAGTGCAAGGTATTACCAATGAGCTACAAGCTCCTTCTTGTAATTATAGTGTGAATAAAATACTTAAAGAGATATCAGCAACATTAAATACTCTAAGTATACTTTGAATTTAAATCAATTCTTTGTACATTAAAAATGGAGTTGTTACAAAGAAGCTTGATGATCGTGGTGAAAAGTGCATCTTTATCGGCTATAGCGGAGAATCCAAAATTTACAAACTCTATAATCCACATTCCAAGAAAATTACGGCGAGTATAGATGTAATATTTAGTGAAGGAAAAGCATGGACGTGGGATGATAATGACAAGAGCAAAGGCCAAATGGATCTTGGAGATGAACCTGAGAAAGAGCACCCAACTATTCCATATGGGCGAAACCAGCAGTAGGAAGACACACTTCCAATCGTACAAACACCATCACCTCAGCAAAATTTCTCCGAAAAATTTCTCAGTAGCAGAAGAAGATCATCTACAAGACAAACACCGATTAAAATGAGGAGTTTGAGAGAGATTTACGAGCAGACTGAAGATGGAGAGACGAACCTCTTTAGTCTTTACACCGATCACGAACCTCTCACATATCAAGAAGCAATAGAAGAAGACAGTTGGAGATCCGCTATGGAAGAAGAAATTTATGCAATTTAGAAGAATGAGACCTGGGAGCTAGTTCCACTTCCTCCTGGGCATTATGAAATTGGTGTCAAATGGATGCACAAGATCAATCGTATAGCCGATGGAGAGGTTGATCGATACAGAGCAAGGCTAGTAGCGAAAGGTTACAAGCAGAAGTACGGGGTTGACTACGAAGAAGTTTTTGCTCCAGTTGCTCGTCTTGACACCGTAAGAATTATAATCTCATTTTCTGCACATCATAGTTGGATGATATACCAATTAGATGTCAAGTCGGCTTTCCTCAATGGTGTGCTTGAGGAAGAAGTGTATGTCGAACAACCTGATGGTTTCGAGGTTGAAGGTAAAGAAGATAAAGTGTACCATCTGAAAAAGACACTGTACGGCTTAAAGCAGACACCATGAACATGGAATGCACGCATCGATAACTATCTATATGCCAATGGGTTTACCAAATGCCCATTTGAGCATGCACTTTATATGAAGAAAGGCGACGATGGACGTATCCTTATCATATGCCTTTATGTCGATGACTCGTTATTTACAGGAAACGACGAGCGGATGTTCCTGGAGTTCAAACAAGCCATGTTTGATGAGTTCGAAATAACAGATTGTGGATTTATGTCCTACTTTCTGGGCATAGAAGTACACCGGTAGTCTGATGGGATTTTTATTTCCCTGAAGAAGTGCGCGAAGGAGATTCTTGAGAAGTTTGATATGGATAGTTGCAACCCTGTCAACACATCCATCTTACCAGGATGCAAACTATTCAAAGAAGAGGATGATAGAGTTGTTGAACCAACTCGATACAAGAGCTTGGTTGGAAGCCTGAGATACATGACTATCACAAGGCCAGACATAGTCTATTTTGTTGGACTTGTTAGTAGGTACATGGAGATGTCAAAAGAATTGCACTGGGTGGCAGTAAAGAGGATCTTAAGATATATCAAAGGCACCATCAATCTTGGTCTTTTTTATGTTGGAGAAGATGCAAAGCTAGTCGGCTACTCCAATAGTGATTGGCGAGGCGACCAAGACGAGAGGAAGAGAACCATAGAGTATATCTTTTATCTCGGCTCGAAAGCTTTTATTACGACCTCGAAGAAGCAGGGAGTTGTCACGTTATCGACATGCGAGGCTGAGTATGTAGCCGCATCATCTACTGTCTGCGAAGCGATATGGCTACGAAATATTTTGCAAGAGTTAGAACATCCAGAGGAAGAGTCAACTGCGATATTTGCAGACAATAAATCAATTATCAAGCTAGCAAAGAACCCGGATCAACACGGAAGAAGCAAGCACATTGATACGAGGTTCCACTTTCCAAGGGCCACGTGAAGCAGGAGACGATCCTACTCGAGTATTGCGGAGCAAGTCGTTGATATTTTCACCAAGCCACTATCAACTGATACTTTCAAATGGTTACGGGATATGCCCGGAATGAAAACGCTTTAGGTTTGAGGGGGCGTGTTTGGAGTTATGCTTATAAAGAAACAAACCTAAAGCTAAGAGGTTTCTATTTCATACGTATCAAATCAAATAAAGTTAATTAGCTTATGTTACTATATTTATAGGCATATGTTACTGGCTTACATTATTATTGTAAGAAAAAATACGTCCTCCATCGTGTTTTCCGACGATCGGAATGCATCATCTTCATCGTTATCATCGAAGATGTGGCTACACCAAATTTCATGTGATTCTACAACTTTTTCACCGTTGATTTAGCAATGTAAAATGTTCTATTGTCGGTAAACCGTTAATTTTGAACCCACTAATTCAACGGTGAAAAGGTTGTAGAATCACATAAAATTTGGTGTACCCATATCTTAGATGACAACGATGAAGATGATGGATGCCGATCGTCGGAAAAAACGATGGAGGTTGTGTTTTTTCGACGCCATAGGAGTAAATTCCCTCCTATGGCATCTTTCCTCCATTTTTCTCTTATTGTAACTCATGTAGTTAAATTCTATGGTAACTCCTATTTGTACAAGACCAATATAAAGGGTATCACATGAGCGTGAAAAATCAAGCTAATTGAAAATTTTGATAATAATCTTATCCTCTAAAATCAGCAGCAGCTTTGAGTTAAGTTTTTGTATGAGATTATATTTGTGAGAAAGAAGTTAGTAAACTTCAAATATCTACAACACCCGGCATCCACAAACAAGAATTCCATATACATGCAGTGAATCTGGGCCTTCATAATGACAGACATTTCCTTCCTCGCCACAATAACATATTAAATACAGACAAAATACAGCTTAACAAAACATGTAAAATACCAATCAGAAAATAAAAAGAAAACTTAAAACACCAATCAGAAGTATCTTCGATGTTGTCATAGATCATGCAAGGAAAAAATAAAAGCAATCAAAAAGAGAATCACTTTCGATTTTCAGAAAATGTCGAATTTTCCAAGCTTCTGTAGTTTCTTAATTATAGTGAACGATGGAAATGGCATAAAACTGCTGGATTAAGTTCTCAATGGTTTCTTCAGTTGCTATTGTTTTCAAAACCATATATATTTATTATATTCACATCTTTTTACTAAAAGCAAGTTTTTGGATGAAAATTAAGTGGAAAGTGATTGTCATTTGTCCTACCAGTTTATAAGTATGGGAGTTGCATCGGAAAGCTTATAATATATACCTCAAAGGATGCCATCCACGCCTTGTATAAAGATACTTCAATGATACACCATCTTACTTCTTTTTTAAGAAAAAGCGGAGCAAGACGTTCTACTTAATAAAATAAATTAAGAAAACAAAACATTTACAAGATATAGAACTTGTGCATCGAGATAAACAATTCTCGATACATCATTTAAAAATATATACGAAACAAAAATTGCTTCTACGGTTTATTTCAAACACGTTCGCCGCCATCTTACTTATGAAACATAATATCATAATAACTATCCAACTAAGGCAACATGATAGTGCAATTCCTAAATATTTGTTATCTTAATGAACATGGGACTTACTTTTTTGAAGCAATCTAGGAATGCATACAAGGCATTAGCCTCGCACCTTTTTTATGCGGCCCGGAACGGAACCGAACCGAACCGGCGAGCTATGCCCAATTGGTCAACTATCCTAGCACTTGCAACTTCATCTTGGACACAGGCCTATTGAAATTTTGGTACTCTTAGATCCATAAAAAATTAGATTTTGTGCTTCCATAAGTGTCAAGAACCATTTTATTCAAAGGCTGAAGCTATTAGGTTATTCAAAGGCTGAAGCTATTAGGTTATGCGATAATAATGTATATCAAGCCTTTTAATTTCATTATTAAGATGGATATCAAGGTCATAGTTATTTGGTCATTACCTTGTATATTTATTGAGCATTAATTATGTTTATGGCGAGTAACTCACATTTGGGTTTAATGCATTAGCATACGGCCTTTATGCTCGTTAAATTGAACATGCATGCATTTGGTTGAATTGGTCAATGAAATCATGCATTTAATTGATTTTATTTGACAATTAAACCATAAATGTTATGTTACATTTCCATGACCTATATATATGCGCACACTCAATATTTGGGGGATATATACAACTTTTATTTTATTTCATGCATAAAACATAGTTTCCATGCGGGTAAAGAAAAGGTGTGTGCAGAGTTTTTGCTCTTTACTCTATGCAGGAATGGAGAGCAAAACAGTGTTGACGTTGGCTGTTGTATTTTGGGGGCAACATGTCGAGATCCGCTGCATCGATGGTGAACCATTAACTTCTCACCACGGTGGCACGAATTGCCTTAAACAAAGTGAGACACCCGTGTTTCAACTGACGACTTCACCGGACTTAATTTCTATTAATTTTTGCTGTATTTCAATATGTAAATATTTGTTATATATTTTACAAGTTGATTTAATTTTTGTTCCATTATTTACCTAGAGGAACAACAATAACTTCATGCTCCCCATCTTGATGGTTTTCATTCTCAGCGGACTCTTCTTCCTCGAAAATATGCATTTTAATTGTTAAATAGCCCATCTTGATTAATAATTTGATATAATCAAGCGGGGTTTAAACATGAATATCTAACCGCTATGCATTTTACTTGTTGAATAGTGTATCGTGTGTTTCGTATTGTATCATTTCATTCCGTACAATACAAAATATGTATCGACGGATAAATTAGTATGCCGATACATACTTACGACACGTATCGAATTTTCCCCGTTTCGTAACATTTCGTAAGATACGTTTCATATTTCGTACGAAACTAACAACACTGTTTTTGAAATCTGAATTGCTGAACTTGGATGCCGAGCTCTAAAATTTAAAACTGTGGCTACTTTACCTATTTTTCTAAACTCTAAAAGTTGTAGAGTTTCACAAGTTTTTTATTATTCTCTCTCTATCGTCGCTACAGGAAAATGAACCCTATTTCCACAGGAAAATCGTGTGGAATTAGGTTTGGCTTGACGTAAGCTTATTATCATCGACGAAAGACCCGTGTCGCGTTTAAATTCAACGCAAAAGATCTATTTAGACGGGAAATATCCGTCGTCCTAGATAACCCTATTTCGACGCGTATTTCGCATCGAAATAGACACAAATTTGACAGGAATTTCCCATCAAATTTGGTGACAGGCAAAAAACATCCGGGACAAAGCATTTGGAATTCCATATTACAATTACACAATTTCAATCCAATCCATATTTCCAACAATTTCAATCCAATCCAATCCATATTTCCAATATTAATCCATTTTCAATTTCAATTCCTGTAACAACTCCAATTTCAATATACAGAAAATCCATTTAAACTTAATATACAATTGGGGTACTTGCAATCCTGTGAATGCTATAAGAATTTGTTTTGCTTTAGAATAGTAAGAAGGGACTTGTAGCTCATTGGTATGGTTTTGCACTGCTGAGATATAACACCAGAGTTCAAATCCCATTAGTCAAATTATATTTTTATTTTTATTTTTTAGAAGCCCAAGAGTTTGTACGTGAGTCATACTTAAAACAAACATATGCAAATTAGTATTCAGACCGACGGGGACACTTGGCCCCAATCCAAGCCCCCACCTCAATGATCCGACCGGCGAGAATCCCCCATGGGCCGGCGCCACCGGTCCAACCAAGTCCAAACCTAATTTTTTTTTAAAACCCTGGACCCTTGGACTACCCCCTTAACTCCAGTATTGTTTATTTTCTCTAAACATTTACAGAGAATAATAAAACCCCTTTAAATCCCATTTTAATGCAAATTTTAATACGTTTTTCATCATCTCTAAACCCTAGTTTGCACGTGCACTGCACGTAAAATGAAAAGTCAAGAGTTTGCACGTGCACTGCACGTAAATAAAGCCCAAGAGTTTGCGCGTGCACTGCACGTAAAATGAAGAGTCATACTTAAACAAACAGGTGCAAATTAGTATTCAGACCGACGGTGACACTTGGCCCCAATCCAAGCCCCCACCTCAATGATCCGACCGGCGAGAATCCCCCATGGGCCGGCACCGCCGGTCCAACCAAGTCCAAACCTAATTTTTTTTGAAAATCCTAGACCCTTGGACTACCCCATTAACCTCAGTATTGTTTATTTTCTCTACACATTTATAGAGAATAATAAAACCCCTTTAAATCCCATTTTATGCAAATTTTAATACATTTTTTCATCATCTCTAAACCCTAGTTTTCCCTATAAATACTCACTCCATTTTACACCCCCTCTCACTCAGATTTCTATTACAAAAACCATACCAAATTCCCAAGTTTTTTAGTGTACAAGTAGAGTTAGCGAAGAACGAAACTCCGACGAACTTCCGAGAAGATTCCCAGCGACGAAACGACGCCCCGACGCCTTCCGTAGTTCCCTCTCTCTCCCTTCTAGTTCAAAAGCCAGTAAGTCCCATCTCCCCCTCTCTTCTTCTTCTTTGAAAATTTACAATTTCAAAACCCGACGGAAGCGGAGTTAATCCGACTTTCGATTCGGTTTTTCCTTAAAAACTATACTTTTCTTAATCAAGAAAATACCATACTCTCACATATTGTTTATAAAACATTAATAAACCTATTAAAACAAGTTTCACCTCAAAAGAATTATTTTTGTGTCTTTTATCGCACTTTTACAGAAAAATACCACATACTCTACAATTTCGACATAATTAACATGTTCTTTGCCATACCTTTAGATAACTCACGAGATAATGACATACCTCATCACAACACACATATCTATCATAGCACGATGAAGTTTGGGACAATAGAATACGGGAAAATACGACTTTACAAATAAATACCATAAACTTACAAAACTGTTTTCTATAAAAAGATGTATTAAACATTTCATGCAATTGCGCATCTACAACCCATTTTGGGGACCCCGTTCGGGATGGTGCGGATTATCGCGTATCCTCTGACTTAGTAGAGAGAGATGCAGACCTCCGCAAGGAGCATTCGATCTTGATGAAATTTTTATACATTTTTCTTTAGAACATGAGATTTCTGCAAGAAAATAAATAAATTATTTTCATTAAATATATATAAATCTATTATAAAATTATCTATTTTAATTATATAAATATTCCAAGTTTTCTAAATTAATGGAATCACTATTACATGAAAATACCATCCAAATACAACACAATTACAATCTTTCAATAAACTACCATATACTATGAAATTAGGTTCTACTCACTAGAAATTTCACATCTATAAAATATACATCTATGAAAATTCTAAAAACGATATTAAATGCTTGAGGAGTATTTTGAAATTATGTCAAAACTATTTTTACATAAAACCCCCTCAAGTTATACTAAATTACAATAAGGATCCTAGTAAACATAGGTTTAAGCGGGACCAGTCTCTTGAGCCTCAAAGAGCCAGAGATATGGGTGCTTGCCTATTTAAGGCAGACACTCTTATAAACGGTGTTATCAATACGGTAATTGTCTTGGAAAAAGACACAAATCCTACCGTCCATGTGCAGCAGTTACCGATAACATCAAAACAATTCAGGACTTTAATTTCTTTTAAAAGTGTCTGACTCAGACTGAGTCTCAATCTAATCAATCCGACTTGAATATGATTCATGTATAAACTACAATACAATATGAATCCATGAATCCGTCTATTCAATATATATCAATCTATACCGAACCATGGATATACTCCGTCTACATGACTCTCCATTTATATCTATTCCATTACTGATATCATAGTTTCGGCAAGTCATCCATATACAATTTACAATATAAGATAATACAATACAAACAATACAATAAAGATATCGCGGGGTTTATAAGGGGTAGATTGGTACGGAAGGTGTTCAAAGTGGCACGAGACTGTAACCATAATACACCTAATCTGAATCTCCATTACCGTTGTACCATGGCTGAACGGTTCCTTGTGCTCCGTATACCTTAGTCTCCGAAATAGTGGGACTCCTCTCGTATACACTGGCATTTTTTGTACCAAGCTACAAACAACAGCGTTAACAATATAATACAACTTTAAAAGTTACATTATCTTTCTTTCTATTCTGTCTCTACTTACTTTTGGGACTTACCGAGCGATCGTTCGCTGACGACATTCCTTTCTTTTTTCTTTGGAATGTTGTCAGGTGGATCAGACCTTCTAGAGACAAAGCCCACCAGCGAGGACTTGGATCATCTAGCCTTTGACCCGGAGCTCTAGTTTACTTGTACATTTCATTTTCATTTCTGTTATGCCATTATTTAGGCATTGCTTTCATTCCATATATTTTCATTTCAGTTGTATTGTAAAAATAATGTTTAATAAATAAAGTTGTTGTTCATTACATCTTGTCTCTTGTGTACTTTACTTTATATTGTTTAGATACGCTTAGCGTATTTATTTCTGAGTAAATACGTAGCGGCCTCACCACGTCCCTTCCCGTATATTGGGAAGCGGGGCGTGAAAATTCCAGTCCACCCAAATACAATTCAAAGACGATCCAATTTCAATTTCAATTCCAATCCACCATTTCAAATCCAATCCAATCCAATTTTAAATCAATTGACAATCAATTCGACGGGAGATACATGCACTTGAAATGAAAATATCATAACATAACTCGAAATCATAATTTATAACTCGAATATATCATAACATATAAAATGTCTAGATAACGCATTCTAACAAAATTCTACTACACGACAAGTTATAAATAATACATGTCAGATAATATTATAAGTTTAATACTATAAGTATATATAAAACCACAAGTTTAGATAATACTAATCAAGAGATGGTCGATCACGAGATGGGAATCTCATCATCATCGGGGTGAAGGCATTGCGATTAAAAGTGTAAAATACCTTATTTAGTATGGTATATTTATATATAATTAAGCTTAAAATCCAGTTAATATATAAGTTAGGGTTATCGAACTTACCGGAGGCATTAGGATTCCTTCTGCAGCATACAAACACAAAGCCTCTTGCGTGTGCACATGCCACTAAATGAATCGACAGCGGGAGGGGGATCAGGAATGTCAGCGGTAGCAGATCGATGTGAAAAACCGTTGATATTCAGTGTTTGATCAGTCGGAGATCCACCTGTAAGGTGTTTTTCATCACCCTATTAAAATGGGATATGCGCGCGCTGTCTAAGGTAGGTCGTGGTTTATTGATTGCGGTGATCCGAATCTCCGGCAGTCGCGGACTAAGCTGTCGTTAATTACCCCTCGCTTTTGGAGCGAGAGAACCTTTGATTGACGGGTCAACCTGGTCATGCGAACTTAATGTGCAGTGTACGTGTGTTGTGTTTTAAAGTGTTTTGGATATATCGAGGGCCTCACAGAAATTACGGGGGTCTCACTACCCGGATAGCGGGCTGGGGGCAAGAGGGCTAGCAGCTCTCTTGCGAGGTGCGGGGCAGCGCTCCGTCAGAAATTTTTTTCTAACGAGAGAGGTATTTTTAGTGGGAAGTATATGGAAAAAGAAAAAAAAAAGATGGGTGAGTAGCGTCCTAAGGATGCGTGGCGCTGGGCGCCAGCGCTTCACATGTCCGTGGGCCACATGCAAGGTGTGTGGGCCCTGGGAGCCAGCGCCTCATGTGCACAACGCGTAGCCACTGAGCGCCAGAGCCTCACGCACCCGGCACCGGGGCGCTAAGCGCCTGCAGAAAAAGGGGGCTTAACCTCGGGATCGAGAGTTAAACTCCCGAGGGACTTTGAAAACTTCCAGAAAAATGGAGGATTTTTATCTTTATGGAGTTAAACTCCCGAAAATTATAGAGTTAAACTCCAAAAGATTTTGATAAATGGAGTTGAACTCCTAAAAATCTTCAGAGATGATCAAAGGGGACCCTTTTCTTCTCCCTTGAACCTTGAATCATCTCTTGAGCCTTGGATCTTCTCAAAGTGAGATTTTTGGAGATGGGTCTTCTTCTTCTTCTCGGTTGGCTGGATTTTGGAGAAAGAGGCGAGACTTGAAAAAAATCTTCCCTTTTAGGGATTTGATGGGAGATCTGAGCTCCCTTTCGTAGGTTTTATGGTGAAAAACTATTTCCTTTTAGAAAAAATAGAGTTAAACTCTTGATTTAGCTCAAGAAAAAGGAAAAAGGTTTAAAACCTTGAGAAAGAGGAAGGAGGCACAAAACCCTAATTTTTTATAGAGAGAATGAAACCTTTGTTGATTTTTTCATCATGTTTGCATTTATAAGCTACACACTTTACATATAACCGCTTGAGTTTTGCCAAATGGCACTTGTGTTACCCTATACCTCATATGCTCATTTGTTTTTGCATATAATCCATGGAGTTTACAAAAGTTTGGCTTTCTGCCCATTTTCATACATTTATTTCTAAAAAATTGCATTGAACTAATTTATTACTTTATTCTTGGCATAGAGCCGGCCCCTTCTATATTTGGTCTTGACTTCGGCTTGGGTTCCCTTCGCTTGTGCTTGGGCCCGCTTGGTTGGGGGTTGACTGACTTTGACTTGGTCAACCGGGGTGTAATTTTTGACCCCAACATCACCATGCGTCGGGATCCTACTGGTCTTGCGCGACGTTTTTCACTGATAAAATATAAATTTCACATTACTTAAATTAGGATAATTAACAGAGCGATAATACTGAAAAGAACATTATACAATAGCAACAATATATCAAGATTACATCAAAATGGTTCATACATGAATGGAATTAAATACAAATAATTTAAATCATATATTAGACTTCTTCTTCTACAACCGCCGATGGTAAATCATAGATTATTTCATGTTCTATGTCCGTTCTTGATAAACTGTTGTTGTCGAATTCAAAAGGAATATCTTCAGCTTGTGTAACTGGGGTTATATGACAACTAATCTTGGTATCTAGATTAGAGTTAAATGGTCAATTGGCTATTAACTATCTAAACAAGGGCTATATGGTTTTCGGTTTAATTAATTTTTAATTGGTAACTTAATCTAGGTTTATCATATAGTTAAGAATTAAAGGGTGTAGGACGGTATACTGGATACAGACGTATATCGAGTGTGAGGAAAGAGCAAGCAAACACGCCGATATTAACTCTACAATCACACAAAATTTTCCAATTACTTTTTCTTAACATTTCTACACAAATCTTCTAATATAAAGAAATTAACTAAAATTACACAACAAATAAACTTTGAAAATTTAATTTAGTAATCCCCTTATTCGTCACCGATTTCACATCGAAGTAGATCCGGTGGACGAGGAAGATGTCACGCCTCGCTTCCCAAAAGACGGGAGCTTGAAATGTGATGAGACCCATGATGTATTTATTCCGAGAGGGTACTTTCCCGTAACAAATATGCTAAGCATAAAGTAAGAGTATAATATTGACAAGAATAGACAAGTGGTAATTAAATCCAACACTTTATATATTTATATTCTTAACTTTACAAAGTTTACACTGATATAAGATAACTTAAAAGAAAAGTGCAATGAAAGTCATTAAACAGTGGTATACTGGAATGAAAAGAAATATCTGTTGAAGGGCTAGTGGTCGGCCTCGACTTCAAACTGCGAGTAGTCCTCTGAAGTCGGTCCCACCTCCTTAGTCTCTAGATAATCTGACGAACATTCCAAGAAAGAAAGAAAAATGGATGGAATGCCCGTCTGCGAAGTTTCGCTCGGTAAGTCCCAAAAAAGGATGGGTGATGTATATAAATGAAATGTAAGGTGTAATATGATATAGTATAAATGGAATGAAATAATTATAACATGGCAATGTTAAAGGAACAATTATAACATGATCATAGCAAACAAGTATAGTGTGGCCGTGTAATGAAGGTATTGTGATTATGAAGTGTATTGTCAATGCGTCCTACAGAGGTCACTAAAAGGTAATCTAATTAATGTGGGTTTAAGTGTAAATGTCAATCAATCTCAGAAGTGTTCTCGAACCCAACAGGCTGTAATACAGGGGTAAGGAACCACGGGCCCTTATTCGTAAATTCATGAATTCGTGATTTCGTGATATAAGTATGTGACTGATGAGATTCCTTCAGATTCATACTTAAACTATCCCAACACCCCACATATTTTAGATTACAGTTAAAATTATCGGTTTTGCTCGAATCCATGAATACGTCAAATTGCAAAATTGAGTTCATATCAAAATCAAGTATTCGTGTCAAGTGTTCATATATTCATGTCAAGTTGTATTCATGGTTTTACTCAAATCGGTTCTGTAAGTCTACGGTAACACCCCGGCCGTCTTTCTGAGGCCAAAATGCGGAAACGAAAACTTTCTAAACTAGAAACTGGCGCTATCGTATACTTTTTCCCGGATCGAACCATTAACCTATAACTAGCGACTAGAGAAAGGGTTGGAGAGCTATACCGATCGATCTGTGTCCTTCGGTCTTTGTTCGCGGCATCTCCGGTCTCGATCTCCTCATCGGAAAAGGGCACCACATCATCGAGTCTTTTTACGGGCTCCCGCTTCATCGAAGCAACTCGGGAACGAAGTTCGCTAGCCGACGTGTCCAAGATGAAGTAGAGAATGTGTGTGATCACTTTGTCTCAAGCATCCATTGATTCTCATCACATGAGAGTGTATGGATGGAGGTTAGAGATGATGCCATTAATGGAGGTTGTGAGCTAGAGCAAGAGGAAGAAGAAGAAACTTTTTCTTTCTTGAGTTGTATGATAAAAATGAGAGCAAGAATGAAAAATACAAGAGCTAACCCAAAGGGATATGGCTGCCCTTCTCTCTCTTCCTCTCATTTTATCACTCAAATCCATCACAAAATGTGACATATGCACAATAAAAGAGACCATGAGTTACTAGGTTGCATGTGTCACATTAAATGCACCTCATGATGATTTCTAGCTCATAATTTCCATTTGTAAATATTAATCCAAATGTTTACAACAATAAAAAGATACGGCAACATCTAAAGTAAACTCGTGACGGATCACAAGGATACCCCTCACCTGTATATACATACCTGCATCCGCATTCCGACTGAATGCGAATGCGATGAGACTAAAGTAATCCAAAAAATCTAATACTAGGATCCGGCTTAAACCAAAGCTACTAGTATGCCGTCCGATCATGATCCGTGCACTACCGCACGTATATGATCGAACCCTGCCATATATCATACGGCCTCTACAACGTTTTGCCCGAAACTTGAGAAACAGTCTGTGGGGGACTCTAAAGACTCGTCAATACTTTGGCTATGGATTTAACCACTAGCTCGTCAGAGGTACTAGCCGTACGTAACGGACGACCAGGTACTGACCAAAAGGGAGGTCGATGAGCGAACTCATCCTGACACCCTACTGAGCCTGTCAGTGACAATATCCGTACAGTCTGGTCCGTTTGTCTATGAGCATCGCATGGCGGGCCTACGGGGTTGGTAAAAGTCAGACCCCCAAAAGCGGTACAAGTCGTGTCGGAGTGTAGCCCAGAACACCCTGAGATACTACTGGAATACCTACCAGTAAATCTCCTGCCTTGGCCAAGGACTTCGTGTAATGGCTCTCCTAGACACAGCGCGATCTCACCCCCAATACCGGGAGAGACGAAACCCCTGTCGATCCGCTCACTGCCTCCATGTGGCTCGGGACTGTACCCTACTAAAACCTGTTTGCACGACTCCTTTGAGCCGTGGCAGGGTAGTAATCAAAGTACAGTGGGAACTTACACGAGACAAATGACGATCTCAGGTCGATGAACTAACCTGTACACATGTCACCAGGGAACTGCTATCTGACGTCAGGTATAATACCAACTAGCATGTTCCCGGCGAGTCCTGTCCGGTGTACTCATAACCCAATGAGCACCTGTATACATTTTAGGTGATCCAACTGACACCAATGGCTTGTGAGACCGGCCACCGCCCCTCGTCGGGGTCTCGACTGTATACACTAGTCTACTAATGGAGTATCAATGCCCAGTCTCGAAACTCCCACGACTAGGGACCACTTTAAGGATGTGCTTATAGACCCCAGCTCCCACGTATATGATAGCCATCATACTGCTGGCAGTCAAGCAAGAATCCTAAGGGCTCTATCAACGTGTAATAGAGACCTGTAAGGTCACCTAAAGCAGTACACGATGATAAAGATAAACCAGATAGCATACTATCATCTTTGAGTAAGATTGTCCTACCGGTATAGGTCCACCCTCAATCATTGCAATCACGTGCCTATGATCCAATAATTGACTCTGAGGGCACTATATCCAACAATCTCCCACTTGCACTCAAGGCTAATTATTGCGATGTCGCGTACTCACAGCCCGTATGATACCGAACACCCAACTCCTCTACTAATCAGTCTCACAAAGCCCGTTTGCGAAACTATGCGTTCGAGGAATAACCTCAGTGAGTGGATCCGCCCTGATGTTTCTTTCTATGTCTCTCTTTATCTCAAGTTCGCGGAGAAAGCCATCTCCTGAAATGAGCAATACCTGTCTTAGAATATGTCTGGATATCTGATGGGACCTAGTTCATAAATGAACTCCAAATCCAAACTTCTTAGACTGTATTGTCAACCGAATTTAATCAGTGTCCTGCGCCATGCCTTCCTCATTATCCTCTTGGACCACCTGTCCAAAATACTGCCCCTCGTCAGAGGGAAAACTATAATTCTGACAGTCACTCTGTCATCCAGGTCATCTTGGAAGCGTGGAATGATAACCGTCTCCTAAAAGAGGCTGTTGTTATCATATCCCTAGAACATCCATTTATGTTCTAAAACTGCTTCCGAACGTTTCTCCAGGATAGGATTAATATCAACTTATTGCATCTCGTGCAAAAACAACATCTGGTATGGTACTTGACATCTCATGATCAACTCAATCGCCTAAACAAGTGATCTGCTAATCATGCACATCCCTCTCCCCTTTAGTCTGTAAGACACCTTTAAAGAGGGTGACTCCTGTAAGTCCGCGGCGGCGCCCCGGCCGTCGATCCGACGCCGGAAACGCGGAAACGAAAAACTTTGCGAAACTTGCAAACCGGCACCACCGCGCACTATCAACCCGGATCAGGCCATTAACCTAGCTACTAGCAAACTAAAAGATGGGTGAAGAGATATACCAAGCGATCCGTGTCCTTCGGTCTTCGTCTCCACTCCGATCTCCCGTGGAAACTCCGTTCGCCACGTCCTCGTCGGAAAGGCACCACGTAGCCGGGTTCGTATACGGGCTCCCACCTCTGGACCGAGGCAACTCGGACGCGAAGTTGGCTAGCCGACGCGTCCAAGATTTGCTGTAGGCAAGTGTAGAAACCATATCTCTTTAGGGTTATAGAAGTTGCCATGATGGAGAGGAGAGAAAAATGCTTTGGAGAAAAATGGTGCTCACAATTTTTAGCAAGGAAATGAGATGAGGAAAATGCCACACACTCAAAATGAAACTCTCTCATCCTCTCCTTCTAATGTGGCCGGCCCCTCATCTTGAAATGGTGGAGAGAATCAAATTCAAACATGAAGGGAGGTGATGGTAGGAAAAGTAGAGGGTGACCACATCCAAAAAGGCAATGATAACATTATCAAATCAATATCAAATCCTTTCTAATCTCATGATGATAAGAATATCATAATGAAGCTACAAATGCAAGAAACCCCTCCATAATAAGTTGTTTGCAAACTTGCAAATAACCCCCTCCATCGGAAAAGTCCGGCCGGGAAAGAACAAAGAAAAACCGGCCGGAACGGAATGCAAACTGGAAACTTCAGAGAACTGATCCCGTAATAAATTACAGGAAAACCCCGCTACTGCATATACATGCCCGCATTTGTATTCCCACTGAACATAAATGAAAAGAGACAAAATCTACACTGCCTAATACTAGGATCCGGCTTAAGGCAAAGCCGGCTAGTAAAATCCGTCCGATCACGATCCGTGCAATACCGCACGTATCTGATCGAACCCTGCCATATCTCCATACGGCCTCTACAGCGTTTCGCCCGAAACTTGAGTAACTGTGTGTGTGGTGGACTCTAAAGACTCGTCAATACTATGGCTGTGGATTTAACCACTAGCACGTCAGAGGTATTAGCCATACCTGACGGGCCACCAGCTATTGACCAAAAGGGACGTCGATAAGCGAACTCATCCTGACACCCTACTGAGCCTATCAGTGACAATATCCGTACAGTCCGGTCCGTTCGTCTATGAGCATCGCATGGCGGGCCTAGGGGGTTGGTAAAAGTCAGACCCCCAAAAGCGGTACAAGTCGTGTCGGAGTGCAGCCCAGAACACCCTGAGATACTACTGGAATACCTACCAGTAAATCTCCTGCCTTGGCCAAGGACTTTTCATGTTCTGGCTCTCCTAGACACAGCGCGACCTCACCCCCAATTCCGGGAGAGACGAACCCCTGCAGATCCGCTCACTGCCTCCATGTGGCTCGGGACTGTACCCAACTAAAACCTGTTTGCACGACTCCTTTGAGCCGTGGTAAGGTATTAATCAAAGCACAGTGGGAACTCATACGAGACAAATGACGATCTCAGGTCGATGAACTAACCTGTACACATGTCACCAGGGAACTGCTATCTGACGTCAGGTATAATACCAACTAGCAGGTTCCCGGCGAGTCCTGTCCGGTGTACTCATAACCCAATGAGCACCTGTATACGTCTTAGGTGAACCAACTGACACCAGTGGCTTGTGAGACCGGCCACCGCCCCTCGTCGGGGTCTCGACTGCATACACTAGTCTACTCTGGAGAATCGATGCCCTGTCTCAAAACTCCCTCGACTAGGGACCTTTTAAGGACGTGCTTATAGACTCCAGCTCTCACGTATATGATCGCCCTCATACTGCTGGTAGTCAAGCAAGAATCCTAGGGGCTCTATCAATGTGTAATAGCGACTCGTAAGGTCACCTAAAGCAGTACACGATGATAAAGATAAACCAGATAGCATACTATCATCTCGAGTAAGACTGTCCTACCGGCATAGGTCCTCCCTCAATCATTGCAATCACGTCCCTGTGATCCAATAATTGACTCTGAGGGCACTATATCCAACAATCTCCCACTTACACTCAAGGCTAATTATTGCGATGTCGCATACTCACAGCCCGTGTGATACCGAACAGCCAACTCCTCTACTAGTCAGTCTCATAAAGCTCGTTTGCGAAACTATCGCGTTCGAGGAATAACCTCAGTGAGTGGATCCGCTCTGATGTTTCTTTTTATGTCTATCTTTATCTCAAGTTTGCGGAGAAAGCCATCTCCCGAAATGAGCAATACCAGTCTTAGAATGTGTCTGGATGTCTGATGGGACCTAGCTCATAAATGAACTCCAAATCCAAACTTCTTAGACTGTATCGTCAACTGAATTTAATCAGTATCCTGCGCCATGCCTTCCCTCAGTATCCATCTGGACCACCTGTCCAAACTACAGCCCCTCGTCAGAAGGAAAACTATAACTCCGACAGCCACTCTGCCATCCAGGTCACCTTGGAAGCCTGGAATGATAACTGTCTCCCGAGGGAGAATGCTGTTATCATATCCCTAGAACATCAACTTATGTTCTAAAACTGCTCCCGACTGTTTCTCCAGGATTGGATCAATATCAACTTATTGCACCTACTGCAAGAACAACATCTGGTGTAGTACTTGACATCTCATGATTGACTCAATTGCCTAAGCAAGTGATCTGCCAATCATGCACATCCCTCTCCCCTTTAGTCTGTAAGACACCTTTAGAGAGGGTGACTCCATCACCTGCAGGTACACCACCATACCAGGAGTCTTCCATTCTAAATACTCATAGAATGTTATCAAAGTACCCAGATTGGGAAACCACCCAAATCTAGATCTAAAATCATAGATCTAGTAATCAGAATGTCTGATATAATATCCAAGTCCTATGTGGAGAAACCATTGTGTGACGACCAAAGTATAACCGATCGTAGTATAGGAATATCACTTCCTACTCTGTGTATGTCATCAAATACCAGGACATCACACCCTACTACCTTCTTAACAGATCCATCCCCTATTCTGATGAAGTCAAACCTATGACTGTCACATCAGAAATAGATGATCTATCTCTGCTACATCAGCTTTAGTCTATAAATAGACATAAGCTAACTGTCCACCAATGCTTCCGCTGCTCCCAATGACTACGAAAACCCTCTGGCAGAGTCATATAGACGTACACTTCTAAAGCTAGTTTAGAATGACGCTATACTCATCCTCCTGTCGGGTCTCACGGTCTGGAACAACAGCAATGGCAAGTCTGGGTAAACAAGAACCTCCCTGCCACCGTCCTTGAGCATATCGAAGTACCTCTCGAGCGCCTGAGGTTACCCACCATATCTGCGGAGTGGCCAATGGAATGTCAAACCAGATTGAATCTTTAGGTTCTTATCAAATCTTCAGTAATCGTTTGCGGTTCTGGAATCACTTCCAGTCCTACCATACTCCCACTACTGTTTTCTGAAAAAAATCCATTTTTATTAAAACTGTGGCGAGTCAAGAACAATATCACTATTGATCTTCCAGATGGTAGAAAGTCAACCCTCGTCATAGCCCGGGTCAACCCACAAACAGCCATTACAAAAATGTGCCTTGAGTTATTCGGAGTCTGGTTTTAAGCATAAGCCGGACAACTCCCCGTACCTTAACAAAGTCAAGATGTGAACTGTTCTATATCCAATACAGAAACAGAGACACTGATTTAATTGAACCAGATTCAAATCATGCAGCTGTCTCCAGTGCATGTCAACTAAATGGAAGGAGGCCGATCAGCGTTACTCAACTTAGGAATACTTCCAATTATGAGTAACCTGAAAGAGAAGCAAGTTCTCTTAATCATTACTATCAACTGAATACCATTAACAAGTATCTACATCTTCGATCACCTTGAAGAATCCCGATACTTGCAACATCTGGTTATCTACTTTATTCTTATACCTATAACTTCTCGAAACTTCGACCTTGTGTTTCCACGAAACACCTGTCTAAGAACCAAAGAAGTCATAAGTAAACAGAATATAGTACGAGGACCAACCCCTCTGTCCTAATGGACATTGGACAATATACAATACTCTGTATAAGTCCCCTGAGTCTAGTGACTCATTCACTGTGTGTCGTAGGTCGAAAATTATACTATGGTTATGAAGAATTACACCGCTGTTCAATGCTCCTTACCTAACCATCCACTGATATAGGTAAATGTCATGGACATAATCTCAAAAAGGTATATCTCACTCTATGAAAATAGACGTACAGATATATCAATTTGAAATTGGTGCATAACAACGGATATTCAAAACCAAATATTTGCTGACCGGCAAACAACCCAGGTGACTTCCTCAAATATCACCAATTACAACGAATCCCGATATAATGAGGATGATCACCTAATTCCCAATAACTTACTCCAATTCATCATCTGTAAAACCATACAGATGTGAAGATCAAACCTGATAAATACATACCCTGGAGCAAGTGTCTAATCGGGAAATCAGTTTTCTTTTAACAGTACACAGTGAAACTGAAACATTGAAATGTTTCGTAGGGGTATCTTGGTATTCCTAGTAATGCCTCTTCCATTATCCAAACTCACAACTGTAACCATATAATTCATTGCCATCTCTCCAAATCCCTTTATATGTCTTTAGTCATTACCTTCTGTACACCCCTTTAGGCCAAATGGTTTTCTTCCTTCCCTACCGTTCAGCACCAGCCTATGGTTTGGAAGAAGACTATCCAAAAAGCATAATGGGTGTACTGCCCTAATCCTAGGAGCACTCGCAATGCGAGAGAAGGTGAAGATAAAAGACAACCGAATGAACCTTATTCCTATTTCTCATGAACCAGGATCCATCCCCGAACTGGAACAAGTTCCTTTCGAGTTCGTATATAACCATACGATGGATTATCCAATAAACTGTGGATCTTCGTAGTAATATGGAGTGTCCTGGAGAAATACAAAGGTGATTTAGGATTGGCGAAGAAATACTTGGTTTGGTCGTGAATAGCAGTCGCAATTTACTTTGCCCTCTTACTAATCCCTTTCTTTGTCTTAACTTAATACCTTCTGCACACCGTTTAGGCTAATTGGTTTTCTTCATTCCCTACCGTTCGGCACCAGCCTAAGGTCTGGAAGAAGACTATCCAATTTGCGTAATAGGTGTACTATCTCCTAAACCAAGGAGTACTCGCAACCTGAGAGTAGGTAAAAGGAAAAGACAACTGAATAGTCCTATTCGTTTTCTCCAGAATCAGAAACCATCCTCGAATTCCTTCGAGTTCGTATATAACCATACGATGGTTTTGTCCAATGGAAGTGGACGTTCGTAGTAATACGGGGTGTCCTGGAGAAAAGGGTAAAAGTAGGAGTGACAATGAGGTTTGCAACTCTGACAATCCAAAAGCCAGTGTTAAGAAGGTTCGGTCAACTTGGTCACCGAGTCATAGTCTAGGGTCGGGTCAATGGTCGCTGCCAAAGAGAGAGAGAAAAGAAACACTCAGCGTGCACTCTAGCCTAGATCAGAATGGTTATCACTTTATCTAATCTGGAAATCTCCCACTGTAACGTCAAATTCTTCCCCAAACCTGAAAGAAGAATTAGCCGGGATCACCCGAGGAGTAAACCAACTCATCGGTGGGAATCGGGATCCAACTATTATCGCATGATAACGTGACGGAATCCGCTCACGCTATCACACTCCAGAAGGTATGCGCATATGTGGCAAGTTTCAGTTTCCTTAGAAACTCCCGATGTGGATTTTTGCCCCATGCTCTTATGACCTTGACTTTGGCCAACATATCATAAGTTACATGTCAAGTTCTACCCGTCATTATCCAGGTTAATTTGAACCCACCCGTACAAACCCTTGACTTTGGCCAACAAGGCTATACGACTATCCCAAACCAACGCATCTATCTATGCTGCATATGAATACCCAACAGCTACCAAACACTGTGCCTTGACTTTGGCCAACATACACAGCTTGAATACTATTGACTATCCATATGAAACGACGGAGGGCTACGAATGGTTTCTGGCGAAAACCTTTAACGTAATGAACTTGATATCGTTGAAGGAACCGGATAGCTTTGAAAAATATAGTGACGAAAACCTTTGCTAAAGAGGTCACTCCCGGTGAAGAGATCTCGGCTCTTTCCCCGTGGAATGAGGTGCAGGATATTCCAACTGAATACCACGATGCAAAGCAAATGTAATCGGCTATAGTGAAGTTATTTCCCTGACGCAAACTTTTGTCCAAGGGGTCACTCCCGGTGAAGGGATCTCGGCCTTTGCCTCGTCGACTGAGGAGCTGGATATTTATAACCGAATACCACTGTGCAAAACAAAAGAGAACGCCCTTGCAATAACAGCTTTTTGAAAAATTATTCCAACAACATCAGAATAGGTTTGTTTAGCTTGCATTGATCCGAATCAATGCAGTCCCATCAATTGATCACACCACAAAAGAACGAAAATAATGATGTACGTATATGCCATCCGCATTCGCCACTGGGTCCCGTCATCACCCGTTAGGTTACTTAACTAACGACAGAGCGGGGACTGGACTAGCGTGGATGCAAAATATATACAACATCTACTAGTATATATATAATATATAATTTTCACTCAAGGCGTGATAAAATGCAACATCACAGAAATATACAGCATCACAGAACAATACAGATATCTGGGATCCCCGGGTTTCACAGAGCCGCTACTAAAACCCGACGTTCCCCTGGTCGTGTGGATAGCCTGTGCAATGAAAACCTAGACCCCTACGGGCGCGGCAAGTTATCCGCCAAAACCTAAAGCGAGGCAGCCCCCTTCAGCAACATGAATGGACCACCCAGCACTTCACGGAATCCGGTAACTTGGGCACCTCTCCTGGGTCAACCTATACCCCCTACGAGTGCGGCGAATAGCCCGTCAATTCTATAGTAAAGCCCCCTCCGTCTCAATGCCATGAGATGCGGGCCCGCTGCCCTCTAGAACCCGGCTATCCGTGCACCCCTCCGCGGGGTAATCCTAGTACAGAAAGTAAAATATACATACAACGGGTACATCGACCGCAACCTAGTCGTGCCCCAAAAGAATAATACAAACAGGCAGTGACGGCAGTCCACATGTCGGACGCTCGCCCCGCAATATCAAATGTACATAAAAAACAAAAACTGTACTAACATTGCATCCAGGCTATCCCCCACGACCGATCCGCAACATCACAGCAATACACATAACATCAACGTAATTGTCACGTTCTCAAATCCGTCTAACCGGGCTATAGCAGTTAGACAGGATTTACCGATCGAATGACATTCACGGTCGCAGATATAATGTAAATACTGTGAACTAACATGTTTAAACTTTTCGATCGATCAAAAATTATCAAAGTGGGCCCCAAGCAATACTGTAGCACCCACAGAAAATTTGGGCCCAAAAAGAATATCCCAAAACCCCTATTTCCTAATCAGAAGCCTACTGTGAAAATATGGTGCAACGATTCCACTTACCCACTGCGGAACCGCGGCCAAACCAGGGGTTTGGCCGCGTTTCCGCGGTCATAGTAAGGAATCAGTGAATCGTATTTTCCCAGAATTCTTAGAATTTCTTGCATGTCTTTCTGCAATGACCTGAAAAAATTTTGGAGCTGAAAAAATTTCGACAGAGAACACATGCACTAGAAATACGGGTTTTTGGGATTTTGTTCGATCGATTCTTTAAACATACTAGAGCAAGCTAGGCTAGGTTAACGGCGTGGCTCTGATACCAATGTAAGTCCGCGGCGACGCTCCGGCCGTCGATCCGACGCCGGAAACGCGGAAACGAAAAACTTTGCGAAACTTGCAAACCGGCACCACCACGCACTATCAACCCGGATCGGGCCATTAACCTAGCTACTAGCAAACTAAAAGATGGGTGAAGAGATATACCAAGCGATCCGTGTCGTTCGGTCTTCGTCTCCACTCCGATCTCCCGCGGAAACTCCGTTCGCCACGTTCTCGTCGGAAAGGCACCACGTAGCCGGGTTCGTATACGGGCTCCCACCTCTGGACCGAGGCAACTCGGGCGCGAAATTGGCTAGCCGACACGTCCAAGATTTGCTGTAGGCAAGTGTAGAAACCATGTCTCTTTGGGGTTATAGAAGTTGCCATGATGGAGAGGAGAGAAAAATGCTTTGGAGGAAAATGGTGCTCACAATTTTTAGCAAGGAAATGAGATGAGGAAAATGCCACACACTCAAAATGAAACTCTCTCATCCTCTCCCTCTAATGTGGCCGGCCCCTCATCTTGAAATGGTGGAGAGAATCAAATTCAAACATGAAGGGAGGTGATGGTAGGAAAAGTAGAGAGTGACCACATCCAAAAAGGCAATGATAACATTATCAAATCAATATCAAATCCTTTCTAATCTCATGATGATAAGAATATCATAATGAAGCTACAAATGCAAGAAACCCCTTCACAATAAGTTATTTGCAAACTTGCAAATAACCCCCACCATCGGAAAAGTCCGGCCGGGAAAGAACAAAGAAAAACCGGCCGGAACGGAATGCAAACTGGCAACTTCAGAGAACTGATCCCGTAATAAATTACAGGAAAACCCCGCTACTGCATATACATGCCCGCATTTGTATTCCCACTGAACATAAATGCAAAGAGATAAAATCTACACTGTTTAATACTAGGATCCGGCTTAAGGCAAAGCCGGCTAGTAAAATCCGTCCGATCACGATCCGTGCAATACCGCACGTATCTGATCGAACCTTGCCATATCTCCATACGACCTCTACAGCGTTTCGCTCAAAACTTGAGTAATTGTGTGTGTGGTGGACTCTAAAGACTCGTCAATACTATGGCTGTGGATTTAACCACTAGCACGTCAGAGGTATTAGCCATACGTGACGGGCCACCAGCTATTGACCAAAAGGGACGTCGATAAGCGAACTCATCCTGACACCCTACTGAGCCTGTCAGTGACAATATCCGTACAGTCCGGTCCGTTCGTCTATGAGCATCGTATGGCGGGCCTAGGGGGTTGGTAAAAGTCAGACCCCCAAAAGCGGTACAAGTCGTGTCGGAGTGCAGCCCAGAACACCCTGAGATACTACTAGAATACCTACCAGTAAATCTCCTGCCTTGGCCAAGGACTTTTCATGTTCTGGCTCTCCTAGACACAGCGCGACCTCACCCCCAATACCGGGAGAGACGAACCTTGTAGATCCGCTCACTGCCTCCATGTGGCTCGGGACTGTACCCAACTAAAACCTGTTTGCACGACTCCTTTGAGCCATGGTAGGGTAGTAATCAAAGCACAGTGGGAACTCACACGAGACAAATGACGATCTCAGGTCGATGAACTAACCTGTACACATGTCACCAGGGAACTGCTATCTGACGTCAGGTATAATACCAACTAGCAGGTTCCCGGCGAGTCCTGTACGGTGTACTCATAACCCAATGAGCACCTGTATACGTCTTAGGTGAACCAACTGACACCAGTGACTTGTGAGACCGGCCACCGCCCCTCGTCGGGGTCTCGACTGCATACATTAGTCTACTCTGGAGAATCGATGCCCTGTCTCGAAACTCCCTCGACTAGGGACCTTTTAAGGATGTGCTTATAGACTCCAGCTCTCACATATATGATCGCCCTCATACTGCTGGTAGTCAAGCAAGAATCCTAGGGGCTCTATCAACGTGTAATAGCGACTCGTAAGGCCACCTAAAGCAGTACACGATGATAAAGATAAACCAGATAGCATACTATCATCTCGAGTAAGACTGTCTTACCGGCATAGGTCCTCCCTCAATCATTGCAATCACGTGCCTGTGATCCAATAATTGACTCTGAGAGTACTATATCCAACAACTCCATCACCTGCAGGTACACTACCGTGCGAGGAGTCATCCATTCTAAAACACCTTTAGAATGCTGTCTTAGTACCCAGATTGGGAAACTACCCAAATTTAGATCTAAAACCATAGATCTAGTATCCAGAATGTCTGATATAATATCCAAGCCTTATGTGGAGAAACCACTGTGTGACAACCAAAGTATAACCGATCGTAGTATAGGAATTTCATTTCCTACTCTGTGTATGTCATCCAAATACCAGGACATCACACCCTACTACCTTCTTAACAGATCCATCCCCTATTATGATGAAGTCAAATCTATGACTGTCACATCAGAAATAGATGATCTTTCTCCGCTATATCTGCTTTAGTCTATAAATAGACATAAGCCACTTGTCCACTATGCTTCCGCTGCTCCCACCGACTACGACAACCCTCTGGCAGAGTCATATACACGTACACTTCTAAAGCTAGTTTAGAACGACGCTATACTCATCCTCCTGCCGGGTCTCACGGTCTGGAACAACAGCAATGTCAAGTCTGGATAAACAAGAACCTCCCTGTCACCGTCTTTGAGCATACCGAAATACCTCTCGAGTGCCTGAGGTTACCCACCATATCTGCGGAGTGGCCAATGAAATGTCAATCCAGATTGAATCTTTAGGTTCTTATCAAATTTTCAGTAATCGTTTGCGGTTCTGGAATCACTTCCAGTTCTACCATACTCCCACTACTGTTTTCTGAAAAAATCCATTTTACTAAAACTGTGGCGAGTCAAGAACAATATCACTATTGATCTTTTAGATGGTAGAAAGCCAACCCTCGTCATAGCCCGGGTCAACCCACAAACAGCCATTACAGAAACGTACCTTGAGTTATCCAGAGTCTGGTTTTAAGCATAAGCCGGACAACTCCCCGTACCTTAACAATGTTAAGATACAAACCGTTCTATATCCAATATAGAAACAAAAGCACTGATTTAATTGGAACCAGATTCAAATCATGCAGCTGTCTTCAGTGTATATCAACTAAATGGAAGGAGGCCGATCAGCGTTACTCAACTTAGGAGTGCATCCAATTATGAGTAACCTGAAAGAGAAACAAGTTTCTTATAACCATTACTATCAACTGAATACTATACACAAGTATCTACATCTTCGATTACCTTGAAGAATCCCAATACTTGCGGCACCTGGTTCTCTACTTTACTCTTATACCTATAACTTTTCAAAACTTGGACCTTGTGTTTCTATGAAACACTTGTCTAAGAACTAGAGAAGTCATAAGTAAACCGAATATAGTACGAGGACCAACCCCTCTGTCCAAATGGATACAGGACAACATACAATACTTTGTATAAGTCCGCTGAGTTGAATAACTCAAACCCTATGCGTCGTAGGTTGAAAACTGTACTTATGGTTAAGAAGAATTACACCGTTGTTTAATGCTCCTTACCTAACCATCCACTGATACAGGTAAATGTCAAAGACATAATTTCAAAAAGTTATATCTCACTTTATAAAAATAAACGTACAGATATATCGATTTGAAATTGGTGCATAACAACGGATATTCAAAACCAAATATTCGCCGTCCGGCAAACAACCCAGGTGATTTCCTCAAATATCACCAATTACAACGAGTCCCGATATAATGAGGATGATCACCCAATTCCCAATAACTTACTCCCACTCATCATCTGTAAAACCATACAGATGTGAGAATCAAACCTGGTAAATACATACCCTGGACTAAGGGCTAATTGGGAAATCAGTTTTCTTTTAACAGCACACAGTGAAACTGAAACATGTAAATGTTTCGAAGAGGTATCCGGGTATTCTAAGTAATGCCTCTTCCATTATCAGATTCACAACTGTAACCGTATATTTCTTTGCCATCTCTCCAAATCCCTTTATATGTCTTTAGTCATTACCTTCTGTACACCCCTTTATGCTAAATGGTTTTCTTCCTTCCCTACCGTTCGGCACCAGCCTATGGTTTGGAAGAAGACTATCCAATAAGCGTAATAGGTGTACTGTCCAAATCCTAGGAGCACTCGCAACCCGAGAGAAGGTAAAGATAAAAGACAACTGAATAAACGTTATTCATATTTCTCCTGAACCATAATCCATCCCCGAACTGGAACAAGTTCCTTCGAGTTCGTATATAACCATACGATGGAGTATCCAAAAAACTGTGAATATTCGTAGTGATACGGAGTGTCCTGGAGAAATACAAAGGTGAAGTAGGAGTGGCGATGAAATACTTGGTTTGGTCGTGAATAGCAGTCGCAGTTTACTTTGCCCTCTTACTAATCCCTTTATTTGTCTTTACTTAATACCTTCTGTACACCTTCGTTAGGCTAATTGGTTTTCTTCATTCCCTACCGCTCGGCACCTGCCTGTGGTTTGGAAGAAGACTATCCAATAAGCGTATTAGGTGTACTATCCTGATCCAAGGAACACTCGCAACCTGAGAGAAGGTAAAAGAAAAGGACAACTGAATAGTCCTATTCGTTTTCTCCAGAACCGGAAACCATCTTCGAATAAGTTCCTTCGAGTTCATATATAACCATACGATGGTTTTATCCAATGGAAGTGGATGTTCGTAGTAATACGGGGTGTTCTGGAGAAAAGGGTAAAAGTAGGAGTGGCAATGAGGTATGCAACTCAAACAATCCAAAAGTCAGTGTTTTAAGAAGGTTCGGTTAATCTTGGTCACTGAGTCATAGTCAAGGGTCGGGTCATAGTCGCTGCCAAAGAGAGAGAGAAAAGAAACACTCTGTGTATACTCTAATCTAGATCAAAATGGTTATCACTTTATCTAATCAGGAAACCTCCCACTGTAACCTCAAATTCTCCTCCAAACCTGAAAGAAGAATTAGTCGGGATCACCCGAGGAGTAAACCAACTCATCAGTGGGAATCGGAATCCAACTATCATCGCATGATAACGTGATGGAATCCACTCACGTTATCACACTCCAGAAGGTATGCACATGCCTGGCAAATTTCAGTTTCTTTAGAAACTCCCGATGTAGGTTTTTACCCCTAGGACTCAAGTGACCTTGACACAGTCAACAAATCAAAGAGTCCTAGTCAAGTTCAACCCGTAATTATCCTGGATTGCATTAAACCCACCCGTACGAGCCTTTGACACAGTCAACAAGGCCGCACGACTGTCCTAACCAATCCCATTAATATGCCACAAATAAACACTACTTAGCTACCGCACACTACGCCTTGACACAGTCAACAAACGCAGCACGAATACTAAGTAATACTTATAAGAAATGACGGAGGGCTACGTCTAGTTTTTGGCGAAAAACTTTTAACGTAATGAACTTGATATCGTTGAAGGAACTGCATAGCTTTTTATGAAAATATAGTGGTGAAAACCTTTGCTAAAGAGGTCACTCCCGGTGAAGGGATCTCGGCTCTTTCACCGTAGAATGAGGTGCAGGATATTCCAGCTGAATACCACGATGCAAAACAAGAAGGCAATCGGCTATAGTGAAGTTATTACCCTGACATAAACTTTTGTCCAAGGGGTCACTCCCGGTGAAGGGATCTCGGCACTTGCCTCGTCGACTGAGGTGCAGGATATTCCAACTGAATACCACTGTGCAAAACAAAAAGAGAACGTCTTTGCAATAACAACTTTTTGAAAAATGTTCCAATAACATCAGAATAGGTTTGTTTTAGCTTGCATTGATCCGAATCAATACAGTCCCATCAATTGATCATACCAATAAAGAACGAAAATACGATGTACGTATATGCCATCCTCATTCACCACTGGGTCCCGTCATCACCCGTTAGGTTACTTAACTAACGACAGAGCGGGGACTGGACTAGCGCGGATGCAAAACATATACAACATCTACTAGTATATATATCAATATATAATAATCGCTCAAGGCGTGATAAAAAGCAACATCACAGAAATGTAATAAGCATCACAAAACAATACAGATAATCTGGAAGCCCCGGGTTTCACAGAGACGCAACTGAAACCCGACGTTCCCCTGGTCGTGTGGATAACCTGTGCAATGAAATCCTAGACACCTACGGGCGCGGCAAGTTACCCGCCAAAACCTGAAGCGAGGCAGCCCCCTTCAACAACGTGAATGAACCATCCATCACTTCACGGAATCCGGTAACTTGAGCACCCCTCCTGTTCCCGCCAAAAATTTCTGCGCAAAAGAGTCCAAGGTATCAAATGGCAGCGATACGCTTAAGAAAATGCGAACCGGTATCTTCCGGTCTGTATTTTGATAAACTCCCCAATGAGAAACTGTTAAATTATTATGGTATTGAAATCATCTCGAAAAAACCTTCGATTTGATATATTATGGGCCTCATAATTCATCCGGGATCAAAAGTTATGAGCAAATGTGTTATGCACATGTGATCTAAGAAAGAATATGCGAACCAGTATTTTCCGAGCTGTATTTTGACAAACTCCGGAATGAGAAACAGCTAAATTCTGATGGTATTGAAAGTATCTTGAAAAGACCTTCGATTTGATATATTATGGGCCTCATAATTCATCCGGGATCAAAAGTTATGAGCAAATGTCTATGCACATGTGATCTAAGGAAGAAAATACGAACCGGTATTTTCCGAGCTGTAGTTTGACAAACTCTGCAACAAGAAATGGCTAAATTCTGATGATATTGAAAGCATCTCGAAAAAACCTTCGATTTGATATATTATGGACCTCATAAATCATCCGAGATCAAAAGTTATGAGCAAATGTGTTATGCGCGTGTAATCTAAAGTAATGCTCTACTACATGGGGAATGCATTTTTTAGTCCCACATCGGGAAAAGGAGAGATGGCTTCTCTACCACTCCCATATAAATAAGAGGAGATACCTCTTAGAAATGGTAGAGTTAAATGCTCAAAAGATTCAATACTCAAAGGAGCTTAGTTCTCCAAAGGAGGAGCATGCTCCTCCATAATGCACATATGCGCAAGCGCCATGTGCGCTACGTGCAACGCACGTGTGCCCGCCATGCGGTACCACGTGCAACGCACGTGCGCACCACATGAGAACATTTAATAATATTAAAAGGAGCTTGAAGCTCTGCTTCTCCTCATAATGCGCATGTGCGCTACGTGCAACGTACGTGTGCCCGCCATGCGGCACCACGTGCAACGCACGTGCACACCACATGAGAACATTTAATAATATTAAAAGGAGCATGTTCTCCATATATAGAAGCTCTGCTTCTCCTCATAATGCGCATGTACGCTACGTGCAACGCACATGTGCTCACCACGCGCGCACCATGTGCAACGCACGTGCGCACCACATGAGAACATTTAATAATATTAAAAGGAGCATGTTCTCCATATATAGAAGCTCTGCTTCTCCTCATAATGCGCATGTGCGCCACGTGCGTTTGTGCCTGCTACACGCGTACCACGTGCAACGCACGTGCGCACCACATGAGAATATTCAATTAAAAGGAGACTCGTTCTCCATAGGAGCTTGCTCCCACCCCCATAATGCGCATATGCGCAAGATCCATGTGCGCTACGTGCAAATATGAGCGCCCAACACGTGCGACGCACGTGCGCCCAACACGTGCGACGCACGTGAGCGAACGCAAAGAAGCCTTTTTCAGCAGCGAGAAGCTTAAGCTCCAGCCTGTTCTTCCCCCCTAATGAGTGAGACATGGTTCAAAGGGTACATCCTTCCACACCTTCGATATATGGCACTGTAATCTCTCAGTGTCGTCGGAGAGGTGGTGGGTCCTAACGACCAATGATCTTTCTTTCTAAAATAAAAAAAAAAAAGAAGAAGAGAGAACATTGACAGAGAAACAGAGAAAGAATTCAGAGAACTCCTAAAAAGAAAGTTTGAGAAGAAATCAGAAAGAAAAGAAGGTAAACCTTTGAAAAGAAGAATTTCTTCTGAAAAGATCAATGATCTAAGAACAAGATCAAGATCTTAAAATAAAAAGAAAAGATCAAATAATAAGAATAAAATAAGAAGTAATATACTTCTTTATTAGATCATTTGATCTACACAAAGGCATTACCTTTTGATGAACCACTGGTTCTGGAATCTTAAAAAGATTCTTTTCTTGAATCCAAAATTGGATCAAGATATTAAAATAGTGCCTTGCACTTGTAAATCTGTACTGTTGCGCTCTTGGATTTGTGCAAGCCACTAGAGAGCGCCATGTGTCAGCTCCAGAACAACTTGCGCTATGCGCTTTTAAAATAGAGCATTGTTCTCTGAAATTGGTGTAACTCACCAGAGCGCGCCACGTGTCCGCAGCGCAGCGCAGCGCAGTGCACTGCGCTAACTGCGCTCGCGCTCACCAGAGCGTGACACGTGTCACCTCCACATGTGCTTGCGCTCATTAATTAGCGCAAAGCGCCTGACAGGCCACATGACCACTGTCAGACAATTAATGCGCTGCATTATTTACAGAAGGGCCAAGCCCAATTAAAAAAGGCCTAACAGGCCAAATTAAATGCAATGCATTATTTTAAAGAAGGGCAGAGTCCAAACAGATGCTCTGCATCATTTATAAAGGGACAGAGCCTAAATCAGAAAGGCCTAGCAGGCCAAAATAAAACGCAGTGCATTATTAAACAGGGGCATAGCCCTAGCACAGGCCTAATAGGCCAAAGATAAAAACATTGAATATTCTCAACTGAACTTAGCCCAATCATGGCCCTTAGTCCTCAAATTGAATTGACTGAGCATGACTGCTCTCTTAAATCAATTTACAGCCGGTTCAAGGGTACATCTCCGAACTCCTCTGACACCTATCGTTGTAATCCATCAACGACGTCAGAGAGGTGACGGGTCCCGACGACCACACATCGACATGGACTGTGGGGTCCTTAAACTCATGGACTTATGCGTCCTTAAACCAAAATACGGAATGTGGGGTCCTTAAACCCACGGACTTATGCGTCCTTAAACTAACGGATTAATGCGTCCTTAAACACACCCATATGGACTGTGGGGTCCTTAAACCCATGGACTTATGCGTCCTTAAACTACCCATGGACCACCATGTCCCTAAACTGGCAATGAACCGCAATGTCGTTAAACTACCCATGGACCACTACGTCCCTAAACTGGAACAATAGAGCCCCCAAACGCTCTTTTATCGGATCTAAACGATCCCGTTTAAGTTGACCTAAGCCCTAAACACGGCTAACGTATCCTTAAACATTCAAATGGACTATAAAACTCTAAATCAACTTTGGTTCAAGGGTACATCTCTGAACTCCTCTGACATCTGTCGTTGTAATCCTTCAACGTCGTCAGAGAGGTGACGGGTCCTGACGGCCATAAATTAAACGGACCACTACGTCCCTAAACTGGAACAATAGAGCCCTTAAATGGTCTTTTGCCGGATCTAAACGATCCCGTTTAAGTTGATCTTAGCCTCAAACCTGGCTAACGTATCCTTAAACATTCAAATGGATTATAAAACTCCAAATCAACTTTGGTTCAAGGGTACATCTCCGAACTCTTATGACACCCGTCGTTGTAATCCTTCAACGTCGTCAGAGAGGTGATGGGTCCCGACGGCCATAAATTAAACGGACCACCACGTCCCTAAACTGGAACAATAGAGCCCCTAAATGCTCTTTCCGTTAAGTTGATCTTAGTCTCAAAACAGGACTAACGTATCCTTAACGAACGTTTAAGTTGATCTTAGCCTCAATACGGCTAACGTATCCTTAAACAAAAACACCAAACCCAAATCTAAGAAAATACGGATTTGGACTAATCCACGTCCTACGGGCGACGAAATAAATAGTCTCCGTATACAATTCACGGGCAACCACAAACAAAACAAACACCCACGACACGAAATGAAATTCTGGAGAAGGAGAAAGTTGTTACCGCGATGCGGTAGCGTAATTAACTGCAGGGGCGCTTGCGCCTGCAGGGAAGAGCGTCCCCACAATCAAAAACCCCTCAAGCGAGGGGGAATCTGACGAAGTCTGCTACATCGGCCGCATCCGTCTAAACCTCCGATACACGGTGCCATAAATCAACTTGGCATCTTTGGAAAGATGGACGGATAAAACCAAATAGCATCTGCCCCGAATCTCAGGAAAGACGTCCTAATGTCTCGGCCACCGTTCGGAGGGGAACACCTCCTTGGGTCAACCTGTACCCCCTACGAGTGCGGCGAATAGCCCGCCAATTCTAGAGTGAAGCCCCCTCCGTCTCAAAGCCATGAGATGCGGGCCTGTTGCCCTCTAGAACCCGGCTACCCGTGCACCCCTCCGCGGGGTAATCCTAGTACATAAAGTAAAATTTACAACGGGTACAATCGACCTCAGCCAGGTCGTGCCCCAAAAGAATAAGATACAAACAGGCAGTGACGGCAGTCCACATGTCGGACACTCGTCCCGCAATATCAAATGTACAAATACAATCAAATTGTACTAACATTGCACCAAGCTATCCACCACGACAAATCCGCAACATCACAGCACAACACAGAACATCAACGTGAATGTCACGTTCGCAAATCCGTCTAAAAGAGCTATAGCAATTAGACAGGATTTACCGCTCGAATGACATTCACGGTCGCAGATATAATGTAAATACTGTGAACTAACATGTTTTAAAATTTTCGATCGACAAAGTTTCCCGAAGTGGGCCCCAAGCACAATTCCCAGTACTCAAATAAATCTGGGTCCAAAACAAAAATACCAGAAACCATAATTCCAAGTCAGAGAGAACTGCTGAAAGTTTGGTGCACTAATGCTACTGTACGGCGGCGGAACTGCGGCCAAAACGAGGGTACGGCCGCGGTTCCACGGCGCTACAGTGCCAACAGTGAAACAAAATTTCTCAGTTTTCTTAGAAAAGCCTGCACATATTTCTGCAATACTCAAAAAAAAATTTCGCCGACAAAAATTTCGACAGAAACTGCACTTTTTGAAATCGCTTTTTTGGAAAATTCGGCCGATCGAAGTTTTAAACACGTTAGAGCAAGCTAGTAAAGGTTAATGGCGTGGCTCTGATACCGTGTAAGTCTACGGTAGCGCCCCGGCCGTCTTTCCGAGGCCAAAATGCGGAAACGAAAACTTTTTCTAAACTAGAAACTGGCACTATCGTATACTTTTTCCCGGATCGAACCATTAACCTATAACTAGCAACTAGAGAAAGGGTTGGAGAGCTATACCGATCGATCCGTGTCCTTCGGTCTTTGGCCACCATCCCAAACTCCTCGCGGCATCTCCGGTCTCGATCTCCTCGTCTCGAGTCTTTTTACGGGCTCCCGCTTCATCCGAAGCAACTCGGGCACGAAGTTCGCTAGCCGACGTGTCCAAGGTGAAGTAGAGAATGTGTGTGATCACTTTGTCTCAAGCATCCATTGATTCTCATCACATGAGAGTGTATGGATGGAGGTTAGAGATGATGCCATTAATGGAGGTTGTGAGCTAGAGCAAGAGGAAGAAGAAGAAACCTTTTCTTTCTTGAGTTGTATGATAAAAATGAGAGCAAGAATGAAAAATACAAGAGTTAACCCAAAGAGATATGGCTGCCCTTCTCTCTCTTCCTCTCATTTCATCACTCAAATCCATCACAAAATGTGACATATGCACAATAAAAGAGACCATGAGTCACTAGGTTGCATGTGTCACATTAAATGCACCTCATGATGATTTCTAGCTCATAATTTCCATTTGTAAACATTAATCCAAATGTTTACAACAATAAAAAGATATGTCAACATCTAAAGTAAACTCGTGATGGATCACAAGGATACCCCTCACCTGTATATACATACCTGCATCCACATTCCGACTGAATGCGAATGCGATGAGACTAAAATAATCCAACAAATCTAATACTAGGATCCGGTTTACACCAAAGCCCACTAGTATGATCCGTCCGATCATGATCCGTGCACTGCCGCATATATATGATCGAACCCTGCCATATATCATATGGCCTCTACAACGTTTCGCCCGAAACTTGAGAAACAGTCTGTAGGGGACTCTAAAGACTCGTCAATATTTTGGCTGTGGATTTTACCACTAGCTCGTCAGAGGTACTAGCCGTACGTAACGGGCTACCAGGTACTGACCAAAAGGGAGGTCGATGAGCGAACTCATCCTGACACCCTACTGAGCCTGTCAGTGACAATATCCGTACAGTCCGGTCCGTTCGTCTATGAGCATCGCATGGTGGGCCTAGGGGGTTGGTAAAAGTCAGACCCCCAAAAGCGGTACAATTCGTGTCGGAGTGTAGCCCAAAACACCCTGAGATACTACTGGAATACCTACCAGTAAATCTCCTTCCTTGGCCAAGGACTTCGTGTAATGGCTCTCCTAGACACAGCGCGATCTCACCCCCAATACCGGGAGAGACGAAACCCCTGCCGATCCGCTCATTGCCTCCATGTGGCTCGGGACTGTACCCAACTAAAACCTGTTTGCACGACTCCTTTGAGCCGTGGTAGGATAGTAATTAAAGTACAGTGGGAACTCACACGAGACAAATGACGATCTCGGGTCGATGAACTAACCTGTACACATGTCACCACGGAACTGCTATCTGACGTCAGGTATAATACCAACTAGTATGTTCCCGGCGAGTCCTGTCCAGTGTACTCATAACCCAATGAGCACCTGTATACATCTTAGGTGATCCAACTGACACCAATGACTTGTGAAACCGGCCACCGCTCCTCGTCGGGGTCTCGACTGTATACACTAGTCTACTAATGGAGTATCGATGCCCAGTCTCGAAACTCCCACGACTAGGGACCACTTTAAGGATAAGCTTATAGACCCCAGCTCCCACGTATATGATCGCCATCATACTGCTGGCAGTCAAGCAAGAATCCTAAGGGCTCTATCAATGTGTAATAGCGACCTGTAAGGTCACCTAAAGCAGTACACAATGATAAAGATAAACCAGATATCATACTATCATCTTTGAGTAAGATTGTCCTACCGGTATAGGTCCTCCCTCAATCATTGCAATCACGTGCCTGCGATCCAATAATTGACTCTGAGGGCACTATATCCAACAGGTCCAAGAGTAAATATTGGGTTCAGGTATTCATATTGGATTCGTGTATTCATGTCAAGTTGCATATAGTTCAGGTTCAAATCAAATTCAAGTTAAGATCAAGTTCAAGTGTAGCTTTAAGTCAAGTTCGTGTTTAAGTTTAAGTTTGAGTTCGAGTTCGAGTTTTGTATTTGAGTTCGAGTTTGTATTTAAGTTCTAGCCATATCTTATCAGTAGATTTAACTTGAGAAATTCTTGAGTTTGGAAAATATCGATAACCGCTGCACATGGATGGCAGGATTTGTTTCTTTTCCAAAGACGATTATCATTTGATAATTTCCACCTTAAAATTATGATCTAAATTTAATTAGAGGTAAGTGGTGCATCATTATCTCCGGCAATCCCGAGACAACTGACAAAAGAAAATGTCACTCAAACTAGTCTGCAAGCTAAACAAGACTAGTATTTTGATTTCTAGGGTATTTTAGGAAAAATGTCATTTAAATATTCTCGAGAGTTTTTAATTCGTCCTAAAGTATCGAATAAGTTTTTAATAAAAATATATTGTTTAAAAAGTCAAGATTTTTGTATGAAAACGTATTTTATATTTTGTGGTATTTTAGTGTAAAGGTCTAACATTTAAAATTTATGATATTTTAATGAAAACTACAACTTTTGGAAACTATAGTATTTTTATTTACAACTTTAATCTTTCATTTAAAAGTATAATTTTCACAAATTGTTTTCATTGAAGATACGAATTCATGAATTATATAATTTTCCGACGAATTAATTTATTTTAAAAGTCGTATTTCATTAAAGTCGTATTTTATTCGTTTCGAGACCAAATTCTTCGTGAGAAGTTCTGTATCTCGCTCTACTATCCCAAGAACGTATGATAATCCACACCATTCATAAATAGGTCTCCTAACGAGAGTTGTAGAGCCGTAATTGCAAAGGTTTTCAAATAGCAATTTATAAAAAGTAGTTTTAGAAAGAGAGAGTATTTTCTTGAAAATTGATTTAAAACAACGCTACAAGTATATGATATTGCTATGATTCAAAAGTGTGCGTGTAAGATAGGTCGTTATCCCGTGAATGATATACAATCTCAAAACAATAAACTACCATAAGGCATTATATAAATACGGGTTTTATTTGCTATATTGTTATCTTTCAACTATTGTGACAATATTATGAAGCCTTCTAGACTTTTAAATAATGAATCATCTAACATAAATAGACAACATGATTATGGTATAAATTGTTATCCAAGACACAAAAGTTTGGTCATTAGATATAGGAAAACAAATTATTATAGTCTTGACTATGAACACAAGCAACTTTACACATACACACACACATATATATATATATATATATATTACAATTTTTGCATTAGTAATTAGATATGGATTTGAATGAATCGGGGACTTAGCATAGGTACAAATGAGAAAGAATGAGACATTGCAAATGAGAAGATTCAACAAGAGAAGGTCGGAATAGAAATGAAGGAGTAGAAGAGGACTTAAGATTTTGCTCATACGCATACAAGTGAGAAATGAAGAGTAGAGATCTCAGTTTGAAGAACTGAGACCGACGATGACGAAAGATGGCGAACTTGAACTTCTTGCTTCCTCTCGGCAACTTGTAATGTAGCGTAGGTAAGAGGAAAAAGAAGAATGAGGCCGAGCTTGACGGAAACGATCTTGAGGGGAAAACGGCGCGAGGTAAAGGTGGGATCGATTCCTTGAGGGAACTAGATGCCTTAGGAATTTTAGTGAGTAAAGCTTGAGGGTAAAATGCATAAGGAAGAAGGTTAGAACTGAGTAGGATATTTATAGGAGAGGAATGAGGTAGGGTGTATTAAAAATAAAATTAAAATGGAATTAAAAGTGAGTAAAAGGGTATTTCAAGAGACTCGGGGTTTCGAGATATTAAACAGAGTTGAGAGAAGTCAAAGAGACGCCCGTGCAAAAGACGAGCTCGAACTAAGCAAGGGGCCGCTACTTGCGGCTTGGTGGCGGCCAGAGCAGAGGCAGTTGCCTTGAAATTCGTGCCAGTGGTTTGGGTTTGGTTTAGGGTCCTATTGTAATAGTTTGTTTCAGTTGCAATGTTTCGTAAACCCGTGTGAAGCTCGTGCAACCTTTTGGGCTTCCAAAACGTCGAAAAGAAAAAATATTAGAAATAATTGGGGCTGATAAGATTCAAATACGTGGGCTATGGGACAATTGTGTAGAGCCTCAACCAGTGAGTTACAAATTGCTTCTTATACATAAGTTATCAATAATAACTTGTAACTCGAAATCAGAACAGAAATACACTCTTTTATTAATATTGGATCAATAAAATTGTATAGAAATTTTAGAATCGTTACAGAAGAGCTCATTGAAGGAAGATGGATATGACTCGGGTAGGAGGAGGAGGAGGGGATCGGTGAAGATGAAGGTGGGGACCTCGGTGACTATGAGGAGGAGGCGAGGAGGTTGTCAAGGAGGAGGCAGGGGCGACAGCGATGACGAGACGGTGGCGATCCAAAAGGTATCCAAAGAAGGGGAATGGTGAGGAAGAGGCGGCGGCGACGACTAGGAGATCGACGACGACTACGCGGCGGCGACGACGACAAGGAGGAGAGGGGATCGAGGGGGGATTTTTTCATATCCGATGAAAAATTTTCCGAGGGAGGGGGGCGGGGTAATTTTGGGGGGAAAAGGGACTGAAGTGGGCCAGGGTTATTATCTTTGGTCAAGATCTAATTCGACGTAAGACTCTCGTCGAATTAGATGTTGACCAAAGTCAACAAAATTTCAAATATATCCATACTAATTCGACGGGAGTCTCCTGTCGAATTTGGTCTCCCGTCGAATTAGGCTACAGTTTCTTGTAGTTCGTGCTTTAATAAATGTAATCTAAACAACCTGTGTTGCTGAACAACCCGAAACATTGTGAGACCCTAATTTCAACAGTTTGCACCATCGAAGCCCTGGTTTCGTTTTAATTTAAATGAACGGGACGGTTTCGGATATCTGGTTGCCAAACTAGGCTTTCCCAAAGTTGACCATTTTTTAAGACTCAAATGCAAGCCTTAAAAGCTTTGAGCAGCCAGCTCAGCTAGGTTAGCATCCAACAGTGATAACGTTTGAAATGGGCAAATCATTCAATTATTAGGTATATATATGATAAGCACCACACAACTTTAAGTCGGATATTACTGACTATTCGTTCCCCTATCAAGCTCACATATATATATATATCTATTGATTGGGTCGGTTGGTCAGCAAACATTGGAAAATGAAATCAAGGTCTCAACAAACTCCATCAATTTTGACGTGTACATTGACTTTATCCAAAAATAATATTATTATAATTTTATTTATTTATTTATTCTATTTAAAGTAAAGTTAGAAAAATAATATATTGCTCTATTTGCATGCCGTTTTTATCCTTGTGCCTCTCCTGCATCATATAATTGGGCATGCTCAATGCAATACATCCAAACATGGCGATAAGAAAAAAACATACCGTCAGGATGTCTTTCAAGCATGTTTGTAGCTCATTAATCTAATCTCTTTAGCTTTCATGATCCAATGTACATGACTGATACATAAATGCCTGTTTTTTTTTAAGTTACCGACACTGTCGTATGCTGGATATAGACTATACGCTAATAGAGACCTGCATTCTCTGTAATATTTCCATACATATTATAATAACTAGTTTTGGGCATGTGCGATGCACGTGGTCGTAAGCAGAGGTGGTTATTTTTAACTATCTTATTCGTCTAACAGAAGTTATGGAAAGTCTGCTGTGTTAAAATTAAGTAATTTTTTCTTTTGTCTAATTTTCCTCTACATTTAAAGATGATAATGATGCTTAACCTATCAATCATCCATATCCCTCTATCAATATCAATTTGTCAAACTTCAAATTCAACCGCAAAATCTGGCTATCAAATATAAATGTACATTGATACAAATTATAAATGCATGTATAGATCAAATCATCAAAGCCACAAGATCAAACTATTCGAACTCAAGCAACAAAATATGATTTAAAGTTTGCATATGTTTGGACGAAATTACAAAGTGGCCACATGGCAAACTCACAATGGGATATAATTTTCCTTCACATATGATTCCAAAAGCCACCAACTTGAGTTGTATTGTGAAGATAGCAAGAAAAACATTTTGAAAAAAGAAAAAGAAAAAGAAAAAGAAAAATGGAAAAAGTTAAATAAGAACCCTAAATTTTATTCACGTTGTTTTTTTTCCGGGAGTAGAAGGTTTTTTTCGGGACTAGAAGATCTGCTTTGATTTTCCGTTCTCGGAGAATATAAGCCCTTGCTCACAAATTAAAAACCATATTCACCTATAACACCCTTTATTTTTCCACAACATGTAGTGTTCATTTCGTGTAATAGTATCAATACTGTTAATGCATAACAGTAGAGACCCAAGTTATAAATCCCCGAAGCTAACTCTCTCACAACCAAACACAATCTTAGCCGTTGGATCCTCATCGACCTCTCTCGGCGGTCCCACCCTCTCCCATTTCCCTCCTACAATCTCCCAAAACACCCCTCCTTCACTAAACCCCCCTGGGTTATAAAAGTACCCGAAATCCCCCGCCAACTTGAACCCGATAGTGCTCAACCCGAAACCCGTACCCGTTAACACCTTCACAAATTCCTCGGGCATGCTCCCCATTTCCTTAAACCGTGTCGGATCCGAACCCAGACCCACCTCCCACATTCTGATCCTCATCGGATCCGGGTCCTCGCCCGACAGCCCGACGAGGATCAAACGCCCGTTGGAGGACCCGATGGCGGAGACGCGGGTTGACGGGTCGGGTTTGAGGCGGCAGGCGCGGGCCCACTTGCCTGTCTCCGGGTCGAAGGAGGCGAAGACGCCGGAGTCCTTGTCCATGACGTGGAGCCTGCCGTCCGACGTGGCGGCGGAGAGCAACGTGGCGGAGGACGACTGGGCGAGCTCCTCCGGGAGCGGGTCGGCGAGCCGCCATCCTTTCGAGGGGTCGGACGGGTCGAGGACCTCGACGGCGCGCGTGAGGTCCTCGAAGGGGCACGTGCCTCCGGCGAGGACGAGATGGGGGCCAACCCGGGCGACGACCGGGTCGGTGCGGGCGACGCGTGGAGGCGGGAGGGAGCGCCACGTGGCGGCGAGGGGGAGGAGGCCGGGGGCGAGGCGGGCCCACGAGCGGGAGTGGGGGTCGTAGGCGAGGGAGGCAGAGGCATTGCGGAGGAGGTGGAGGAGGAGGAGGGGCTTGAGGCGGGGACGGCGGAGGAGGGAGGAGGCGACGGCGAGGTGCCACGTGGAGGAGACGCGGGAGGCGGGGAGGAGGTCGAGGGTCGGCACGTGCGAGACGACGGCGTCGAGTATGTCGCCGTAGAGATGAGGAGGAGAAAGAGGAGGCTCTTCTTCTTCTGCTCTCTTCATGATTTCTTTCTTTCTTGAATTTTGTGTGTTTTGAGGATCTTGTGATGGAAGGATGGGGGATGGGGCCTTCTTATTGAACACGGTTGCAAAATGGTCCAAGCGGGTTACCTACCATCTTTTGGTACTTTTCAAGGTGTCTATCGGGCCGGTTCCAAATTGACCGAGCTTCGAGCCGGGTTTAGGCCTAGCCCGAAGCTTCAGTGGTCCGGCTTGGATCGGACCAGGCTCGGACAGTCAAACCGGTCCGTTTAAAAAAAATTATTTTTTAAAAAATATTTAAAGTAAAATTTTTACTTTATTGATTTTTTTTGGAATTTTTTTTAACCTGAACTTCATATAGATCCCGGGACAGGCAGGTATTTTATTGATTAAAATTTTTCGGGACAGGCGATATTTTATTGATTAAAATTTTTTTTGAGTGAGGGACATAAGTTAGCAAACTTTACCCCATATACAATTGCCAAAAAAATTAAAAATACAATTCAATAAAAAAAATAACTAGTGAGCTCCTATCGATTTTTACTCTTCATCGGTGTCGGAGTTTTCAATACTTTTAACGTGTTGTTGTTTAATTTATGTATCGAATCAATATTTTTGGCACACTGCGATTTCCAATGCGTCTTCCGACAGTCTTACTTTCTTGTTTCTCAGAAACTTGTTACCTGCATTAAAAGCAAACTCCGAAGTTACTGTGGATGCCGGAATTGTTAGTAAATCATAAGCCATGGCAGAAAACACAGGATACAAGTGTCCATGTGTTTTACCAATCCAAAATATCAAGATTATTTATTTGATCCGCGGTGAGAAAATTACTAAAATCAGTTTGCAAATACATTGTAAGCTCATTATAAGTAGAATAAGTAGAAACAGTTGTTTTTTTGTTTTTTTACTGCAAAACTGAAATATTTCTTTTTTAGAAGTTTGCTGTGAAGAGGAAAATAAAGAAGAAATTCTGTTTTAACCGTACTGTGTATCATATATGGTATACAGATCATGTAAATAAGAATCTAAAACATTTTTATCATCTACTATATCAGTACCTACATTTTCATGTTATCCATCTAATAAGAAAAAATAAATTATCTTTTTGAAGTTTAGGATAAAAAAAACAGAAGCTAAACAAAACAATGCAGAAACTTTTGGCTAATATTTATTAAATTTTGTAAGCATGTTATGTAACATTTCAGCAAATACACTTTCGGGATCAATTACATATTCATTAATAATTTTACTAATATAAAATAACTGTTCTACTGCTAAACAAATAGTAGGATAATAAACACCAGATAAATATTTAATTGCATTGTAAAATATTTCTAAAAATCTCAAAACATATTCACAAACAAACTAATCATAATTCTCTAAATTATTATTGGGTATTTGTTACTCAAAAACTAAAGTAACAGCCTCCCGATATTTTAAAACACATTTCAATATCTCATAAGTGAAATTCCACCTAGTTGGAATGTTGAATATGAAATATCTAAATTTTAAATTTAGCTGGGTACAAGTTTGCTTTAAAATTTGTTTTCAGGATCCAGAGATTTCAATAAATATCATTGCATATTTAAGTTTCGCTAAATGAGGATCAATTATATTAAAACCATCATGCACAATTAAATTTAAAACATGACATGCACATCTATGATGAAATAATTCTTCATTCAAAATAGAATTTAAATTATTTTTTAAAAATTTCTACAGCAGAATTATTATAAGTAGCATTATCAACACCAACTGAAAATATTTTATTTTGAATATTATATTCACGTACAGTAGTCAAAATACAAGTGCTTATATTATTTCCACCATGTAGATGTCCTATTTTTGAAAAACCAATAAATGTTTTATGTAAAAACCAATCATTATCAATGAAATGTGCAGTAACACAAATACAACTTATGCCCCATTTTATAGTCCAAAAATTAAAAGTTAATGCAATTTTACTTTTAAAATTTGCAAAAATATCAATCAAATTGGCTTTACCATTATGATTTTTTTTTAAAACATCACTTCTAAGTGTTGTTCTGTGTATTCTTTGAAATGCTGGATTATATGCATTTTTTTACCAATTTATCAAATTTTTCGTTTTCTGCAAAACCAAATGATTGTTCAGCATGTATGACATATCTTGCAAGTTCTATTCTATTAGTATCTTGTGAATAATAAAAACTAGTTAAAGAGTTAGGCGACATACTTAGAGTCGTCTGCTGAGAATCTATTTTTTCGTGTTTGATTAAATATCATTTTAGATGGGTAGTTCCACCTGAAGTGGCATAAGTAAAATATGTTTGGCAATGAGTACAAATTGCCCGCTCGCCTTTATCTGTAACTGTTTATACTATAAAATATTTCCAAATATTAGAAGTTTTAGTTTTTTTATCTTTAGGGACAGAAGCTCTTGTTTCAGAAACGGTAAGATCAGGAACTTTTTCAGTGACATGACATTGTGACATAGCAGGGATCTCATAATTAGAAAATTCATAGTTAGGAGAATAAGAATCAAAATTAGTTTGCAGCATATTATTTAATCTCTGTCTTTCTTGTGAATACATATTAATTTGAAATAAATATTTCTGTGAAGATGAAGCACTTCTATTACCTTGTGAAGATGAACCTGCCATTCTTAATTAAAAATATTAGTAAGAGAGAAAGAGAGTTAATAAAAAATATACGAGAAAAATATATAATCAATACAAAAAAACCCTGCTTCCAAATAGTAGAATCAAATTAGTGGAACTGAAGTGAAGATTGCATGATTCCAATTTTAACAGTAAACTTCTCGGAAATTAAAGAGTGTGATTGGGAGATTGGAAATTTTGTTGTTGTGAATTGTGAGAAGAATGAGAAGTGTAGAGAGATATTTATAGAGTTTTGGATTAGGGGTATATGAATGTATAATTTTGAGTGAGAGCATTTTAGATAATTTTACAACCCCCACTTTAATTCAAATTTCCCCACTTTATTAAAAAAAACCACCCCAATCAAACACCCCAAGGAAAAGACCGGCCCCTGCCCTAAAAAATGTAAGACTACGGTAGCGCCCCGGCCATCTTTCCGAGGCCAAAATGCGGAAACGAAAATTTTTCTGAACTAGAAACCGGCGCTATCGTATGCTTAAAACCCGGATCGAACCATTAACCTACAACTAGCTATCTAGAGATGGGATAGAAAAGCTATACCGATCGATCCGTGTCCTTCGGTCTTTGGCCACCATCCCAAGCTCCTCGCGGCATCTCCAGTCTCGATCTCCTCGTCGGAAAGGGCACCACATCATCGATTCTTTTTACGGGCCCCCGCTTCATCCGAAGCAACTCGGGCACGAAGTGTGCTAGCCGACGTGTCCAAGGTGTTGTAGAGAATGTTTGTGATCACTTTGTCTCTTGCATCCATGAGATGGATGGAGGTTAGAGGTGTTGCCATTGATGGGGATAATGAGCTAGAAGAAGAAGAAGAAGAGGTTTCTTTTTCTTTTCTTTTGCTTTTTTTTTTTGATCAAATGAGAGTGAGAGAGCTTGCATCAAAAATACAATACCATAACTTATCATATGGCAGCCCCTCTCTCTCTCCCTCTCATTTCAACTTACAAATCCATCACAAAAGGTGACATTTGCACAAGAAATGATACCATGAGTCATCATATATGTCCATATCACATTTAATGCATTTCATGATGAATTCTAGCCCATTATTTCCACCATCCAAACATTAATCCAAATGTTTGGTCCAACAAAGAAAAATCCGGTAACATCTAAAGTAAACTCGTGACGGATCACAAGGATACCCCTCACCTGTATATACATACCTGCACCCGCATTCCGACTGAATGCGAATGCGATGAGACTAAAGTAATCCAACAAATCTAATACTAGGATCCGGCTTAAACCAAAGCCCACTAGTATGATCTGTCCGATCATGATCCGTGCAATACCGCACGTATATGATCGAACCCTGCCATATATCATACGGCCTCTACAACGTTTCGCCCGAAACTTGAGAAACAGTCTGTGGGGGACTCTAAAGACTCGTCAATACATTGGTTGTGGATTTAACCACTAGCACGTTAGAGGTACTAACCGTACATAACGGGCTACCAGGTATTGACCAAAAGGGAGGTCGATGAGCGAACTCATCCTGACATCCTACTGAGCCTGTCAGTGACAATATCCGTACAGTTCGGTCCGTTCGTCTATGAGCATCGCAAGGCGGGCCTAGGTGGTTGGTAAAAGTCAGACCCCCAAAAGCTGTACAAGTCGTGTCGGAGTGTAGCCCAGAACACCCTGAGATACTACTGGAATACCTATCAGTAAATCTCCTGTCTCGGCCGAGAGCTTTGTGTAATGGTTCTCCTAGATACAGCGCGATCTCACTCCTGATACCGGGAGAGACGAATCCCCTGCCGATCCGCTCACTTGCCTCCATGTGGCTCGGGACTGTACCCAACTAAAACCTGTTTGCACGACTCCTTTGAGCCGTGGTAGGGTAGTAATCAAAGCACAGTGGGAACTCACACGATACAAATGACGACCTCAGGTCGATGAACTAACCTGTAAACATGTCACCAGGGAACTGCTATCTGACGTCAGGTATAATACCAACTAGCATGTTCCCGGCGAGTCCTGTCCGGTGTACTCATAACCCAATGAGCACCTGTATACATCTTAGGTGAACCAACTGACACCAGTGGCTTGTGAGACCAGCCACCGCCCCTCGTCGGGGTCTCGACTGTATACACTAGTCTACTCCGGAGTATCGATGCCCTGTCTCGAAACTCCCATGACTAGGGACCACTTTTAAGGATGTGCTTATGGACTACCCAACTCTCACGTATATGATCGCCATCATACTGTTGGTAGTCAAGCAGGATCCTAAGGGCTCTATCAACGTGTAATAGTGAACATGTCACCTAAAGCTTGTACACGATCATAAAGACAAACCAGATAGTATACAAATCTCTCGAGTAAGACTGTCCTACCGGTATAGGTCCTTCCTCAATCATTGCAATCATGTGCCTGCGATCCAATAATCAACTTTGAGGGCACTATATCCAACAATCTCCCACTTACACTCAAGGCAAATTATTGCGATGTCGTATACTCACAGCCCGTGTGATACCGAGCACCCAACACCTCTACTAATCAGTCTCACAAAACCCGTTTGCGAAACTATTGCGTTCGAGGAATAGCATCAGTGAGTGGATCCGCTCTGATGTTTCTTTCTATGTCTCTCTTTATCTCAAGTTCGCGGAGAAAAGCCATCTCCCGAAATGAGTAATACCAGTCTTAGAATATGTCTGGATATCTTATGGGACCTAGCTCATAAATGAACTCCAAATCCAAACTTCTTAGACTGTATCGTCAATTGAACTTAATCAGTATCCTGCGTAATGCCTCCATGAGTGTCCGCTTGGATCACCTGTCCAAAACACTGCCCCTCGTCGGAGGGAAAACTATAACTCTGACAGTCTCTCTGTCATCCAGGTCACCTTAGAAGCCTGGAATGATAACTGTCTCCCGAAGGAGAATGTCGTTATCATATCCCCAGAACATCAACTTATGTTCTAAACTGCTTCCGAATGTTTCTCTAGGATTGGATTAATATAAACTTATTGCATCTTGTGCAAAAACAACATCTGGTGTGGTACTTGACATCTCATGATCATCTCAATTGCCTAAGCAAGTGATCTGCCAATCATGTATATCCCTCTCCCCTTTAGTCTGTAAGACACCTTTAGAGAGGGTGACTCCATCACCTGCATGTATACTACCGTGCCAGGAGTCGTCCATTCTAAAACACCTTTAGAATGCTGTCTAAGTACCCAGATTGGGATTCTACCCAAATATAGATCTAAAACCATAGATCTAGTAACCAGAATATCTGATATAATATCCAAGTCCTTTGTGGAGAAACCACCATGTGACAACCAAAGTATAACCGATCGTAGTATAGGAATTTCACTTCCTACTCTGTGTATGTCATCCAAATACTAGGACATCACACCCTACTACCTTCTTAACAGATCCATCCCCTATTCTGATGAAGTCAATCCTATGACTGTCACATCAGAAATAGATGATCTATCTCCGCTATATCTGCTTTATTCCATAAATAGACATAAGCTACTTGTCCACCAATGCTTCCGCTGCTCCCACTGACTACGACAACTCTCTGGCAGTGTCATATACACGTACACTTCTAAAGCTAGTTTAGAAGGACGCTATACTCATCCTCCTGCCGGGTCTCACAGTCTGGAACAACAGCAATGGCAAGTCTGGGTAAACAAGAACCTCCATGTCACCGTCTTTGAGGCCACCGGAGTACCTCTCGGGTGCCTGAGGTTACCCACCATATCTGCGGAGTGGCCAATAGAATGTCAAACCAGATCGAATCTTTAGGTTCTTATCAAATTTTCAGTAATCGTTTGCGGTTCTGGAATCACTTCCAGTTCTACCATACCCCCATTTCTGTTTTCTGAAAAAATCCATTTTACTAAAACTGTGGCGAGTCAAGAACAATATCACTATTGATCTTCCAGATGGTAGAAAGTCAACCCTCGTCATAGCCCGGGTCAACCCACAAACAGCCATTACAGAAATGTGCCTTGAGTTATCCAGAGTCTGGTTTTAAGCATAAGCCGGACAACTCCCCGTAACTTAACATTGTTAAGATATGAACTATTCTATATCCAATATAGAAGCAGAGGCACTGATTTAATTGGAATCAGATTCAAATCATGCAGCTGTCTCCAGTGCATGTCAACTAAATGGAAGGAGGCCGATCAGCGTTACTCAACTTAGGAATGCATCCAGATATGAGTAACCTGAAAAAGAAACAAGTTTCTCATAATCATTACTATCAACTGAATACCATACACAAGTATCCACATCTTCGATCACCTTGAAGAATCCTGATACTGGCAATACCTGGTTCTCTACTTTATTCATATACCTATAACTTCTCAAAACTTGGACCTTGTATTTCTACGAAACACATGTCTAAGAACTGGAGAAGTCACAAGTAAACAGAATATAGTACGATGACCAACCCCTCTGTCCACATGGACACTGGACAACATACAATACTCTGTATAAGTCCCCTGAGTTGAATAACTCAAACCCTGTGCGTCGTAGGTTGAAAACTGTACTATGGTTATGAAGAATTGCACTGTTGTTTAATGCTCCTTACCTAACCATCAACTGATATAGGTAAATGTCACCGACATAATTTCAAAAAGTTATATCTCACTTTATGAAAATAAACGTACAGATATATCAATTTGAAATTGGTGCATTACAACGGATATTCAAAATCAAATATTTGCCGTCCGGCAAACAACCCAGGCGATTTCCTCAAATATCACCAATTACAACAAATCCCGATATAATGAGGATGATCACCTAATTCCCAATAGCTTACTCTCACTCAGCATCGGTAAAACCATACAGATGTGAGAATCACACCTAGTAAATACATACCGTGGAGCAAGGGCTAATTGAGAAATCGGTTTTCTATTAACAATGCACAGTGAAACTGAAACATGTAAATGTTTCGAAGGGGTATCCGGGTATTCCTAGTAATGCCTCTTCCATTATCCAGATTCATAACTGTAACCGTATATTTCTTTGTTATCTCTCCAAATCCATTTATATGTCTTTAGTCATTACCTTCTGTACACCCCTTTAGGCTAAATGGTTTTCTTCCTTCCCTACCGTTCGGCACCAGCCTATGGTTTGGAAGAAGACTATCCAATAAGCATAATGGGTGTACTGTCCTAATCCTAGGAGCACTTGCAACCCGAGAGAAGGTAAAGATAAAAGACAACTGAATAAACCTTATTCCTATTTCTCCTGAACCAGAATCCATCCCCGAACTGGAACAAGTTCCTTCGAGTTCGTATATAACCATACGATGGAGTATCCAAATAACTGTGGATCTTTGTAGTGATACGGAGTGTTTTGGAGAAATACAAAGGTGAAGTAGGTGTGGTAATGAAATACTTGGTTTGGTCGTGAATAGCAGTCGCAATTTACTTTGCCCTCTTTCTAATCCCTTTATTTGTCTTTACTTAATACCTTCTGTACGCCATCGTTAGGCTAATTGGTTTTCTTCATTCCCTACCGTTCGGCACCAGCCTATGGTTTGGAAGAAGACTATCCAATAAGCGTAATAGGTGTACTGGTCCTAATCCAAGGAGCACTCGCAACCTGAGAGAAGGTAAGAGGAAAAGACAACTGAATAATCCTATTCGTTTTTCCCCGGAACCGGAAACCATCCTCGAATCTTGAACAAGTTCCTTCGAGTTCGTATATAACCATACGATGGTTTTATCCAATGGAAGTGGATGTTTGTAGTAATACGAGATGTTCTGAAGAAAAGGGTAAAAGAAGGAGTGGCAATGAGCTATGCAACTCTGACAATCCAAAAGCCAGTGTTATAAGAAGGTTCGGTCAACTTGGTCACTGAGTCATAGTCTAGGGTCGGGCCATGGTCGCTGCCAAAAAGAGAGAGAGAAAAGAAACACTCAGCGTGTACTCTATCCTAGATCAGAATGGTTATCAATTTATCTAATCAGGAAACCTCCCACTGTAACCTTAAATTCTCCTCCAAACCTGAAAAAAGAATTAGTCGGGATCACCCGAGGAGTAAACCAACTCATAAGTGGGAATCAGGATCCAACTATCATCGCATGATAACGTGATGAAATCCACTCACGTTATCACACTGTAGAAGGTATGCGCAAGCCTGGCAAGTTTCAGTTTCTTTAGAAACTCCCGATGTAATCTTTACCCCTAGGACCCAAGTGACCTTGACGAATAATCAACAAATCAAAAGGTCCTAGTCAAGTTCAAACCGTCATTATCTTGATTGCGTTAAACCCACCCGCACGACCCTTGACGAATAATCAATAAAGTCATACGACCGTCCTAACCGATCCACATATCCATGCGACAGAAAAGCATAACAGAGCTACCGCACACTACGTCTCGGCGAATAGCAACGACAAACGTAGCATGAATACTAAGCAATACTAATCTGAAATGACGGAGGGCTACGGCTGGTTTTTGGCGAAAAACCTTTAACGTAATGAACTTGATATCGTTGAAGGAACTGCATAGCTTTTTATAAAAATATAGTGGTGAAAACCTTTGCTAAAGAGGTCACTCCCGGTGAAGGGATCTCAGCTCTTTCCCTGTAGAATGAGGTGCAGGATATTCCAACTGAATACTACGATGCAAAGCAAAAAAGGCAATCTGCTATAGTGAAGTTATTACCCTGACGTAAATTTCTGTCCAAGGGGTCACTCCCGGTGAAGGGATCTCGGCCCTTGCCTCGTCGACTGAGGTGCTGGATATTCATAACCGAATACCACTGTGCAAAACAAAAGAGAACGTCCTTGCAATAACAGCTTTTTAAAAAATGTTCCAACAACATTAGAATAGGTTTGTTTAGATTGCATTGATCCGAATCATTGCAGTCCCATCAATTGATCACACCAATAAAGAACGAAAATACGATGTACGTATATGCCACCCGTATTCGCCACTGGGTCCCGTTATCACCCGTTAGGTTACTTAACTAACGACAGAGCGGGGACAGAACTAGCGTGGGTGTAAAACATATACAACATCTACTAGTATATATATCAATATATAATAATCGCTCAAGGCGTGATAAAATGCAACATCACAGAAATGTAATAAGTATCACAGAACAATACAGATAATCTGGGAGCCCCGGGTTTCATAGAGCCGCTACTGAAACCCGACGTTCCTCTGGTCGTATGGATAGCCTGTGCAATGAAATCCTAGACCCCTACAGGCGCGGCAAGTTACCCGCCAAAACCTGAAGCGAGGCAGCCCCCTTCATCAAAGTGAATGGACCACCCAGCACTTCACGGAATCCGGTAACTTGTGCACCCCTCCTTGGGTCAACCTATACCCTCTACGAGTGCGGCGAATAGCCCGCCAATTCTAGAGTAAAGCCCCATCCGTCTCAACCCCATGAGATGCAGGCCCATTGCCCTCTAGAACCCGGCTACCCGTGCACCCCTCCGCAGGGTAATCCTAGTACAGAAAGTAAATATACAATGGGTACATCGACCTCAGCCCGGTCGTGCCCCAAAAGAATAATATACAAAGAGGCAGTGACGGCAGTCCACATGTCGGACGCTCGTCCCGTAATATCAAATGTATAAAAACAACCAAACTGTACTAACATTGCATCCAGGCCATCCACCACGACAAATCCACAACATCACAGCACAACACAGAACATCAACGTGAATGTCACGTTCGCAAATCCGTCTAAAAGAACTATAGCAATTAGTTAGGATTTACCGATCAAATGACATTCACGGTCGCAGATATAATGTAAATACTGTGAACTAACATATTTAAAATTTTCGATCGACAAAGTTTCCCGAAGTGGGCCCCAAGCACAATACCCAGTACTCAAATAAATCTGGGCCGAAAATAAAATTACCAGAAACCCCATTTCCGAGACAGAGGGCACTGTAGAAATTTTGGTACAGAGAAGGCATAAAATAGCGGCGGAACTGCGGCCAAAGCAAGGGTATGGCCGCGGTTCCGCGGCGTCACTGTAGCTTCGTGCTACCAAAATTTCTCAGAATTCTTAGAAAACCTTGCACATATTTCTGCAACCCACTAAATAATTTTTTGACCACTGGAAAAATTAGACAGAAACTGTGACTTGGAAACGTGGTTTTTGGAAATTTCGTCTGATCGAAGTTCTAAACACGCTAGAGCAAGCTAGTAAAGGTTAATGGCGTGGCTCTGATACCATGTAAGACTACGGTAGCGCCCCGGCCGTCTTTCCGAGGCCAAAATGCGGAAACGGAAATTTTTCTGAACTAGAAACCGGCGCTATCGTATACTTAAAACCCGGATCGAACCATTAACCTACAACTAGCTATCTAGAGATGGGATAGAAAAGCTATACCGATCAATTCGTGTCCTTCGGTCTTTGGCCACCATCCCAAGCTCCTCGCGGTATCTCCGGTCTCGATCTCCTCGTCGGAAAGGGCACCACATCATCGATTCTTTTTACGGGCTCCCGCTTCATCCGAAGCAACTCGGGCACGAAGTGTGCTAGCCGACGTGTCCAAGGTGTTGTAGAGAATGTTTGTGATCACTTTGTCTCTTGCATCCATGAGATGGATGGAGGTTAGAGGTGTTGCCATTGATGGGGATAATGAGCTAGAGGAAGAAGAAGAAGAAGAGGTTTCTTTTTCTTTTCTTTTGCTTTTTTTTTTTGATCAAATGAGAGTGAGAGAGCTTGCATCAAAAATACAATACCAAAACTTATCATATGGAAGCCCCTCTCTCTCTCCCTCTCATTTCAACTTACAAATCCATCACAAAAGGTGACATTTGCACAAGAAATGATACCATGAGTCATTATATATTTCCATGTCACATTTAATGCATTTCATGATGAATTCTAGCTCATTATTTCCACCATCCAAACATTAATCCAAATGTTTGGTCCAACAAAGAAAAATCCGGCAACATCTAAAGTAAACTCGTAACGGACCACAAGAATACCCCTCACCTGTATATATATACCTGCACCCGCATTCCGACTGAAGGCGAATGCGATAAGACTAAAGTAATCCAACAAATCTAATACTAGGATCCGGCTTAAACCAAAGCCCACTAGTATGATCCGTCCGATCATGATCCGTGCAATACCGCACGTATATGATCGAACCCTGCCATATATCATACGGCCTCTACAACGTTTCGCCCGAAACTTAAGAAACAGTCTGTGTGGGACTCTAAAGACTCGTCAATACATTGGTTGTGGATTTAACCACTAGCACGTTAGAGGTACTAGCCGTACGTAACGGGCTACCAGGTATTGACCAAAAGGGAGGTCGATGAGCGAACTCATCCTGACACCCTACTGAGCCTGTCAGTGACAATATCCGTACAGTCCGATCCGTTCGTCTATGAGCATCGCATGGCGGGCCTAGGGGGTTGGTAAAAGTCAGACCCCCTAAAACGGTACAAGTCGTGTCGGAGTGTAGTCCAGAACACCCTGAGATACTACTGGAATACCTACCAGTAAATCTCCTGCCTCAGCCGAGGGCTTTGTGTAATGGCTCTCCTAGACACAGCGCGATCTCACTCCCAATACCGGGAGAGACGAATCCCCTGCCGATCCGCTCACTTGCCTCCATGTGGCTCGGGACTGTACCCAACTAAAACCTGTTTGTACGACTCCTTTGAGCCATGGTAGGGTAGTAATCAAAGCACGGTGGGAACTCACACAAGACAAATGACGACCTCAGGTCAATGAACTAACCTGTACACATGTCACCAGGGAACTGCTATCTGATGTCAGGTATAATACCAACTAGCATATTCCCGACGAGTCCTGTCCGGTGTACTCATAACCCAATAAGCACCTGTATACATCTTAGGTGAACCAACTGACACCAGTGGTTTGTGAGACCGGCCACTGTCCCTCGTCGGGGTTTCGACTGTATACACTAGTTTACTCCGGAGTATCGATGCCCTGTCTCGAAACTCCCACGACTAGGGACCACTTTTTAGGATGTGCTTATGGACTGTCCAACTCTCACGTATATGATCGCCATCATACTGTTGGTAGTCAAGCAGGATCCTAAGGGCTCTATCAACGTGCAATAGTGAACATGTCACCTAAATCTTGTACACGATGATAAAGACAAACCAGATAGTATACAAACCAGATAGTATACAAACCTCTCGAGTAAGACTGTCCAACCGGTATAGGTCCTCCCTCAATCATTGCAATCACGTGTCTGCGATCCAATAATCGACTTTGAGGGCACTATATCCAACAAAAAAAACCTCCCAAGGGCAAACGGCCAAATTCAAATTCAAATTTGTCCGGTTTGGTCGGGCTTGGGCAGAAGTTGGCCGAGCCATCGGGCTCCCAATGGCTAGCCCGGTCCGGTCCGGGGCCGGGCTAGGAAAATGGTCGGGCCAAGCCGGGCCGGACCAGTTTTTGGTCCGACCCGTTAAACACCTTGAGGTGTAATACATAGACGATTGAGATTAAAAAAAATTAACTCTTATTTTCAAGAACATTGTTTCTTCTTTCTAAATCTCAACCGTCCATGTATTACACCATGGATGATGGATAACCCGCTTCGACTATTTTGCATCAAATAGGAATTTTACCAAAACCGCACTCCTTTTTATTAGAAGTATTAAATTACCTTTTTTATTGTGGTAAATATACCTTACATTATGATTTTTAAGAGGATTTTTCTTACTAAAATACTCTTAAAAATAGCATGTGAGGTGATTTACTGTAATAAATGATTTTTGAGGTATTTTAATGAAAACATGATACTTGTGGGTATGTTAGTGCCATTTATCCTTTTTTTTAAATTAACAAATCGTCATATCAGGCAAGCGGGAGTATGTATCCCATGTCATTTGCTAACCCGCAAGAGATTGCCTTAATAGGCTATAAAGACACTCACACTCATAGAACTTATTAGTAATTCAACTCCTATTTTACAACCTCTTTTGACGGCAGCGAATACGAAGACTCTAAGTTGGCTCCTAGTCTGCATCCGAATCTTTCAAATGTGGATGGTAATTTTCATTTTCGATGACCATCTGTATCCGTAGTTACGAACAACCGCCCGATAAGGAGATGCTAACATATGTATATCCATTCCATATCCATATCTAATATTAAAAATGCCACGCCTTGTTTCCCAAAATACGGAATACGGAAGGCGATTAGACCATCCGTACTTCTACGGTCAGAATAATCCCGCCGCAGTCACACTTTGGCTTTTAGTATTACATGGTAATCAGTAAATACAACACCGAAGTAAAGGAAACACATCATTTAGTTTATTATATCAACTCTCATTGTTCACAATTTACAATAGTTGAACAGTAAAGGATACTACTAACCAAGTGCGAATACAAGGTTAGTTTAGGAAAAACAGTAAAAAATGCTGAAAGTAAAACCGTCTAGATCTCTGCAAGCTCAAACGGTAGATCTGACTCCTGAGCGGCATCCTCTCCAAGCTCTGAACATGCATACTCAGGTCATCAGGGTGACGCAATAGCAAATATACAATAATAATATAATAAAACATGAAATGTAAGGTAAAAACAGTGGAGACAGTGATGCAGGTAATCAATGTATTAATAGCCAGTGCAGTATATGATCTATGTTCCTAATAGTCTTTAGGTCAATTTGAAATCGAACCGTGAAAAAAGTGATTATGTTTAACGAGAGTCTCGTGCGTACCCAAGACTACGGCCCGCTGTCGTCTGGGACATAACCATATTAGCCGGACCGCTAAGTCCATAACCTAAAATATATATACGAGTCGATGTTCGAATGATCATCCTTTAAATCGCTAATCTCGCTAAATACAAGTTTCATTCCACTTCGATTACCCCTTTTCCCTCAAGTTTTAATAACTATATGTATGCAATTAGTTGTGTACAAGTACGAACTAATAACACGGTTTTATTCACCTTTCACCGTACTGTTCACTTTCACGAATCATTCACATATCACTGGCGTACTTGACACAACTAATCCGATATCACTCACGTTCGACAAAGCAATAATCACTAAGAATCAATAAAAGTGTTTGCTATCGCTAAAGGTATCACGGTTGGATAAGTATGTGAATTATGCCACTAATCAAGTCATGTATATTACGAATCACAACGTGCATTATGAATACAGAAAATCATATTAAATCGTATGATCGTAATTAGGAAAAATGATACAAAAGTGATAGAAAGTAAACTTAAACATAAATCCAAAAAAAATTGGTTTCAGCTCAATCGGATTTCAGGTTTGCGAGTTACGGTCATTCCATTTTAAGTGTTCACAGCTGGAAATCCAGTTCCTGAACTGAAAGTCCGTTTTGTAACACATTTTACTCTCTGTTGGGATAATAATTATGTCATGCCCCGCTTCCCAAAATACTGAATACGAGGGGTGACAAGGCCAGCCATGGTCCTACGGTCAAGGAAATATCCTGACGTAGTCACACTTCGGCTTCTAGATTTACGTGGTAATCAGTAATCAATGCACAGGTAATGAGAAATGCAGTCACTAAATCAAAACAGATATAAAACTATTCAGATGGAGTGAAAGGAAAGATAGCGCTGACGTCGCTGATCTAGATGTCTGCAATATCCTCGAGGTACGTCAGGTGCTGATCCAAGCTAAGTCCACTTCTCGCTCTGAGAATGCATACTCAGGTCATCAGAGCGACACAATAGCAATATATATAAATGCAAAAGTAAACACGTGCAATGATGATGAACATGAAGCAGTAAATATAGAATGATGACGCACATGAAATAATCGGTACAGGTAAACAGTAAAGTAGGTATATCAAATCAGTAAGCAATGCATGTCAATGTCACTAACCCTATCAGTCTCTAAGTCTTACTGTCCAGGTCGCTAAACCTATCGTCAGTCCAAGTGTGAGAGTCAACCACGCAGGAGTATCCCCAACCCAAGGGTAGGGCCCAGGGGCAAGGGAACACGGGTCCGAAACGCTCGCTAATAATCAGTAATATCACCCATATGACTCCCAGAATCTATGTATATGCCGGTAATGGGACTCCCGAGATTCCGTTGAACTCACACTCAAACTACCCCACACCCCGTGGTCTACATCAAATACCAACCATGAATCCAAATACTAGTCGGTCCATGACAAGTCTACGCGAGAACTGGAGACAGGATCTCCATCAAGTATGTCTCGACTGGTACCCGAGATAAATGGACAGCGTTTGACGCCTTACCCATGACACTAATATAAGTGCTTCCATAACCATCCCATACCAGTTATAGTTACACTTACATAATCTCCATAGGCGTCGACAATGCAATAAATTAACTGGGTCTGCTGATTGTGTACAAGTACGTGTCATTTCACTTATTCATTCACGCTTTAATACTAACGTACTTGCCACAATCCTGTTAGTTATATGTATGCCCTAGAGGCCATTACTGTACATTGGATGTATATTGTAGTGGATGCTTGGACATATATAGGGAGGACTTTCTTGCTCGATATGATAGTATGCTATCTGGTTGATCTTTATCTTAACGTGTACACTGATTCTCTCTGTTACATGTTGGTAAAGCCCTTAGGATGTGTACTTGACTACCTGGACTATGATGTGGATCATACTAGTGGGGACATGGTAGTCCATAAGTACATCCTTCAAGGTCCCTAGTCATGGGTGTATCGAGACGGGGCATCGATATACCAGAGTAGACTAGCGTATACCTTCTCGACCCATACAGATGGGCGATGGATGATCCCATATCCATTGGTGTTTGACATCAGAGATGATATACGGGTGCTCAGTAGAGACTGGGTACACTGGACGGACTCGCCGAGAACTCCCAGATGGTATTATACCTTACGTCAGATGGCAGTTCTCTGGTGACACTGGTACAGAGTAGTCTATTGACCCGAGATCGTCATAGAGTCTTGTGTGGTTCCCACTGTGCTTTGATTTCCACCTTACCACGTCCAAGAGGGCGTGCAAAACGGTGGATTTTGGGTACAGTCCCGAATCACATGGAGGCAATGAGCGATAGGAGGGGATTCGCCTCTCCCGGTATAGGGAGTTGATGTTGCGCTGTGTTCGATTGGCTATAACCGGAAATCCCTGGCCAGGGTTGCTGAGATTTACTGGTAAGTGTTACCAGTAGTTTCTCGAACTGTTATAGACCTCATATCGACACGACTTATAGAGCTATTGGGGTCTGACGTTTACCACCCCTAGGCGAGATATGCGACATATCAGACGACGAGACCGGACTGTACGGTAAGTGTTACTGGTTGGATTCACAGGAGTGTGAGCGGGCTTGCTTGTCGATCTTCTGATCGCTCAATACCCGGGTGGCCGTTACATTTAGCAGACCGCTTGCGGCTTGTGGGTGCTTGATATCATCTGCTGCCGGCGTATTGACGAGTCTTCAGAGTCCTACACAGAGGTTTCCTGGCTCAAGCAAAACGAAATAGGAGCGCATATGAGATATGTGCGGGACCGAGAATAATGCGTGTATGTGATACAGTATTTCATTCTCGCGATGAATGTATCGATTGGTTGTATGTGATATAACCTAGTTATCGAATCAAGGGTTGATTTGATAAGTCGATATATTGGATATTAGTCGGTTATATGCGATATGACCGGATCGTTAAATCAAGTGTTGATTTAATGATTTAATGCATAATTATATATTTGATATATTACTTTTGCATTAACTAGTATTGGTTCGTTTTAAATGGATTTTCTCACTTGATTTGCATAAGTTGTATATGTGATATACTTTTGTGCACTTGATTGTATCATGTTTGATGATACATGTTAACTTGGTTAAGTGTGTGATTAAATAATGGTTAGTTAATGGTTAGGGTTTCATTTGATTTATTTATGCATTTATTTATTTTTTTTTGACAAAAGAAAAAGAGAAAATGGTTGTTTTCAAAGATGAAGCTTGTTGAAGCTTCATGAAGGTTTGACTAAAGTGACCATTTTGTCTTCATATCTTAACCCAACCATTCACTAACCCTTGTTAATTCTCTACACCTAACCATGGTTGTATTATTATAAGTATTGTTTTTCTTTTCTATTTTAAATTAATTTATCATAATACTTATGAGCTTCTTCATCTTCATCTTCTTCTTCTTCAAGAAAAGAAACCTTGCCTTCATCAATGGCAAAGTGGGAAAAAGAGTGAGAAATCCAATTCTAAAGTGAACCCACTTCCTATTTCTTCATCCTCTACCTCTTGCCAAGTAGTATAGGGTGTTTACTTCACAAGTTTCATGACTTGGTGAAGTGGGAGCTTGATCTTGTGATGCCTCGACGTAGATCATCTTCGGCATCGTAGTCGATGACCTAGCCCGCCCTTTCTCCGATGAAGCCGACGCTAGAGCCCAAGATCCGATTTGTACAGCGGAGGGACGTCTACGTGGAGCTAAGGAAGTGGAGAACCGGATCTACAAAGGTTGTAGCCTCTTTCTTTTAGTTAAGTTGTTAACTAGTTTCTAGTTTTGCCTAAAATTCTAGCCAACGATCTTGTTAGGGTTTCTCGGCACTTGTATTTCATTTGAAATTGGCATGGTTGATGCCTTGTGAGACCTCTTGAGAGTGCCTAGGAACCCTACAGTGGTATCAGAGCCTAGCTAGAGCCTTAGGCGACGCGTAGGCGGAGTTAGAAGTCCGATCGAACCAAAACCTAACCCGGAAAATGCTCTCTGGACTTTTTTCAAAATCTGGGTTTTTTCCAAATTAAAAATATGCAGAAAAATCAGCAGGAGATTTTAAGAATTACTGTGAAATTTGTGAGACCAATTCCTCTAAACTGCGGCGGAACCGCGGCAATAGCATGGCTATTGCGGCGGTTCCGCGGCCAAGCAGTCACATCAGGTTTTACTTTTTGCACAGTAACTCCTACTTTGCAGTGCTGGTTTTCCTCGGAATTTTTAATATTTATTCAAGAGTTGAACTTTCTGGGTTGTATTAGGGACTCGGTGTATCAATCGGATTGTCTAATTTTGTCTGTGTGTTTTTCCGGATAATTTTGAATATGTTAAAAAGTTCGACCGGATATAAATACCCACTTTTTCCCCTGCCGGGAAATTTCCAAGTGTTGGATTTTTCCGTAGTTTAATGACGTTCTAAGTAGTGCAAGTAACGCGATGGTCCCTCTAGAAGACAACAAACCTTAACTCGATTATGTGACCGTCTTGAACTGCCCTTTGAACCTTCGGGTTTGGGGCAGTACGGCGTGCCACATGTGAGGCGTTGGCTTGACCCTTCTACGGCTGGACCGTTGGTACTGAGGCACGAACTGAATGTTTTTTAGACTTATTTCATGTGTTGAGCTGTTTCGGGAAAACTTGGGTGTTCGATTGTTCGATCGGAAAGTTTGACATTTTCTATTTATCCGTAATGTGATACAATAATTGGAATTCACAAGTAGTTATGAGATAACTGAATGAATGTTATAAATCTAGCACTTTAGTCTCACTTGATCGGTTGCCACAGAATTTTGATGTGATCAAAAGTCCGTCGCAATCACGTAGCGTACGCGGATACTCGCCGGGTAAATTTAATAGACAGCCTCACTCCATAGCCCCGACCAAGTGACTATAGGAGAACCCCGTCGCCGAAAGCATCCGTTCGGGTGCTCGCGGCAGCGGTGTTCCGCCTTGGTGCACTTTGTCGACGGTATCGGGGGTGCGGCCGCCTACTAAAGTTTGCGACGAGCATTCGATCAGGATGTCGGGAATCTTGTTGAATTGCCCGACTTGATATTGAAAAGTGTTTTCGATAATGAGACTAAAATACGGGGTTTATAATTGTTAGGCATGTGATGTCTAAGGAATTCATTGATTAGGCATGCGATGTCTAAAGAGATTGCGGATTCCAACTGTTGTAGTTTTACACTTTCTTTTCTGTGACCGTAAGTGTAATATGTGATATCGCCGGTTTCGTTGCTATATGTCAACGACAATTGGGATGCGCATATTTACTTACGTTGATGACATGTGATGTTATGTGTTGCTGGATATGTTATATTGGATCGTCGTGTTCGAATAGCCGGGGTTTTTTTTATGTGAGATGAGTTTTCATTTTCATTCATGTAAAAAACTTGTATGTAATATTCTTTTATTGGGGCACTTCCAGGTTGCGGAAGTTGTCACCCTTTGTATATTATTTACTTTTCCGCACTAGGATAGACCCAAGGAGGAGGGCATAAGTAACCGGGTTCTGGAGTCCAGTGGGAGACCAACTCGAGGAGCCGAGTCCGGGTATCCTAACTCCAGAATTGGTAGGGTTGCTTGCCGCTCTCGTAGGGGTCTAGGGGTGTGGGTTTGGCTATTCATCACGACCGTGGAATCCGTGTTTTATACTGGCTCGTATTGAAAACACGGACGTCCTAGTATATCCAATATTTCATATGTTTCTTCTGCTGCGATATCTGTGATGTGATCATGCGATGTTCTGTGATAGATACAGTATATAGTATATATGATATATTATATAGGCGTTACTTATGTTTAACACCCGCGCTAGCCCTGCCCCGCTCTGCCGTTAGTTACCTAACGTAACGGTGCACGAGGGGACATCGAGGCGAATGCGGATGGCATAAGTGTACGTCGTATTTATCTGTGATGTTTAGGTAATTTAATTGATGGGACTTCATTAATGAGATTAATGAAATAAAAGAAACCTAAAGATGTTGTAGAATCGAATTTCAAAAATAAAACAGGTAGCTACAGTTCTTGCTTTGCACAGCGGTATATACGATATATCCCGCACCTTATTCAATGAGGAAAGGACCGAGATCCCTTCACCAGGAGTGACTCCTTTAGCAATAACTGGCAGATGCTACAACCCTCGGTTTGTCTTTTGATTGCTTTTAAGAGTTTTTGCTTTGCACAGTGATATATATGATATATCCCGCACCTCATTCGACGAGGAAAGGACCGACGATCCCTTCACCGGGAGTGACTCCTTTAGCAAAACTAGAAAAGCCTAAAAAACACTCCATTTCAAAATTCATTCGATCCTACAACGATATCAAGTTCATTACGCAATAGGTTTTCAGAAAAACCTGTCGTAGCCCTCCGTCATTTCAGATAAGTAGTAGTTAGTATTCGTGCTGCGTTTGTTGGCATTTGTCAAGGCGTAGTGTGCGGTAGCTAACTGGTGCTTATCTGCTTATGCATATGATGCAGATTGGGTTAGGGTAGTCGTGCGACCTTGTTGGCCTTTGTCAAGGATCGTGCGGGTGGGTTTAATTCAATCAGGAAATGACGGGTTGAACTTGACTAGCATCCTATGGTTTGTTGGTCTTTGTCAAGGTCATAGGAGGTTAGGGGCAAAAGATTATCGGGAATTTCAAGTGTTGAAATTTGCAATGAGATTGCATACCTTCTATGAGATAGTTGGATCCCGATACCCGCTGCGAGTAAGAGTTACTCCTGGGAGAGTTTTACACATTACAATTAGCCGATCAAGTAGGTGTCTAGAAAGGTGTCAACGGGGTTACGCCTCTGGGAAAACGAGGTTTACATTAATTAGGTTCGTGCGAAAGCACGGGGGACCTCCCTCAAAGTACCGACACTGGCCTGGCTGAAAGATTGGCGAACTTGTAGCGTGTAATTAATCCCGGCTAGTCTTTCCTTTTAGGGTTTGAAGGAAGATTTGATAAAAACCAGTGGGAGCCATCCTGATTAGATAAAATAATAACCAATCTATTCTTGCAAGAGCGCACGCTGAGTGTTTTCTTCTCTCTCTCTCCAGGTAGCGACCATATCACCCCTTAATCAAGATAATAATACGGATATTGACCGAACCCGCTTGTTATACTGAGCTGGGGAACGTTGGTCCCGCTCCAACTTATAATTGTTATAAGATAGAGCAGGAAATTGGGGATTACCAGAATTCCCATGCCGCCCAAACGAAGAGAGTGCATGTTGATGCATCATCTTCGGGTGTGTTCATTACAAAGAACTGTTTCTCAGTATCCTCCGCATCCTGGGTATATGATACCGGATCAGGATCCCAGATATGTAATTTGTTACATAGGGCTACAAAAGGGTAGAAAAACTGAGAACGGGTGATAAGTTTCATGAGGCAGAAAACGGGGCAAGTGTTGCAGCCAAGTCTGTTGGTCACTGTCACCCTGTATTACCAATACATTGATTCTGAACAAATGCTATTAGATACTGAACCTGATATACAAAATCATATCAGTCTCTTTATTAGTAAAGAAATGATAAAATTTTGTATTGATGGATAATGTTTTGAACATTTCCTATATCAAAAGTTGATCGGTTCAGGCCCGTTATCTAAAAGCATTGATGTTCTAAATCAAACTACAGTTCCTAGTATATAGAACACACACAAGAGGAAGAGTTCAGAAATGAATGGATCCTTCTTGAGGTATTGTAGACTAGGTCATATCAATGCGACCCGACTAGCTAAAGTTACATTTAGATGCATATTTAAATCAGTTTGAATTTACATCTTATGAAACTTGCCAGTCATGTCACAGAGATAAGATGACCATAGCTCCGTTTACTGGAAACAGAGAAAGAGTTAGTGAACTCTTGGGATGATACATGTTGATGTATGAAGGTCCCCTGTCTACACATGCCAAGACCGGTTCTTTGTACTTCATTACATTCTCTGATAATCTCTCAAGATTCAGACATATGTTCCTGTTGAAACACAAGTCCGAACCTTTTGAGATATTCACAGAATATGATTTAGAAGTAGAGAACCAAAATACGGGTATAAGTATTATGTCCTTTGATGTGATCAGGGAGGAGAATACTTGTGCATGGAATTCCTGGACTATTCTAAAGGAGAATGAGATTCTCTCTCAGCATTACTCCTCCGAATACACCACAGCACAACGATGTATCGGGGCGGAGCAATCACACCCTATATGATATGGTGGGCTCTATGATGAGTACTACTGAGTTACCTCTTTCCTATTGGGAGTTATGCACTTGAGAAGTTGCATACCTATTGAAAAAGGTTCGAATCAAATCAGTTGCCTACCGCTTCATATGTGATATGGAAAGGGAAGAGCCCATATCTTAAGTTAGTTAAGATTTGGGGTTGACCGGCCTATGTCTAAAAACAAAATCCGGACAAGCTCGAGGCAAGGTCTGTAATGTAGAACTGGAAAGGTTCCAGCTATGCAAACTACAGCAGATGATTTTGTACAACCAAAGGATTCAGTAGATACCAACGAACCTCAGCTTCTCCGCCGATCTAGTAGGGTTCCTCACCCACCTGAGAGATACTTCGGTTTCTCTATGACAGTGGGAGCGAGGATTGCATCATGAGATGATGACCCAACTAGTTTCGAGCTGGCCATCAGGAGTGAGACTCTGTAAGAATGACTGGATGTTTATCGATCTGAGATGGAATCCATGTACACCAACAAAGTATGGACTTTGGTTGCTATATCTGAAGGGTTAAATCCCCATCAGGAGCAAGTATATCTTGAGAAGATTACTTGGTGTAGATGGAAAAGTTGAGACTTTCAAAGCCAGACTTGTTAAAGGTTTTCATCATCGACCAGGCGTGGATAATGATGAAACCTTTTCCAGTGCCTATGCTTAAGTCCATCCAGATCCTACTTGCCACGGCTACATACCATGACTACGATATCTGGTGGTTGGGTGTCATGACATCTTTTCTAAATGATGTTTTAGAAGAGGGCGTCTATAAGTACACAGCCAGAGGGCCTCGTAGACAGTGGGAGCAGCGGAAACGTGTGCAAGATGCTTTATAGGATAAAGCAGGCAACGCGGAGTTGGAACATCTGTTTTGATGGATTAGTCAAAGAGTTTGAAATCATCAAAATGGTAGATGAACCTTGTATAAACAAAAAGGTAGTAGGGAGTATGGTGGCGATTCTCGTAGAGTACGTGGATGACATACTCTTGATAGGGAAAGAGTTTCCTATGCTACGCTCGATCAATCTCCGCTTATCACAATGATTCTCCACATAGGATCAAAGTGATACCTACTAAATCCTGGATTTTGGATATATGAGATAGATCTAAATGGATATTAGGAATCTCACTAGCAGTAGTGAGATGGTATCAATCGATCCTGGGGAAAATCACTGGAAGTGTTCTAGGGTGATAAAGACGGCTGAATGTCAGTCACAGGCATTGTCTTTACCCTCTATCGAGGGACGGTATGTTGGAAGAGTTCCAAGCTAGATACCGTGACATACTAAACGATAAAGCCAGGATACATCGCTACTTAAGATGCTACCAAAGAGGCTGTTTGGGTGTATATTGGTTCATGAGATGAACTGAGTTCCTACCATTGTGAGACAATGGAGTTGTGGCTTATGCCAAGGAACGCCGGTCCCATCAGTGATCCAGACATATTCTAAGGCAGTATCACCTGATCATGGAGATTGTTGATCTCCAAGGAGATCGAGGTTAGGAGAGTAGACTCAGAGGACAACACGGCGGATCCACTCACGAAGGCCTATTCCCAGAGAGAGACTTTTATGGGATGGTTGAGTATGAGATACTACAACCATTGCTGTACAGATGACCCTAGTGCAAGTGGGAGATTGTTAGTTATATGTATGCCCTAGAGGCCATTACTGTACATTGGATGTATATTATAGTGGATGCTTGGACATATATAGGGAGAACTTTCTTGCTCGATATGATAGTATGCTATCTGGTTGATCTTTACCTTAACGTGTACACTGATTGTCTCTCTGTTACATGTTGGTAAAGCCCTTAGGATGTGTACTTGACTACCTGGACTATGATGCGGATCATACTAGTGGGGACATGGTAGTCCATAAGTACATCCTTCAAGGTCCCTAGTCGTGGGTGTATCGAGACGGGGCATCGATATACCAGAGTAGACTAGCGTATACCTTCTCGACCCATGAGATGGGCGATGGATGATCCCATATCCATTGGTGTTTGACATCAGAGATGATATACGAGTGCTCAGTAGTGACTGGGTATACTGGACGGACTCGCCGAGAACTCCCAGATGGTATTATACCTTACGTCATATGGTAGTTCTCTGGTGACACTGGTACAGAGTAGTCTGTTGACCCGAGATCGTCATAGAGTCTTGTGTGGTTCCCACTGTGCTTTGATTTCCACCTTACCACGTCCAAGAGGGCGTGCAAAATGGTGGTTTTTGGGTATAGTCCCGAATCACATGGAGGCAATGAGCGATAGGAGGGGATTCGTCTCTCCCGGTATGTTAGTTGTATGTATGCCCTAGAGGCCAGTATTGTACAGATAATGTATATTATATTGGATGCTTGGACATATATAGAGATGACTTTCTTGCTCGATATGATAGTATGCTATCTGGTTGCACTTTATCTTAACATGTATACTAGTCTCTTTAAACTGTCTTATAGTTACATGTTGGTAAAGCCCTTAGGATGTGTACTTGACTGCCTGGACTATGATGCAGATCATACTAGTGGGGACATGGTAGTCCATAAGTACATCCTTCAAGGTCCCTAGTCGTGGGTATATCGAGACGGGGCATCGATATACCAGTGTAGACTAGCGTATACGCTTCTCGACCCATGAGATGGGCGATGGATGATCCCATATCCATTGGTGTTTGACATCAGAGATGGTATACGGGTGCTCAGTGGAGACTGGGTACACTGGACGGACTCACCGAGAACTCCCAGATGGAATTATACCTCACGTCAGATGGCAGTTCTCAGGTGACACTTGTGCAGGTTAGTCTGTAGACCCGAGATCGTCATAGAGTCTTGTGTGATTCCCACTGTGCTTTGATCTCCACCTTACCACGTCCATGAGGGCATGCAAAACGATGGTCTTTGGGTACAGTCCCGAGTCACATGGAGGCAATGAACGATAGGAGGGGTTTCGTCTCTCCCGGTATTGGGGGTTGATGTTGCGCTGTGCTCGATTGGCCGTAACAGGGAAGTCCCTGGCCAGGGCTGATCAGAGATTTGCTGGTAAGTGTTACCAGTAGTTTCTCGACCCGTTATGAGCCTCACATCGGCACGACTTATCGGTTACTAGGGTCTGACGTTTACCACCCCTAGACTTGATATGCGACATATCAGACGAACAGACCGGACTGTACGGTAAGTGTTACTGGTTGGATTCACAGGAGTGTGAGCGGGCTAGCTCGTCGATCTTCTGATCGCTCAATACCCGGGTGGCCGTTACGTTTAGCAGACCGCTTGCGGCTTGTGGGAGCTTGATATGATCATCATCTGCTACCGGCGTATTGACGAGTCTTTAGAGTCCTACACAGAGGTTTCCTGGCTCAAGCGAAACGAAATAGGAGCGCATATGAGATATGTGCAGGACCGAGAATAATGCGTGTATGTGATACCGTATTCCATTCTCGCGATGAATGTATCGATTGGTTATATGCGATATAACCTAGATATCGAATCAAGGATTGATTCGATAAGCCGATACATAGGATACTAGTCGGTTATATGCGATATGACCGGATCATTGAATCAAGTGTTGATTTAATGATTTAATGTATAATTATATATTTGATATATTACTTTGCATTAACTAGTATTGGTTCACTTTAAATGGATTTTCTCACTTGATGTGCAAGTTGTATATGTGATATACTTTTGTGCACATGTTTGTATCATGTTTGATGATACTTGCTCATTTGGTTAAGTGTAAAGAATTAAACCTTGGTTAAGTAAATGGTTAAGGTTTTTATTTATTCATTCATTTATCTTTTTAATTTGGATTAAAAAGAAAATGCAAAAGAAAACAGAATGGTTGCTTTCTTTCTTGAAGCTTGTTGAAGCTTCATGAAGCTTTGACCAAAGTGACCATTTTGTCTTCATGCTTAACCCTAACCATTCATCTAACCTTAGTCAATTCTCTACACCTAACCATGGTCTACATTATGATAAGTATTCATTTTCTTTTTCATTTTAATAACTTATCATAATCATCTTCATCTTCTTCTTCTTCTTGAGTTCAAGAAAAAGCTTGCCACCATTAATGGCATCTTGAGTAAACAAGTGAGAAATCTAATTCTAAAGTGAACCCACCTTCTATTTCTTCACCCTCTACCTCTTGCCAAGTAGTATAGGGTGTTTTCTTCATAAGTTTCACAACTTGGTGAAGTCGGAGCTTGATCTTGTGAAGTCTCGACGTAGATCATCTTCGGCACGAAGCCGACGACCTTGCCCGCCCATTTCTCCGATGAAGCCGATGCTTGAGTCCGGGATTCGAGACGGACAGCGAGAGGACATCTACGTGGAGCTAAGGAAGTGGAAAACCGGATCTACAAAGGTTGTAGCTTCTCACTTTTAGTTAAGATGTTAACTAGCTTTATTGTTTCGCCTAAAATTCTAGTCGACAATCCGTATTAGGGTTTCTCGGCACTCATAAAATTTAAAATTGGCATGGTTGATGCCTTGTGAGACTTCATTAGTGTGCCTAGGAACCCTACAGTGGTATCAAAGCCTGGCTAGAGCCTTAGGCGAAGTCTAGACGACGTTTGAAACCCGAATACACATCGAAACCCTAACACATCATGCTCTCTGGACTTTTTCTAAAAACTGGGATTTTCCAGATTAAAAATTGCTAAAAAATTCAGCAGGGAAATCTATGAATTACGGTGCAAAAATTAATTAATGAAGTGTCTACAGTGCGGCGGAACCGCGGCAGAAGCCTTGCTTCTGCGGCGGTTCCGCGGCCAATTTATTGAATTATCATATAATTTTTGCACAGTAACTGATTTCTTCAGGTGTTGGATTTTCTGGGATTTTTTAAAATTTATTCAAGAGTTGAATTTTCTGAGGTGTTTTAGAGCTTCGATGATTCGACCGGTAATTTCAAACGTCGTCTATGTGTTTTCCGGGTATTTGGAATATGTTAAAAAGTTTGACCGGATGTAGATACACAATCTTTTCCCTACCGGGAAATTTCCAATTGTTGGACTTTTCCGTAGTTTAATGACGTTCTGAGTAGTGCAAGTAACGCGATGGTCCCTCTAGAAGACAACAAACCTTAACTCGATTATGTGACCGTCTTGAACTGCCCTTTGAACCTTCGGGTTTGGGGCAGTACGGCGTGCCACATGTGAGGCGTTGGCTTGACCCTTTTACGGCTGGACCGTTGGTACTGAGGCATGGAATGAATGTCTTTGAACTTATTTCATGTGTTGATCGGTGTCGGGAAAACTTGGGTGTTCGAATGTTCGATCGGAAAGTTTAATATTTTCTATTTATCCGGAATGGGATACAATAATTGGAATTCACAAACAGTTATGAGATAACTGAATGAATGTTATAAATCTAGCGGTTTAGTCTCACTTGATATTGAAAAGAGTTTTCGATAATGGGACTAAAATGCGGGGTTTATAATTGTTAGGCATGTGATGTCTAAGTATTTCATTTGATTAGGCATGCGATGTCTAAAGAGATTGCGGATTCCAACTGTTGTAGTTTTACACTTTCTTTTCTGTGACCGTAAGTGTAGTATGTCGATATCGCCGGTTTCGTTGCTATACGTCAACGACAATTGGGGTATGCATACTTACTTACGTTGATGACATGTGATGTTATGTGTTGCTGGATATGTTATATTGGATCGTCGTGTTTGAATAGCCGGGTTTTTTTTATGTGAGATGAGTGTTTTTCATTTTCATTCATGTAAAAACTTGTATGTAATATTCTTTTATTGGGACACTTCCAGGTAGCGGAAGTTGTCACCTTTTGTATATTATTTACTTTTCCGCATTAGGATAGACCCAAGGAGGGGAGCACAAGTAACCGGGTTCTGGGGTCCAGTGGGAGACCAACTCGAGGAGTCGAGTCCGGGTCTCCTAACTCTAGAATTGGTAGGGTTGCTTGCCGCTCTCGTAGGGGTCTAGGGGTGTGGGATTGGCTATTCATCACGACCGTGGAATCCGTGTTTTATACTGGCTCGTATTGAAAACACGGACGTCCTAGTATATCCAATGTTTCATATGTTTCTTCTGCTGCTTTATCTGTGATGCGATCATGTGATGTTCTGTGATAGATACTGTATATAGTATATATAATATATTATATAGACGTTACTTATGTTTTACACCCGCGCTAGCCCTGCCCCGCTCTGCCGTTAGTTACCTAACCTAACGGTGCACGAGGGGACATCGAGGCGAATGCGGATGGTATAAGTGTACGTCGTATTTATCTGTGATGTTTAGGTACTTAAATGATGGGACTTCATTAATGAGATTAATGAAAGAAAAGAAACCTTAGATGTTGTAGAATCAAATTTTAAATAAAACAGGTAGCTACAGTTCTTGCTTTGCATAGCGGTATGTATGATATATCCTGCACCTCATTCGATGAGGAAAGGACCGAGATCCCTTCACCGGGAGTGACTCCTTTAGCAATAACTGGCAGATGCTACACACTCGGTTTGTCTTTTGATTGCTTTTAAGAGTTTTTGCTTTGCACAGTGATATATATGATATATCCCGCACCTCATTCGACGAGGAAAGGACCGACGATCCCTTCACCGGGAATGACTCCTTTAGCAAAACTAGAAAAGCCTAAAAAACACTCCATTTCAAAACTTCATTTGATTCTACAACGATATCAAGTTCATTACGCAATAGGTTTTTAGAAAACCTGTCGTAGCCCTCCGTCATTTCAGATAAGTACTAGTTAGTATTCGTGCTACGTTTGTTGACTATGTTAAGGCGTAGTGTGCGGTAGCTGATTGGTGCTTATCTGTATAAGTATATGATGCGATTGGATTAGGGTAGTCGTGCGACTTTGTTGCCTATGTTAAGGGTCGTGCGGGTAGGTTTAATTCAATCAGGAAATGATGGGTTGAACTTGACTAGCACTTATGATTTGTTGACTATGTTAAGGTCATATAGCTGCTAGGGGCAAAATATTATCGGGAATTTCAAGTGTTGAAATTTGCAATGAGATTGCATACCTTTTATGAGATAGTTGGATCCCGATACCCACTGCGAGTAAGAGTTACTCCTGGGAGAGTTTTACACATTGCAATTAACTGATCAAGTAGGTGTCTAGAAGGTGTCAACGGGGTTACGCCTCTGGGAAAACGAGGTTTACATTAATTAGGTTCGTGCGAAAGCACGGGAGACCTCCCTCAAAGTACCGACACTGGCCTGGCTGAAAGATTGGCGAACTTGTAGTGTGTAATTAATCCCGGCTAGTCTTTCCTTTTAGGGTTTGAAGGAAGATTTGATAAAAACAGTGGGAGCCATCCTGATTAGATAAGATAATAACCAATCTGATCTTGCACGAGCATACGCTAAAGTGTTTTCTTCTCTCTCTCTCCAGGTAGCGACCATGTCAGGCCCTAATCAAGATAATAATATGGATGTATTGACCGAACCTGCATGTTATACTGTGCTGGGGAACGTTGGTTCCGTTCTTTCCTATAAGAGTTATAGGACTGAACAGATATAGGGGAATACCAGGATTCCCATGCCACCCGAATGAAGAAAGTACATGATGATGCATTTTCTTCGGGTTTGTTCGTTACAGAGAACTGTTTCTCCATTTGCTCTACGTCCTGGGTATTAGATACCGGGTCAGGATCCCATATATGTAATCAGTTACATGGGCTCAGGAAAGGTAGAGAACTTGGAGAAGGTGATAAAGACATTAGAGTTGGAAATGGTGCAATTGTTGCAGCTAAGACTGTCGGGGAATATCACCTTGCATTACCAACTGGTAATACATTGGTTCTGAACGAATGCTATTACATGACGAACCTGATATGCAACATTATATCGGTTTCTTTGTTGAGTAAAGAGGAATATAATTTTGTATTACAGGACAATGTTATGAACATTTTCCGTAACCAAAAGTTGGTTGGATCAGGCACGTTGTGCAATGACATTTATGTTCTAAATCAATCAACAGTTCTGAGCATAACTAACACACACAAGAGGAAGAGTTCAGAAATGAACGAATTCTTCTTGTGGCATTGTAGACTGGGTCACATCAATGCGACACGACTGGCTAAGTTGCATAAGGATGGATATTTGAAACCTTTCAAATTTTCATCTTATGACACTTGCCAGTCATGTCTCAAAGGCAAGATGACCAAAACTCCGTTTACGGGACACGGAGAAAGAGTTACCGAACTCTTGGGACTGATACATAGTGATGTATGCGGTCCTATGTCTACACATGCCAGGGATGGTTCTTCATACTTCATTACATTCACTGACGATCTCTCTAGGTTCGGGTATGTGTTCCTGATGAAACACAAATCAGAAGCTTTTGAGAAATTTAGGGAATATAAACAAGAAGTTGAGAACCAAACCGGAAAAAGTATTAAAATCCTACGATCTGATCGAGGAGGTGAATACTTGAGCAATGAATTCCTGGACTTCCTAAAAGAGAATGGGATTCTCTCTCAGCTGACTCCTCCATATACACCACAGCACAACGGTGTATCAGAACGGAGGAACCGCACCCTATTAGATATGGTGCGCTCTATGATGAGCACAGCTGAGTTACCTATTTCCTTCTGGGGATATGCGCTGGAAACAGCAACATACCTATTGAATCAAGTTCCATCTAAATCTGTACCTACCACACCATATGAGATATGGAGTGGGAAGAGACCATATTTTAAACGAGTTAAGATATGGGGTTGTCCGGCCTATGTCAAAAGGCAAAATCCAGACAAACTCGAGGCAGGGTCAGTTCTTTGCAAGTTTGTGGGATATCCTAAGAATTCCCAAGGATATTTTTTCTACCATGCTGAAGAACAAAAAGTGTTTGTTTCTCAATATGCCACCTTTTTAGAAAAGGAATTCCTTGAAAAAGAAATTAGTGGCAAAGTGGTAGAGCTGGAAGAAGTTCCAGATACACAAACCGTAACTGAAGATTTAGTGGAACCAGAAGATTCAGTAGCTCCCAATGAACCTCAGCCTCTCCACCGATCTAGTAGGGTTCCTCGCCAACCTGAGAGATACTACGGTTTTCTCATGGATGGTGGGAGCGAGGATTGCATCATGGAGGATGATGACCCAACTAGCTTCGAGCAGGCCATCACGAGTAGAGACTCAGTGAAATGGCTGGATGCTATGCGGTCCGAGATGGAATCCATGTACACCAACAAAGTATGGACTTTGGAAGTTGCTCCTGAAGGGGTAAAACCCATTGGGAGCAAGTGGATCTTCAAGAAGAAACTTGGTGTAGATGGGAAAGTGGAGACTTTCAAAGCTAGACTTGTTGCAAAGGGTTTTCGTCAAAGACCAGGTGTGGACTATGACGAAACCTTTTCTCCAGTGGCTATGCTTAAATCCATCGGGATCATGCTTGCCATCGCTGCATATCATGATTACGAAATTTGGCAAATGGATGTTAAGACCGCCTTTCTAAATGGTGATTTAGAAGAGTGCGTGTACATGACTCAGCCAGAGGGCTTCGTAGACAGTGGGAGCAGCGGGAAGTTGTGCAAGCTGCTTAAATCCATTTATGGATTAAAGCAAGCATCGCGGAGTTGGAACATCTGCTTTGACGTCGTTATCAAAGAGTTTGATTTCGTCAAAAACCCAGATGAACCTTGTATTTACAAGAAGGTGGCAGAGAGTAAGGTTGTCTTCCTCGTATTGTACGTGGACGACATACTCTTGATAGGAAATGATATTCCTATGCTACAATCGGTTAAGCTCTTCTTATCACAAAGATTCTCAATGAAAGATCTTGGTGATGCCTCCTGCATATTGGGAATTAGGATCTATAGAGATAGATCCAAACGGATATTGGGATTGTCCCAATCCAGGTACATTGACACCGTACTAAAGAGGTTTAGTATGGAAGAATCCAAGCGTGGGAACTTACCCACGATCTCTGGACCCACTCTCTCCAAAGAGATGTCTCCCAAGACTGATTTGGAGAGAGCTCGCATGCAAGGGATACCCTATGCTTCGGCTGTAGGCTCTATCATGTACGCGATGCTATGTACCAGACCCGATGTTGCATACTCACTAAGTGTAGTGAGCAGGTATCAAGCTGATCCTGGAGAGAGTCACTGGACAGCTGTGAAGAGCATTCTCAAGTACTTGCGAAGGACTAAAGAGATGCTCTTGGTGTATGGTAACGGAGAACTCCAAGTGGAGTCCTTTACCGATTCGAGCTTCCAGAGTGATAAGGACGACTCTAAGTCGCAGTCGGGATTTGTCTTTACCCTTTACGGAGGGGCGGTTAGCTGGAAGAGTTCCAAGCAGGAAACCGTGGCAGACTCGACGATGGAGGCTGAATACATCGCTGCCAACGATGCTGCTAAAGAGGCTGTCTGGATCAAGAAGTTCATTACTGAACTTGGAGTGGTTCCATCCATTGAGCATCCAATACCTTTGTATTGCGATAACAATGGAGCGGTGGCTTTGGCCAAGGAACCCAGGTCCCATCAGCGATCCAGGCATATTCTGAGGCGGTATCACCTGATCCGGGAGATAGTTGATCGCCGGGAGATCGAGGTCAGGAGGGTTGACATGAAGAACAACACGGCGGATCCACTCAAGAAGGCCATTCCCCAGATACAGTTTGAGAGACTTTTCGGGATGCTCGGTATGCGATACTACAGCAGCTGGCCCTAGTGCAAGTGGAAGATTGTTAGTTGTATGTATGCCCTAGAGGCCAGTATTGTACAGATGATGTATATTATATTGGATGCTTGGACATATATAGAGATGACTTTCTTGCTCGATATGATAGTATGCTATCTGGTTGCACTTTATCTTAACAAGTATACTTGTCTCTTTAAACTGTCTTATAGTTACATGTTGGTAAAGCCCTTAGGATGTGTACTTGACTGCCTGGACTATGATGCAGATCATACTAGTGGGGACATGGTAGTCCATAAGTACATCCTTCAAGGTCCCTAGTCGTGGGTATATCGAGACGGGGCATCGATATACCAGTGTAGACTAGCGTATACGCTTCTCGACCCATGAGATGGGCGATGGATGATCCCATATCCATTGGTGTTTGACATCAGAGATGGTATACGGGTGCTCAGTGGAGACTGGGTACACTGGACGGACTCGCCGAGAACTCCCAGATGGTATTATACCTCACGTCAGATGGCAGTTCTCAGGTGACACTTGTGCAGGTTAGTCTGTAGACCCGAGATCGTCATAGAGTCTTGTATGATTCCCACCGTGCTTTGATCTCCACCTTACCACGTCCATGAGGGCGTGCAAAACGGTGGTCTTTGGGTACAGTCCCGAGTCACATGGAGGCAATGAGCAATAGGAGGGGTTTCGTCTTTCCCGGTATTGGGGGTTGATGTTGCGCTGTGCTCGATTGGCCGTAACAGGGAAGTCCCTGGCCAGGGCTGATCAGAGATTTGCTGGTAAGTGTTACCAGTAGTTTCTCGACTCGTTATGAGCCTCACATCGGCACGACTTATCGGTTACTGGGGTCTGACGTTTACCACCCCTAGACTTGATATGCGACATATCAGACGAACAGACCGGACTGTACGGTAAGTGTTACTGGTTGGATTCACAGGAGTGTGAGCGGGCTAGCTCGTCGATCTTCTGATCGCTCAATACCCGGGTGGCCGTTACGTTTAGCAGACCGCTTGCGGCTTGTGGGTGCTTGATATGATCATCATCTGCTACCGGCGTATTGACGAGTCTTTAGAGTCCTACACAGAGGTTTCCTGGCTCAAGCGAAACGAAATAGGAACGCATATGAGATATGAGCAGGACCGAGAATAATGCGTGTATGTGATATCGTATTCCATTCTCGCGATGAATGTATCGATTGGTTATATGCGATATAACCTAGATATCGAATCAAGGATTGATTCGATAAGCCGATACATAGGATACTAGTCGGTTATATGCGATATGACCGGATCATTGAATCAAGTGTTGATTTAATGATTTAATGTATAATTATATATTTGATATATTACTTTGCATTAACTAGTATTGGTTCACTTTAAATGGATTTTCTCACTTGATGTGCAAGTTGTATATGTGATATACTTTTGTGCACATGTTTGTATCATGTTTGATGATACTTGCTCATTTGGTTAAGTGTAAAGAATTAAACATTGGTTAAGTAAATGGTTAGGGTTTTTATTTATTCATTCATTTATCTTTTTAATTTGGATTAACAAGAAAATGCAAAAGAAAACAAAATGGTTGCTTTCTTTCTTGAAGCTTGTTGAAGCTTCATGAAGCTTTGACCAAAGTGACCATTTTTGTCTTCATGCTTAACCCTAACCATTCATCTAACCTTAGTCAATTCTCTACACCTAACCATGGTCTACATTATGATAAGTATTCATTTTCTTTTTCATTTTAATAACTTATCATAATCATCTTCATCTTCTTCTTCTTCTTGAGTTCAAGAAAAAGCTTGCCACCATTAATGGCATCTTGAGTAAACAAGTGAGAAATCCAATTCTAAAGTGAACCTACCTCCTATTTATTCACCCTCTACCTCTTGCCAAGTAGTATAGGGTGTTTTCTTCATAAGTTTCACAACTTGGTGAAGTCGGAGCTTGATCTTGTGAAGCCTCGACGTAGATCATCTTCGGCACGAAGCCGACGACCTTGCCCGCCCATTTCTCCGATGAAGCCGATGCTTGAGTCCGGGATTCGAGATGGACAGCGAGAGGACGTCTACGTGGAGCTAAGGAAGTGGAAAACCGGATCTACAAAGGTTGTAGCTTCTCACTTTTAGTTAAGATGTTAACTAGCTTTATTGTTTCGCCTAAAATTCTAGTCGACAATCCGTATTAGGGTTTCTCGGCACTCATAAAATTTAAAATTGGCATGGTTGATGCCTTGTGAGACTTCATTAGTGTGCCTAGGAACCCTACACGGTATAGGGAGTTGATGTTGCGCTGTGTTCGATTGGCTATAACCGGAAATCCCTAGCCAGGGTTGCTGAGATTTACTGGTAAGTGTTACCAGTAGTTTCTCGAACTGTTATAGACCTCATATCGACACGACTTATCGAGCTATTGGGGTCTGACGTTTACCACCCCTAGGCGAGATATGCGACATATCAGACGACGAGACCGGACTGTACGGTAAGTGTTACTGGTTGGATTCACAGGAGTGTGAGCGGGCTTGCTTGTCGATCTTCTGATCGCTCAATACCCGGGTGGCCGTTACGTTTAGCAGACCGCTTGAGGCTTGTGGGTGCTTGATATGATCATCATCTGCTGCCGGCGTATTGACGAGTCTTTAGAGCCCTACACAGAGGTTTCCTGGCTCAAGCAAAACGAAACAGGAGCGCATATGAGATATGTGCGGGACCGAGAATAATGCGTGTATGTGATACAGTATTTCATTCTCGCGATGAATGTATCGATTGGTTGTATGCGATATAACCTAGTTATCGAATCAAGGGTTGATTTGATAAGTCGATACATTGGATATTAGTCGGTTATATGCGATATGACCGGATCGTTAAATCAAGTGTTGATTTAATGATTTAATGCATAATTATATATTTGATATATTACTTTTGCATTAACTAGTATTGGTTCATTTTAAATGGATTTTCTCACTTGATTTGCACAAGTTGTATATGTGATATACTTTTGTGCACTTGATTGTATCATGTTTGATGATACATGTTAACTTGGTTAAGTGTGTGATTAAATAATGGTTAGTTAATGGTTAGGGTTTCATTTGATTTATTTATGCATTTATTTATTTTGTTTTGACAAAAGAAAAAGAGAAAATGGTTGTTTTCAAAGATGAAGCTTGTTGAAGCTTCATGAAGGTTTGACTAAAGTGACCATTTTGTCTTCATGTCTTAACCCAACCATTCACTAACCCTTGTTAATTTTCTACACCTAACCATGGTTGTATTATGATAAGTATTGTTTTTTTTCTATTTTAAATTAACTTATCATAATACTTATGAGCTTCTTCATCTTCATCTTCTTCTTCTTCAAGAAAAGAAACCTTGCCTTCATCAATGGCAAAGTGAGAAAAAGAGTGAGAAATCCAATTCTAAAGTGAATCCACTTCCTATTTCTTCATCCTCTACCTCTTGCCAAGTAGTATAGGGTGTTTACTTCACAAGTTTTATGACTTGGTGAAGTGGGAGCTTGATCTTGTGATGCCTTGACGTAGATCATCTTCGGCATCGTAGTCGATGACTTAGCCCACCCTTTCTCCGATGAAGCCAACGCTAGAGCCCAAGATCCGATTTGTACAGCGGAGGGACGTCTACGTGGAGCTAAGTAAGTGGAGAACCGGATCTACAAAGGTTGTAGCCTCTTTCTTTTAGTTAAGTTGTTAACTAGTTTCTAGTTTCGCCTAAAATTCTAGCCAACGATCTTGTTAGGGTTTCTCGGCACTTGTATTTCATTTGAAATTGGCATGGTTGATGCCTTGTGAGACCTCTTGAGAGTGCCTAGGAACCCTACAAATCCAAGCACTAATATCTATCACTGGGTAATGTAAACGATCACTGGATTATCAATGTTTCATGACCACTATATGATATGATGAGAATGCAATAATCACGATATGAATAAAATATCAGCAGCCAGTGTCCTACCACTTGCAAAATTTACTATCAATCATACGTGCAGAATTAAGCAGAACAATACAAAAAAGGTAAGCAGACTGTTTAATTATCTATCCATAAACATTGGTTTCACGTCAATCGAGTTTCAGGTTGCTAGTTATGGTCATTTCATTTTAAGTGTTTACTGTTGGAAATCCGATTTCTGAATTGGAAGTCCGTTTCGTAACATGTTTTAATCCCAGTTGGGATCGTAATTAGGCGACGCTACAGTTGGATAATATTTAGGTTTAACGGTCAGGTTTCCAACGTATCAGACGGATTGATGATATCCTCTGTATACCTGGAGATATGCTCAGTTTAATATCAATATGTACAAGCTGTCACTGCAGAAAACTGCAGGATATGTCGACGACCTAAAATACTTTTACAATAGGAAACGTTATTTTAATTAAATGAAACTAACACCATTATTTAGATAACTTGATTTTCTATGCTTTTATATATGACTCCGCGTTTTCTCAGATTTTTACCGGGATGTATATACATCTAAAATCAGGTGTCGTCGGAAAATACTACTCTGGGCTGCAGTCATGAGTCGTATTTCCCCTCAATTTTCAGCATCATAGCGAAACAATATTAAGTAAAAGTTATCAGAGGTTTATAGATTATCCAGTCTTCTTCGTAACGGGCCCAAGAATGTCACGATACGATTTATGTACAATTTACTATGAATTTAATATGGCGGTGTATGCAGTAAATTCCAGATTTCGTGTCAGTTATCGGGGATGCCATTTCATATTGTAAACGTCAATATTTTCAATCCAAATTTCTATGTGATATTCGTTATCAGTAAAGGGACTTATTAGTCATAAATTCCGTCATTTTAAAATAGGTTTTCGCTTAGGGTTTCGCATCGAGCACTTAGGTTGCTATCAATCGAATATCGGTTTCATCTAGTTGATTAAACAATGAGTAAACCCATATGTGTTTTCCATCCAATACAGTTAATGCAAAGTAGTCGCTATTATATGTTTGATAATAAATCATGATACGATATATATATATTAATATGTTATAATTAAAACCATCCATTTACTCGATATAATTTTATTTAGCATGTAAAGCAAGTGAGAGGGGTTCACTTGCCTCGGTCGCTTGATATAGAAGCGACGCCGCTTGCGGATTTTGTCTCGACACACGAGACGATACGATGCTGGCACAGGCGCGGCGCGGGCGCGATATGCGGTGATCCGGTACTGGACGCGGCGGCGACACGGGCGTGATACGGTAGTGGACGTGGCGATGACGCAGGCGCGACACTGTGCTGGGTACGGTCTTGATTCGGTGCGTGGTTCGGGAGCGGCACGGTGCGTGCACTGGATCGGGCACGGTGTGGCATGGGGGCTGACACGCGTGGCACGGGGACTGGACACGGGGCGCGACACGTGAGTGGGTCCGATGGTGGTGTGGTGCCGGGTACGGAGTGGGTGTTGTCGTGGCACATAGGTCGGCACGGCGCGACGCGGGAGTGGGCACGGTGGCGGGGCATACATGGGGTGATAGCGATATGGTGCAGGCACGATGTGGTTTGGGACCGAGCTCGGCTGGGGTACGAAGCGGGGAGCTCGGGGTCCAGCAGCGGTCGGGGGAGCTCCGGCAATGAGGGGCTCGGTTGGAGGGAGCGCAGCGGAGGCTTGGGCAGTGGGCTGTGGTCAAGTGGGTGGCCGGAGCTTGGAGTCGGGGCTTGGGGTTGCGGTGGCCGGAGCTGTAGTGGTGGAGGGTGGTCGGGATTAATTAGAGAGGAGGGAAGAGGGAGGTTGGATACAAAAAGAGCTCGGGGCAGGCGATGGAAAGAGGCAGCCGGCGAGACGTCGGTGGAGGCGGTGGGTGTAGGGGTGATGGGTGTAGCGGGCGGTGGGTCTCGGTGGTTGATGGTTGCGTTGAGGTAGGGGAGTCGAGGCTGAAGGGGAGAAAGATGGTGAAGGTGTGGTGTTGTTGAGGACGAGGATGAGCTCGACGACGGCTGTGTTGTGCCGGCGAGAGGAGGTGGTCGGTATGAGGAGAGAGGGTTTTATGTGCTTGGAGTCGACGGCTGTGTAGGCGCAGAGGGATTGGCTAAAAGATTGGAGGGGATCGGCTATGGAGGCAGTGAGGTTGGTGGAAGCGGTGGGCGATCGCCGATGAAGGAGGAGGCTCGTGGTGATGTAGGCAGTGCTCCGTGGTGGGAAGGGTTCACCGGTGAGGGTTGTTGGAAGTGGCAGGGGGAGTTGGTGAGAGGGTGTTAGAGGTAGCGAGAGAGTGTGAAAAACAGAGAAGGGTGTGTTGGATATAGTGCCCTCAGAGTCAATTATTAGATTACAGGCACGTGATTGCAATGATTGAGGGATGACCTATGCCGGTAGGACAGTCTTACTCAAGATGATAGTATGCTATCTGGTTTATCTTTATCATCGTGTACTGTTTTAGGTGACCTTATAGGTCGCTATTACACGTTGATAGAGCCCCGAGGATTCTTGGTTGACTGCCAGCAGTATGAGGGCGATCATATACGTGGGAGCTGGGGTCTATAAGCACATCCTTAAAAGGTCCCTAGTCGTGGGAGTTTCGAGACATAGCATCAATACTCCAGAGTAGACTAGTGTATACAGTCGAGACCCTGACGAGGGGCGGTGGCCGGTCTCACAAGCCACTGGTGTCAGTTGGTTCACCTAAGATGTATACAGGTGCTTATTGGGTTATGAGTACACCGGACATGACTCGCCTGGAACATGCTAGTTGGTCTTATACCTGACGTCAGATAGCAGTTCCCTGGTGACATGTGTACAGGTTAGTTCATCGACCTGAGATCGTCATTTGTCTCGTGTGAGTTCCCACTGTACTTTGATTACTACCCTGCCACGGCTCAAAGGAGTCGTGCAAACAGGTTTTAGTAGGGTACAGTCCCGAGCCACATGGAGGCAGTGAGCGGATCGACAGGGGTTTCGTCTCTCCCGGTATTGGGGGTGAGGTCGCGCTGTGTCTAGGAGAGCCATTAAACGAAGTCCTTGGCCAAGGCAGGAGATTTACTGGTAGGTATTCCAGTAGTATCTCAGGGTGTTCTGGGCTACACTCTGACACGACTTGTACCGCTTTTGAGGGTCTGACTTTTACCAACCCCCTAGGCCCGCCATGCGATACTCATAGACGAACGGACCGGACTGTACGGATATTATCACTGACAGTCTCAGTAGGGTGTCAGGATGAGTTCGCTCATCGATGTCCCTTTTGGTCAATACCTGGTAGCCCATTACGTATAAGCTAATACCTCTGACGTGCTAGTGGTTAAATCCACAACCAAAGTATTGACGAGTCTTTAGAGTCCCCCACAGACCGTTTTCTCAAGTTTCGGGCGAAACGCTGTAGAGGCCGTATGGAGATATGGCAGGGTTCGATAAGATATGTGCGGTATTGCACGGATCATGATCGGACGGATAATACTAGCGGGCTTTGGTTTAAGCCGGTTCCTAGTATTGTACAGTGTAGATTTTGTCTCATTGCATTTGTATTCGGTCGGAATACAAATGCGGGTATGTATATGCAGTCGCGGGGTTTTCCTGTAATTTATTACGGGATCAGTTTTCTGAAGTTGCCAGTTTGCATTCCGTTCCGGCCAGTTTTTGTTTGTTCCTTCCCGGCCGGACTTTTTCGATGGAGGGGGTTATTTGCAGTTGTGCAAATTATCTTTTGTGGAGGTGTTATTTGTATATGTGGTTTCATGATGGTTCCTTGCATCATGAGATTCTTTTTCTATCTCTTGATTTGCATTAAATGAGATTAGAATGGATTAGAAATTGATATAACCTTGTTATCATCACTTTTGGCTTATGGTCACCCTTTGCTTTTACTACTCTCACCTCCCTTCATGGTTTTGTTTTTCCTCCACCATTTTATGATAAAGGGGCCGGCCACTTTAGAGGAGGGAGAGAGGTTCATTTTTGGTGGTTGCAATATGTTCATCTCTTATCATTTTTCCTTACACCAAAAAATCCAAAAAGCTCATTTCCATTGCTCATTCCTCCATCACCATGGCAACTTCACAACCTCAATTGAGACAATGTTTATACACTTCATCTATAGCATCCTTGGACACGTCGACTCGCCAACTTCGTGCCCGAGTTGCCTCGGTCCAGAGGTGGGAGCCCGTAAAAGAACCCGGCGATGTGGTGCCCGTTTCGACGAGGAGGCGACGACCGGAGATTCCGCGAGGAGATCGGAGTGGAGGCGAAGACCGAAGGACACGGATCGCTTGGTATAGCTTCTCTACTCTTATTCTTGTTTGCTAGAGTTAGGTTAATGGCCCAATCCGTGGTTTTAGTGCGCGGTGGTGCCGGTTTTCTAGTTTGAAAAGTTTTTCGTTTCCGCATTCCGGCGTCGGATTGACGGCCGGGGCGCCGCCGTGCACTTACATTGGTATCGGAGCCACGCTATTAACCTAGTCTAGCTTGCTCTAACGTGTTTACAAGTTCGATCGAACGGATTTTCCGAAAACCCAATTTCATGTGCATCAGGTTTCTGTCGAAATATTTTTGGCTCGAAAATTTTTTCAGGTTGTTGCAGAAACACATGCAGGAAATTATAAGCATTCTGTGAAAATTTGGTCGCATGTTCTCACTATCCCTCCGCGGAACCGCGGCCAAACCCATGCTTGGGCCGCGGTTCAGCCGCCACTTTGGATGTGCAATGCACCAATTTTTTTACAGAGGCCTTCTGGCTTGAAAATGGGATTTTTGGGCCCATATTTTCTTTATGTGCTACAGTAGTGCTTGGGGCCCACTTGGGAAAATTTAGTCGATCGAATATTTTAAACATGTTAGTTCACAGTATTTACATTATATCTGCGACCGTGAATGTCATTTGATCAGTAAATCCTGTCTAACTGCTATAGCCCTTTTAGACGGATTTGCGAACGTGACATTCACGTTGATGTTCTGTGTTGTGCTGTGATGTTGCGGATTGGTCGTGGGGGATAGCCTGGATGCAATGTTAGTACAGTTTCGTTTTATATGTACATTTGATATTGCGGGGCGAGCGTCCGACCCGTGGACTGCCGTCACTGCCTGTTTGTATATTATTCTTTTGGGGCACGATCGGGCTGAGGTCGATGTACCCGTTGTATGTATATTTTACTTTCTGTACTAGGATTACCCCGCGGTGGGGTGCACGGATAGCCGGGTTCTAGAGGGCAACGGGCCCGCATCTCATGGCTTTGAGACGGAGAGGGCTTTACTCTAGAATTGGCGGGATATTCGCCGCACTCGTAGGGGGTATAGGTTGACCCAAGGAGGGGTGCCCAAGTTACCGGATTCCGTGAAGTGCTGGGTTGTCCATTCACGTAGCTGAAGGGGGCTGCCTCGCTTCAGGTTTTGACGGGTAACTTGCCGCGTCCATAGGGGTCTAGGATTTCATTGCACAGGCTATCCACACGACCAGGGGAACGTCGGGTTTCAGTAGCGGCTCTATGAAACCCGGGGATCCCAGATATCTGTATTGTTCTGTGATGCTTATTACATTTCTGTGATGTTGCATTTTATCACACCTTGAGCGAATATTATATATTGATATATATACTAGTAGATGTTGTATATGTTTTGCATCCGCTCTAGTCCAGTCCCCGCTCTGTCGTTAGTTAAGTAACCTAACGGGTGATGACGGGACCCAGTGGCGAATGTGGATAGCATATACGTACATTATTATTTTCGTTCTTTTGTGGTGTGATCAATTGATGGGACTGCGTTGATTCGGATCAATGCAAGCTAAACAAACCTATTCTGATGTTGTTGGAACAATTTTTCAAAAAAGCTGTTATTGCAAGGGCGTTCTCTTTTGTTTTGCACAGTGGTATTCAGTTGGAATATTCTGCTCCTCAGTCGACGAGGCAAGGGCCGAGATCCCTTCACCGGGAGTGACCCCTTGGACAGAAGTTTGCGTCAGGTCAATAACTTCACTATAGCCGATTACTTTTGCTTGGCATCGTGGTATTCAGTTGGAATATCCTGCACCTCGTTCTACGGGGAAAGAGCCGAGATCCCTTCACCGGGAGTGACCTCTTTAGCAAAGGTTTTCATCACTATATTTTATAAAGCTATCCGGTTCCTTCAACGATATCAAGTTCATTACGTTAAAGGTTTTTCGCCAGAAACCATTCGTAGCCCTCCGTCGTTTCAGACGGGTAGCACGTAGTATTCATGCTATGTTTGTTGACCTTCGTCAAGGCATAGTGTATGGTAGCTGCTTGTTACCTTTCTGCTGCATAGATAGATGCGTTAGTTTGGGACAGTCGTATAGCCTTGTTGACCTTCGTCAAGGGCTTGTACGGGTGGGTTCAAATTAACCTAGAAAATGACGGGTAGAACTTGACATGTGACTTATGATTTGTTGACCTTCGCCAAGGTCATAAGAGCATGGGGCAAAAATCACATCGGGAGTTTCTAAAGAAACTGAAACTTGCCAGATATGCGCATACCTTCTGGAGTGTGATAACGTGAGCGGATTCCGTCACGTTATCATGCGATGATAGTTGGATCCTGATTCCCACTGATGAGTTGGTTTACTCCTCGGGTGATCCCGAGTAATTCTTCTTTCAGGTTTGGGGAAGAATTTGACGTTACAGTAGGAGGTTTCCTGATTGGAAAAAGTGATAACCATTCTGATCTAGGTTAGAGTGCACGCTGAGTGTTTCTTTTCTCTCTCTCTTTGGCAGCGACCATGACCCGACCCTCGACTATGACTCAGTGACCAAGTTGACCGAACCTTCTTAAACACTGGCTTTTGGATTGTCAGAGTTGCAAACCTCATTGCCACTCCTACTTTTACCCTTTTCTCCAGGACACCCCATATTACTACGAACGTCCACTTCCATTGGATAAAACCATCATATGGTTATATACGAACTTGAAGGAATTTATTCGAGGATGGTTTCCGGTTTTGGAGAAAACGAATAGGGCTATTCAGTTGTCTTTTCCTTTTACCTTCTCTCAGGTTGCGAGTACTCCTTGGTTTAGGAGATAGTACACCTATTACGCAAATTGGATAGTCTTCTTCCAAACCATAGGCAGGTGTCGACCGTTAGGGAATGAAGAAAACCAATTAGCCTAACGATGGTGTACAGAAGGTATTAAGTAAAGACATATCAAGGGATTAGTAAGAGGGCAAAGTAAATTGCGACTGCTATTCACGACCAAACCAAGTAGTTCTTCGCCAATCCTAAATCACCTTTGTATTTCTCCAGGACACTCCGTATCACTACGGAGATCCACAGTTTATTGGATACTCCATCGTATGGTTATATACGAACTCGAAAGGAACTTGTTCCAGTTCGGGGATGGATTCTGGTTCAGGAGAAATAGGAATAAGGTTTATTCGGTTGTCTTTTATCTTCACCTTCTCTCGCATTGCGAGTGCTCCTAGGATTAGGACAGTACACCCATTATGCTTATTGGATAGTCTTCTTCCAAACTATAGGCTGGTGCCGAGTGGTAGGGAAGGAAGAAAACCATTTAACCTAAGAGGGTGTACAGAAGGTAATGACTAAAGACATATAAAGGGATTTAGAGAGATGGCAAAGAATTATACGGTTACAGTTGTGAATCTGGATAATGGAAGAGGCATTGCTAGGAATACCGGGATACCCCATCGAAACATTTCAATATTTCAGTTTCACTGTGTACTGTTAAAAGAAAACTGATTTCCCAATTAGACACTTGCTCCAGGGTATGTATTTACCAGGTATGATTCTCACATCTGTATGGTTTTACAGATGATGAGTGGGAGTAAGTTATTGGGAATTAGGTGATCATCCTCATTATATCGGGATTCGTTTTAATTGGTGATATTTGAGGAAGTCACCTGGATTGTTTGCCGGACGGCAAATATTTGGTTTTGAATATCCGTTGTTATGCACCAATTTCGAATTGATATATCTGTACGTCTATTTTTATAGAGTGAGATATATCTTTTTGAAATTATGTCTATGACATTTACCTATATCAGTGGATGGTTAGGTAAGGAGCATTAAACAGCGGTGTAATTATTCTTAACCATAGTACAGTTTTCAACCTACGACACACAGGGAATGAGTTATTAGACTCAAGGGACTTGTACAAAGTATTGTATATTGTCCAGTGTCTATTAGGACAGAGGGATTGGTCCTCGTACTATATTCGGTTTACTTATGACTTCTCTGGTTCTTAGACAAGTGTTTCGTAGAAACACAAGGTCCAAGTTTTGAGAAGTTATAGGTATATGAATAAAGTAGAGAACCAGGTGTTGCAAGTATCGGGATTCTTCAAGGTGATCAAAGATGTAGATACTTGTGTGTGGTATTCAGTTGATAGTAATGATTAAGAGAACTTGCTTCTTTTTCAGGTTACCCATAATTGGAAGCATTTCTAAGTTGAGTAACGCTGATCGGCCTCCTTCCATTTAGTTGACATGCACTGGAGACAGCTGCATGATTTGAATCTGGTTCAATTAAATCAGTGCCTCTGTTTCTGTATTGGATATAGAACAGTTCATATCTTGACATTGTTAAGGTACGGGGAGTTTTCCGGCTTATGCTTAAAATCAGACTCCGGATAACTCGAGGCACGTTTCTGTAATGGTTGTTTGTGGGTTGACCCAGGCTATGACAAGGGTTAATTTTCTACCATCAGGAAGATCAATAGTAATATTGTTCTTAACTCGCCACAGTTTTAACAAAAATGGATTTTTTCAGAAAACAATAGTGGGAGTATGGTAGAACTGGAAGTGATTCCAGAACCGCAAACGATTACTGAAAGTTTGATAGGAACCTAAAGATTCAATCTGGCTTGACATTCCATTGGCCACTTCGCAGATATGGTGGGTAACCTCAGGCGCTCGAGAGGTACTTCGGTATGCTCAAGGACGGTGGCAGGGAGGTTCTTGTTTACCCAAACTTGACACTACTGTTGTTCCGGACTATGAGACCCAGCACGAGGATGAGTATAGCGTCGTTCTGAATTGGCTTCAGAAGTGTACGTGTATATGACTCTGCCAGAGGGTTGTCGTGGTCAGTGGGAGCAGCGGAAGCATGGTGGACAAGTGGCTTATGTCTATTTATAGACTAAAGCGGATATAACAGAGATAGATCATCTATTTCTGATGTGACAGTCATAGGTTTGACTTCATCAGAATAGGGGATGGATCTGTTAAGAAGGTAGTAGGGTGTGATGTCCTGGTATTTGGATGACATACACAGAGTAGGAAGTGAAATTCCTATACTAAAATCGGTTATATTTTGGTTGTCACACAGCGGTTTCTCCACATGGGACTTGGATATAATATTAAGACATTCTGGTTACTAGATCTATGGATCTAGATTTGGGTGGTTTCCCAATCAGGGTACTTAGACAGCATTCTAAGAGTTTTTAGAATGGACGACTCCTGGCACGGTAGTATACCTGCAGGTGATGGAGTCACCCTCTCTCTAAAGGTGTCTTACAGACTAAAGGGGAGAGGGATGTGCATGATTGGCAGATCACTTGCTTAGGCAATTGAGTCAATCATGAGATGTCAAGTACCACACCAGATATTGTTTTTGCATGAGATGCAGTAAGTTGATATTAATCCAATCCTGGAGAAACGATCGGAAGCAGTTTTAGAACATAAGTTGATGTTCTAGGGAAATGATAACGGCAGCCTCCTTTGGGAGACAGTTATCATTCCAGGCTTCCAAGGTGACCTGGATGACAGAGTGGCTGTCAGAGTTATAGTTTTCCCTCTGACGAGGGGCAGTATTTTGGACAGGTGGTCCAGGCGGATACTGAGGGAGGCATGACGCAGGATACTGATTAAGTTCAGTTGAAGATACAGTCTAAGAAGTTTGGATTTGGAGTTCACTTATGAGCTAGGTCCCATCAGATATCGAGACATATTCTAAGACAGGTATTGCTCATTTCGGGAGATGGTTTTCTCCGCGAACTTGAGATAAAGAGAGACATAGAAAGAAACATCACAGCGGATCCACTCACTGAGGCTATTCCTCGAACGCAATAGTTTCGCAAACGAGCTTTGTGAGACTGACTAGTAGAGGAGTTGGGTGTTCGGTATCACACGGGCTGTGAGTATGCGATATCGCAATAATTAGCCTTGAGTGAAAGTGGGAGATTGTTGGATATAGTGCCCTTAGAGTCAATTATTGGATCACAGGCATATGATTGCAATGATTGAGGGAGGACCTATGTCGGTCTTACTCAAGATGATAGTATGCTATCTGGTTTATGTTTATCATCGTGTACTGTTTTAGGTGACCTTACAGGTCGCTATTACACGTTGATAGAGCCCCTAGGATTCTTGCTTGACTGCCAGCAGTATGAGGGCGATCATATACGTGGGAGCTGGGGTCTATAAGCACATCCTTAAAAGGTCCCTAGTCGTGGGAGTTTCGAGACAGGGCATCGATACTCCAGAGTAGACTAGTGTATACAGTCGAGACCCCGACGAGGGGCGGTGGCCGGTCTCACAAGCCACTGGTGTCAGTTGGTTCACCTAAGATGTATACAGGTGCTCATTGGGTTATGAGTACACCGGACAGGACTCGCCGGGAACATGCTAGTTGGTCTTATACCTGACGTCAGATAGCAGTTCCCTGGTGACATGTGTACAGGTTAGTTCATCGATCTGAGATCGTCATTTGTCTCGTGTGAGTTCCCACTGTACTTTGATTACTACCCTACCACGCTTAAAGGAGACGTGCAAACAGGTTTTAGTTGGGTACAGTCCCGAGCCACATGGAGGCAGTGAGCGGATCTTCAGGGGTTCGTCTCTCCCGGTATTGGGGGTGAGGTCGCGCTGTGTCTAGGAGAGCCATTACACGAAGTCCTTGGCCAATGCAGGAGATTTACTGGTAGGCATTCCAGTAGTATCTCAGGGTGTTCTGGGCTACACTCCGACACGACTTGTACCGCTTTTGGGGGTCTGACTTTTACCAACCCCCTAGGCCCGCCATGCGATGCTCATAGACGAACGGATCAGACTGTACGGATATTGTCACTGACAGGCTCAGTAGGGTGTCAGGATGAGTTCGCTCATCGACGTCCCTTTTGGTCAATACCTGGTAGCCCATTACGTATAGGCTAATACCTCTGACGTGTTAGTGGTTAAATCCACAACCAAAGTATTGACGAGTCTTTAGAGTCCCCCACAGACCGTTTTCTCAAGTTTCGGGCGAAACGCTGTAGAGGCCGTATGGAGATATGGCAGGGTTCGATCAGATACGTGCGGTATTGTACGGATCATGATCGGACGGATAATACTAGCGGGCTTTGGTTTAAGCCGGTTCCTAGTATTGTACAGTGTAGATTTTGTCTCATTGCATTTGTATTCGGTCGGAATACAAATGCGGGTATGTATATGCAGTCGCGGGGTTTTCCTGTAATTTATTACGGGATCAGTTTTTTGAAGTTGCCAGTTTGCATTCCGTTCCGGCCAGTTTTTGTTTGTTCCTTCCCGGCCGGACTTTTTCGATGGAGGGGGTTATTTGCAGTTGTGTAAATTATCTTTTGTGGAGGTGTTATTTGTATATGTGGCTTCATGATGGTTCCTAGCATCATGAGATTCTTTTTCCATCTCTTGATTTGCATTAAATGAGATTAGAATGGATTAGAAATTGATATGACCTTGTTATCATCACTTTTGGCTTATGGTCACCCTTTGCTTTTACTACTCTCACCTCCCTTCATGGTTTTGTTTTTCCTCCACCATTTTATGATAAAGGGGCCGGCCACTTTAGAGGAAGGAGAGAGGTTCATTTTTGGTGGTTGCAATATGTTCATCTCATATCATTTTTCCTTACACCAAAAAATCCCAAAAGCTCATTTCCATTGCTCATTCCTCCATCACCATGGCAACTTCACAACCCCAATTGAGACAATGTTTCTACACTTCATCTACAGCATTCTTGGGCACGTCAACTCGCCAACTTCGTGCCCGAGTTTCCTCGGTCCAGAGGTGGGAGCCCGTAAAAGAACCCGGCGATGTGGTGCCCGTTTCGACGAGGAGGCGACGACCGGAGATTTCGCGAGGAGATCGGAGTGGAGGCGAAGACCGAAGGACACGAATCGCTTGGTATAGCTTCTCTACTCTTATTCTTGTTTGCTAGAGTTAGGTTAATGGCCCGATCCGGGGTTTTAGTGCGCGGTGGTGCCGGTTTTCTAGTTTTAAAAGTTTTTCGTTTCCGCATTCCGGCGTCGGATTGACGGCCGGGGCGCCGCCGTGCACTTACAGGGTGAGGGGGAGAGAGTGAAGTAGAGAGAGTGATGAGGGAGTCATGGCTGTTGGAGTCGAGGACGTGGGGAGAATGGATGCAGTCGTCGCGGCGAGTGCGAGGAGCGGGGAGTCGTGGGGGCGCCGTTGGGGAGTGAGCAGGTCAAGTGGAGGCTGGCGCGAGGAAACGGTGAACGGTCGCGAGAAGTGGTGAACGGGCGCGAGAAGCGGGGGAAGCACGGGAAAAATGAGCGGGAAAAGGGAAAGACGAGGGGGGAAGAAGGGGGAAGAAAGGGGAAGCGGGTCGGGTCGGTTTGGGAGTTCGGGTCGGGTCGGTTTGGGGGAAGGGTTTGTGCCGGGGGTTCTTGGGCCAGGCCATGAAGAAAAATATTAAAAGATAGAGAGAAGGAATGGGCTGGGCTGAGGGAAATTAGTTTGGAAAAATATAAAAGGGAATAGGGTTAGGGTTTAATAGTGAGGCTTAGAAAATAAGGATTAGGAAAGATAGAAGGGTTTAGAAAAATTATATGAAAATTTATTTAGGATATTAAAATAGGAGTGGGAAAATAATTTGGAAAAATAGGATTTAATCGGAAAATGAAATAGGAGGAATATAGGGTAAATGTTAGGAAAATATAGGAAATAAAATTGAAAAATATACAAGATTTTTACATACAAGATACCGGGTATTACATCATACCCCACTTATATAAAATTTTGTCCTCGAAATTTAAAATAAACGATAGGATATAAAATGTAATGCTAAAAGCAACAAAATCAAATACTATTCTATAGCGATTTACGCAAAACAACTAGATGAAAATCAAAGGCCTATATATATATAAGAAATAGCGCAGCTAAAAAAATAGGCATAAGCACAAGGCATAACCATCTATAATGATAAACTATATGCATAATACCAGGAAAAATAAAATAAAAATAATAAACAATAGTGAAGGATTTGCCGATAGGCCAAAATATCTTAGAAAAATATCGATCAAGCAATTTAAAATAACTTGAGGAAATCCATATGGTATAATAAGAAAAATAAAACAAAATAGTATGTGCGACATATATTTGCGCTATTGAAAATGTGAAGAATAGTAAAGTATTCAGAGTAAGTAAACGGAAGTAGTTAATAACACGCAATTTTTTTTATATATACACACAAAATAATGAAAATTATATTTTGAATAACGTCGCTGAATGTAATTATAGTAATATGAAATAGCATCAATAATGTATAAGGGACTAGCCAGGGTATGGATTACAGTGGAGTATGGCCCATTCAAAAGGTAGGAATGCGGTACTTTAATCTGAATGTTGAAGAGACGGGGGTCAGGTTACTATAAGGTGCAAAGATGACGAGTAATGAATCTCAGGAGGGAAAGAAATTTATTGGAGAGGGAAAACAGTCCATGTATCATGCGAATCAATACTTAAAAGATGTGCGCACTCGGGAACTTTATTATTATTATTATTTTTTTCCCACAAAATTTTAAACAAGGCATACTCGAAAGATAAAAGTGGCCCTAAGCGATACATAGATTTATTTGGCCAGAAGAAATAAGGATAAGTCGCGTCAGTTGCGATTATGGAAGTTCAACCGGTTACGGTAAGCTCGCGCGCTAAGATAGGGGCGTCCATTTTCATAGCGCCTCACAGGGATTGCCACTGGAGGTTCTTCCGCCTCGAATTCCTCCTTACTCGAGATTTCATCCTTCGACTCTTCCTCGACTGGGGCCTCATCTTCGGGTTCTTCCCCTACGGGGCTTTCTTCTCCTGGTCCTTCTTCCTCGGCTGGAGCTTCTTCATCGGGGTTTTCGCGATTCACCTCCTCTGGATCTTCTTCCACTGGATTCCTTTCTTTTGGGTTTTCTTCAGGATCTTCCTCTATCGGGTCCTCCTCAGGGTCCTCTTCTTCGTCATCAGAGTCGCTGATCATGTCGACTTCTGGGGCTGCGACTCCCTCATCCTCCGAATCGCTGTTGCCGAAGATAACCTGTGGGTCGTCGACCTCGTCATCTGAACTCACCAGCATCCAGTCCAAGAAAACGCAGGACCGAGTGTCCTCATCTATAGGCGGCGCTGCTACAGGATTGGCCATGGCCTGAAAAGGGAGAGTCATGATCAGATAGTGGAACACACAAGGAAAATAACCAAAGATGTGAAGCATATGGAAAATATACGACAGGTAAGGACTGAAAAATCAAAATTTTGAATAATGATGCAGTAAGCAGTATAAGGAAAATGAGTGGCAAGGGGACGTACATACATCACAACTCACAATTTTATTGCATTCAAACTAAGAAGTTCAACGGATAAAAGATTTTAAACGAAAGGGAACATTTACTAAAGAGTGACAATATTTTTATTGAAAACAGAAAATGTGATAACTCTGCGTCGATATCTATCTCTGCAATCTCGTAAGACAAGTCCGAATCTTGTGCTGGGTCCATATCATCCTCGAACTCGAACTATGAAACAACCAAGTTGTTTAAGTAGATGTGGAAAGTGTTGACGAATCTCCTCATTGTAGATCTTTCCTTCGAGGGCAACCATTGATAAGATGTTCGTCGGATCCACAAATCAAGCACTGCCCTTTGGCGCTGCGATAGTCTCTCTGAAGGTGTCCTGGTCTCTTTCAGTATCCACAATGTTGAGTTCTCCGCTGCTTCCGTTGCTGAGGAACAAATGGGCGCTTCATCTTCACATCTCTTCTTTGTTTACAGGGATTCCCTTACGATTGGGGCTCCCGTTGGTGCCTGAGCCATTTGCCTTCTTAGTCCTTCAGCTATGAGATCATTTTTTCGCTCCTGGGCTTCCACTAATCCTTGCAATACACCCAAAATATCAATGGCCTGACTCCGAAGAGTGGAGGCGGAAGAAGAGTCGTTGGAAGCCCGGTTTTAGCTTCCGCTGCGCCACTCCGATAGGAACTTAAAATATGCAACACGATACGACAACTTTGAAGAAATGAAGACGTGAGAATGCAGCGAGTCCGATAAGAAACGTAAGCAGACGTATGATCAATAAGAAAAGTACAAGGATGAAAATGTGAAATAGATTTGAAAACTTGGGAACGATATAAGATATAAATGGAGATAGAGATTTGACGATCAAAACAAGATTATGCAATACAGTAATATTCAAACGAGAAAGGAATCAAGGATAGAATCCCAAGTTCCTCAAACAGAGTACAGTATTGTAACTATACTGCAGTTCATAATTACAACCACATAACTCTACTAAGTTACCCAAAACTCTACCAGATAGAATCAAAATATGTAGCAGGACACACTATATGAATCAAGGTTAAAGAAAACAAGTTTACAATCTGGACCGAATGGGTGGCTTAGATTGTCAAACCCTACTCGGAAACCGCAATTCCAATCATAGCAAACCTGGCTCTGATACCAACAAAACCATGTCACACCCCACTTCCCAAAATACCGAATACGAGGGGTGACAAGGCCAGCCATGCTCCTACGGTCAAGGAAATAACCTGCCGTAGTCACAGTTCGGCTTCTAGCTTTATGTGGTAATCAGTAATCAATGCACATGTAATGAGAAATGCAGTCACTAAATCAAAACAGATATAAAACTAACCAGATGGAGTCAAAGGAAAGATAGCGCTGACGTCGCTGATCTAGATGTCCGAAATATCCTCGAGGTACGTCAGGTGCTGATCCAAGCTAAGTCCGCTTCTCGCTCTGAGCATGCATACTAAGGTCGTCAGAGCGACACAATAGCAATATATATAAATGCAAAAGTAAACACGTGCAATGATGATGAACATGAAGCAGTAAGTATAGAATGATGACGCACATGAAATAATCGGTACAGGTAAACAGTAAAGTAGGTATATCAATGTTCCCCTCCAAAAGACAGCGCGACGCAGGGACGTCTTGCCTGAGATTCGGGGCAGATGCTAATTGGTGCTATCCGTCCACCTCTCCGAAGATGCCAAGTTGTTTTATGGCACCATGTATCGAAGGTTTAAACGGATGCGTCCGATGTAGCAGACTTCGTCAGATTCCCCCTCGCTTGAGGGGTTTTTGATTGTGGGGACGCTCTTCCCTGCAGGCGCAAGCCCCTGCAGTTAATTACGCTACCGCATTGCGGTAACAACTTTCTCCTTCTCCAGATGATCACTTCATGTCGTGTGTGTTTGTTTTGTGTTTGGTTGCCCGTGGATTGTATACGGAGACTGAGTTATGTCGTCGCCCGTAGGGCGTGGACCAGTCCAAATCCGTATTATCTTAGATTTGGGTTTGGGGGTTGTGTTTAAGGATACTTTAGCCTCGTTTGAGACTAACATCGACTTAAACGTTTGTTAAGGATACGTTAGTCTAGTTTTAGACTAAGATCAACTTAACGGGATCGTTTAGATCCAACAAGAGAGCGATTAGGGGAGCCCTGTTGTTTAGTTTAGTGACATTGCGGTCAATAGGTAGTTTAAGGACATTGCGGTCCAGTGTTAGTTTTAAGACGTTGCGGTCAAGGTTAAAGACGTCGTAATCCGTGGATTTAAGGACTCCACAGTCCGATGTTAGTTTTAAGACATTACGGTCAAGGTTAAGGACATTATAGTCCGTAGATTTAAGGACTCCACAGTCCGATGTTAGTTTTAAGACATCACGGTCAAGGTTAAGGACGTCGTAGTCCGTGGATTTAAGGACTCCACGGTCCGATGTTAGTTTTAAGACATCACGGTCAAGGTTAAGGACGTCGTAGTCCATGAGTTTAAGGACCCCACAGTCCGTATCAATGTATGGTCGTCGGGACCCGTCACCTCTTTGAAGACGTTGAGGAATTACAACGCCAAGTATCAAAGGAGTGAAGAGATGTACCCTTAAACCGAGGTAGATTAAGTGATCTGTAGTCCAATTTGGAAACTAAGATCAATTATTATATTATGAGCCCATTGGCCCAATTAAGTTTGAATTGAGGACTTATGGCCAGCTTGGGCTAAGTCCAATTGTATCTGGGATATTGGCCCTCTGTTGATTCATTGATGGAGAGGCTTTGCCTCTGGAAACTTTAGCCAATTAGGCTAAGGCTAGTGTTAAACACTAGAGACCGACAGTGTTGAACACTGGGAAAAGATTGACAAGTTAGTGTTAAACACTAAAAGATAATCAGTGTTGAACACTGGGAAGAGAGTTTTCAAATTAGTGTTAAACACTAAGCAAATCAGTGTTAAACACTGCAAATAGAATTTTCCAAATTAGTATTAAACACTAAGGAGAATCAGTGTTAAACACTGGATACAGAGGTTTCAATTTAGTGTTAAACACTAAGGCAAAAGGGGTCACGTGGTAACATGTGAGAGCGCCCTTCTTCTCTTTATTTTGTTCTACAGATAAGTGTTTAACACTTTTACTTCTGAAAACCATCACGTGCGGGCACGTGATAGGGGCTCATGCTCTGGTTTATTAGAATACTCATTAGGGGTCACGTGGTAACATGTGAGAGCGCCCAGGCTATATTTTGTCTTTGCTTTTGTTCTGGTATAATGAGGGTCACGTGGGAGCACGTGAGGCGTTGCCTCAGGGCTACTTCCTTCTTATTTTGGGAGATTTGTTTAGGGGTCACGTGGCAACACGTGAGGTGCCTACTTCAGAGTTTTGTTCTGTGGGTCTCTGCATGCTTTAAAGTTATGTTCATAGGGTTAAACCTTAAACTTTAGAGGAATTATATTCTCAATAGGGTTAAACCCTAGTTTCTTTTCTTAAAGGAATTAAATTCCTGTGAGTTCGAAAGAATTATATTCTCAGTTAGGGTTAAACCCTAGTTCTGTTCATTTTGAAGGAATTAAATTCCTATAATATAGGGTTAAACCCTAACTTTATCTCAAAGGAATTGAATTCCTATCATTTTGTGAGAATTAAATTCTCTAAACTCAGTTCCTCCTCCGTGTTTTAGATCTGCATGGCAGGATCTCAACCCAATGAGAATTAAATTCTCAATTCGTGGGGAGATATGCACTTTGCGGATCCTCAACCAGAGAAAGAACTAAGTTCTCTTTTTTTTTATATAAGAGTTAAACTCTTTCGAGAATTAAATTCTCCTTTAAAGCCTCTCTTTTCCCTTCTTACCTAAGGTTTTCCTTTTTGCAGAGAATCAAAAGCTCTATCTCTCTCTTTCTGTGTATCAAAAGAAAAGATCAAAGGTCTCAAAGTTTCAGAAAAGAGTTTTAGAAAAAGGACTTCGAAAAAAGGTCCTTCTCTTCTTTTCTTGGCTCCTATTTATAGGAGAAGGAAGAGAATCAATCTGCTTAGTAAATCTCTCATTGAGAGATTTGATTTGTATGTTGAGAGATTTGATTTATATTTATCATTAATCTGGGTCTTTAGATTGTTAAGTGAATTTTATTCACCATTGGATTTTAAATCCAGAGATATCCCTTTGTTATCTCGGTTAGATTTAAGGGGAAATCTTTCCAAGTCCAAGATTTTTCCATAAATTGGTAATATTTAATCACCTTTAGATTTTTAATCCAACGGTTCCAAATAATCATTCTCTATCTTGGAAAGATTTGAATGATCTCTTCTCAGAATTTAATTCTGTTAAATGATAAGGCTTTTAAAGCTGGTCACGTGTGGCCACGTGACCCCTGGTCACGTGTAGGCACGTGACCCTTAGTCACGTGTAGGCACGTGACCCCTGGAATGAGCCTTCTCTCCTTTTGCGCTCTGTTCTCTGGCCGCTGCTTAACCATCACGTGCCAACACGTGACCACTGGTCACGTGTGACCACGTGATGCCTTTTCTGGAGCTTTTCCTTGAATGCGCTTTGTGCTGCTGCTTTGAACGTCACGTGTGAGCACGTGATGCCTCTTCTGAGTCCTTTCCTGATTTTTATTCAGGGAACAAATGCCCCCACAACGTTGTTCTCACGTGTTTGCACGTGAGTGCAATGCTGTCTCTTTTGTGACCGTTGGATCCATCTAGGGAATCGGGGAGATGAAGCGTCTCCATCACATCCTATAAATATAGGGGTCACTTCAGAAACGCCTCCACTTTTGCTTATCTTCTTCCTTGCAACTTTTCACTTTGAGAATTTAATTCTCGTTTCCAGAGCTTAGTTCTCTGCCTCAAATTTTTTTCAGAGTTTAACTCTGTTTCAAGAAAGACTTCTTTCTTCAGGTAATGATCTTTGAACGATCGGAGAACTTTCATTTAAAAAAAAACTCTATGGATCTTAAATCCATATCAAGGGTTTCACCCTTTTAACATGAACCCATTTTTCTTCAAGTTTTTCCACAAGAACAGAAAACTACCTAATCTTCAAACTGTAGATCTCCTAGGGCTTCATATGATCTTTAGGGAAATGATGGTGACAGTTCAAATCCTTGGAGTTTAACTCCGTTTACAGAAAAGATGTTTCTGCGAATTTAATTCCCCTTTTTAAAAGGAATTTAATTCCCATGAAGAACCAAGTTTTTCCCATAGAGGCTTCTTAGGGTTTCCTTGCCCTAGGTTGTCCCCATCTTAGTTCCGAAGAAAAGGGTTTGTAATCGATTCTCATGATTCTTATTTCAGGTATCATGGATGCCCATATGTACGATCTTGACGAAATCATTTCTTATGGGAATATTCGTGCGTTGGGCCGTAGCCAGAACCGGGAGTTCAGCAATGCTCAATGTGCTGAGATCATGTGCCGCTTCGACGAGTACAACCATCGGCTACTCCCCCGTCGCTCTTCTCTTCTGAAACTCATCCTGTTGGCGATTTGGGAGGCGCTTCCTCTCTTCTGCACTGGTGTACCTCTCAGAGCATTGGACGCTGCCGAGGATAAGATACATTTGGTGTATCTGATGAGTCTAATCTCAAAGAGAAGGCAAGACAACCTCATTGATCTCTTGCACCAGGCTTTTCAGCAGTCGGCCATACTTGCTGTCTATCGAAGGGTAGAAGACATTCGTGAGGACCCCGACGCTTACGACCGTGAGAGAAAACATACTCGAATGGTTTGAAATGCTTGGAGGATCTTGGACAAAGTCAAGTTTGAGTTTCTCAATCCGTGCCCCGCGTCTGAGGTCTTGCCGTTGTAATCGTTTTCTTCTTAAAACATGAATGATAAGTTTTATCGTGTCTTTCTATGTTTGCATGCCTTTCTATGGGATTTTATCATTTTGCTATTGTTGCTGTTGCTGTTTTTAATGTGCAGGGTGCTATTCCATTTTTTAGTGCACGTCAAGTTTAGGGGTCACGTGCTCCGCACGTGGGGTCCTTTTGATGGGGCCGTTCAATTTTTCTTATGCCATATTTTTAGTGCACAATATTAGATGCAGAAAAGGAGCCTTGGAAATAGTTCCATCTCCTTGATTTCCAATGCCTTCCCCTTTTTGGGCCTTGGAAATAACTTCAACATGCAGGATTTTCCGTGCACAGCACTTAATGCCCCCCTTTATATCCTGGGGCCATGGCCTTCTTTTCTCTTCACAGAGAAATTTATTCTCATTTTGGTGTGATTTGTCTTGAGAGACAACTGAGCGCCATGGCCTGCAATCGCCCTCATGCTCGTCGACAGCCATGGGAAGTTCCTATTGAGGAGATGATCCCCCGCTTTGCCGCCCGATTGGTGGATCCCCTACTTACCGATGATGAATGCGACTCAGCGGCGTATGAACTCTCGATCGGCAGGGGATCTCCCCTTCCAGTGGGCTCCCTCTGGCTCCGGATGATTCTTGCCGCCGTGCTCGCCGACGTCCCTCCTCACCCGGCAGAGATGACCCTGGCGATGCTTGACGCGGCCGAAGAAAAGCTTGAGGGCTTTCACGAAGCGTGCCTAATTTCTCAAGCTTTGAAAGATCGCTCGGTTCACCTTTTGAACGAAATAAGAGCCCGTCGGGCTGTTATGTCTGCTTTTGCGGATGAACATGGCGCCAATCGGTGGGGAGCGACTCCTCGCGAGAACCGGCGCTTTGACGTGTTGGAGAGGGCGGGGAGGGAGATGGAGAATTTTGTCTTTTGTTTTGTCAACCCTTGCGCTACCGATCCTATGTTTGGCGACCTTTTCCCGCTAGTGTAGTATATTCAAATTAGTTTTCGTATGCTTTATGTTGAACTTTCATGTATGCTGGGTGTCCGTATGTATGTTTTTTGCTTGCATAAATGAACTTTGTGTTCTTCCCATGAGAACTTTCTTTAATTGCGAACACTATCATTATGTTGCACGCACATCAGAGCTTCGGGTATTATTTCTTTTCGGATATTCATATGGTTGCGGATGCATGCTTGATAGGAGGTGTATCGAGAACTTTTCGTTGCTTCCCATACCAGGTGATGTGAGCGCGTTTCAGATCGACTATTGCTGTCGACTGGGGGCCTGTTTATACGGTCTTAAACGTATATGTCCGGTTTCCCAGGTTGCGGTCGCGAAAGCGAGCTTACGTAGTCTGATAGAGCGTCACGTAGCGAACATATTGTTGTGCGAGAAAGGGCTCGGCCGTAAATTCTCGGAGAGGGAACCGGCTTCTAGAGCGCTGGGCGAGCTTTAAGCTAATCTTACCGCCAAGGCCAACAAAGCGTATGAACTCTGGCAGGCGCTTCAAGAGTCTATCAAAAAGGTGGTGGCTCTTGATAAAGCTGCCACGTTCACTCGTGAGAGGTTCGAGGCTCATAAGGCCATCGAGAAAGAACTTGAAGGCCGGCTCGCCTCGTATAAGGCCCAGCAGGCTCAGGCGGATGCCCGTCTTCTGGCGATCCTGAATCATGAAGCCGTGGCCCAGCAAAAGCGGGATGAGCTAGCGAAATTGCTAAATCGCCCGCCGGCTTGAAAAACTTGTATCTTTTTTTTTCTTTTTGTACATACTCCTGAGCGAGAGTATTTTCTTTTTGTTCTCTCATGAATTGTACTTTGTACCCATTTTGGTTTATGAATAAAGACATATTTTTCTTCTCAATGGTTTGTCCCCTTTTTATTGAATGTGTTCTGCGGACAGTCTATCTTGATCTCTTTGCAGGGCAGCGATAGCTTAGGATTCAGGGTTAAGATCTGCCTCCTAAGACTTTTGAGCTTTATGAGCCGTGAGGGTCTCATAAAGAGTTTTTATCCCTACAGGTTGAGAGGATCCCGTAGGTGTGAGTTTTTTCTGAAGAATCGTGAGGATTCTTAAGCGGGTTTTCCCTTGGGAGTCGTAAGGATCTCGCAAGAGAGTTTTCTTCCTTGCAGGTCGTGAAGACCCACAAGTGCTGGATGCAGTCACCCTTATCCGTATTTCACGGGGTCAGGGGGTTGGTTTGGGATGGTTTCCAGGGTATCGTAGTTTAAAGACATCGCGGTCAAGGTTAAGGACTTTATAGTCCGAGGATTTAAGGACCCCACAGTCCGATGTTAGTTTTAAGACATCACAGTCAAGTTTAAGGACTCCACAGTCCGATGTTAGTTTTAAGACATCACGGTAAAGGTTAAGGACCTCATAGTCCGTGGGTTTAAGGACTCCACCATCCGATGTTAGTTTTAAGACATCACGGTCAAGGTTAAGGACCTTATATTCCGTGGATTTAAGGACTCCACAGTCCGATATTAGTTTTAAGACATCACGGTCAAGGTTAAGGACCTCATAGTCCGTGGATTTAAGGACTCCACAGTCCGATGTTAGTTTTAAGACATCACGGTCAAGGTTAAGGACCTCATAGTCCGTGGATTTAAGGACTCCACCGTCCGCAAAATGTGTGGTTACCGGGACCCGTCACCTCTTTGAAGACGTTGAGGAATTACAACGCCAGATATCAAAGGAGTGAAGAGATGTACCCTTGAAACAAGGTAAAATCAGTCTAGAATCATCATGGTTGATCATTAGTTTTAAGACATTGCGGTCGAGGTTAAGGACATCATAGTCCGTGGATTTTAAGGACTTCACAGTCCAATGTTTACTCTGGATTCTTCACACGGGTTCACTGCCATGCTTGGCGAGGACCAGGCTCCGCTCTGGGCATTTTCCGCGGGGTCAAAGAGTGACGTTATCCGCGTTCCACGTGACCAGGAATTTTGCACTATATGCTTCACACGGGTTCACTGCCGTGCTCGGCGAGGACTAGGCTCCGCTCTGGATGCTTCACACGGGTTCACTGCCGTGCTTTGCGAGGACCAGGATCCGCTCTGGACGTTTTCCACGGGGTCAAAGAGTGACGTTATCCGCGTTCCACGTAACCAAGAATTTTGCACTAGATGCTTCACACGGGTTCACTGCCGTGCTCTGCGAGGACCAGGATCCGCTCTGGACGTTTTCCACGGGGTCAAAGAGTGACGTTATCCGCGTTCCACGTGACCAGGAATTTTGCACTAGATGCTTCACACGGGTTCACTGCCGTGCTCGGCGAGGACTAGGCTCCGCTCTGGATGCTTCACACGGGTTCACTGCCGTGCTCTGCGAGGACTAGGATCCGCTCTGGATGTTTTCCATGGGGTCAAAGAGTGACGTTATCCGCGTTCCACGTGACCAGGAATTTTGCACTAGATGCTTCACACGGGTTCACTGTCGTGCTAGGCGAGGACTAGGCTCCGCTCTGGATGCTTCACACGGGTTCACTACCGTGCTCTGCGAGGACCAGGATCCGCTCTGGACGTATTCCACGGGGTCAAAGAGTGATGTTATGCACGTTCCACATGACCAGGAATTTTGCACTAGATGTTTCACACGGGTTCACTGCCGTGCTCGGCGAGGACTAGGCTCCGCTCTGGATGCTTCACACGGGTTCACTGTCGTGCTCTGCGAGGACCAGGATCCGCTCTGGACGTTTTCCACGGGGTCAAGGAGTGACGTTATCCACGTTCCACGTAACCAGGAATTTTGCACTAGATGCTTCACACGGGTTCACTGCCGTGCTCGGCGAGGACTAGGCTCCGCTCTGGATGCTTCACACGGGTTCACTGCCGTGCTCTGCGAGGACCAGGATCCATTCTGGACATTTTCCATGGGGTCAAAGAGTGACGTTATCCGCGTTCCAAGTAACCAGGAATTTTGCACTAGATGCTTCACACGGGTTCACTGCCGTGCTCGGCGAGGACTAGGCTCCGCTCTGGATGCTTCACACGGGTTCACTGCCGTGCTCTGCGAGGACCAGGATCCGCTCTGGATGTATTCCACGGGGTCAAAGAGTGACGTTATCCGCGTTCCACGTGACCAGGAATTTTGCACTAGATGCTTCACATGGGTTCACTGCCGTGCTCGGGGAGGACTAGGCTCCGCTCTGGATGCTTCACACGGGTTCACTGCCGTGCTCTGCGAGGACCAGGATCCGCTCTGGACGTATTCCACGGGGTCAAGGAGTGACGTTATCTGCGTTCCACGTAACCAGGATTTTTGCACTAGATGCTTCACACGGGTTCACTGCCGTGCTCGGCGAGGACTAGGCTCCGCTCTGGATGCTTCACACGGGTTCACTGCCGTGCTCTGTGAGGACCAGGATCCGCTCTGGACGTTTTCCACGGGGTCAAAAAGCGACGTTATCCGCGTTCCACGTGACCAGGAATTTTGCTGATTGTATCCGCATTTCACGGAATGAGGGTTTGACTCTTGGTGATCTGTATATCGCCGAGCCATGGAACTGGGAGTTGTCGCTGTTCCGCTTTACTTGATGTTGTGTCTGCTGCCACAAGACGAACGTTGAGATAATCTCTAGGCTATCTGTGAACCGTTGAGATTTGGCTTCTTCTTATGATGAAACCTGGGGAAGGAGTATGATCCCTTCTTTGTTTGCGCCCCTGGATTGTATACATGGATAAATGTAACATCACCTGTAGGGCGTGGATTTCATTTTTAGTTTATTTCTTTTTCCGCGATGCTCTATCATTTCAGCTTTTATATCGCGAAGGTCGCGATTGCCCCATCATTTCGGCTATTTTTCGCGGTGCCTAATCATTTCGGCTATTTATTTTATTTTTACTCGCTGCTTTTTATTGCGAGTTGCCCCATCATTTCGGCTATTTGTTTTATTTTTACTCTTTTTTTTATTGCGAGTTGCCCTATCATTTCGGCTATTTTTCGCGGTGCCCAATCATTTCGACTATTTATTTTATTTTTACTCGCTGCTTTTTATTGCGAGTTGCCCCATCATTTCGGCTATTTGTTTTATTTTTACTCGCTGTTTTTTATTGCGAGTTGCCCTATCATTTCGGCTATTTTTCATGAATACGTTTTCACTTGCTACTTTTTATTGCAAGTTGCCCCATCATTTCAGCTATTTCGTATGCATGTGTGGATCACTAGCCTTTTCGCTGCAAGCTTGGATTTTAGACACCAATTTCGGCATCAGCACCGCTGGAACTGGGATATTGCCAGGAGCGAATCATCATTTGCCTCTGTCGATGTTGAACAAAGGTGGCTTAGTAAACAGGGTTAAGGGTCCTGTCGACTAAGGCTTTTGACTTCATGAGCCGTAAGGGTTTCACAAAGGTATTTCTCCTTACAAGTCATGAGGATCTTGTAGGTGTGTTTTCTCCTTGGGGATCGTGAGGATTCCTAAGTGCATGTCCTCTTGCAAGTCGTAAGGATCTTACAAAAGGTTCTTCTCCTTATAAGTCGAGAGGGCTTACAAGGGTTGTTTGCCATGTGAACACAACCTTAGTCACGGATGGGAGTCGTTTAGGGAAATGTTTATTTGCGCCCGTGGATTGTATACAAGGGTCAGTATTGAGCCACTTGTAGGGCATAAATTGAAGGTTGTGGGGGTTGCTTAAGCACAGGTTTAGGTCTCTGTGACTTAAGACTTTCAAATCTTATGAGCTGTGAGGGTCCCATAAGAGAGTTCTCCCTACGAGTCGTGAGGATCTCGCAAGTGTAATTTCTCCCTAGGAATCGTGGGGATCCCTAAGTGTGTTGCTCCTTTGTGAGTCGTAAAGATCTCACGCAGGTGGTTTCTCCTCATAAGGTCGAGAGGACCCTGTAAGTGTCTTTTAACGAGGTTGCACCCTTTCGAGTTTTCACAAACACTCGCCGGTAGCCCTGCTGTTTTTACTCACGGAGCCCTTTCGGGTTTTCATCCGTGCCCATTCTGCTTATGGACATACCGTTTTCTTTTCTTTTCTTTTTTTTTATTCTTTTTATTTTCTAACGAGGTTGCGCCCTTTCGGGTTTTCACAAGACTCGCCGGTAGTGCTGCTATTTTTACTCACGGAGCCCTTTTGGGTTTTCATCCGTGCCCATTCTACTTATGGACATACCGTTTTCTTTTCTTTTTTTTTTTATTCTTTTTATTTTCTAACGAGGTTGCGCCCTTTCGGGTTTTCACAAGACTCGCCGGTAGCCCTGCTGTTTTTACTCACAGAGCCCTTTCGGGTTTTCATCCGTGCCCATTCTGCTTATGGATATACCGTTTTCTTTTCTTTTTTATTTTAATATCAGTTTTGGGATGCTGCCATCCACCGTAGTTTATCGACATCTCGGTCAACAGCTAGTTTTAGGACATAATGGTCCATTGTTAGTTTAAGGACGTTTCGGTCCATTGTTAGTTTAAGGACATTTCGGTCCGTTATTAGTTTAAGGACATTTCGGTCCGCCGTTAGTTTAAGGACGTTTCGGTCCGTTGTTTGAAGAAGGCCGGTTACTACTCAGAGTTCGGACTTAGGAAGACAGCGAGCGGACATAGTCGTCGTCATCTATCATTGACCTAGGCCTTAACCCGTTAAGCGTAGTATTTCTTCAAGAAGCGACCGTTTATTGGCCTGAAAGGTCTTTCACCGTGCATATCCATAAGTAGGTACGCTCCGCCTTGGTAAACCTTGTCTATGATGTACGGGCCTTCATAGTTTGGCTCAAATTTTCCCCGCTTGGCACGATTGGGGATCATAGGTCTTTTGACCACTAGCACGAGTTCGCCTTAGCGGAATGTCCTTGGCCTGGTCAATCTTTCGTACGAGCGCGTCATCTTTGCTTTGTAGGCCTCCAGATTTTGTTGCGCTATGAGTCGGGTCTCGTCAAGGGCATCAAGCTCCTCAAGCCGAAGCTGAGCATTTTCCTCGTCTGTCAGCTCGCAGTGGACTGCCACGCGTAGAGAGGGTAACTCTATCTCGAGGGGGAGTATTGCCACTATACCAAAGACTAACGCGTACGGCGTTGTGTTCGTGACCGTCTTGAACGTAGTTCGATACGCCTAAAGAGCTTCTTGCAGTCTCTCGTGCCAGTCCTTCTTGTTTCGGGACACCGTCTTTTTCACGATCTTTGTCAAGGTTTTGTTGAAAGCCTCAGCTAGACCGTTAGCCCGGGGATTATAAACTGAGGAATATCTCCAGTCTATGTTATGTTGCTGCGCGAAGCGACTAATCTTGTCGCTTCTGTAGGCTGGCCCGTTATCGGAAATGATCCGTCGCGGAGTTCCAAACCGATAAATGACGTATGTCTTGAAGAAATGGAGAATATTCTCCGTCTTTACTTCCCTTAACGGTACCGCTTCTGCCTATTTGGAGAAGTAATCAGTCGTCGCCAGGATGAAACGATGTCCCCTGGATGATGCTGGTTCGATGGGGCCGATTACGTCAGTCCCCCACATTTCGAACGGCCAGCTAGCCACCGTTGGATGTAGTGGGTTTGGGTGCTGGTGGATAAAGTCTCCATGGATTTGGCACGAGTGGCATTGTTTCGCATACTCGAGGTAGTCCTGGATCATCGTTGGCCAATAATAGCCCATCCGTTTAATCTTCAACTTCATCTTCGGGCCTGCTTGGTGAGAACCGCAGAGTCCGTCATGAACTTTATGGACGAATCTTTTCGCTTCGTCAGGTCCCAGGCATCTCAACCACAGAGAGTCAAATGATCTCTTGTATAGAATATTGTTGACGAAGGCGAAAGACAGGGCTCGTTTCATGAGCTGATGTCTTGAGGACGCATCTTCGGGCGTTCGACGGTATTTGAAGTAGTCTATAAAGACTTCTCTCCAATCCTCGGTATTTTCCCGATCTTTTATTTGCAGGGTCGTCTGCTCAGCCGCTCTCTTTTCTTTGGATGATTCCGGAGATATTTCTGCTGGGGCAAGCACCCGATGGCTTTGTACCACAATTCTGACGTCATCGAGGTTCTTGTCAGCCAATTCTTTAGCGAGCTTGGCCAACGCGTCCGCTTTACTGTTTTCCGCGCACGGTATGTTTTCCAAAGTGTAGGACGGGATTTGAGTCAGCAGTTGTTGTACTCTGTCTCCATACTTCACCAGCTCTGGCTTGCATGTCTGGTAGTCGCCGTTTACTTGACTAACGACCAGTTGGGAATCTCCATATATGAGGAGGTTTTCAATTCCCATGTCGATGGCGATCTCGAGGCCTGCTATCAAAGCTTCGTATTCGGCTTCATTGTTCGTCCTCGGTTCTGTTAAGGAGAAAGCGAAGCGCATTACCCTCCTTGTGGAGTTACAAAGATGAGTCCTACCCCCGATTTGATTATAGGGGTACTTTGTTTGCGCTTCTTCACGGAAGATGCTCCATCGAAATAAAGCTCCCATCGGGTATCACCACCGTCGATCGCATCAAACGCATGTTCGTCTGGAAGATCGCAATTCAGAGGAGAATCGGCGGGTATCGGATGCTCAGCGAGGAAGTCGGCGATGGCCTGGCCTTTCACCGCCTTAAGAGGCTGATAAGTTATCGAAAACTCCATTAAGAGCAGGGCCCATTTAGCGAGTCTCCCTGTCAATATGGCCTTCGACATTAAATATTTAAGGGGGTCCACCTTCGATATGAGACGGACTTCGTGCGCCAATGCATAGTGCCTGAGCTTGGTTATCGCAAAGATCAACGCCAGGCAATGTTTTTCGACAGGGGAGTAGTTGCTTTCTGCCCCCAGTAGAACTCGACTTAAGTAGTAGAGTGCTCTTTCTTTCCCTTGATCATTCTCTTGCGCTCATAATGCGCCTAAGGAACCTTCAAGGGCGGTCGTATAAAGAATGAGGGGCTTTCCCTTGACCGGAGCAGCCAACACTGGCGGGTTCTGCAGGTATTGCTTGATCTCGTCTAGTGCGCTTTGGCATTTTTGGTCCCAGACGAACGGGGTTCCCTTCTTCATCAGGTGGCTGTAAGGACGGCACTTACCTGAAAGGTTGGCTATAAATCGACGTATATACGCGAGCTTCCCTTGGAGAGACCGCAGCTGTTTGAGAGTCCTTGGCGGAGGCAACTCCATGATCGCCTTGATCTTTGACGGATCTATCTCGATGCCTCGGTGTCAGACAGTGAATCCTAGGAATTTGCCTGAGGACACCCCGAACGCTCATTTGAGGGGGTTCATCTTCAGGTTGTATTGCCGAAGGCGTTGAAATACGGTCTTCAGATGCTCGAGATGTTCCTTGTACGATTTGCTTTTCACGACGAGGTCGTCGATATAGCATTCGATGATTTTATGTATAAGGTCATCGAAGATTTTCGTCATGGCCCTTTGATAGGTGACACCGGCGTTCTTTAAACCGAAGGGCATCACCTTATAGCAGAATATACCCAGAGGGGTTCGGAAAGCGGTGTGCTTCTGGTCTTCTGGGTGCATCTTTATCTGATTATATCCTGACGAGCCGTCCATGAAGGAGAAAACCTCGTGAGTGGACGTGTTATCTATCATCAGCTCTGTGACTAGCACTGGGAAATCATCCTTCGGGCAGGCTTTATTAAGATCCCGGAAGTCCACGCATATGCGCACTGTCCCATTTTTCTTCATTACCGGGACGATGTTGGCAATCCAGTCAGGATATTGAACTTCTTGGATAAACCCATAATCGATCAGCTTCTTGACTTCGACGTTGATGCTCATCTCAAGCTCGAGCCGCATTCTTCTCGGCTCCTGTTTGACTGGCTTGACGTCTGGGGATATTGCCAATTTATGCACAGCAATTTCTGGATCTAGCCCTGGCATTTCAGAATAGTTCCATGCGAAGCAATCTCTATGCTGCATAAGTACGTCTTTTAACGCGGCCACCCTTTCTTCAGATAGCAACTCGCTGATGAATGTTGGTCGTGGGTCGTTCGCCGTCCCCAACTCAATCTTCTTGAGGTTATCTGCAGTAGTATGTATGCCATCTTCTAGCTCTTTCGGTGCTGGTGGAAATTCTGAGATTACCTCGTCGTCATTGTTTTCGAAGCACCAAGGGAAGTCATCCATATTCTCGGGCTCTTCTTTTGATATCGTTATCACGCGACAGGTACGGGCTCGATTCCAAGGCCGATATGGATCTGGTTCTGCTCTTGTGGCTTTGGGTTCGTGCTTTTGTGGCGGCTGTTTCCCCCAATCAGAGCAAAGCTCTGTTTGAATTTCAAAAATTCAAAATTCGAAGCAACGCTTCAAATTCCTTGCGATGCGCGCAACGCGCCACGTATCAAAGGCTGATACGTTAGCGCAGCGCCCAAGGCAACGCACCCAATCAGAGCAAGGCTCTATTTAAAACGAAAATTAAAGGAAGCAACGCTTCAGTTGCGCTGTGCGTTGCGTGACGCGTGTCAGCGCAGGTGCGCTGCGCGACACGTGTCAGCGCAGTTGCGCTGCGCTGTGCGCTGCGCGACACGTGTCAACGCAAGTGCAGTTGCGCTGCGCTGTGCGCTGCGCGACACGTTTCACGCGCTGGGGCGTTTGCGCCAAACAGAATTAAATTCTAGTAAGATTTTTTTGTTCTTGTTAAAACCAGAAGATTGCCTTCTGTAAAACAGAAGCCCTTGGATCAAAGATCCAACGGTGGGGAAAATTCCCCAAATCACTCAGAGAAAGATCTCTTTAACAAATTTAACAAATTTATGGGCACTATATAAAGGCCCCTAGACCCCAATTCAAATCATCAACATTGTGAGAGATCAAGAACTTCAAACAGAGAAAACTTTGAAGAAATTTCAAGAAAAAGGTAAAAACCTTTAAAATAGAAGAATTTCTTCTAATAGATCAATGATCTAAGAACAAGATCAATGATCTTCAAATAATAATAGTGCTTTGCACTTTTTATGAACCACTAGTTCTCTAAAAGCAAGAAAAAACAAGAAAAACTTGTTTTCTTTGATCTAAATTGGATCAGGAAATCAAACAGTGCTTTGCACTTTTTTATGAACCATTGGTTCTAGAATCTTAAAGATTCTCAAGTTATTGAAATAGTGCCCTACACTTGCAAAAACTGCACTGTTGTGCTCCTGGGTTGGCGCAAGCCAACAGAGAGCGCCACGTGTCAGCACCTGAACCACTTGCGCTATGCGCTTTTGAGATAGAGCCTTGCTCTCTGAAATTGGCGCAACTCACCAGAGCGCGCCACGTGTCAGCAGCGCAAGCGCAGCGCACTGCGCTTGCGTGACACGTGTCATCACCACAAGCGCTTGCGCTCATTGATTGGCGCAAAGCGCCTGACAAATGCACTGCATTGTTTACTGAAGGGGCCAGGCCCAAGTCAAAAAGACCTAGTAGGCCAAAATAAATTGCAATGCAATAAAATGGCAGAGCCCAAATAAAATTGATGCTCTGCATCATTTATAAAAGGGCAGAGCCCAAACAAAATAAAACGCTATAAAATGGCAGAGCCCAAACAAAATAAAACGCTATAAAATGGCAGAGCCCAAACAAAATTGATGCTCTGCATCATTTATAAAAGGGCAGAGCCCAAACAAAATAAGTAATGCAATGCATTACTTAAACATGGGCAAAGCCCTAGCACAGGCCTAATAGGCCAAAAACAAATAAAAGCGTTGAACATTTTTCAACTGGACTTAGCCCAATCATGGCCGTAAGTCCTCAAATTAAATTGACTGAGCACAACTGCTCTCTTAAATCAATTTACATCCGGTTCGAAGGTATATCTCCGAAATCCTTTGACTCCTGTCGTTGTAATTCTTCAACGAAGTCAGAGAGGTGACGGGTCCCAACAACCACACATCAACACGGACTGTGGGGTCCTTAAACTCATGGACTTAAGCGTCCTTAAACCAAAACACGGATTGTGAGATCCTTAAACCCGCGGACTTATGCGTCCTTAAACTAAAACACGGACTGTGGGGTCCTCAAACCCACGGACTTAAGCGTCCTTAAACTACCTATGGACCACCATGTCTCTAAACTGGAATATGGACCACCATGTCCCTGTTTCCCTCCGAACGGCGGCCGACGACGCTCGGTCGTCTAGGCCTGAGGTTCGGGGCAGATGCTATTTGGTTTTATCCGTCTACCTCTCCGAAGATGGCAAGTTGATTTATGGCACCGTGTATCGGAGGTTTAGACGGATGCGGCCGATGTAGCAGACTTCGTCAGATTCCCCCTCGCTTGAGGGGTTTTTGATTGTGGCGACGCTCTTCCCTGCAGGCGCAAGCCCCTGCAGTTAATTACGCTACCGCATCACGGTAACAACTTTCTCCTTCTCTAGAATTTCACTTCGTGTCGTGTGTGTTTGTTTTGTTTGTGGTTGCCCGTGGTTTGTATACGGAGGCTAATTTATGTCATCGCCCGTAGGACGCGGATTAGTCCAAATCCGTATTTTCTTAGATTTGGGTTTGGGGTTTTAGTTTAAGGATACGTTAGCCGTATTTGAAGCTAAGATCAACTTAATCGTTCGTTAAGGATGCGTTAGTCTGATTTGAGACTAAGATCAACTTAACGGAAAGAGCATTTAGGGGCTCTATTATTCCAGTTTAGGGATATAGTGGTCCATGTTCCAGTTTAGGGACGTGGTGGTCCATTTTCCAGTTTAGGGACGTGGTGGTCTATTATTAGTTTAAGCACGTTTCGGTCCAACATTAGTTTAAGGACGTTTCGGTCCAATATTAGTTTAAGGACGTTTCGGTCCAATATTAGTTTAAGGACGTTTCGGTCACGAGTTTAAGGACCCCGCAGTCCGTGTTGATGTGTGGTTGTCGGGACCCGTCACCTCTCTGACGTCGTTGAAGGATTACAACGACAGTTGTCAGAGGAGTTCGGAGATGTACCCTCGAACCGGATATAAATTGATTTAAGAGAGCAATCTTGCTCAGTCAATTTAATTTAAGGACTTACGGCCAAAATTGGCTAAGTCCAGTTGAAAATGTTCAACATTTTATTTGCTTTTGCATTGCATTTTCTTTTTATTTTTATTTGGGCTTTGCCCAGAAAGGATGCAGAGCATCAATTTGTTTTGGGCTCTGCCCTTTATAAATGATGCAGAGCATCAATTTTATTTGGGCTCTGCCCTTTTATTGCTTTGCAATTTATTTTGGTCTGCTTGGACTTTTTGATTTGGGCCTGGCCCTTTTAGGAAATGCATTGCATTTATCAGGCGCTTTGCGCCAATCAGAGAGCGCAAGCGCTTGTGGTGATGACACGTGTCATGCAGGCGCAGTGCGCTACGCTAGTGCGCTACGCTTGCGCTGCTGACACGTGGCGCGCTCTGGTGAGTTGCGCCAACTTCAGAGAGCAAAGCTCTATTTCAAAAGCGCATAGCGCAAATGGTTCAGACGCTGACACGTGGCGCTCTCTGATGGCTTGCGCCAGCCCAAGAGCGCAACAGTGCAGATTTATAAGTGCAAAGCACTATTAATTTGAGAATCTTTTAGATTCAAGAACCAATGGTTCATAAAAGAAGTGCAAAGCACTATTTGATTTCTTGATCTAATTTAGATCAAAGAAAAACAAGTTTTTCTTTTTATTTCAAGAACCAAAGGTTCATAAAAGTGCAAAGCACTATATATTTTTTTATTTTTGTTTTTTCCTTATTTTAAAGAAACAGTGGTTCATAAGAAGTGCAAAGCACTATTTATTATGTAAAGATCATTGATCTGGTTTTTAGATCAATGATCTATTAGAAGAAATTTCTTCTCTCTCGTGAAGGTTTTTACCTTTTTCTTGGAATTTTCTCAGAGTTCTCTCTGTTTGAAGCTCTTGACTTTTTTCAAGAAATGTTCATCCCTTTGAATTGAGGTCTAGGGTCCTTTTTATAGTGCCCATAAATTAGTTAAAGAGATCTTTCTCTGAGTGATTTGGGGAATTTTCCCCACCATTGGATTTTTGATCCAAAGGCTTCTGTTTTACAGAAGAAAATCTTCTTATTTTAACAAGAACAGAAAGATTTCTTTGAAATCTTAATTCTGTTTGGCGCAGACGCCCCCAGCGCGTGACACGTGTCGCGCAGCGCAAAGCGCAGCGCAACTGCGCTGACACGTGTCGCGCAGCGCAGTGCTTGCGCAACTGAAACGTTGCTTCCTTTAATTTTACTTAAAATAGAGCTTTGCTCTGATTGGGTGCGCTGCCTTGGGCGCTGCGCTGATGTGTCTGCGCTTGACACGTGGCGCGTTGCGCCCGTGATTTAAAACGTTGCTTCAAAATTTGAATTTTGAATTTCCAGCAGAGCTTTGCTCTGATTGGGGGAAACAAATGCCCCCCCCCACCGTTGCGCTCACGTGGCGCGCATGTGAGTGCAGCGGTGGCAAGCTCTTGACCGTTGGATCAAGGGGTGAGCTGAAGGGGTGCAAGCGCCTTATAAATAGGACCTATGGCCTTTTAGAAAACTTCACCATTTTCTAGATTTCGATTCCAGAGTTTTGCTCTTGCTTAGAACTTCAGAGCTTTGTTCTCGTTTTCCAAGTTAGAAAACTTTAGGTAAAATTAATCTTGAGTTAAATTAATTTTAATTAACCAATAGAGCTTTGCTCTTATAGATCTTTTGATCTAAAGGGATCCCCATTGGGGTTTCACCAACAGAGCTTTGCTATCATGAATCCATAGATCTGAAGAGATCTTGTTCATGGGTTTTAACCCATGAACAGAGCTTTGCTCTTGGATCAAGTGTGGATCTTTTAGATCTGCAAAATGAAGAACTCATTATAAGTTTTCATGGATTTTTCAAAGTCCCAAAAATTTTAAAATTTTAAAGTGTTAAAATTTTCTGATGGATATTTTCCATTATTATCACAGAGCTATGCTCTTTTAAGGAAATTTATTCCTTTGAGACCAGAATTTAACAAGTGTCATTCTGTGACAGAGCTTTGCTCTGAAAGAGGAGATTTTCTCCTTGTCTCTAGGGATTTTTTTTATTATTATTATTAGTGGGAATGTTTTCCTGGGGACCAACTGACAATCTCATTCAATGATGAGGTTGTCTTATTAACTGACATATTGCCATCCAGATTTTGTGGGTTCCCCTTCGGTCTTCTATCCGCCGCACTGCTGTGTGGTGTAATTAATTAATTTTAATTTAGTTTTTAATTTAATTAATTGATTAACGCATTTTCTTTTTTAAACGCCAAGCGTTGGAATTACAACACTAACGGCTAGATTGTTCTTTTGCAGCGATCATGTCTCTCGACACCTCGTTTCCGTTCGTCCGCTCGGAGGAAGGGTTTCCCGAAGCGCCCTTGGACCGTGAAGTCTTGGTCATGATCAAGGAATACGACCCGGAATACAAGAGTCTCCACCTTTGGGGGTCGTGGTATAACCAGATCATCATGGGCCGCCGGAGCTTCACATGCGCGGTGCCGTCAGAACCCATCACAGCGATTCACTATGCTACCCCACCCTCGGTGCAGTATGCCGTGGAGATGGTAGATTGGACATCGAAGGGTTTTCTTCATCCGGCTATAGATGCCATCCCGGTCCAGCGTCCTATGGTTTTGGATATCCTAGGATGTCGTATATGTCAGGGTGAGGCGCGACCTTGGCGGCAATCATATAACATTGGTCTGATCCCCCGCCACCCGATCGGTTATCTGCCGTGGGCCCGGTACATCCTGTCGACGAAGAAGTCGCAGTTGATAAAGTTAGGATTGTACACCGCAGTGTACGTCTCTCTGTTCTAATATCCCACGCTCCCGACCTGGTGGTTCAAGGCCTTCCTGGAGCAGTGGAACATTCCTACCCACACTTTCCTTGCCATGGATCGGGAAGTGTCAATCTCTTTGGAAGAGTTTACGGAGGTATCCGGTCTACCGGTCATGGGGGAACATTATGAGGAGTTGCTCCCGACGGACGAGTACGTCTTCGGTGCTAAGCCGGTGATAAGGGGGCTCACGCCGGAGAACGCTGTTCAACACCAATTTCCAAGTCTGATCAAGGTGTTGAACATCTACGAGGCCCTTTTCATTGAGCGTGGGAGCCGCGGAGTTAGTTTTGAGGATTTCATTGCTCGGTTCCTTCACCCAAACGTCCTCTCGGCAGAAGTTGCCAAGTTTGCCACCCTTGAGGACCCTTTCGGTTTAGGTTTGGATAACCTGCCGGCGAAGGAAATAGACCAAAAGGACTTTTTTCTTCCTAACTCCCCAACCATGTCTTTTGCAGAAGTCGCAGCCCCCGAGATGGACGAGGAGGCCTTCTTTTTAGGATTTCTTGGGCTTTGGATGAGTTGGTTTGCGCTCCCAATGCACTCTCACCGCATGTGGCCTTCCGTCTTTTACTCAGCCCACCGGATGACCATCGGGGTAAAGGTGGCCGTTGGGATCGCTGGCTTGGCGCACCTATATCATGGCCTCAGCCGAGCAGCGGATGCTAACGAGCCCGGGGTATTGCACGCGGTCTTCCCGATGCACTAATTTATGTCGTGGCTGGAGTTACATACGGTGGGTGTCTTCGGCATGCATAAAAGGCCCTCGTTCTACGAAAGGTGCAGTTTTCCTCGCATTCTACAGCTGATCGGTGCATCAACTGTAAATCCATCGCCACGAAATGCCCGGGGTTTACTCCTTCGCTCCCACACCGTTGGAGCCGGTGTCTTTCATTGACAAGGTGTTGACTATTGGAAAAACGTCCACCACTGCAGTGCGGCCATTGCAAGACACTTTCAAGGATGGAGCTTCAGTTTTAACGGCCCGGGAGACCCTTCACTTATATTCCATCAGACCGGGCTTCTTGGTGTTTAGGCAGGACGGGGCAGCGATCTTCATGAGATATAACCCGCATCGTTTCGCCCAACAGCTGAGCTATAATCAAGGGGTACCGCTGGAGGCCTTTTTATCGGAACCTGCCGCGACCGAAGAAGGGATGGAGAGAGCGCTGCATCATTTCATGCGTCTAAACACGGGCTCTCACTTCTTTATCAGTGAGCCGGCTTGCGCCCCACGACTTCTTAGGGTATATACAGAATGGTACAGTCATTCGACGAGAGCGGTCATAAAGGAGGAAAGGCGGTTGCTGATCGACCGTAAGGGTGCACCTCCAGGTAGCGATCGTAACGCTCCTTTGGTGCCAAGGACCCCGGTAATCCCCCCTTTAAAAGATGCCAAAGCCGGACCATCGCATGCGCAAAGTCCTCCACGCAGATTGCCGCTCCCTGATATTGCGGATGCACCACCAGCGCCCTGTGCTCCAGTGGAGACAGTGGTTATAGCCTCACCGGAGTCTGGCGTGGGTGCAGACATCAGGACCCGCCGTCCCAAGGTGGCTGCTAAACGTAAGTCGATCCCGCGTGCACCTAGGGTTGGCGGGCAGAAGAAAAAGAAGTCGCTCTTCACCGCCGATGTCGTGTTTGGTCAGGAACCCCATGCTCCCTATGCCGAGGGCCTGATCGAATATGGGACTAACGAGGGATTAGTCATGCCGCCGCCGGACGATACAGACTTGGAGGCCGCTCTCGAAACTTCAGCGTGGTTGGCAAGGCGTGACGCATGGCTGGCTAGGCTTGCGGCTTCAGGTAATCACTAGTCGCATTTTTTTATTGCATCATATCTTTATAATTGCCTTTGACTAATACTTTTCCTTCTTTTCTTCCAACAGGCATTACCACTGAAGAAGCCATTGCCGCTTCACTCAAGACCTTCCAAGAGGAGGAACGCGCTAGAGCGTCTTTAAGCCTCAGTAAGTTGCGATTCATCAAGTTTTTATTCTTCTTGTGTTATGGTCGATCTTACCTTTCCCTTTTTATCACAGGAACCTCAATGCCGCTCCCGCCAAGTGACGCAGATGTTCTACCAGTTGCCGATGTTCCTTCTTCCTCAGGGTTACTGCAGGAGGTTCGTCTTGAAGAGCCGATGAGAGACGCCTTAAAGGCTCTGGAGGCATCTTTAAATGAGGACGACGACGCTTCGATGAAGGAAGCATCAAGGAGGTCCATCGTGACAGCCCGGGAGGAACGGAAGCGGTCGAGGCGCGAAGCAAAGGCACGCAGGGCTGCCTTGGCTACGGGAGCGGGCCCAAGCACCATCCCTCGTGCCGACACTCCGTCAGAAGAGCCTCCGGTTGCCCTGTCTACAGCTCATAGACAGACGGTCCGCGCCAATCGAGAGGCCAATGACAAGTCTACCTCAAGTAATACTTCTTTCAGAATCTTGTTATAAGACTTATAAAACTGTCGGTTCTTATATGTTCCACCCTGCAGGGCCAAGCCCAACCGAGGGGGAGGCGGAGACTGTCGATCCCGAGGGGCCGAGAGGAGAGATATTGGTCAAGCCCGAGTCGGTGGTGGATGACACAGCTGGGATTGTTGGGCCCGAGGTAGTGGCTGACGAACTAGTCATGTCCACTATACCTGAGCAAGCGGTTGTTGCTGAGCCCGGGGTATCAGTGGGCGGAGTGCCTGAGGCCGATGACCTTGTGGTGACGGTGGACGAGACAACCGTGACTACTGAACCCGAGGGAGTAGCGGGTGAGGTGGCCATGATTCCCGAGGATGAGCCAACCGCTCCTTCTCAGGAATCTGGAAATGCTCCAGTCATAGTCCTCCCCGTCTATAGTCCTCCGCCGTCTCCAGGTCTCACGAGCACAACAACGATTCCCATTGAGTCGGGTGATGAGGCCACGGGCGGTGGCCTCGTGTCAATAGAGGAGGGAATCGCCTCCGTTTCAGCCGGCAGCTCACCAGGTAAATCCCAAGTTATTGTCCTCTTTATCTTACAATCCTTTCTGACAAGTTCACATTTGTTCGTAACGCAGGTGCAGCCAGTGCCGATGCCCCATTGCTCGAGGGAGCGCCTTCAACTACTGCCCTGGCGGTGGTCACCTCTCAGCCCTCTCTCATACCGTCAAAGATGTTGGAAGGTATGAGTTTGCAACTTATTAATCTCATTTTTCATACGTATAATTTGTGTACTAAAGTCATACTGTTATGTCTTTCAGGAGTGCTTTTTGACCATCTTTATCAGATGTTGCTCCCACACTTCTCCTTCCCATCCGAACTCGCTTCTTCCTCTGGTGGCGTTGGTGAGTATGATTTCCATTGAAATCCTTCTTTTTTCATTGATGGAATTACTTCTAACCCCCTTTTTTCTCATCTCGACTGCAGTGCTACAGATTGAAGGAGGGGATAAAAGATCGGCTGCGCCACCGATCCTTCCGGCTTTGCCACCGTCTCAGCTGGTACGGCGACTATCACATCGATAACTCCCCCATTTTTATTATTTTTTTTTACTGTTATCTGATCACATCCTGTTTCTTTTCAGCTGTTGTTCCGGTCTCGGCGCCCTTCGAACCTCGCACTACAATGCCGGCGGGTCCTTATCTGAGACGTCCGTCTTCGAAAGGCGCCGCGAATAGTCTGCGCATGTTGAGTGACTACGTCGAGGAACTCGACGTTGAAACTCCTACATCTGCCGCAGACTTCGCGACGGCGGTTAACCCGATGCTGGTGATACTCGTGAACTTTCATGACGAGGGTATCATCGCATCTTGGGTTAACCATTGCAGGGAGATCGAGGCCCGTCTGCATCAGTTGGAGTCGCCGCGTCCCGCTCCCGAGACCTTGGCCGCCAGCAACCAAAGAGTAGCGTGGATTGAGCAGAGCGCTTCTTACTTCCTCCATCTCGAACAAGAAGTCATTTCAAGGCGTAAGGAGCGCGGAGAGACTTCGAGCAAGTCTGCCCAACTGCATGCTCGGGTGGAGGCCAATGCTGCACGGCTGAAGGTTGTCTTTGAGGGCCTTCTACAATGTCTTTCCGAAGGGTTATCATTGAGGCAACAGCTTGACGTTGCCGAGCGAGATGCACCTAGCCAGGAAGCAGCCCAGAAGGCGGCGGAGGAGTAACTTTCATCCTTCTTGCAGCAGCGAGCCCAGGTGGAAGCGGAGGTGGCCGCGGCAGCCACTCAGGAGGAGGCGCTGAAGGAAGTGCGAGAGCGGCTTGCAGATTTGTTAAAGACACTTCCTCCTCAGTAGTTATCCCTCTTTGTATCGTTTGTACTTGTAAATAAAAAAAGTATATATATATATTTTTTATTCTTTAGCACAATGTATCCTGTACTCAATCAAGTTTATGAATAAAAGATACACATTTTTTGTAATGTCTTGTGCTATTTCTCCGCCTTTTTTTTCTTTTATTATCAACATGCCACCTTAGTAAACATGGTTGACGGATGATTAGAGCAAGCATCTTGATTTCCTCAAGAAATAGCGATGGCTTAGGCCGCAGGTTCAGATCTGCTGCCTAAGACTTTTCAACTCTATGAGCCGTGAGGGTCTTTGTAGAGACTTTTCTCCCTACGGATCGAGAGGATCTCGTAGGTGGGTTTTTCTCCTTAGGAGTCATGAGGATTCCTAAGTGTGTTTTCTCTCATAGGTCGTAAGGATCCTGTAAGAGAATTTTTCCCTCTTACGAGTCGAGGGGACTCATAAGCGGTTGTTTCCCTCCTTGTCGAGATTCGACTTTGGAGAGTGAGACCCGTGAATAGTATGCAAGAGATCTTTTTGGATCGACTTGCAGGGTCCCATTGTTCAGGAAGCGAGTTTTTTAGTCCCTGCAGCCTGAGGCTTCATCTTGCAAGTTGAGACGAATCGGGAATTTTCCCGCGGAGACACTGGTTTCTCTGCGAGCCGACGCGAATCAGGAGGCTCTCGTTAAGGAGTGTTTGTATCCGTGAGTCGAGGAATTTGCTAAGGATTATTTGTTTCCCTAGCGCCAAGGATTATTTGTTTCCTTGGGGTTTGAAACGAGTCGAGAATTTCCCACGGAGGCACTGGTTGCTCTGCGAGTCGACGCGGATCAGGAGGCTCTCGTCAAGGAGTGTTTGTATCCGTGAGTTGAGGTGTTTGCTAGGGATTATTTGTTTCCCTAGTGCCAAGGATTATTTGTTTCCTTGGGGTTTGAAACGAGTTGAGAATTTCCCACGGAGGTACTGGTGGCTCTGCGAGTCGACGCGGATCAGGAGGCTCTCGTCAAGGAGTGTTTGTATCCGTGAGTCGAGGAATTTGCTAAGGATTATTTGTTTCCCTAGCGCCAAGGATTATTTGTTTCCTCGGGGTTTGAAACGAGTCGAGAATTTCCCACGGAGGCACTGGTGGCTCTGCGAGTCGACGCGGATCAGGAGGCTCTCGTCAAGGAGTGTTTGTATCCGTGAGTCGAGGAATTTGCTAAGGATTATTTGTTTCCCTAGCGCCAAGGATTATTTGTTTCCTTGGGGTTTGAAACGGGTCGAGAATTTCCCACGGAGGCACTGGTGGCTCTGCGAGTCGACGCGGATCAGGAGGCTCTCGTCAAGGAGTGTTTGTATCCGTGAGTCGAGGAATTTGTTGAGGACACTGGTTTCTTCAGAGTTGGACTGAACCGTCGAGATTTGGCTTCGTCTTCTGGCAGAGCCTGTTGGGAAAGTATGGTTCCCTCTTTGTTTACGCCCTTGGATTGTACACAGGGATCGATGTGATCTTAACTGTAGGGCCAAAGTTTTATCATCATTTTTTTTGTTTTATCTCCGCGATACTCTATCATTTCAGCTTTTATATCGCGAAGGTCGCGATTGCCCAATCATTTCGGCTATTTTTCGCGGTGCCCAATCATTTCGGCTATTTATTTTATTTTTACTCACTGCTTTTTATTGCGAGTTGCCCAATCATTTCGGCTATTTTGCATGCATACATTTTTACTTGCTGCTTTTTATTGCAAGTTGCCCTATCATTTCGGCTATTTTGCATGTGCGGCCGATTGGCTTTTCGTCGTAAACCTGAAATTAGACGTCGATTTCGGCATCAGCACCGCTACAATTAGGATATTGCCAAGAGCGAATCATCATTTGCCTCCGTCGATGTCGAACAAAGGTGGCTTAGCGAACAGGGTTAGGGTCCCGCCGACTAAGGCTTTTGACTTCATGAGCCGTAAGGGTCTCACAAAGGTATTTCTTCCTACAAGTCGTGAGGATCTTGTAGGTGTATTTTCTCCTTAGGAATCGTGAGGATTCCTAAGTGTTCATTTCCTCTGTAAGTCGTAAGGATCCTACAGGAGGGTTTTCTCCTCATAAATCGAGAGGATTTACAAGGGTTGTTCACTATGCGAACATATCCCCAGTCACGGATGAGACTTGGTTAGGGAAATGTTTACTCGCGCCCGTGGATTGTATACAAGAGTCAGTATTGAGCCACTTGTAGGGCAATATCGGAAGTTGTGGGGGTTGCTTAAGCACAGGTTTAGGTCTCTGTAACTTAAGACTTTCAACTCTTATAAGCCGTGAGGGTCCCATAAGAGATTTCTCCTTATGAGTCGTGAGGATCTCGCAAGTGTATTTTCTCCTTAGGAATCGTGGGGATCCCTAAGTGTGTTGCTCCCTTGTGAGTCGTAAGGATCTCACGCGGGTGGTTTCTCCTTACAAGGTCGAGAGGACCCTATAAGTGTCCTTTAACGAGGTTGCGCCCTTTCAGGTTTTCACAAACACTCGCCGGTAGCCCTGCTGTTTTTACTCACGGAGCCCTTTCGGATTTTCATCCGTGCCCATTTTGCTTATGGACATACCGTTTTTTTTATTCTTTTTATATATTTTTTTTACGAGGTCGCGCCCTTTCGGGTTTTCACGAACACTCGCCGGTAGCCCTGCTGTTTTTACTCACGGAGCCCTTTCGGGTTTTCATCCGTGCCCTTTTTGCTTATGGACATACCGTTTTTATTTTATTTTATTTTTATATTTTTTTTATATCTCGTCAGTCTAAAGATGCTGCGGTAGTAGTTTAAAGACGTTTCGGTCTGCTATTAGTTTAAGGACATTTCGGTCCGTTGTTAGTTTAAGGACATTTCGGTCCGTCATTGAGACAGCTGGCTACTGCTTATAAAGCTTGAGCTGAGGAAGATAGCGAGCGGACATAGTCGTCGTCATCTATCATTGACCTAGGCTGTGGCTCATTAAGCGTAGTATTTCTTTAGGAAGCGACCGTTTATTGGCCTGAAAGGCCTTTCACCATGCATGTCCATGAGTAGATAGGCCCCACCCTGGTAGACCTTATCTATGATGTACGGGCCTTCATAGTTTGGCTCAAACTTTCCCCGCTTGGCGCGATTGGGGATCATAGGCCTTTTGACCACTAGCATGAGTTCGCCTTGGTGGAATGTCCTCGGTCGGGTCAATCTTTCATATGAGCGCGTCATCTTTGCTTTATAGGCCTCCAGATTTTGTTGCGCTATGAGCCGGGTTTCATCAAGGGCATCCAGCTCCTCAAGCCGAAGGTGAGCATTTTCTTCATCTGTTAGCTCGTAGTGGACTGCCACTCGTAGAGAGGGTAACTCTATCTCGAGGGGGAGTACTGCTTCTGTACCGAAGACCAGCGCATTTGGCGTTGTGTTTGTGGCCGTTTTAAACGTAGTTCGATACGCCCAGAGAGCTTCTTGCAGTCTTTCATGCCAGTCTTTCTTATTTCGTGACACCGTTTTCTTCATGATCTTCGTCAAGGTCTTGTTGAAGGCCTCAGCTAGACCGTTAGCTCGCGGATTATAAACTGAGGAATATCTCCAGTCTATATTATGCTGTTGCGCGAAGCGACTGATTTTGTGGCTTCTGTAGGCTAGCCCGTTATCGGAGATGATTCGTCTTGGCGTTCCAAACCGATATATGACATGCGTCTTGAAGAAATGGAGGATATTCTCCGTCTTCACTTCCCTCAACGGTACTGCTTCTGCCCATTTGGAAAAATAGTCAGTCGTTGCCAGGATGAAACGATGTCCTCTGGACGATGCTGGTTCGATGGGGCCGACTATGTCAGTTCCCCACATCTCAAACGGCCAGCTAGCCACCGTCGGATGTAGTGGATTTGGATGCTGGTGGATGAAGTCCCCATGAATTTGGCATGAGTGGCATTGCTTCGCATATTCGAGGCAGTACTGAATCATCGTGGGCCAGTAGTAGCCCATCCGTTTAATCTTCAACTTCATCTTCGGGCCCGCTTGGTGAGAACCGCAGAGTCCGTCGTGAACTTCCTGAACGACTCTTTTCGCTTCGTCAGGTCCTAAGCATCTCAGCCACAGAGAATCAAATGACCTCTTGTACAGAGTATCATTGAAGAAGGCGAAAGACAGAGCTCGTTTCATGAGCTGATGTCTCGTGGACGCTTCTTCAGGCATTCGGTGAGACTTAAAGTAGTCTATGAAGACTTCCCTCCAATCCTCAGCCTTTTCCCGGTCTTCTATTTGCAAGGTTGTCTGTTCAGTCGCTCCCTTCTCTTCGGATGATTCCGGAGATATTCCTGCTGGGGCAAGCACCCGACGGCTTTGTACCACGATTCTTACGTCATCGAGGTTCTCGTCGGCCAGTTCTTTAGCGAGTTTGGCTAGTGCATCTGCTTTGCTGTTTTCCGCGCGCGGTATGCTCTCCAAAGTATAGGAGGGAATTTGGGTCAACAGTTGTTGCACCTTTTCACCGTATTTCACCAACTCCGATTTGCACGTTTGGTAGTCGTCGTTTACTTGACTAACGACCAGTTGAGAATCTCCGTATATGAGGAGGTTTTCGATTCCCATGTCGATGGCGATCTCAAGACCTGCTATCAGAGCTTCGTATTCGGCTTTATTGTTTGTTCTCGGCTCCGTCAGGGAGAAGGCAAAACGCATTATCCCGCCTTGTGGAGTTACAAAGATGAGTCCTACCCCCGATTTGATTATAGGAGTACTTTGTTTGCGCTTCTTCACGGAAGATGCTCCATCGAAATAAAGTTCCCATCGGGTATCACCACCGTCGATCGCATCAAACGCATGTTCGTCTGGAAGATCGCAATTCAGAGGAGAATCGGCGGGTATCGGATGCTCAGCGAGGAAGTCGGCGATGGCCTGGCCTTTCACTGCCTTGAGAGGCTGATACATTATCGAAAACTCCATCAAGAGAAGGGCCCATTTAGCGAGTTGTCCCGTCAATATGGCCTTTGACATTAAATATTTAAGAGGGTCCACCTTCGAAATGAGACGGACCTCATGCGCCAACGCATAGTGTCTGAGCTTTGTTATCGCAAAGATCAATGCCAGGCAGTGTTTTTCAATGGGGGAGTAGTTGCTTTCTGCCCCCAGCAAAACTCGACTTAAGTAGTAGAGTGCTCTTTCCTTCCTTTGGTCATTCTCTTGTGCCCATAATGCGCCTAAGGAACCTTCGAGGGCGGTTGTATAAAGAATGAGGGGTTTTCCCTTAACCGGAGCAGCCAACACTGGCGGGTTCTGCAGGTATTGTTTGATTTCGTCTAGTACGTCTTGGCATTTGTGATCCCAGACGAACGGGGTTCCCTTCTTCATCATGTGGCTATAGGGACGACACTTTCCTGAAAGGTTGGCTATAAATCGCCGTATGTATGCGAGCTTCCCTTGGAGAGACCGCAGCTGTTTGAGAGTCCTTGGCGGAGGCATTTCCATGATCGCCTTGATCTTTGACGGATCTATCTCGATACCCCAGTGTCGGACGATGAATCCCAGGAATTTTCCCGAGGAAACTCCGAACGCACACTTGAGGGGGTTCATCTTCAAGTTGTATTGTCGAAGGCGTTGAAATACGGTCTTCAGATGCTCGAGATGTTCCTCGTATGATTTGCTCTTAACCATGAGGTCGTCGATATAGCATTCGACGATTTCGTGTATAAGGTCATCGAAGATCTTCGTCATGGCTCTTTGATAGGTGGCACCGGCATTCTTTAAACCGAAGGGCATCACCTTGTAGCAGAATATACCTAAAGGAGTCCTGAAGGCAGTGTGCTTCTCGTCTTCTGGATGAATTTTTATCTGATTATATCCTGACGAGCCGTCCATGAAGGAGAAAACTTCATGAGTGGACATATTGTCTATCATCAGTTCGGTGACTGGCACTGGGAAATCGTCCTTCGGGCAAGCTTTATTAAGATCCCGGAAGTCTACGCATATGCGCACTGTCCCATTTTTCTTCATCACCAGGACGATGTTGGCGATCCATTCAGGGTATTGAACTTCTTGGATGAAGCCAGAGTCGATCAGCTTCTTGACCTCGACGTTGATACTCATCTCAAGCTCGAGTCGCATTCTTCTCGGCGCCTGTTTGACTGGTTTGACGTCCGGAGATATCGCCAATCTGTGCACAGCAATTTCTGGATCTAGTCCCGGCATTTCGGAATAGTTCCATGGGAAGCAATTTTTATGTTGCATAAGCAGGTCTTTTAATGAAGCCACCTTCTCTTCAGACAGCAGCTCACTAATGAATGTCGGTCGCGGGTCATTCGCCGTTCCCAACTCAATTTTCTTAAGGTTATCTGCGGTGGTATGAATTCCATCTTCCAGCTCTTTTGGCGCTGGTGGGAATTCTTAGATTACCTCGTCGTTGCTGTTTTCGAAGCACCAGGGAAGGTCATCCATGTTCTCAGGCTCTTCTCTTGATATCGTTACCACGTGATAAGTGCGAATTCGCTTCCAATCCCAATGCGGAACTGGTTCTTCTTTCGTGGCCTTAGGCTCGTGCTTCTGTGGCGGCGCTACCCTCCAGTTGTCGGACAGAACGAACTTGCCAAGCTGATACTGATCTTCGACCCAATTCTTGAAGGTGAAGCAGTCCTCGAGAGGGTGCCCTATCACTCGGTGATAAAAGCAATAGTCCGGGTGTGAGACCTCGCCCGCTTGTTCGGGGTGTTTAGACTCCGGCAGTGTAAGCATTTGATGTTTTAGAGTAAGATCAAGTATCTTCTTCGTCTTGTTCCCGGGAAATGAGTACGCTCGACCCATTTTCTTCATAAGGGATAGATTAATAACGCTCGACTCCCGTTTGCGTGGATTCTTAGCCCTGCTTTGTTGTTGTTGAGCGCCCTTTTGGTCTTTCAACTTATTGCGTCGAGCCTTCATTATAACAGGTTGACAAGGAGCGGCATTTTCATCTTTCACGGCCTGTTGGAGAAGGCGTTGCGTTTTGGCTTTCTCGTAAATGACTATTTCGCGGTTATGATCGTCCCGGACTTTTTGACCCGCTTCCTTTATAAGCTTGTCCATTTGTTCTTCGAACGACGGGCTGGGCACTTTTGCATCTGGAACTTTCACCGTCTCAGGATTAGCGTCCTTCCATTGAGAATCTGCTTCTTCATCGAAGTCATACATGACATAGCAGCTGTTTAGTAGCTCTTGTTTCTTTGACCGGGTGTATCCAAGTCCTTTTGTCTCCATTCTCCCATTAGGCAGTTTGCGTTGAGTCCCGGGAACGTTCCAGACTTTGTCATAGAACTTGGCTTTTCGAACAGTCTGCTTGAAGGATATCCCCTGGCATTTCAGTAGCTTTTTCAAACCTTCCGTATAGTATCTGGAAAGACGGATAGGCTGAAGCCTGTCGAGCGTAGGATCCGCGCCATGCCAGATTTATTTTTCCACCTTGGTTTCTTCAGAGCGGTAGAATAGAATTGCTTTTTCGCTTTCTCGTCTGGGAGGGATATAGAACGTTTGCAGCTCTTCTACATTGTAAATATTAAGTGCATCCAGTTCTTTATGGTGTTTAAGCGGCACCATGGCGACTTGTAGACTTTGTTCTTCGTCAGCGAACGTTCGTATTGAAGGTCGAGCAGAGAATACAGCACGGATCTCATCTTCCGAGTCGCTACCAAAGATCAACGTAGGTGCGGACGGTCCTGGCTTGTTGTGTTGGGGCGGACCCGAATACACTATCTTCTCTTCCTCCTCGGTATCACTCCCGAAAACAGGGATGGTGGCGTTAGCTTTGTTATCCGGCTTGTGACACCTTTTCGTGTCTTCAAAATCCGGTAAGAAGTATTTGGCATCTTCATATTTGCGGATTTCGATCACAGAGAACGGGTTCAGTTCTCCCGTCACGGTATACTCGAAACCATCCTTAAAATACTTCATACACTGATGTTGCGTAGAAGGGATGATGTTGTACTCGTGTAACCATGGTCGGCCGAGCAAAGCGTTATAGCATGTCTTGGCGTCTATGACGTGGAACTTAATGTCCGTGACGAGTAGCCCGAAGCGTAGCGTCAGTATTACAGACCCAAGAGTTCTTGATGACTGGGAGTCGAACCCGGAAATGGTAATCTTGTCCCGAGCAAGGTGCTGGACGCTCATGCAGATTTTTTTTAACACCCGCACATTGAGGAGGTTAACGGAGGATCCATTGTCGATCAGGATTTTGCCTATCTTTATATCCTGGCAGTATCCTGAGACATAAAGGGGGCGATTGTGTTCGCACGTCCCGAGGAGAAGGTCTTCATCACCAAAAGCGACATCGGCCGTGTGCACTTCCTCCAATTCATCCTTCATCTTTTCCTCGGCCAGGAACGCTTGGAATTGTTCCGGATCTTGTAGTGCCTTGATCAACGAATCTCTCGCCTCCTTTGATAACAAAAGGGCGTCAAGAATGCTGAGCTGTGAGGGCAGCTTCCTCAGATGTGCTAAGACATTGTAATCCACCTTATTCTTCTTCGGCGGGTCCTTGGCACTTAGCTCCTCTACCACTTGGTCATCTAAGACGATATCTTCAGAGACCTTTTCTTTCCCTTTATCTTTTCTGTTTGAGGGTCCGAGATTCTTTTCGGGCAGCGTTCGATTCCGCAGCCGGATATTTTCGCAGACCTTCGGCTCTTCTTCTTTTCCCAAAGTGGACTCTTTAAAGAGAGGGGCAAGTTCAAGCTCCTCATCAGAATCGCTCCCGAATGTAGGCACTTGTGACCCGCCGGTGTTAACCATGCGACAATCGCTGGTAGTTCTTTTAAGCCCTTCGGTCGTATTTCTTTGCTCCCGACGAGTTTTACGCTTTTCCCGCTTAAAGCGTTGCCGATGAGCAACGTATTCTTGCCACCATCTATCGAAAGCTTTGCACTCTTGAGTGGGGTGCGAAACCTTCTGATGATATAAGCAATAGGACGGGTGCATTTCTATTTCACCGGTGATGCTTCCTTCAGAGGATGGTAGTTTCATGCCCATTGATATGGCCTTAGCAAACCTTTTCCTCATCTTGAATTGGCTTTTGTCGATAGTGGGGGTGTTTTGCTCCAGCGGGATCGTCTCAGCTCTTTCATCAAGTCGCTGGCACTTGGCCCTTTCAAATATAACCGTCTCGCGTTCTCGATCAGCTTTACTTTTCAATCGAGCTTCGTTGAGGAATGCGTCGATTACTTCATCTGATGGCCCCAGAATTTTTGATTCAGGGTCTGCCCCCTCCTTTTCAGTGCAAGGAGTCTCCTCATCGTCCATGAACGTATGAGAAATCACATGACAGCTCGCCACACATTCTTCAGATTCATCAGATGAACTTTCTGTTAGTTATATGTATGCCCTAGAGGCCATTACTGTACATTGGATGTATATTGTAATGGATGCTGGGACATATATAGGGATGACTTTCTTGCTCTACATGATAGTATGCTATCTGGTTGATCTTTACCTTAACGTGTATACTGATTGTCTCTCTGTTACATGTTGGTAAAGCCCTTAGGATGTGTACTTGACTACCTGGACTATGATGCGGATCATACTAGTGGGGACATGGTAGTCCATAAGTACATCCTTCAAAGTCCCTAGTCGTGGGTGTATCGAGACGGGGCATCGATATACCAGAGTAGACTAGCGTGTACCTTCTCGACCCATACAGATGGGCGATGGATGATCCCATATCCATTGGTGTTTGACATCAGAGATGATATACGGGTGCTCAGTAGAGACTGGGTACACTGGACGGACTCGCCGAGAACTCCCAGATGGTATTATACCTCACGTCAGATGGCAGTTCTCTGGTGACACTGGTACAGAGTAGTCTGTTGACCCGAGATCGTCATAGAGTCTTGTGTGGTTCCCACTGTGCTTTGATTTCCATCTTACCACGTCCAAGAGGGCGTGCAAAACGGTGGTTTTTGGGTACAGTCCCGAGTCACATGGAGGCAATGAGCGATAGGAGGGGATTCGTCTCTCCCGGTATAGGGGGTTGATGTTGCGCTGTGTTCGATTGGCTATAACAGGAAATCCCTGGCCAGGGTTGCTGAGATTTACTGGTAAGTGTTACCCGTAGTTTCTCGAATTGTTATAGACCTCATATCGACACGACTTATCGAGCTATTGGGGTCTGACGTTTACCACCCCTAGGCGAGATATGCGACATATCAGACGATCAGATCGGACTGTACGGTAGTGTTACTGGTTGGATTCACTGGAGTGTGAGCGGGCTTGCTCGTCGATCTTCAGATCGTTCAATACCCGGGTGGCCGTTACGTTTAGCAGACCGCTTGCGGCTTGTGGGTGTTTGATATGATCATCGTCTGCTGCCGGCGTATTGACGAGTCTTTAGAGTCCTACACAGAGGTTTCCTGGCTCAAGCGAAACGAAATAGGAGCGCATATGAGAAATGTGCGGGACCGAGAATAATGCGTATATGTGATACCGTATTCCATTCTCGCGATGAATGTATCGAATGGTTATATGCGATATAACCTAGTTATCGAATCAAAGGTTGATTCGATAAGCCGATACATTGAATACTAGTCGGTTATATGCGATATGACCGGATCGTTAAATCAAGTGTTGATTTAATGATTTATTGTATAATTATATATTTGATATATTACTTTGCATTAACTAGTATCGGTTCACTTTAAATGGATTTTCTCACTTGAAGTTCACAAGTTGTATATGTGACATACTTTTGTGCACTTGATTGTATCATGTTTGATGATACATGCTTTATGGTTAAGTGTAAGGAATTAAACCAAGGTTAAGTTGTTGATTAGGGTTTTACTTATTCATTCATCTTATTTATTTATTCATTTTGAATAAATTGAAAGATAAATGAATGGTGGCTTCATTTTTTTTTAGTTGAAGCTTCATGAAGCTTTGACTTGATGACTTTTTTGTTCTCATCCTTAACCCTAACCATCAACCCAACCTTAGTCAATTCTCTACACTTAACTAAGGTAAAGATTATGATAAGTATTGTTTTATTTTCTATTTTTGAAAATAACTTATCATACTCTTCATCTTCTTCTTCTTCTTCTTCTTCACTTCAAGAAAAAGCTTCACAAGCTTTAATGGCAAAGTGAGAATTAGAGTGAGAAATCCAATTCTAAAGTCTACCCACTTCCTATTTCTTCATCCTCTACCTCTTGCCAAGTAGTAGAGTGTGTTTCCTTCACAAGTTTTCATGGCTCGGTGAAGGTGGAGCTTGATCTTGCGATGCCTCGACGTAGATCATCTTCGGCACGTCGTCGATGACCTAGCCCGTCCATTCTCCGATGAAGCCGACTCTAGAGCCCGGGATGGATTTTGGACAGCGAGGAGACATCGTTGCGGAGCTATGGAGGTGGAGCACCGGATCTACAAAGGTTGTATTTCCGTATTCCCTTAGTTAAATGTTAACTAGTTAGCTTTTCGCCTAAACATCTAGCAAACGATCCGTAGTCGGGTCTCTCGGCACCTAGATTTTTTGAAATTGGCATGTTCGATGCCTTGTGAGACCTCACTAGAGTGCCTAAGAACCCTACAGTGGTATCAGAGCCTAGCTAGAGCCTTAGGCGAAGTCCAGACGGAATTTGAAGTCCGAACGAACCCGAATCCCGATCACAATCATGCTCTCTGGACATTTTGTAAAATCGTGGATTTTTCCATATTAAAAAGTGCTAAAAAATTCAGCAGGGATTTTTATGAAATACTGTGAAAAATGGAGACCTAACTCCGTCATAACGGCACGGAACCGCGGCCTAATCCCACGTGGCGCGGCGGTTCCGCGGCGACATTGTTGACTTGTTGACTACTGTTTGCACAGTAATTCCTATTTTAATATGCTGAGTTTTCTGGGAATTTTTAATATGTTTTCAAGAGTTGAATTTTCTGGGTTGTTTTGGGGACTTGGTATATTCGATCGGAGTATCAAATTTTGTCTGTGTGGCTTTCCGGATAAATTTTAGAATATGTTAAAAAGTTCGACCGGATATAAATACCCAATTTTTCCCCTGTCGGGAAATTTCCAAGTGTTGAATTTTTCCGTAGTTTAACGACGTTCTAAGTAGTGCAAGTAACGCGATGGACCCTCTAGAAGACAACAAACCTTAACTCGATTATGTGACCGTCTTGAACTGCCCTTTGAACCTTCGGGTTTGGGGCAGTACGGCGTGCCACATGTGAGGCGTTGGCTTGACCCTTCTACGGCTGGACCGTTGGTACTGAGGCACGAACTGAATGTTGTTAGACTTATTTCATGTGTTGATCTGTATCGGGAAAACTTGGGTGTTCGATTGTTCGATCGAAAAGTTTAGCATTTTCTATTTATCCGGAATGTGATACAATAATTGGAATTCACAACAAGTTATGAGATAACTAAATGAATGTTATAAACATAGCAGTTTAGTCTCAGATGATCGGTTGCCACGGAATTTTGATGTGATCAAAAGTCCGTCGCAATCACGTAGCGTACGCGGATACTCGCCGGGTAAACTTAATAGACAGCCTCACTCCATAGCCCCGACCAAGTGACTGTAGGAGAACCCCGTCGCCGAAAGCATCCGTCCGGGTGCTCGCGGTAGTGGTGTTCCGCCTTGGTGCACTTCGTCGACGGTATCGGGGGTGCGGCCGCCTACTAAAGTTTGCGACGAGTATTCGATCAGGATGTCGGGAATCTTGTTGAATTGCACGACTTGATATTGAAAAGTGTTTTCGATAAAGAGACTAAAATGCGGGGTTTATAATTGTTAGGCATGCGATGTCTAAGGAATTCATATGGTCAGGCATTCGATGTCTGAAGAGATTGCGGATTCCAACTGTTGTAGTTTTACACTTTCTTTTCTGTGACCGTAAGTGTAATATGTGATATCGCCGGTTTCGTTGCTATATGCCAACGACAATTGGGATGCGCATATTTACTTACGTTGATGACATGTGATGTTATGTGTTGCTGGATATGTTATATTGGATCGTCGTGTATGAATAGCCGGGGGGTTTTTATATGAGATGAGTGTTTTTCATTTTCATTCATGTAAAAACTTGTATGTAATATTCTTTTATTGGGGCACTTCCAGGTAGCGGAAGTAGTCACCGTTTGTATATTATTTACTTTTCCGCACTAGGATAGACCCAAGGAGGGGAGTACAAGTAACCGGGTTCTGGAGTCCAGTGGGAGACCAACTCGAGGAGTCGAGTTCGGGTCTCCTAACTCTAGAATTGGTAGGGTTTCTTGCCGCTCTCGTAGGGGTCTAGGGGTGTGGGTTTGGCTATTCATCACGACCGTGGAATCCGTGTTTTATACTGGCTCGTATTGAAAACACGGACGTCCTAGTATATCCAATATTTCATATGATTCTTCTGCTGCGATATCTATGATGTGATCATGTGATGTTCTGTGATAGATACAGTATATAGTATATATGATATATTATATAGATGTTACTTATGTTTTACACCCGCGCTAGCCCTGCCCCGCTCTGCCGTTAGTTACCTAACCTAACGGTGCACGAGGGGACATCGAGACGAATGCGGATGGCATAAGTGTACGTCGTATTTATCTGTGATGCTTAGGTACTTAAATGATGGGACTTCATTAATGAGATTAATGAAATAAAAGAAACCTAAGATGTTGTAGAATCGAATTTCAAAATAAAACAGGTAGCTACAGTTCTTGCTTTGCACAGCGGTATATGTGATATATCTTGCACCTTATTCGATGAGGAAAGGACCGAGATCCCTTCACCAGGAGTGACTCCTTTAGCAATAACTGGCAGATGCTACACACTCGGTTTGTCTTTTGATTGCTTTTAAGTGTTCTGCTTTGCACAGTGATATATATGATATATCCCACACCTCATTCGACGAGGAAAGGACCGACGATCCCTTCACCGGGAGTGACTCCTTTAGCAAAACTAGAAAAGCCTAAAAAACATTCCATTTTAAAATCATTTGATTCTATAACGATATCAAGTTCATTACGCAATAGGTTTTCAGAAAAACCTGTCGTAGCCCTCCGTCATTTCAGATAAGTTGTATATAGTATTCGTGCTGCATTTGTTGGCTTTCGTCAAGGTGCAGTGTGCGGTAGCTATATGCTGCTTATCTGCTAGCATACGATGCGATTGGATTAGGGTAGTCGTGCGGCTTTGTTGGCTTTCGTCAAGGGTCGTGCGGGTGGGTTTAATTCAATCAGGAAATGACGGGTTGAACTTGACTAGCGGGCTATGGTTTGTTGGCTTTCGTCAAGGTCATAGCACGCTAGGGGCAAAATATTATCGGTAATTTCAAGTGTTGAAATTTGCAATGAGATTGCATACCTTCTATGAGATAGTTGGATCCCGATACCCGCTGCGAGTAATTGTTACTCCTGGGAGAGTTTTATACATTACAATTAGTCGATCAAGTAGGTGTCTAGAAAGGTGTCAACGGGGTTACGCCTCTGGGAAAACGAGGTTTACATTAATTAGGTTCGTGCGAAAGCACGGGGGACCTCCCTCAAAGTACCGACACTGGCCTGGCTGAAAGATTGGCGAACTTGTAGTGTGTAATTAATCCCGGCTAGTCTTTCCTTTTAGGGTTTGAAGGAAGATTTGATAAAAAGCAGTGGGAGCCATCCTGATTAGATAAAATAATAACCAATCTATTCTTGAAAGAGCGCACGCTGAGTGTTTTCTTCTCTCTCTCTCCTGGTAGCGATCATATCACGCCTTAATCAAGATAATAAAACGGAATATTGACCGAACCAGCTTGTTATACTGAGCTGGGGAACGTTGGTCCCGCTCCAACTTATAATTGTTATAAGACAGAGCAGGAAATTGGGGAATACCAGATTTCCGGTGCCGCCCAAACGAAGAGAGTGCATGCTGATGCATCATCTTCGGGTGTGTTCATTATACAGAACTGTTTCTCAGTATCCTCCGAATCCTGGGTATATGATACCGGATCAGGATCCCAGATATGTAATCTGTTACATAGGGCTACAAAAGGGTAGAAAAACTGAGAACGGGTGATAAGTTTCATGAGGCAGAAAACGGGGCAAGAGTTGCAGCCAAGTCTGTCGGTCACTGTCACCCTGTATTACCAATACATTGATTCTGAACGAATGTTATTAGATACCGAACCTGATATACCAAATCATATCACTCTCTTTGTTAGAAAAGAAAGGATATAATTTTGTATTGATGGATAATGTTTTGAACATTTCCTATATCAAAAGTTGATCGGATCAGGCACGTTATCTAAAAGCATTAATGTTCTAAATCAAACTACAGTTCTTAGTATATGGAACACACACAAGAGGAAGAGTTCAGAAATGGACGGATCCTTCTTGAGGTATTGTAGACTAGGTCATATCAATGCGACCCGACTAGCTTGAGTTACACATAGATGCATATTTAAATTAGTTTGAATTTACATCTTGTGAAACTCGCCAGTCATATCACAAAGATAAGATGACCATAGCTCCGTTTACTGGAAACAGAGAAAGAGTTAATGAACTCTTGGGATGATACATGTTGATGTATGTGTTTCCTGATTTAAAATCAGGAAAGCTTCTGTGAAGAGCTTCGAAAAGGGGGGCCACGTGCTTACACATGACCAGCAGTCACGTGTTGACCCGTGACCTATAAAGTACAGAAAAGGGGACACAATGATTCGCTGAACAAAGTCAAGAAAAAGAGCTTCAGAAGAGGTCACGTGCTCCCACGTGACCAGGGTCACGTGTCGGCACGTGACAGTCAAAATAGCAAACTCGCTCTCCAATTGAACCAAGGAAAGAAGTGCCAGACAGGGGTCACGTGCTCACACGTGACCAGGAGTCACGTGGTAGCACGTGACGTTTAAGCAAAGATCAGAAGACAGCGCAAAAGAAAGGAAAAGGCTCATTCTAAAGGGGGTCACGTGCTCACACGTGACCATGGGTCACGTGGTCACACGTGACCGGCTTTCAAAGCCCTTTTTGTCAACAGAATTAAATTCTGAGAGAAATGCAAATCTTTCCAAAGGAACGCAACTATATGCATCCAATCAAATTAAAGATTCAGAGGTCATTCATTTATGGAAAATCTCGGGTTTGGAAAGATTTCCCCCTTAAATCTAACCAAAATAACAAGGGAGAATCTCTGGATTTGAAATCCAACGGTGAATAAAATTCACCTAATAATCCAAAGGTCCAGAACGAATGAAGGAGGCAAATCAAATCTCTCAATGAAGATTCGTCACAAAACTAACTGATTCAGCTGCTTCTCCTATAAATAGGAGCCAAGAGACACAAAAAAGGGACATGCGCAGAGAAGAAAAGAAAGAAAAAAGGGAGGAGAGCTTTGATATTTTGAAAAGACTCGGAGCTTCTGCAAAAAACCCTAGGTAAGAAAGGGAAGGCTTTTTGAAAACAAAGAGAATTTAATTCTCAACATGTAAAACAGAAGAATATATTTCTTCTCTCTCTGGCAGAGGATCTGCAAAGTGCACATCTCCCCTTTAGGTTGAGAATTTAATTCTCAATGGGTTGAGATCCTGCCATGCAGGTCCAAAACATAGAGAGGGAATGCAAGCATGAGAATTTAATTCTCAGAATTACAGGAATTTAATTCCTTTAAGATAAAAGTAGGGCTTGACCCTGTATCACGGGAATTTAATTCCTTCAAAACAAAAGAAACAGGGTTGAATCCTAATTGAGAACATAGTTCTGTTGAAACGGCGGGAATTTAATTCCTTTAATCATAATTCCCGAAAAGGGGAGTTTAATTCCTTGAAAGCTTTTGTTCAGTTCTTCGCATAAACGAGGAATTTAATTCCCACAGAAAATCTAGAGTTAAACTCTATTCCAGAATACAAGTCTTCAAAAGGAAATAGGAATTTAATTCCTCTAAGATTTAAAGTTCGAGGAATTTAATTCCTGGAAAAAAAAAAGAGTAACAGATCCTCTAAAAACTACATAGAGGCAGGGTTATGTGCTACCACGTGACCCCCCCCCCCAAAACCCCTACAGAAAGCCCCTTTGAGGCAGCACCCCACGTGACCCACGTGACCATCAGCAGAAGCCTTAACACAAAGGCATTTGAATGCCCATCACGTGATGGCACGTGATGCTCTGAAAGACGCGATAGTTTCAGCAGAACAAATGAAGGGAAAGCGCTCTCACATGCTGCCACGTGACCCTTCCTGCCTGAGTGTTTAACACTAAAATTAAAACTCTCGAGCCCAGTGTTAAAACACTATCGGGCCTTAGCCTTCAATGCTGATTAAAAAAGCCTTATTTGCAGTGTTCAACACTGATTTGTTTTAGTGTTTAACACTAATTTGAAAAAGCCTTATTGCTGGTGTTTAACACCAATTATCTCTCAATGTTGAACACTAACTTGTCAACCGAGATGTCATTCCCAGTATTCAACGCTGATTGCTCTGAAGTGTTTAACACCAGGCTTAGGCCCAATTGGCTAAAGGGATAGAGGCAAAGCCTCTCCTGATTGGACTTAGCCCAAGCTGGCCATAAGTCCTCAATTCGTGATTAACTGGGCCAATGGGCTCATAACATAATTGATCAGTCTTGACCCAAATTGGGCCAGGGACTATTTAATCCACCGCGGTTCTAGGGTACATCTCTTCACTCCTTTGATACTTGGCATTGTAATCCCTCAATGTCTTCAAAGAGGTGACGGGTCCCGAAGACCACTCATGATATGGACTGTGGGGTCCTTAAACCCACGCATCATGCAAAATTCCTGGTTACGTGGAACGCGGATAACGTCACTCTTTGACCCCGTGGAAAACGTCCAGAGCGGATCCTGGTCCTCGCAGAGCACGGCAGTGAACCCGTGTGAAGCATCCAGAGCGGAGCCTGGTCCTCGCCTAGCACGGCAGTGAACCCGTGTGAAGCATCCAGAGCACATAACGGACTGTGGAGTCCTTAAACCCATGGACTATGACGTCCTTAACCTCGACCGAGATGTCTTTAAACTACCCATCGACCGAGATGTCTTTAAACTACCCATCGACCGAGATGTCTTTAAACTACCCATGGACCGCAATGTCCTTAAACTACCAATGGACCGCAATGTCCTTAAACTACCCATCGACCGAGATGTCTTTAAACTACCCATCGACCGAGATGTCTTTAAACTACCCATCGACCGAGATGTCCTTAAACTACCAATCGACCGAGATGTCTTTAAACTACCCATCGACCGAGATGTCTTTAAACTACCCATCGACCGAGATGTCTTTAAACTACCCATGGACCGCAATGTCCTTAAACTACCAATGGACCGCAATGTCCTTAAACTATCCATGGACCGCAATGTCCTTAAACTACCAATGGACCGCAATGTCCTTAAAAACTACCCATGGACCGCAATGTCCTTAAACTACCCATGGACCGCGATGTCCTTAAACTAGAACAATAGAGCCCCTATATGCTCTTTTGTCGGATCTAAACGGTCCCGTTTAAGTTGATCTTAGCCTCAAAGATGGCTAACGCGTCCTTAAACCTTCAAGCAGACTGGACTATGAATCCCCCTAATTAACTCTGGCTCGAGGGTACATCTCTGAACTCCTCTGACATCCGTCGTTGAAATCCCTCAACGTCGTCGGAGAGGTGACGGGTCCCGACGGCCACATAGACGATGGACCGCCACGTCCCTAAACTGGAACAATGGAGTCCAAAAGCTCCTTTGTCGGATCTAAACGATCCCGTTAAGTTGATCTTAGTCACAAAGTTAGACTAACGTATCCTTAACAAACGTTTGAGTTGATCTTAGCCTCAAGTACGGCTGACGTATCCTCAAACCAAACCCCCAAACCCAAATTTAAGATAATGCGGATTTGGACTAGTCCATGCCCTACGGGCGACGACATAACTCAGTCTCCGTAAACGATCCACGGGCAATGAAACATAAAACAAGAACACACGACACGAAGTGACCATCTGGAGAAGGAGAAAGTTGTTACCGCAAAGCGGTAGCGTAATTAACTGCAGGGGCTTGCGCCTGCAGGGAAGAGCGTCCCCACAATCAAAAACCCCTCAAACGAGGGGGAATCTGACGAAGTCTGCTACATCGGACGCATCCGTCTAGACCTCCGATATATGGCGTCATGGATCGAATTGGCATCTTCGGAGAGGTGGACGGATAGCACCAATTAGCATCTGCCCCGAATTTCAGGCGAGACGGCCCCCACGTCCCGCGTGTCCGTTCGGAGGGGAACAGATTCTGGCACGCCCGGTGGGACCTTTTCCTCTTTCCACTCCACACTTCGTGTGTCGTGATTCGCGAACCAATCGCGGTTCGCTAACAGTTGCCCTTGGGTTTCAAGATACTAAGAATTGGCGTCTTGCCTATTGCAGAAAACAAAGGATCGATGGCTGCTACTTCCGCGAAGTCCTTCAACTGCTCAAACTGCAATTGCGACCAACGCTCTACCTCGCCGGGAGGTATAGCCTATGGACCCCAAGCTGCTTCGTTGTTCATAATGCCGGTGGACCAAGTGACTCAAGCCACTACCGGATTGTTCTTTGGGACTATGCTCCCCCCATCAAGCTTCGTGGCGCCGGTGCTGACAAAAGAAACTCTCAGGAAGTCGGTCTTTGATCGTCTTACCCCTGCCGCGGCTCCTCTCAACAAGTCGCCCAACGTCAACGCCTCGGTCTTCTCTAGATTGGGCCAGAAATCTTGCAAACTCATCATGGGGCCTACAATCTCAGAGAAGGCTGCTTCTAAGGAAGCGGCCGCTCCTGCCTCCGAAATCGCCAAGGCGGTTTCCCCGGTCAAGAAATCGATCTTCACAAGATTAACAGCTTTGACCCCTGCTCCCGCTGCACAAAGGACATCGGTCTTTGACAGGCTAACACCAACAACGACCCCCACCCACACAGGGGGCAAGACGAAACCATTCTTATATCTGACTCTACGCCGTCTGCTCGACGTGCTCGACGTCGTCATTGGCGCCGAATAAGGAAGGCTGGGGGCAACTCCCCCTCTGGATTGACTCCACCAGCCCCGGTGGTAGAAGTTAATGCTGCTGTTCCAACTGGGAACAGCTTCGAAATGCTAAATAAGGTGTGAAGGAATTCCCCTACTGCAGTGCTAAAGAGGTCTCCTCCCCCATTAAAGAAGGTTGCGGAAATAGAACCAGAACAACCCCAACCTCCTCAACGGCTGTCTTCCAAAATCTATAAGGTTTGGCGGCAGGCCCGAGACTCAATCATCGATCCAAACTTCTCCCGCCAGCATAAGAGGCTGAAGATCCAACCGAAAGCTGGTCACCAGGCGAAAACCCAAAAGGCTGTTTGGACGCCCACCTCGACGGCCCCCTCAACCTCCATGGCTCATAAAAGGAGGGAGCCCGAGAAGATCCCTCAACGTGCAACGAAGGCTAAAAGCAACAAGCCCGGACACCCTAAGTCTGGGGGCATGATGGTCCACACCGTATACATGGCCTCTGGAAAGGAGGAGAGCCGCACTTCTACAGGCCACCGACCGCTAACCCGATCCGTAACGAAATCCCAGGAGCAGCAACAAAAGCTCCAAGAAATGATGAATGCTATGGCCGCGCTCACCGGGCCAAAGGAAAACCCAGAAGCGTCCTCAGACGCACGCCGGGAGGAAGAAACCGACGCTGAATTCCTTCGCTGGACACTAGAGAAAAGGGACAAAGAGGCTGCTGAACAAGCGGCCAACATACAACGGATGGGCCTTCTCTTTCAAGATGTGATAGGAATGATGATCCAGCAAGACTTACCCGCCGAAGATCCTCCGATTATTCTTGAAGACGACCGAGGAGAGACGTCAAATCCACCACCAGCCCTCTCAACGGCCAAGGAAGAGACGATCTCTAAGGCTGACTTGGCTGACTACATAGCCCAGCAAATCCGGGTCCATCATGCGACTGAGGCAGCTGGTCAAGTCATGAAAATGGGGCGGCCGTATCCAAGCTGGTACGATCAAATCAAATACCCGCAAGGCTATACGATACCGAAATTACATGTGTATAAGGGGACCGGCAATCCTCATCAACACGTCGCCCAGTTCCGGGCCCTCTGCGGTAACACCGGCGGTGACGATAAACTGTTACTCCGTCAGTTCGTCGGCAGCTTATCAGAAACAGCGTTCGAATGGTATTCAGAACTCCCGAACGATTCCATCAAAACGTTCGCTGAAATGGAGCTGTTGTTCACTCAGCGATTTGCAAGTGCCAGCGAACGCACTCCAATAACTGCACTTATTAACGCCAGGGTAAAACAGGGCGAAACCTGGGTCCAGTACGCCATACGCTGGCGGAATTTGTGGTCGAGATGCGAACAACGCATTGAGGAAGCACCCGCAGTGGGTATGTTCGTGGGAACCCTAGACCCCCACGCAACTATCTCCCAGTTTATGATGTTTTTTAAGCCAACCACATTCCAGGCTTTGATCGACAAGTTGGCTCAGATGGACCAGATGGGTCATAGGCCACCTCCCCCGAAGTCGGAACCTCGGAATGATAAGGGTAAAGGAAGAGCAACCTTTGTCGCGAACGCCCAACAACAACCTGACGCCCCGAAATCGGCAGATCAACTGGAAGAAAGACGCCGGTATTATAATGAAAAGATGAAGCGTCCCTACTCGTTCCCACGAGACAAGACGAGACGGTTATTTGAGCTGACAATACGCAACAGGCTTATTAACCTCCCGAATCCAAGGCGACCGCCACAACCCACCGAGGTGAATAACCCCAACTATTGCCCTTACCATCAGACGGTAAGCCATCCGATTGAAGATTGCTTCGTCTTCAAAGGATGGATCGAAGATCAATACCTCCAGGGGAAGTTTGTACTGTCCGAAAAGTGGAAGGTGAACCCGCCACAACCACATACTCCTAAAAAGGCAGACACACCGGGGGCAACCTGCTCCTTTATCGAAGAAGTTCCATGGGAGGTCGTGCTATCAACGAAGACCAAAAGGATGCTGAGAGACCTTCATACGTGTCCTGCAATCGAATGGAAGGACCCTCTTGAACCTCGAATTATCGAAGGAGCAGTGAAGCCCCGCGCAACTACGAAGACTGCTGATAAGGGCCCAAATACTCACGCCCAGCCGTCAAAAGCTTCGAAGAAAAAGAAGAAGAAATCCAAGAAGCCCGCGAAGCTTGGAGACGAGCGAACAAACTTGCAGAAGCAAATCGACGCGCTGGAAGAATATAATCAGAAGGCGCGAACTCCTGTCACACTGCAAGAGTTCCTCAGCCACATCTTTCAAGGGGACGATGATGGAGAGAACTCGTCGGATGAATCCGAGGGATATGCGGCAAGTTGCAACATGATCTCCCACTCGTTTACCGATGATGAGAAAACTCCTAGCACTAAGAAGCTGAAGGCGGAGCCCAAACCAGAGCGTGCGAGGCTGACAACTGATATGATCAATGCCTTCCTAGACGAAATTCATCTAAAAAGTAAAGCAGATCAGGAGCGTGAGATGGCAGCATCAGGAGGAACCAAATGCGGGCGACTGAACGAAGGAGTTGAATTACCCCTGCCAGAGCGAAAGGCATCCGAGATGGACAAGAAGATATTCAAGACGAGGAAAAGGTTCGCCAAAGCCATGTCAATGGGAATGAGGCTACCACCCTCGGAAGGAAACACACACAATGGGGCGGAGAAGCACCCCGATTACTGCGCATATCATCGGAAAGTCTCACACCCCACAGAGGAGTGCGACGCCTTTAAGATATGGTGGCAAGGATATGTTGCTCGTCGGCAGTATTTCAAACGCATGAAACGCAAGAGCCGTCGGGAGCAAAGAAGCGCCGTTGACGGGCCCAACAGAATTACTGGCAACTGTTATATGGCTCATGCCGAGGGGTCGCAAGTCCTCACCTTTGGGAGCGACTCTGACGAAGAAGTGACTCTGGGCCCTCTCTTTGAAGAATCCGCGCTAAGGAAAGATGAGGAATCAGAAGCCTGCGGAAACACTCAGCTGCGCAATCGCACACTCCCGGAAAAGAATCTTGGGCCTACGAACAGAAAAGATAAGGGAAAGGAAAAGGTCACTGAAGATATCACTTTGGATGACCAAGTCGCGAAAGAACTGGCTGCCAAAGACCCTCCTAGGAGGAGTAAAGTGGACTATAACATCCCCGCGCATCTAAGGAAGCTACCTTCTCAGCTTAGCATTCTCGACGCCCTCCTATTATCAAAAGAAGCACGAGACTCACTAATTAAGGCACTACAAGAACCTGAGCAATTCCAAGCCTTTCTCGCCACTGAAAAGATGAAGGACGAACTGGAAGAAGTGCATACGGCCGACGTCACTTTCGGTGATGAAGACCTCCTTCTCGGGACGTGCGACCATAACCGTCCCCTATATGTCTCTGGGTACTGCCATGACATCAAGATTGGCAAGATCCTGGTGGATAATGGATCCTCCGTCAATCTCCTTAATGTTCGGGTGTTGAAGGAAATCTGCATGAGTGTGCAGCATCTCGCTCGGGACAAAATTACTATCTCCGGTTTCGACTCACAATCGTCACGGACTCTCGGGTCCGTGATACTAACGTTACGCTTCGGGCTTCTCGTCACAGACATTAAATTCCATGTCATTGACGCCAAGACCTGTTACAATGCCTTGCTCGGCCGTCCTTGGTTACACGAGTACAACATCGTCCCTTCTACACAACATCAGTGTATGAAGTACTTTAAAGATGGTTTCGAGTATACTGTAACGGGTGAGCTGAACCCATTTTCCGTGAACGAAGTCCGCAAATACGAGGATGCGAAATACTTTTTGCCAGACTTTGAAGATACAGAAAGGTGTCACGACTCGGAGAACAAGGCCGCCGCCACCATCCCTGTTTTCGGAAGCGATACCGAAGAAGAAGAAGAGATAGTTTATACGGGGCCATCTCAACGCAACAACCGGAGGACGCCCACCCCCATACTGGTCTTCGGAAGTGATTCGGAAGATGAGGTCAATGCCGTATTCTCCAATCGGCTTTCAATACAAGCACCTCCTGGCGATGACCATAACTTGCAAATCACCATGGTACCGCGAGAACACTACAAGGACCTCGACACGCTTCAAGCTCACAGTGTGCAAGAGCTGCAAACGTTTTGCGTCCCCCCCAGGCGAAAGGGTGAGAAGATGATCCTATTCTATCGATCCTCAGAGTCGAAAGTAGAGAAAGAGATCTGGCACGGCGTAGATGCTACATGCGACAGACTCTAGCCCATCCGTCTGCCCAGATACTATACAAATGGATTAAAGAAGCTATTGAAGCGCCAAGGGGTACCCTTAAAACAAACTGTTCAACAGGCTCGGTTCTACAACAGGATTTGGGATGTCCCTGGAACCCAACGCAAATTGCCTAATGGGAAAATGGAGACACTCGGGCTTGGATACGCGAGAACCGGAAAACGAGAACGGGCTCATAACAGCTATGCTATATATACCTTTGATGAAGAAGATGACGCCCTGTCAGGAGATGCCAACCCCTTATCAAAACCAGACCACGCGATTGAGGCGCCAAGTCCGTCATTTCTAGAACGAATGGACAAGCCTATCAGGAAAGTGGGTCAGAAAGGTCGGGAAGACCCCAACCACGAAATGGCCATCTACGAGAAGGCCAGGACGCAACGTCTATTTCAACAGGCTGCGAAAGGCAAGAATGCTCATCCTTGTCAACCCATCATGCGAAAGGCCCGATGCGGAGACGGAAATAAGTCGAGAAGCGAAAAAAAGAGCCGACAACAATGACGCAGGATTAGAGGGTTATGAGATCGAGTACTGCACAGCTCGGATTCGCCCTTCATAGAAAAGATGAGTCGAGCGTACTCCTTCCCCCGAGACAAGACGGAAAGGTTACTCAAGCTCGCCCTAAAACATCAGATGATCGCGCTTCCGGAGTCTAAACACCCTGAGCAAGCTAATAAGGCCTTTCGCTCGGGCTATTGCTCTTATCACCGAGCCGCAGGACATCCTACCGAAGACTGCTTCACCTTCAAGAACTGGGTCGAGGACCAATATCGACGGGGCAGGTTCGCTTTATCCAACAGCTGGAGGGTAACGCCGCCACGAAAGCACGAGCCCAAGGCCACAAGAGCAGAGCCGGATCCGCCTCGGCCCCGGGAGTGGATTCGCACCTGTTATACGATTACGATAGACAACCCTCCCCAGTGCTTCGAAAACAGCGATGATGAGGTTATCTCAGAATTCCCGCCCGCTCCGAGAGAACTGGAAGACGGTATACATACTACCGCAGATAACCTCAGAAAGATTGAGTTGGGATCAGCAGAGGACCCGCGACCAACATTTGTCAGCGAGCTACTCGCTGAAGAAAGGGTGGCCGCGTTAAAGAACGTGCTTCTACGGCATAAAGATTGCTTCGTGTGGAACTACTCCGAGATGCCAGGTTTGGATCCGGAGGTCGCTGTGCATAAATTAGCAATATCCCCAGATATCAAGCCAGTCAAGCAGGCGCCAAGAAGGATGCGACTCGAGCTTAAGATGAGCATCAACGCCGAAGTCAAGAAACTGATCGATTCTGGATTTATCCAAGAAGTCCAATATCCCGATTGGATCGCCAATATCGTCCCGGTGATGAAGAAGAATGGGACGGTGCGTATATGCGTGGATTTCAGAGATCTCAACAAAGCCTGTCCAAAAGATGATTTCCCGGTGCCGGTAACCGAGCTAATGATAGATAACACGTCCACTCACGAGATCTTCTCCTTTATGGACGGTTCCTCAGGGTACAATCAGATAAAAATGCATCCCGAAGACCAGAAGCACACCGCTTTCCGGACCCCTTTGGGTGTATTTTGCTACAGGGTTATGCCCTTCGGTCTAAAGAACGCCGGCGCTACCTATCAAAGGGCCATGACAAAAATCTTCGACGACCTCATACATGACATCGTCGAGTGCTATATCGACGACCTCGTAGTAAAGAGTATGTCATACGAAGATCACTTAAAGCATCTAGAGACTGTATTTCAACGCCTTCGGCAATATAATTTGAAGATGAATCCCCTCAAATGCGCGTTTGGAGTCTCCTCGGGAAAATTCCTGGGATTCGTCATCCGACACCGAGGTATTGAGATAGATCCGTCAAAGATTAAAGCGATCATGGAAATGCCTCCGCCAAGAACCCTCAAACAGTTGCGGTCTCTCCAAGGGAAGCTCGCATACATCCGGCGATTTATCGCAAATCTTTCAGGCAAATGCCGCCCCTACAGTCACCTGATGAAGAAGGGAACCCCATTCGTCTGGGATCAAAAATGCCAAGGTGCACTAAACGAGATCAAGCAGTACCTGCAGAACCCGCCGGTATTGGCCGCGCCGGTCAAGGGAAAACCCCTCATTCTTTATACAACCGCCCTCGAAGGTTCCTTGGGCGCACTATGGGCGCAAGAGAACGATCAGGGGAAAGAGAGAGCACTTTACTACTTAAGTCGAGTCCTACTCGGGGCAGAAAGCAATTACTCCCCCATTGAAAAACATTGCTTGGCATTGATCTTCGCGATAACAAAGCTCAGGCACTATGCGTTGGCACACGAAGTCTGCCTCATCTCAAAGGTGGACCCCCTTAAATACTTGATGTCAAAAGCCATGTTGACGGGACGACTCGCTAAATGGGCCCCGCTCTTGATGGAGTTCTCGATAACATATCAACCTCTCAAGGCAGTGAAAGGCCAGGCCATTGCCGATTTCCTCGCTGAGCACCCGATACCGGCCGATTCTCCTTTGAATTGTGACTTGCCGGACGAGCATGCATTTGATGCGATTAGCGGTGGAAGCACCCGATGGGAACTCTATTTCGATGGAGCGTCCTCTATAAAGAAACAAAAGCAAGGTATCCCAATGATCAAGTCAGGAATAGGCCTCATCTTTGCGACTCCACAAGGAGGGATAATGCGCTTCGCCTTCTCCTTAACAGAGCCGAGGACAAACAATGAAGCTGAATACGAAGCCCTGATAGCAGGTCTCGAGCTTGCCATTGACATGGGAATTGAAGACCTCCTCATATACGGGGATTCTCAGCTGGTCGTTAGTCAAGTGAATGGTGACTACCAAACGTGCAAACCGGAGCTGGTGAAGTACGGCGAAAGGGTGCAACAACTATTGTCCCAAATTCCTTCCTACACTTTGGAGAACATACCACGCGCAGAAAATAGCAAAGCAGACGCATTGGCTAAGCTTGCTAAAGAACTGGCCGACGAGAACCTCGATGATGTCAGAATCGTGGTACAAAGCCGTCGAGTGCTCACCCCCGCAGAAATACCTCCGGAACTATATAAAGAGGGAGCAACTGAGCAGACAACCCTACAAATAAAAGACCAAGAGAAGGCCGAGGACTGGAGGGAAGTCTTCATAGACTACTTTAAGTCCCGCCGCATACCCAAAGAAGCGTCCTCGAGACATCAGCTCATGAAACGAGCTCTATCTTTCGCTTTCGTCAACGATACTCTATACAAGAGATCGCTTGATTCTCTATGGCTGAGATGCTTGGGACCTGACGAAGCAGAAAAAGTCGTTCAGGAAGTCCACGACGGACTTTGCGGCTCTCATCAAGCAGGCCCAAAGATGAAGTTAAAAATCAAACGGATGGGTTATTACTGGCCCACGATGATCCAGGACTGCCTCGAATACGCGAGGCAATGCCACTCATGCCAGATTCATGGAGACTTCATCCACCAACACCCAAATCCACTACACCCAACGGTGGCCAGCTGGCCATTCGAAATGTGGGGAACTGACATAATTGGACCCATCGAGCCGGCATCATCTCGGGGACATCGTTTCATCCTGGCGACAACTGATTACTTCTCCAAATGGGCAGAAGCAGTACCACTGAGGGAAGTAAAGACGGAGAATATCCTCCACTTCTTCAAAACGCACGTCATCTATCGGTTTGGAACCCCACGGCGGATTATCTCCGATAACGGGCCAGCCTACAGAAGCCATAAGATTAGCCGCTTCGCGCAGCAGCACAATATAGACTGGAGGTATTCTTCAGTTTACAACCCACGAGCCAACGGTCTGGCCGAGGCCTTCAATAAGACCCTGACAAAGATCATAAAAAAGACCGTTTCCCGGAATAAGAGAGACTGGCACGAGAGGCTGCAAGAAGCCCTTTGGGCTTATCGAACTACATTCAAGACGGCCACAAACACAACGCCATACGCGTTGGTATTTGGGACGGAAGCAGTACTCCCCCTCGAGATAGAGTTACCCTCTCTACGAGTGGCAGTCCACCACGAACTGACCGACGAAGAAAATGCTCACCTTCGACTTGAGGAGCTTGATGCCCTCGACGAAACCCGACTCATAGCGCAACAACATCTAGAAGCCTACAAAGCAAAGATGACGCGCTCGTACGAAAGATTGACTAGGCCAAGGGCATTCCGCCAAGGCGAACTCGTGCTGGTAGTCAAAAGACCTATGATCCCCAATCGTGCCAAGCGGGGAAAATTCGAGCCAAACTATGAAGGCCCGTACATCATAGACCAGGTTTACCAGGGTGGAGCCTATCTACTCGTGGACATGCACGGTGAAAGGCCTTTCAGGCCAATAAATGGCCGCTTCTTGAAGAAATACTATGCTTAGTGAGCCACAGCCTGGGTCAACGGTAGATGACGACGACTATGTCCGCTCGCTATCTTCCTAGGCTCAGACTTTACAAGCAGTAGCTGGCCCTCCCATAACGACGGACCGAAACGTCCTTAAACTAACAAGGGACCGAAACGTCTTTAAACTATGAACGGACCGAAACGTCCTTAAACTATCAACAGACCGAAACGTCTTTAAACTAACGGCGGACCGAAACGTCCTTAAACTAGCGACGGACCGAAACGTCCTTAAACTAGCGACGGACCGAAACGTCCTTAAACTAACGACGGACCGAAACATCCCTAAACTACTGCCGCAGCATCCTTAGGCTGGCAAAAAAAAAAAAAAAAAAAAAAAACGGTATGTCCATAAAGTAAAATGGGCACGGATGAAAACCCGAAAGGGCTCCGTGAGTAAAAACAGCAGGACTACCGGCGAGTGTTTGTGAAAACCCGAAAAGGCGCAACCTCGTTTAAAGACACTTATAGGGTCCTCTCGACCTTGCAAGGAGAAATCACCTGCGTGAGATCCTTACGACTCACAAAGGAGCAACACACTTAGGGATCCTCACGATTCCTAAGGAGAAAATACACTTACGAGAGCCTCACGACTCGTAAGGAGAATTTTCTTATGAGACCCTCACGGCTCATGAGACTTGAAAGTCTTGAGTTACAGAAACCTAAACCTGTTCTTAAGCAAATCCTCCACAACCTCCGACATTGCCCTACAAGCGGCTCGGACTGACCCTTGTATACAATCCACGGGCGCGAATAAACATTTCCCTAACAAAGTCCCACCCGTGACTGGGGATATATCCATATGGTGAACAACCCTTGCAAGTCCTCTCGACTTATAAGGGGAAAATCCTCTTTGTAAGATCCTTACGACTTACAAGAGAACATGCACTTAAGAATCCCCACGATTCTTAAGGAGAAAACACACCTACAAGATCCTCACGACTTGTAGGGAGAAACACCTTTGTGAGACCCTTACGGCTCATGAAGTCAAAAGCCTTGGTCGACAGGACCCTTAACCCTGTTTGCTAAGCCACCTTTGTTCAAACGTCGACAGAGGCAAATGATGATTCGCTCCTGGTAAACATTCCAGTTGTAGCGGTGCTGATGCCGAAACCGGTATCCAAAAAAAATCCGAGCTTGCCGCAAAAAAAGCTAGCAAGCCACACATGCATGACAAAATAGCCGAAATGATGGGACAACTTGCAATAAAAAGAAGCAAGCAAAATCTCGGCGGTTCACAGATAACTTAGTGATCACCACCGTGACATTCGTCTTGATACAGCAGACGCGATACCAGCAAATGAAGCGAAGGCCAAATTCCTAGCTTCATTGTCTCGACGACACAACATCAAGCGAAACGGAACAGCGGCAACCCCAAGTTCCATGGCTCGGCGACACATATCGCCAAGAGTCAACCCCCATCCCGTGAAATGCGGATACAATCAGCAAACTTCCTGGTTACGTGGAAAGCGGATAATGTCACTCTTTGACCCCGTGGAAGACGTCCAGAGCGGATCCTGGTCCTCGCAGAGCATGGCAGTGAACACATGTGAAGCATCCAGAGCGGAGCCTAGTCCTCGCCTAACGCGGCAGTGAACCCGTGTGAAGCGTCTAGTGCAAACTTCCTGGTTACGTGGAAAGCGGATAACGTCACTCTTTGACCCCGTGGAAAACGTCCAGAGCGGATCCTGGTCCTCGCAGAGCATGGCAGTGAACCCGTGCGAAGCATCCAGAGCGGAGCCTAGTCCTCGCCTAACGCGGCAGTGAACCCGTGTGAAGCATCTAGTGCAAACTTCCTGGTTACGTGGAAAACGGATAATGTCACTCTTTGACCCCGTGGAAGACGTCCAGAGCGGATCCTGGTCCTCGCAGAGCATGGCAGTGAACCCATGTGAAGCATCCAGAGCAGAGCCTAGTCCTCGCCTAACGCGGCAGTGAACCCGTGTAAAGCGTCTAGTGCAAACTTCCTGGTTACGTGGAAAGCGGATAACGTCACTCTTTGACCCCGTGGAAAACGTCCAGAGCGGATCCTGGTCCTCGCAGAGCATGGCAGTGAACCCGTGCGAAGCATCCAGAGCGGAGCCTAGTCCTCGCCTAACGCGGCAGTGAACCCGTGTGAAGCATCTAGTGCAAACTTCCTGGTTACGTGGAAAGCGGATAACGTCACTCTTTGACCCTGTGGAAAACGTCCAGAGCGGATCCTGGTCCTCGCAGAGCATGGCAGTGAACCCGTGCGAAGCATCCAGAGCGGAGCCTAGTCCTCGCCTAACGCGGCAGTGAACCCGTGTGAAGCATCTAGTGCAAAATTCCTGGTTACGTGGAACGTGGATAACGTCACTCTTTGACCCCACGGAAAACGCCCAGAGCGGAGCCTGGTCCTCGCCAAGCACGGCAGTGAACCCGTGTGAAGCATCCAGAGCAAACACCGGACTGTGGAGTCCTTAAAATCCACGGACTATGACGTCCTTAACCTCGACCGCGATGTCTTAAAACTAACGACCAACCACCCCTATTCCTCACAGATTTTTGCCTCGGTTTAAGGGTACATCTCTTCACTCCTTTGATGCCCGGCGTTGTAATTCCTCAACGTCTTCAAAGAGGTGACGGGTCCCTGCAACCCAACGTCGGACTGTGGAGTCCCTAAATCCACGGACTATGAGGTCCTTAACCTTGACCGTGATGTCTTAAAACTAACATCGGACTGTGGAGTCCTTAAATCCACGGACTATAAGGTCCTTAACCTTGACCGCGACGTCTTTAAACTACAATATCTGGAGAAACCCCTGACTCCGTAGAACACGGACAAGGTTAACCGCATCCGGCGCTTACAAGTCCTCACGGCTGGGAGAAAAACTCTTTATGAGATCCTCGTGGCTCATAAAACATAAAAGTCTCAGGAAGCAGATCTTAACCCTGAAACCTGAGCCATTGCTGTCCTGCAAGGAAATCAAGATAGGATATCCGCAGAATGCATTCAATAAAAAGGAGACACACCATTGAGAAGAAAAATGTATCTTTTATTCATGAACCAAAAAGGATACAAGGTACAATTCGAGAAGCAAAAATGAAGATACTCTTATCCATGAGTAGGTACAAAAAGGGGAGAAAAGATACAGTCCTCAAGCCGGTGGCCGGTGTAGTAATTTCAGCAGCTCGTCGTTTTGTTGCTGAGCCACGGCTTCATGACGCAAGATCTCCAGAAGGCGAGCCTCCGCCTGAGCTTGTTGGGCCTGATATGAAGCGAGCCGAGCTTCAAGCTCTTTTTCAGTGGCCTTGTGAGCCTCAACCCTCTCGCGAGTAAACATGGCGGCTTTATCAAGAGCTACCACCTCCTTGATGGACTCCTGAAGTACTCGCCAAAGGTCATACGCTTTGTTGGCTTTAGCTGTAAGGCTAGTCTGAAGCTCGCTCAACGCCTTGGAGGCTAGCTCCCTCTCTGAGAACTTGCGGCCAAGTCTCTTCTCGCACGACGTCATGTTGGCCGCATGTCGTGCTATCAGACCTCGTAACTCCGCCTTTGCAGCCACGGCCTCCGAGGAAAGGCGAGAACACTCGAGAGCATACAAACAAGCCTCCACCCTCCTACAGAACTCCACCCAGACCCGCACCACCTCCTCACTGTGATAGGTGGCGAGAAAAGGAAGGGAGCCGTTAGCTTCAGCGGCGAACGCTTCGGCCGTGGTTGCACTACCAGCACGAAGCTCCTCGATGAAAGAAGATAAGGAGACCAGGCTCAATTGGGCCAAGCGCTCTGAAGCCCGCAAAGCGTAGGGGCCGGACGGCATCACAATGCGTGATTCCAAAGCCATGGAGACTGGCAAGGCTGTTTAGATTTGGCAGATGTTAGTAAAACTTTTAAACACAGGATGAACGGGACTATGATAAGATGTCACTCACCGACAGTCATGCACGTAGGAGTTGAAGGTTCCCCTGGCCCTTCAACGACCTCGACCTCATCATCGGCTTCCAAAACTATAAGAGACATTAACGTCATTACACAAAATAGTGACAATGCTATGATAAAAAAAAAACGGCGAATGACACTAACCTTGCCCGGAGGAAAGGACAATACGCTGAGGGGGAATCGCCTGCGGGGCTGCCATCTCCAATAGACGCTGAAATGATTGGCGAGGCGATAGATCTGCGATCGTGGCTGCCAAACCGCGTAATTCTGGGAAAGATAAAAGATTTCAGACCATGAAGGGGTTACTAAAATAAAACGCGGAAGGATACCTTCGACACTCCTCCCATTCTGAGCCGGGGGGATAGCAGCCTCGACGGTCTCCGCCGTAACCTCAGGCTCCAACAAAGGGAGAGTAGCCCCGACTACCTCACTTCCAACCTTTGGGCCACCCTCAGCAAGAGTCATTGGGATGGCGGCCTCCATAAGAGCATCCCCCGAAGGGGCGAGCACTCCCTGATCAAGAGCCGCCGCTGGAGGTTCTATCACGAGAGGAACAGCCTCATCAGCCCCCTCCACACCTAGCAAGGCCTCATTGAGAATTTCGGCGGGCTTTAGCTTTAAAGGGCCAGTAGGAAGCTCCCCCAGCGTTGAAGATTCTGCACGGTTCAAATAAAAATGATGATACATACTCACGAGCATAAATAATCGAAAAGACTACAAAAGAAACACAGCGTACCTATACGCAAGGAAGCCCTTAACATGGCTTCTTCAATCCGCTTTTCCTTCTCAAGGAGATAAGCTCGCCGAGGTTCAAGAGTAGACTCATGACCGCCTGTCCATAAAGAAAGTGCATCAGCTGCATCTTCTGAAGCGACCTGCTTCAAAGCCCTTTCCCCCCATTCCTCCAAAGGGCCGATAAATCGCCGCCGAATCCACGAAGGGTCTTCGTAAAAAATTACAGCGGGATAAGACTTCTTCGGAACCTTGGCATTATGGGATGGATCTTCCGAACGCCGTAAAGCCTCAGCCAGTTGAGCAGCCTCCTCGTCAGCCGAACTCGGGAAGAGAAGCCCAGCGTCTGACCCTTGCAAGGCCAAGGGTTCGTCTTCAAGGATAGGCTCAGATTCCACCACAGAATCAAGCGGGGTAGTAGCCACTTTCCTCCGTCGTTTAGACCCAGAGCCGGCCGCTGAAGATGACCGCTTCCTCCCTCGCGAAGCCTTAGGGCGACGCTGGCCCACATCGCCTTCAACGCCCTCATCCCTGTTACTCTCGCTCGGTGCCGCAACCAAGGAAGACGTCGACGTCGTCGACGCCGCGGGAGGCGGCGCCGCCACCGGCAGAGGTGCTACCACTGGAGCCCGTCTACCTCGCGATTGAGAACCCAAGGGCATACCAGCGGTCGGAGTGAGGTCTACCCCTGACTCCCCCGGAATGAGGGCAGCGCCAATTTCCCTCAAAGGAAAGCGGACTGGAACCCTCGGTCGCAACTCAACTCGCGAGACCTGAGGAGGAGCGTCATGACCAAGAAGAACCCTTCTTTCTTCAGCAATAATCGGGGTGACCCGATGAAGATACCAGCCTGTAAATGCACCCACACATCGAGGGATGTACTCGGCTTCAGGGACCATGAAATGGGAGCCGGTGTTCAGCCTCATGAAATGATGAGCTGCGTCACGAACAGCGTCGAGCGAAGGAACTGGAGCAATCATAAAAGCCTCAAAAGGAACGCCCTGGTCATATCCGAGCTGCCGAGCAAATCGATGAGGATTGTACCGCATAAAAAGGGCTGCACTATCCTGGCGAAACACCAAGTAGCCCGGTCTAATTGAATACAAGTAGGTGGCCTCTCGGGGCTTCAGAGAAGGTGCGTTGTCCTTTGACTGGTCCCAAAGTTGCTGAACAGGACCCGAAGAAGAAGACAGAACCCGATCATTAAAAGCTAACCCGCCGGCGGTGGCGTGAGGGGAAATCGGCACCCTAATAGCCCCAAATTGAGTTGGATCGGCAGCGGAAGCACCCACCAGTCGCATAAGTCGCGGGAAGGTATAGGCGTCGTAAAAAGCAGGCCTCTGATGCATAGCAAAAGACCCCAGCACATGCATTTCAATCCATGACATGAAGTAATGAAGCGAAAAGTTCACCACGTCCACGCCAGGCGTAGAGGTATTAGCCGCAGTGCCCAATCCATTATAGAGGTGCGCCAGGGCCGGGATGCCAATAGCCAACCGCGTCCCCTCCGCAATACGATGCGCCGGGTATATGACCGAGGCTCTCATGAAGCGGCGATGCATGGGGATAACGAACCAACTTAGCCAAACACTAATAAACCCCACAAAGAACGTCTCCTCGTCCATGCCTGGGACAGCAATAGATTCAAAAGAGATCGGCGATATGATAGGGATGTAATACTGAGGAAGATCTGATTCGTTGGTCGGCAACCTCTTCGGACCAAACCCAAAGGGGTCCCCAATGTCGGCAAACTTCGGGGCTGTCTTCGGTAAGGCGTCCTCGCGAATGAAACGAGCAATGAAGCTCTTGAAAGTAACGCCTTGCTCCTCAGACTCGGTGAATAATCGATCAAAAATGCCTAGAGCCCTAATTAAACTGGGACGCTTGTGTCGAACAGCGTTCTCAGCGGATAAGCCGTCGACTGGGGCGGGCTCAGGTTCAAAAATGTACTCGTCAGGGGGCAGCAACTCCTCGTACATGTTACCCCTTATCGGCAACCCCGAAATTTCATAAAACTCGGCCAAAGAAATCGAAACCTCGCGATCTCCCAGAAGAAAAGTATTAGTGGGAAGATTCCACTGGTTCAGAAACGCCTTGACCCACCAGGCATGCGGGGACTTGTAATGAAACAGCGACGCGTATACGGCCTGATAAAGCCCGACTTTCTGCAATCGCGCTCGATGGGCAGAAAGAATGTAGCGAGCCCAGAGAAGGTAGCCCGTAGGATGTCTGGGAGTGAGCCCTATCTTATAAATCTGCCCCCACGGGTGGGCCTCGCCCTGGCAGATGAGCCGTCCCAAGATGTCTACAGCCGGGATCGGGTGGTTCGGAATGCCGGTCGTCGAAGGCTCCAGCCTCCCCGTTGGAGTCCAGTTGGGCATTTCCACGGCGAAAGCTGCCCTTGGAGGATCCATTGGTAAAAACGGGAAAGTGGGCTCCGTTGACACCGCGCAAAGAAAGCTCCTGCGACCCTGAATAATCTAACTGTACCAAGGTCCCCATTGAAGAAGGTTGGCGCAGTCCGGGTCATGGGCCCTAATCATCGCCATCGCCTCTTCATCAGACGGTGACTGAGGGAAGGCCGCCTCCGAGCGAGAGAAGGGAAAGCGTGGAGCAAAAGCCATCACACCTGAAACCCAATAAAGGGAGACCGTTAAAAGAAAAGTTAACGATATATGTTCATGCACGAACATGAAGGCTAATTGGAGAAGGCAACAGCAAAGTTTCCTGGGACCATTGGCTACAAAACACATGGGCCCCACAGAATCCGGATGACGGCTCATTAACAATGAGACCAAACAGTTACAATAAAACAAAGGGAACATCCCCATTTAATAAAGAATGATGACCATGCACGTCCCCCCCCAATGAGATCTGTCTCGGGCTCTACAGTGAACCCAACAAAATCAAAGGAATTAAATTCCCACGAAAAGGCATCATTACAAAATCTCCATCGCATTAATGGCAGAAGAACAGCCTCGGGCCAAGAGACCCCAAGGAGCCTCTGGGTGAAGAAACTGAGTTCTTCATAAGAATTAAATTCCTTATCAGGAAAAAGGGAATTAAATTCCCAGGAATAATTTTGATGGAATTAAAGTCCAGGGAGTTGAAACGCTGTCATCGTCCCCCCAAAGATCACCTAAACCCTAAGAGATCTACAGTTCGAAAGTCAGGTGGTTTCCTGTTTTTATGAAAAAACTTGAAGAAAAATGGGTTCTTTGTGAAACCCTTAACGCGGATTTAAAATCCAAAGAGTTCTTTTAAGGACGAAGGCGCTCTGGCCGTTCAACATTATTACCTGAGGAAAAGGGATCCGTTGACAGAGTTAAACTCTGGAAAGTTTTGAAAACAGAGAACTAAGTCTGGAAACGAGAATTAAATTCTCAAAGAGGAAATTCTCAGAGGAAGAAGATGAGCAAAGTGAAGGCTCCTACGAAGAGACAGCGGTATTTATAGAAAACAGTGAAAACGCTTCATCTCCCAAATCCCTAAATGAATCCAACGGTCGCAAGAGATGACAGCGTTGCACTCACGTGCTGACACGTGAGAACAACGCTGTGGGGGCATTTGTTTCCTGATTTAAAATCAGGAAAGCTTCTGTGAAGAGCTTCAAAAAGGGGGGCCACGTGCTTACACGTGACCAGCAGTCACGTGTTGACACGTGACCTATAAAGTACAGAAAAGGGGACACAATGATTCGCTGAACAAAGTCAAGAAAAAGAGCTTCAGAAGAGGTCACGTGCTCCCACGTGACCAGGGTCACGTGTCGGCACATGACGGTCAAAATAGCAAACTCGCTCTCCAATTGAACCAAGGAAAGAAGTGCCAGACAGGGGTCACGTGCTCACACGTGACCAGGAGTCACGTGGTAGCACGTGACGTTTAAGCAAAGATCAGAAGACAGCGCAAAAGAAAGGAAAAGGCTCATTCTAAAGGGGGTCACGTGCTCACACGTGACCATGGGTCACGTGGTCACACGTGACCGGCTTTCAAAGCCCTTTTTGTCAACAGAATTAAATTCTGAGAGAAATGCAAATCTTTCCAAAGGAACGCAACTATATGCATCCAATCAAATTAAAGATTCAGAGGTCATTCATTTATGGAAAATCTCGGGTTTGGAAAGATTTCCCCCTTAAATCTAACCAAAATAACAAGGGAGAATATCTGGATTTGAAATCCAACGGTGAATAAAATTCACCTAATAATCCAAAGGTCCAGAACGAATGAAGGAGGCAAATCAAATCTCTCAATGAAGATTCGTCACAAAACTAACTGATTCAGCTGCTTCTCCTATAAATAGGAGCCAAGAGACACAAAAAAGGGACATGCGCAGAGAAGAAAAGAAAGAAAAAAGGGAGGAGAGCTTTGATATTTTGAAAAGACTCGGAGCTTCTGCAAAAAACCCTAGGTAAGAAAGGGAAGGCTTTTTGAAAACAAAGAGAATTTAATTCTCAACATGTAAAACAGAAGAATATATTTCTTCTCTCTCTGGCAGAGGATCTGCAAAGTGCACATCTCCCCTTTAGGTTGAGAATTTAATTCTCAATGGGTTGAGATCCTGCCATGCAGGTCCAAAACATAGAGAGGGAATGCAAGCATGAGAATTTAATTCTCAGAATTACAGGAATTTAATTCCTTTAAGATAAAAGTAGGGCTTGACCCTGTATCACGGGAATTTAATTCCTTCAAAACAAAAGAAACAGGGTTGAATCCTAATTGAGAACATAGTTCTGTTGAAACAGCGGGAATTTAATTCCTTTAATCATAATTCCCGAAAAGGGGAGTTTAATTCCTTGAAAGCTTTTGTTCAGTTCTTCGCATAAACGAGGAATTTAATTCCCACAGAAAATCTAGAGTTAAACTCTATTCCAGAATACAAGTCTTCAAAAGGAAATAGGAATTTAATTCCTCTAAGATTTAAAGTTCGAGGAATTTAATTCCTGGAAAAAAAAAAGAGTAACAGATCCTCTAAAAACTACATAGAGGCAGGGTTACGTGCTACCACGTGACCCCCCCCCCCCAAACCCCTACAGAAAGCCCCTTTGAGGCAGCACCCCACGTGACCCACGTGACCATCAGCAGAAGCCTTAACACAAAGGCATTTGAATGCCCATCACGTGATGGCACGTGATGCTCTGAAAGACGCGATAGTTTCAGCAGAACAAATGAAGGGAAAGCGCTCTCACATGCTGCCACGTGACCCTTCCTGCCTGAGTGTTTAACACTAAAATTAAAACTCTCGAGCCCAGTGTTAAAACACTATCGGGCCTTAGCCTTCAATGCTGATTAAAAAAGCCTTATTTGCAGTGTTCAACACTGATTTGTTTTAGTGTTTAACACTAATTTGAAAAAGCCTTATTGCTGGTGTTTAACACCAATTATCTCTCAATGTTGAACACTAACTTGTCAACCGAGATGTCATTCCCAGTATTCAACGCTGATTGCTCTGAAGTGTTTAACACCAGGCTTAGGCCCAATTGGCTAAAGGGATAGAGGCAAAGCCTCTCCTGATTGGACTTAGCCCAAGCTGGCCATAAGTCCTCAATTCGTGATTAACTGGGCCAATGGGATCATAACATAATTGATCAGTCTTGACCCAAATTGGGCCAGGGACTATTTAATCCACCGCGGTTCTAGGGTACATCTCTTCACTCCTTTGATACTTGGCATTGTAATCCCTCAATGTCTTCAAAGAGGTGACGGGTCCCGAAGACCACTCATGATATGGACTGTGGGGTCCTTAAACCCACGCATCATGCAAAATTCCTGGTTACGTGGAACGCGGATAACGTCACTCTTTGACCCCGTGGAAAACGTCCAGAGCGGATCCTGGTCCTCGCAGAGCACGGCAGTGAACCCGTGTGAAGCATCCAGAGCGGAGCCTGGTCCTCGCCTAGCACGGCAGTGAACCCGTGTGAAACATCCAGAGCACATAACGGACTGTGGAGTCCTTAAACCCATGGACTATGACGTCCTTAACCTCGACCGAGATGTCTTTAAACTACCCATCGACCGAGATGTCTTTAAACTACCCATCGACCGAGATGTCTTTAAACTACCCATGGACCGCAATGTCCTTAAACTACCAATGGACCGCAATGTCCTTAAACTACCCATCGACCGAGATGTCTTTAAACTACCCATCGACCGAGATGTCTTTAAACTACCCATGGACCGAGATGTCCTTAAACTACCAATCGACCGAGATGTCTTTAAACTACCCATCGACCGAGATGTCTTTAAACTACCCATCGACCGAGATGTCTTTAAACTACCCATGGACCGCAATGTCCTTAAACTACCCATGGACCGCAATGTCCTTAAACTACCAATGGACCGCAATGTCCTTAAACTACCCATGGACCGCAATGTCCTTAAACTACCCATGGACCGCGATGTCCTTAAACTAGAACAATAGAGCCCCTATATGCTCTTTTGTCGGATCTAAACGGTCCCGTTTAAGTTGATCTTAGCCTCAAAGATGGCTAACACGTCCTTAAACCTTCAAGCAGACTGGACTATGAATCCCCCTAATTAACTCTGGCTCGAGGGTACATCTCTGAACTCCTCTGACATCCGTCGTTGAAATCCCTCAACGTCGTCGGAGAGGTGACGGGTCCCGACGGCCACATAGACGATGGACCGCCACGTCCCTAAACTGGAACAATGGAGTCCAAAAGCTCCTTTGTCGGATCTAAACGATCCCGTTAAGTTGATCTTAGTCACAAAGTTAGACTAACGTATCCTTAACAAACGTTTGAGTTGATCTTAGCCTCAAGTACGGCTGACGTATCCTCAAACCAAACCCCCAAACCCAAATTTAAGATAATGCGGATTTGGACTAGTCCATGCCCTACGGGCGACGACATAACTCAGTCTCCGTAAACGATCCACGGGCAATGAAACATAAAACAAGAACACACGACACGAAGTGACCATCTGGAGAAGGAGAAAGTTGTTACCGCAAAGCGGTAGCGTAATTAACTGCAGGGGCTTGCGCCTGCAGGGAAGAGCGTCCCCACAATCAAAAACCCCTCAAACGAGGGGGAATCTGACGAAGTCTGCTACATCGGACGCATCCGTCTAGACCTCCGATATATGGCGTCATGGATCGAATTGGCATCTTCGGAGAGGTGGACGGATAGCACCAATTAGCATCTGCCCCGAATTTCAGGCGAGACGGCCCCCACGTCCCGCGTGTCCGTTCGGAGGGGAACAGTATGCAAGTCCCCTGTCTACACATACCAAGACCGGTTCTTTGTACTTCATTACATTCTCTGATAATCTCTCGAGATTCAGACCTATGTTCTTGTTGAAACATAAGTCCGAACCTTTTGAGATATTCACAGAATATAAGTTAGAAGTAGAGAACCAATACGGGTATAACTATTATGTCCTTTGATGTGATCGAGGAGGAGAATACTTGAGCACGGAAATCCTGGACTATTCTAAAGGAGAATGAGATTCTCTCTCGGCATTACTCCTCCGAATACACCATAGCACGATAGTATATCGGGGCGGAGCAATCACACCCTATATGATAAGGTGTGCTCTATGATGAGTACTACTGAGTTACCTTTTTCCTATTGGGTGTTATGCACTTCTGAAGTTGCATACCTATTGAATAGGGTTTGAATCAAATCAGTGCCTACCACTTCATATGAGATATGGAAAGGGAAGAGCCCATATCTTAAGTTAGTTAAGATTTGGGGTTGTCCGGCCTATGTCTAAAAGCAAAATCCGGACAAGCTCGAGGCAAGGTCTGTAATGTAGAACTGGAAATGTTACAGCCATACAAACTGCAGCTGATGATTTGATAGAACCAAAGGATTCAGTAGATTCCAACGAACCTCACCCTCTCCGCCGATCTAGTAGGGTTCCTCACCCACCTGAGAGATACTTCTGTTTCTCTATGACAGTGGGAGCGAGGATTGCATCATGAGATGATGACCCAACTAGCTTCGAGCTGGCCATCAGGAGTAAGACTCTGTAAGAATGGCTGGATGCTTAGTGATCTGAGATGGAATCCATGTACACCAACAAAGTATGGACTTTGGTTGCTATATCTGAAGGGTTAAATCCCCATCAGGAGCAAGTAAATCTTGAGAAGATTACTTGGTGTAGATGGAAAAGTTGAGACTTTCAAAGCTAGACTTGTTAAAAGTTTTCGTCATTGACCAGGCGTGGATAATGATGAAACCTTTTCAGTACCTATGCTTAAGTCCATCCAGATCCTACTTGCCACGGCTACATATCATGACTACAATATCTGGTGGTTGGGTGCCATGACTGCTTTTCTAAATGATGTTTTAGAAGAGTGCGTCTATAAGTACACAGCCAGAGGTCCTCGTAGACAGTGGGAGCAGCGGAAACGTGTGCAAGATGTTTTATATGATAAAGCAGGCATCGCGGAGTTGGAACATCTATTTTGATGGATTAGTCAAGGAAGTTGACATCATCAAAATGGTAGATGAACCTTGTATAAACAAAAAGGTAGTAGGGAGTATGGTGGTGATCCTCGTAGAGTACGTGGATGACATACTCTTGATAAGAAAGGAGTTTCCTATGCTACGCTCGGTCAATCTCCACTTATCACAAGGATTCTCCATATAGGATCAAAATGATACCTCCTAAATCCTGAGTTTTGGATCTATGAGATAGATTTAATTGGATGTTAGGATTCTCACTAGTTGTAGTGAGATGGTATCAATCGATCCTGGGGAGAATCACTGGAAGGGTTCCAGGGTGATAAAGACGACTGAATGTCAGTCGCAGGCATTGTCTTTACCCTCAGTAAAGGGACAGTATGTTGGAAGAGTTCCAAGCTAGATACCGTGACATACTAGACGATAAAGGCACGATACATCGCTACTTAAGATGCTACCAAAGAGGCTGTTTGGATGTATATTAGTTCATGAGATGAACTTAGTTCCTACCATTGTGTGACAATGGAGTTGTGGCTTATGCCAGGAACCCTCGTCCCATCAGTGATCCAGACATATTCTAAGGCAGTGTCACCTGATCATGGAGATAGTTGATCTCCAGGGTGATCGAGGTTAGGAGAGCAGACTAAGAGGACAACACGGCGGATCTACTCACGAAGGCCAATTCCCAGAGAGAGACTTTTATGGGATGGTTGTGTATGAGATACTACAACCACTGCTACAGATGGCCCTAGTGCAAGTGGGAGATTGTTAGTTATATGTATGCCCTAGAGGCCATTACTGTACATTGGATGTATATTGTAGTGGATGCTGGGACATATATAGGGATGACTTTCTTGCTCGACATGATAGTATGCTATCTGGTTGATCTTTACCTTAACGTGTATACTGATTGTCTCTCTGTTACATGTTGGTAAAGCCCTTAGGATGTGTACTTGACTACCTGGACTATGATGCGGATCATACTAGTGGGGACATGGTAGTCCATAAGTACATCCTTCAAAGTCCCTAGTCGTGGGTGTATCGAGACGGGGCATCGATATACCAGAGTAGACTAGCGTGTACCTTCTCGACCCATACAGATGGGCGATGGATGATCCCATATCCATTGGTGTTTGACATCAGAGATGATATACGGATGCTCAGTAGAGACTGGGTACACTGGACGGACTCGCCGAGAACTCCCAGATGGTATTATACCTCACGTCAGATGGCAGTTCTCTGGTGACACTGGTACAGAGTAGTCTGTTGACCCGAGATCGTCATAGAGTCTTGTGTGGTTCCCACTGTGCTTTAATTTCCATCTTACCACGTCCAAGAGGGCGTGCAAAACGGTGGTTTTTGGGTACAGTACCGAGTCACATGGAGGCAATGAGCGATAGGAGGGGATTCGTCTCTCCCGGTATAGGGGGTTGATGTTGCGCTGTGTTCGATTGGCTATAACAGGAAATCCCTGGCCAGGGTTGCTGAGATTTACTGGTAAGTGTTACCCGTAGTTTCTCGAATTGTTATAGACCTCATATCGACACGACTTATCGAGCTATCGGGGTCTGACGTTTACCACCCCTAGGCGAGATATGCGACATATCAGACGATCAGATCGGACTGTACGGTAGTGTTACTGGTTGGATTCACTGGAGTGTGAGCGGGCTTGCTCGTCGATCTTCAGATCGCTCAATACCCGGGTGGCCGTTACGTTTAGCAGACCGCTTGCGGCTTTTGGGTGTTTGATATGATCATCATCTGCTGCCGGCGTATTGACGAGTCTTTAGAGTCCTACACAGAGGTTTCCTGGCTCAAGCGAAACGAAATAGGAGCGCATATGAGAAATGTGCGGGACCGAGAATAATGCGTGTATGTGATACCGTATTCCATTCTCGCGATGAATGTATCGAATGGTTATATGCGATATAACCTAGTTATCGAATCAAAGGTTGATTCGATAAGCCGATACATTGAATACTAGTCGGTTATATGCGATATGACCGGATCGTTAAATCAAGTGTTGATTTAATGATTTATTGTATAATTATATATTTGATATATTACTTTGCATTAACTAGTATCGGTTCACTTTAAATGGATTTTCTCACTTGAAGTTCACAAGTTGTATATGTGATATACTTTTGTGCACTTGATTGTATCATGTTTGATGATACATGCTTTATGGTTAAGTGTAAAGAATTAAACCAAGGTTAAGTTGTTGATTAGGGTTTTACTTATTCATTCATCTTATTTATTTATTCATTTTGAATAAATTGAAAGATAAATGAATGGTGGCTTCATTTGTTTTTAGTTGAAGCTTCATGAAGCTTTGACTTGATGACTTTTTTGTTCTCATCCTTAACCCTAACCATCAACCCAACCTTAGTCAATTCTCTACACTTAACTAAGGTAAAGATTATGATAAGTATTGTTTTATTTTCTATTTTTGAAAATAACTTATCATACTCTTCATCTTCTTCTTCTTCTTCACTTCAAGAAAAAGCTTCATAAGCTTTAATGGCAAAGTGAGAATTAGAGTGAGAAATCCAATTCTAAAGTCTACCCACTTCCTATTTCTTCATCCTCTACCTCTTGCCAAGTAGTAGAGTGTGTTTCCTTCACAAGTTTTCATGGCTCGGTGAAGGTGGAGCTTGATCTTGCGATGCCTCGACGTAGATCATCTTCGGCACGTCGTCGATGACCTAGCCCGTCCATTCTCCGATGAAGCCGACTCTAGAGACCGGGATGGATTTTGGACAGCGAGGAGACATCGTTGCGGAGCTATGGAGGTGGAGCACCGGATCTACAAAGGTTGTATTTCCGTATTCCCTTAGTTAAATGTTAACTAGTTAGCTTTTCGCCTAAACATCTAGCAAACGATCCGTAGTCGGGTCTCTCGGCACCTAGATTTTTTGAAATTGGCATGTTCGATGCCTTGTGAGACCTCACTAGAGTGCCTAGGAACCCTACACTTTCTCCCTCATCTTCCTCTTGAAAGACATGATTGAGGAACTCTTGGAGCATAATGGGAGCCCGTGCCTTCTGGTTGTATTCCTCCAGCGCGTCAATTTGTTTTTGCAAGTCCGTGCGCTTGTCGCCAGTCTTCACGGGCTTCTTTGATTTCTTTTTCTTCTTTTTTGAAGATTTTGACGGCTGGTTGCGAGTGCTTGGGCCACCACCATCGGTCTTTGGAGTTGTACGTGGCTTCAACATTCTCTCAATGACCTGCGGTTCCAACGGGTTCTTCCACCTAATCGCTGGACATGTTTGAAGATCGTTTAGCATCCTCTTTGTCTTAGCTAATAATACAACCTCCCAAGGAGCTTCTTCAACGACAGAGCATGTTGCCCCCGGCGTATTCGTCCCCTTAGAGGTGTGGGGCTGCGGGGGATTCACCTTCCATTTGTCAGATAACGCGAATTTGCCCTGTCGGTACTGGTTTTCAAGCCAATTTTTGAAAACGTAGCAATCTTCGATCGGATGGTCCAGTACTCGATGATAAGGACAGTAGTTGGGCTCGTTGACGTCACTTGGTTGCAACGGACGTTTTGGATCCGGCAGATTTATGAGTCTGTTGCGCAATGCCAGCTCGAATAACCTTCTCGTTTTATCACGGGGAAACGAGTAAGGACGCCCTAGTCTCTCCTCAAGGTCTACATACGGGCGCATATTATTTTGACGCATAACCGGCTTCGAGTTGCTCTGTTGTTGTTGAGCATTAGCGACGATGATCGCTTTTCCCTTCCCTTTGTCATTTCGGGAGTCCGGCTTTGGAAGAGGGGGTTTATGGCCCATCTGATCCATCTGCGCTAACTTGTCAATCAAGGCCTGGAAGGCAGTCGGCTTGAAAAACATCATAAATTGCGAGATGGTTGCTTGTGGATCAAGGGTTCCCACAAACATACCTACTGCGGGAGCTTCTTCAATGCGCTGCTCACATTTTGACCACAAGTTCCGCCACCATATAGCATATTGGACCCATGTCTCGCCTGGTTTTACTCTGGCGTTAATCAGTGCCGTCATCGGGGTGCGTTCACTGGAGCTTGCAAAACGCTGATTAAACAGCAGCTCCATCTCTGCGAAGGTCTTGATAGAGTCGTTCGGGAGTTCAGAGTACCATTCGAACGCTGTATCTGATAAACTTCCAACAAACTGGCGTAGCAAAAGCTTGTCATCACCGCCGGTGTTGCCGCAGAGTGCCCTGAACTGGGCGACATGCTGGTGAGGATTGCCCGTCCCCTTGTAGACATGGAACTTGGGAATTGTGTAACCGGGCGGGTACTTGATTTGGTCGTACCAACTTGGATACGGCCGCCCCGTTTTTACGACCTGGCCGGCTGCTTCAGTCGCATGATGAACCCGTATTTGTTGGGCTATGTACTCGTCCAAATCAGCTTTGGAGATTGTATCCTCCTTAGCTGTTGACAGGGCTGGCGGAGGATTTGACGTTTCTCCCCTATCGTCACCAAGGACAATTGGGGGATCTTCAGCCGGAGGATCTTGTTGTATCATCATCCCTATCATGTCTTGGAAGAGGAGGCCCATACGCTGTATGTTGGCTGCTTGTTCAGCAGCCTCTTTGTCCTTCTTTTCCAATATTCGACGAAGGAATTCGGCGTCAGTTTCTTCCTCTTGGCGTTCATCCGAGGACGTTTCAGGGTTTTATTTTGGCCCTGTAAGTGCGGTTATAGCGTTCATCATCTCTTGGAGCTTTTGTTGTTGCTCCTGCGCCTTGGTCACTGATCGGGTAAGCGGTCGATGACCCGTAGATATGCGGCTATCTTCTTTACCAGATGCCACGTAGACGGTGTGAACTATAATGCCCCCTGACTTAGGGCGTTTGGGTCCACCACCTTGGATATTTGTCGCCGGCGCAGGGGTTTTCTCTGGCCTTCTTCTTTTGTGGGCCGTTGAAGTTGAAGGGGCCGCTGCAGTGGGTACCCTAGCGATCGTTGTCCCTTGCTGTTCAATAGGACGGTCTTTTCCTTTTTGCACCTTCGTCTTCCTTCGTTGACGAGAATGATCTGGGTCGATCACGGAGTCTTGAACCCTCCGCCAAACTTTATAAATTCTTGAGGATAGCCGTTGAGGGGGCTGTTCTTGCTTCGTTTCTGGAACTCTCTCCGCAGGCGGAGGAGATCTTTTCAGTGTAGCAGTTGAAGAATTCTTACGTACCCTCCTCAACAGTTCAAAGCTGTTCCCAGTTGGAACAGCAGCGTTGACTTCCACCACTGGAGCTGGTGGAGTTAGCCCTGAGGGGGAGTTGCCCCCTGCCTTCCTCACTCGTTGCCAATGGCGACGTCGAGCGTGACGAGCCGTTGGGACTGGCTCGGAGATTGAGACATCTTCTTTTTGCCCCCTGTCTGAATGAGGCGCCGCTGGTGTTAACCTCTTAAAGACTGAGGTTGTCCTTTGAGGGGTGATATTCAACCTGTCGAAGACGGATCCTCGAGCAGGGGTAGGAGCAGGAATCATCAGTCTTGAAAAGACTGACTCTTTGGCAGGGGAAGCCGCCTTGACGACTTCTGGAGCAGCAGTTATTGCCTTCCTTGGGACAGCCAGTTTAGAGTTCTGATCCAGCCTGGCGAAAACCAAGGTTGTTGGTTTGGTAGTGGGCGACCCGTTGAAAGGGGCCGTCGTGGCAGTGAGCCGGTCGAAGACCGACTTCTTGTTCACTTCCGGTGCAGGTATTGGCATAGAGAAGCTTGTAGGCGGGATCATGGTCCCGAAAAACAGGCCGGTGGTGGCTTGGGTCACCTGGTCTATCGGCAGAGCGAGGAAGGAAGCCGCTTGGGGCCCATATGCTACACCTCCGGGGGAGGTGGAGCGTCCGTTGCAGTGGCACTTCGAGTAGTTGGTGCAGTTAGAGGCCATTGATGTTTGAGTTCTGTGCCAGGCAAAAGACCAAATCTTAGTAACTTGAAATCCGAAGGCAACCATTTAACAAACCGCGATTGGTTCGCGAATCACGACACACGAAGTGTGGAGTGGAAAGAGGAAAAGGTCCCACCGGGCGTGCCAGAATCTGTTCCCCTCCGAACGGCGGCCAACGACGCTAGGGCATCTAGGCCTGAGGTTCGGGGCAGATGCTATTTGGTTTTATCCGTCCACCTGTCCGAAGATGCCAAGTTGATTTTGTGGCACTGTGTATCGGAGGTTTAGACGGATGCGGCCGATGTAGCAGACTTCGTCAGATTCCCCCTCGCTTGAGAGGTTTTTGATTGTGGGGACGCTCTTTCTTGCAGGCGCAAGCCCCTGCAGTTAATTACGCTACCGCATCACGGTAACAACTTTCTCCTTCTCCAGAATTTCACTTCGTGTCGTGTGTGTTTGTTTTGTTTGTGGTTGCCCGTGGATTGTATACGGAGACTAATTTATGTCGTCGCCCGTAGGACGTGGATTAGTCCAAATCCGTATTTTCTTAGATTTGGGTTTGAGGTTTTAGTTTAAGGATACGTTAGCCGTATTTGAAGCTAAGATCAACTTAAACGTTCGTTAAGGATGCGTTAGTCTGATTTGAGACTAAGATCAACTTAACGGAAAGAACATTTAGGGGCTCTATTGTTCCAGTTTAGGGACGTGGTGGTCCATTTTCCAGTTTAAGGACGTGGTGGTCTATTATTAATTTAAGGACGTTTCGGTCCAACATTAGTTTAAGGACGTTTCGGTCCAATGTTAGTTTAAGGACGTTTCGGTCCAATATTAGTTTAAGGACGTTTCGGTCCACGAGTTTAAGGACCCCGCAGTCCGTGTTGATGTGTGGTTGTCGGGACCCGTCACCTCTCTGACGTCGTTGAAGGATTACAATGACAGTTGTCAGAGGAGTTCGGAGATGTACCCTCGAACCGGATATAAATTGATTTAAGAGAGCAATCTTGCTCAGTCAATTTAATTTAAGGACTTACGGCCAAAATTGGGCTAAGTCCAGTTGAAAATGTTCAACATTTTATTTGCTTTTGCATTGTATTTTCTTTTTATTTTTATTTGGGCTTTGCCCAGAAAGGATGCAGAGCATCAATTTGTTTTGGGCTCTGCCCTTTATAAATGATGCAGAGTATCAATTTTATTTGGGCTCTGCCCTTTTATTGCTTTGCAATTTATTTTGGCATGCTTGGTCTTTTTGATTTGGGCCTGGCCCTTTTAGGAAATGCATTGCATTTATCAGGCGCTTTGCGCCAATCAGAGAGCGTAAGCGCTTGTGGTGATGACACGTGTCATGCAGGCGCAGTGCGCTGCGCTAGTGCGCTACGCTTGCGCTGCTGACACGTGGCGCGCTCTGGTGAGTTGCGCCAACTTCAGAGAGCAAAGTTCTATTTCAAAAGCGCATAGCGCAAATGGTTCAGACGCTGACATGTGGCACTCTCTGGTGGCTTGCGCCAGCCCAAGAGCGCAACAGTGCAGATTTATAAGTGCAAAGCACTATTAATTTGAGAATCTTTTAGATTCAAGAACCAATGGTTCATAAAAGAAGTGCAAAGCACTATTTGATTTCTTGATCTAATTTAGATAAAAGAAAAACAAGTTTTTCTTTTTATTTCAAAAACCAAAGGTTCATAAAAGTGCAAAGCACTATAATTTTTTTTATTTTTGTTTTTTCCTTGTTTTAAAGAAACAGTGGTTCATAAGAAGTGCAAAGCACTGTTTATTATGTAAAGATCATTGATCTGGTTTTTAGATCAATGATCTATTAGAAGAAATTTCTTCTCTCTCGTGAAGGTTTTTACCTTTTTCTTGGAATTTTCTCAGAGTTCTATCTGTTTGAAGCTTTTGACTTTTTTCAAGAAATGTTCATCCCTTTGAATTGAGGTCTAAGGTCCTTTTTAAAGTGCCCATAAATTAGTTAAAGAGATCTTTCTCTGAGTGATTTGGGGAATTTTCCCCACCGTTGGATCTTTGATCCAAAGGCTTCTATTTTACAGAAGAAAATCTTCTTGTTTTAACAAGAACAGAAAGATTTCTTTGAAATCTTAATTCTGTTTGGCGCAGATGCCCCCAGCGCGTGACACGTGTCGCGTAGCGCACGCTAGCGCAGCGCAACTGCGCTAGCGCATCTGCGCTAGCGCATCTGCGTTGACACGTGTCGCGCAGCGCAACTGCGCATCTGCGTTGACACGTGTCGCGCAGCGCAGTGCGCTAGCGCAGCGCAACTGCGCTAGCGCGTCTGCGCTGACACGTGTCGCGCAGCGCAACTGCGCTAGCGCGTCTGCGCTGACACGTGTCGCGCAGCGCAACTGCGCTAGCGCGTCTGCGCTGACACGTGTCGCGCAGCGCAGTGCTTGCGCAACTGAAGCGTTGCTTCCTTTAATTTTACTTAAAATAGAGCTTTGCACTGATTGGGTGCGCTGCCTTAGGCACTGCGCTGATGTGTCTGCGCTTGACACGTGGCGCGTTGCGCCCGGGATTTGAAGCGTTGCTTCAAAATTTGAATTTTGAATTTCCAGCAGAGCTTTACTCTGATTGGGGGAAACAGTCCCTAAACTGGAATATGGACCACCATGTCCCTAAACTGGAAATAGATCTAGACGATCCCGTTAAGTTGATCTTAGTCTGGAAATTAGACTAACGTATCCTTAACAAACGTTTAAGTTGATCTTAGCCTCAAAAATGACTAACGTATCCTTAAACCAAAACCCAAGACCCAAATCTAAGAAAATACGGATTTGGACTAATCCACGTCCTACGGGCGATGAAATAAATAGTCTCCGTATACAATCCACGAGCAACCACAAACAAAACAAACACACACGACACGAAGTGAAATTCTGGAGAAGGAGAAAGTGGTTACCGCGATGCGGTAGCGTAATTAACTGCAGGGGCTTGCGCCTGCAGGGAAGAGCGTCCCCACAATCAAAAACCCCTCTATCGAGGGGGAATCTGACGAAGTCTGCTACATCGGCCGTATCCGCCTAAGCCTCCGATACACGGTGCCATAAATCAACTTGGCATCTTCGGAGAGGTAGACGGATAAAACCATATAGCATCTGCCCCGAATCTCAGGCAAGACGTCCTCACGTCGCCGCCGCCATTCGGAGGGGAACAGCGGCGTTACCCTCCAGCTGTCGGATAGAGCAAATCTGCCTCGCTGGTATTGGTCTTCGACCCAGCTCTTGAAGGTGAATCGGTCTTCGATAGGGTGTCTTATGGCTCGGTGATAAGAGCAATAGTCCGGATGAGAGACCTCATTAGCTTGCTCAGGGTGTTTAGACTTCGGAAGTTTAATCATTAGATGCTTTACGGCGGGGTCAAGTATCTTCCGTGTCTTGTCTTGAGGGAAAGAATACGCTTGACTCATCTTCTTCATGAGGGGCAAATCTGGACCGCGCAATTCCAGATTACGTGCCTTTTCAGTCCCGCGTTGTCGTTGTCGAATCCATTTTCTGCTCTTTGACTTGTCTCTACCTTTGCGTCGGGCCTTTTGCACTACAAGTTGACAGGGAGGAGCATTTTCGTCTTTTGCAGCCTGTTGACGAAGACGTTGCATCCTGGCTTTCTTGTAGATGGCCATTTCGCGGTTATGGTCGTCCCGAGCTTTTTGACCCTCTTCCCTGATAACCTTGTCCATTCGTTCTTCAAATGACGGACTCAGCATTTTGATCGCGGGATCCAGTTCCGATGAGGGGTTGGCATTTTCTGACAAGGTGTCCTCTTCTTCATCAAAGGTATATATGGCGTAGCTACCGTAGACCCGTTCCCGTTTTCCGGCTCTCACGTATCCAAGCCCGAGCGTTTCCATTCTCCCGTTGGGCAATTTGCGCTGAGTCCCAGGGACATCCCAAATCCTGTTATAGAATCGAGCTTGTCGAGTAGTCTGTTTTAAGGGTACCCCTTGGCGCTTCAATAGCCTTTTCAATCCGTTTGTGTAATATCTGGGCAAACGGATGGGTTGAATCTTGTCAAGTGTGGAATCCGTGCCATGCCAGATTTCTTTCTCGACTCTTGTTTTCGTGGACCGGTAGAATAGGATTACCTTTTCACCCTTTTGCTTGGGAGGGACGTAAAACGTCTGCAGGTCCTGCACATTGTAAGCTTCGAGTGCGTCAAGCTCTTTGTAGTGCTCCGGCGGGATCATGGTGATTTGCAAACTCCGATCATCACCAAGGAGTTCTTGTATTGGCGGCCGACTGGAGAACACAACATTAACCTCATCTTCCGAGTCACTTCCGAAGATCAATATGGGGGCGGACGGTCCCGGGTCATTGCGTCGAGACGGCCCAGAGTAAACTACCTCTTCTTCTTCTTCGGTATCACTCCTGAAAATAGGAATGGTGGCAGCGGCTTTGTTCTCCGGCTTGCGACATCTTTCTGTATCCTCGAAATCTGGCAAAAAGTACTTCGCGTCTTCGTATTTGCGGACTTCGTTCACGGAGAATGGATTTAGCTCACCTGTTACGGTATACTCGAGACCATCCTTGGAATACTTCATACACTGATGTTGCGTGGAAGGGATGATGTTGTACTCGTGTAACCAAGGTCGGCCGAGCATTGTAACATGTCTTGGCATCTATGACGTGAAACTTAATGTCCGTGACGAGTAGCCCAAAGCGTAGCGTCAATATCACAGACCCAAGAGTTCTCGATGATTGGGAGTCGAACCCGGAGATGGTGATCTTGTCCCGAGCAAGGTGATGGACGCTCATGCAAATCTCCTTTAACACCCGCACGTTGAGGAGATTAACGGAAGACCCATTGTCAACCAAGATTTTGCCTATCTTTATATTGTGGCAATATCCAGAGACGTATAGGGGACGGTTGTGGTCGCACGTCCCTAGGAGCAGGTCTTCGTCACCGAAAGTGATATCGGCCGCGTGCACTTCTTCCAGTTCATCCTTCATCCTTTCTTCGGCGAGGAAGGTTTGGAATTGTTCGGGCTCTTGTAGTGCCTTGATTAATGAATCTCTCGCTTCCTTTGATAACAGGAGGGCGTCGAGAATGCTGAGCTGCGAGGGTAGCTTCCTCAGGTGCGCTAGGATGTTGTAGTCCACCCTACTCTTCTTAGGTGGGTCCTTGGCAGTCAGCTCTTTCATAACTTGGTCATCTAAGGTGATATCCTCAGCGACCTTTTCCTTTCCCTTATCTTTTCTAGTTGCGGGTCCGAAATTCTTTTCTGGAAGCGTGCGATTGCGCAGCTGAATGTTTTCGCAGGCTTTTGGTTCTTCCTCTTTTCTCGGGGGGGACTCTTTAAAGAGGGGGCTAAGATCCATTTCTTCGTCAGAGTCGCTCCCAAAGGTGAGAACCTGTGATCCCCCGGCGTTGACCGTGTGAAAATTGCCAATAGTTCTTTTATGTTCCTCGGTCATACTTCGTAGCTCCCGACGAGTCTTGCATTTCATCCGCTTAACGTGTTGCTGGTGAGCAACATACCCCTGCCACCATCTTTTAAAAGCGTCGCATTCTTCGGTGGGGTGCGAAATCTTTCGATGATATGAACAGTAATTAGGGTGCCTCTCCGACCCATCGAGCGTGTTTTCTTCCGAGGGTGGTAGTTTCATTCCCATTGACATGGCTCTGGCAAACCTTCTCCTCATCTTGAATACGCTTCTATCCGTGTCGGATGCCTTTCGATCTGGCGGGAGTACCTCAACTCTTTCGTTTAATCGCCTGCGTTTGGCTCCTTTTGATGTGGCCATCTCACGCTCCTGGTCGGCTTTACTTTTCAAACGAATCTCGTCTAAAAAGGCGTCGATCATTTCATCTGTCGGCCGCGCAAGCTTTGGTTCAGGCTCTGCCCCCAGTTTCTTAGTGCCAGGAGTTTTTTCATCGTCAGTAAACGAGTGGGAGATCACATTACAACTCGCCACGTATCCCTTGGATTCATCCGACGAACTCTCCTCCTCATCTTCCTCTTTGAAGGCGTGGTTAAGAAACTCTTGGAGTGTGATGGGAGTCCGTGCCTTTTGATTGTATTCTTCCAGCGCATCAATTTGTTTCTGAAAGTCCGTACGCTCGTTGCCAGGCTTCACGGGCTTCTTAGATTTCTTCTTCTTTTTCTTTGAAGATTTCGACGGCTGGTTGTGAGCGCTCGGGGTATCACCACTGATCTTCGGAGTTGGGCGCGGCTTCAGCATCCCTTCAATGATCTGGGGTTCCAGCGGGTTCTTCCACTTGACTGCCGGGCATGTCTGGAGCTCATTCAGCATTCTTTTAGTTTTTGCTGAAAGCACGATTTTCCATGGAGCTTCTTCAATGAAAGAACAAGTTGCCCCCGGTGTGTCCATCTTCTTAGCAGTGTGAGGTTGTGGCGGGTTTACCTTCCACTTCTCAGACAGCGCAAACTTACCCTGTAGGTATTGATCTTCAATCCATCCTTTGAAGACGAAGCAATCCTCAATCGGATGGCTTACCGTTTGATGGTAAGGGCAGTAGTTGGGGTTATTCACCTCACTGGGTTGCGGCGGTCGCCTTGGGTTTGGCAAGTTGATAAGCCTGTTGCGTATTGCCAACTCGAATAGCCTCTTCGTCTTATCCCGCGGGAATGAGTAGGGGCGCTTCATTTTCTCATTGTAATACCGCCGTCTTTCTTCCAGCTGATCCACCAGCTTTGGGGCACTGGGTTGCTGCTGAGCGTTCGCAACGAAGGTTGCCTTCCCTTTACTCTTATCATTCCGAGGTTCTGGCTTCGGGGGAGACGGTCTGTGACCCATCTGGGCCAACTTGTCGATCAGAGCCTGGAACGTGGTTGGCTTAAAGAACATCATGAACTGTGAGATAGTTGCATGAGGATCTAGGGTACCCACGAACATATCCACCGCAGGCGCTTCCTCAATGCGTTGTTCGCATTTCGACCACAAGTTTCGCCAGCGTATAGCATACTGGACCCAAGTTTCGCCCAGCTTCACTCTTGCATTGATCAAAGCTGTTATCGGGGTGCGTTCGCTGGCGCTCGCGAATCGCTGAGTGAATAACAACTCCATCTCTGCGAAAGTTTTGACAGAGTCATTTGGAAGCTCGGAGTACCACTCAAACGCCGTCTCCGATAAGTTGCCGACGAACTGGCGAAGCAAGAGCTTATCATCGCCGCCGGTGTTGCCACAAAGAGCCCTGAACTGAGCGACATGTTGATGGGGATTTCTTGTCCCCTTGTAGACATGGAATTTCGGGATTGTGTAGCCCGGCGGGTATTTGATTTGGTCATACCAGCTTGGATATGGTCTTCCCGTCCTGACAACTTGACCAGCTGCCTCAGTCGCCTGGTGAACGCGTATCTGTTGGGCTATGTATTCGTCCAGGTCAGCCTTGGAGATTGTCTCCTCCTTGGCTGTGGACAGAGCAGGCAGAGGATTTGACGTTTCTCCCCTGTCGTCTTCAAGAACGATTGGAGGATCTTCAGCAGGAGGCTCTTGCTGGATCATCATACCCACCATGTCCTGAAACAGAAGGGTCATTCGTTGTATATTGGCTGCTTGTTCAGCAGCCTCTTTATCCTTCTTCTCCAATATCCTACGAAGGAACTCAGCGTCAGTTTCTTGTTCTTGGCGTTGATCAGATGACGCTTCGGGGTTTTCTTTCGGCCCAGTGAGTGCGGCCATCGCGTTCATCATTTCTTGGAGCTTTTGTTGTTGCTCCTGAGCTTTAGTCACTGACCGTGTAAGCGGTCTATGACCCGTGGATGCCCGGCTGTCCTCTTTTCCAAGCTCCATGTATACTGTATGCACCATCATGCCCCCAGACTTAGGGCGTTTAGGCTTATTGTCTTTGACCTTTGCTGCAGGATTGGGGCCTTTCTCCGGCCTTCTTCTTTTTTGAGTAGTCGACGTGGAGGGAGCCGTTGTAGCGGGCACCCAAGCGGTTGTCGTCCTTTGTTGTTTGACAGGACGGTCCTCCTCCCGCTGAACTTTCACCTTTTTCTGTCGGCGGGGATAATCTTGATCAATTACCGAGTCTTGGACTTGACGCCAGACCTTGTAGATTTTGGAGGACAGCCGTTGATGAGGTTGTTCCGGCTTCTCTTCTGTAACTTCCTCCGTAGGTGGAGGGGATCTTTTGAGATCCGCAGTCGGCAAGTTTCTGCGTACCCTGTTCAGCAGCTCAAAGCTGTTCCCGGTTGGAACAGCAGCCTCAATTTCTACCGTTGGAGCTGGTGGAGTTAGCCCGGAGGGGGAGTTGCCCCCAGTCTTCCTTATCCTGTGCCAGTGGCGACGTCGGGCATGACGGGTTGCAGGGATTGATTCAGCGACGACTGCGTCTTGCCCCCTGTTCTGGGGAAGGGCTGCTGCCGGTGTCAGCCTCTTGAAGACTGACGTCTTTTGAGTGGCGGTATCCAATCTATCAAAGACAGACCTTCGAACCGGAGCGGGAGCTGGGACAGCCAGTCTTGCAAAGACCGACTCTTTGGCAGTAGAAGCCGCCTTGACGACTTCGGGAGCAGCTGTCTTCTTTGGGATGGCCTTCTCAGGTATCACGGCCTTTTTTGCGGGCCCTTTGGAGTTCAGGCTCAGTCTGGTGAAGACCGAGGAGTTGGACGACCCGCTGAGAGGGGCCGTGGGAGTAGCAAGTCGATCAAAGACCGACTTCTTCGAAGCTTCCGGTATGGGCATTGGGATGTCAATGTTCACCGGCGGGAGCATGGTCCCAAAGAATAGACCAGTAATAGCTTGAGTCACTTGCTCCACAGGCATAGTGAATAGGGAAGCAGCCTGCGGTCCATATGCTACACCTCCAGGTGAGGCGGAGCGTCGGTTGTATTTGCAGTTCGAGCAGTTGCCAGCCATTGATCCTTTGTTTTCTGCACCAAGCAAAACGCCAAATCTTAGTACCTCGCAACCCAAAGGCAACCCTTAGCAAACCGCGATTGGTTCGCGAATCACGACACACGAAGTGCGGAGTGGAAAGAGGAAAAGGTCCCACCGGGCGTGCCAGAATCTGTTCCCCTCCAAAAGACGGCACGACGCAGGGACGTCTTGCCTGAGATTCGGGGCAGATACTAATTGGTGCTATCCGTCCACCTCTCCGAAGATGCCAAGTTGTTTTATGGCACCATGTATCGAAGGTTTAAACGGATACGTCCGATGTAGCAGACTTCGTCAGATTCCCCCTCGCTTGAGGGGTTTTTGATTGTGGGGACGCTCTTCCCTGCAGGCGCAAGCCCCTGCAGTTAACTACGCTACCGCATTGCGGTAACAACTTTCTCCTTCTCCAGATGATCACTTCATGTCGTGTGTGTTTATTTTGTGTTTGGTTGCCCGTAGATTGTATACGGAGACTGAGTTATGTCGTCGCCCGTAGGGTGTGGACTAGTCCAAATCCGTATTATCTTAGATTTGGGTTTGATGTTGTGTTTAAGGATACGTTAGCCTCGTTTGAGACTAAGATCGACTTAAACGTTTGTTAAGGATACGTTAGTCTAGTTTTAGACTAAGATCAACTTAACGGGATCGTTTAGATCCAACAAGAGAGCGATTAGGGGAGCCCTGTTGTTTAGTTTAGTGACATTGCGGTCAATAGGTAGTTTAAGGACATTGCGGTCCAGTGTTAGTTTTAAGACGTTGCGGTCAAGGTTAAGGACATCGTAGTCCGTGGATTTAAGGACTCCACAGTCCGATGTTAGTTTTAAGACATTACGGTCAAGGTTAAGGACGTCGTAGTCCGTGGATTTAAGGACTCCACAGTCCGATGTTAGTTTTAAGACATCACGGTCAAGGTTAAGGACGTCGTAGTCCGTGGATTTAAGGACTCCACGGTCCGATGTTAGTTTTAAGACATCACGGTCAAGGTTAAGGACGTCGTAGTCCATGAGTTTAAGGACCCCACAGTCCGTATCAATGTATGGTCGTCGGGACCCGTCACCTCTTTGAAGACGTTGAGGAATTACAACGCCAAGTATCAAAGGAGTGAAGAGATGTACCCTTAAACCGAGGTAGATTAAGTGATCTGTAGTCCAATTTGGAAACTAAGATCAATTATTATATTATGAGCCCATTGGCCCAATTAAGTTTGAATTGAGGACTTATGGCCAGCTTGGGCTAAGTCTAATTTTATCCGAGATATTGGCCCTCTGTTGATTCATTGATGGAGAGGCTTTGCCTCTGAAAACTTTAGCCAATTGGGCTAAGGCTAGTGTTAAACACTAGAGACCGACAATGTTGAACACTGGGAAAAGATTGACAAGTTAGTGTTAAACACTAAAAAATAATCAGTGTTGAACACTGGGAAGAGAGTTTTCAAATTAGTGTTAAACACTAAGCAAATCAGTGTTAAACACTGCAAATAGAATTTTCCAAATTAGTGTTAAACACTAAGGAGAATCAGTGGTAAACACTGGATACAGAGGTTTCAATTTAGTGTTAAACACTAAGGCAAAAGGGGTCACGTGGTAACACGTGAGAGCGCCCTTCTTCTCTTTATTTTGTTCTACAGATAAGTGTTTAACACTTTTACTTCTGAAAACCATCACGTGCGGGCACGTGATAGGGGCTCATGCTCTGGTTTATTAGAATACTTATTAGGGGTCACGTGGTAACACGTGAGAGCGCCCAGGCTATATCTTGTCTTTGCTTTTGTTCTGGTATAATGAGGGTCACGTGGGAGCACGTGAGGCATTGCCTCAGGGCTACTTCCTTCTTATTTTGGGAGATTTGTTTAGGGGTCACGTGGCAACACGTGAGGTGCCTACTTCAGAGTTTTGTTCTGTGGGTCTCTGCATGCTTTAAAGTTCTGTTCATAGGGTTAAACCCTAAACTTTAAAGGAATTATATTCTCAATAGGGTTAAACCCTAGTTTCTTTTCTTAAAGGAATTAAATTCCTGTGAGTTCGAGAGAATTATATTCTCAGTTAGGGTTAAACCTTAGTTCTATTCATTTTGAAGGAATTAAATTCCTATAATATAGGGTTAAACCCTAACTTTATCTCAAAGGAATTGAATTCCTATCATTTTGTGAGAATTAAATTCTCTAAACTCAGTTCCTCCTCCGTGTTTTAGATCTGCATGGCAGGATCTCAACCCAATGAGAATTAAATTCTCAATTCATGGGGAGATGTGCACTTTGCGGATCCTCAACCAGAGAAAGAACTAAGTTCTCTTTTTTTATATAAGAGTTAAACTCTTTCGAGAATTAAATTCTCCTTTAAAGCCTCTCTTTTCTCTTCTTACCTAAGGTTTTCCTATTTGCAGAGAATCAAAGGCTCTATCTCTCTCTTTCTGTGTATCAAAAGAAAAGATCAAAGGTCTCAAGGTTTCAGAAAAGAGTTTTAGAAAAAGGTCTTCGAAAAAAGGTCCTTCTCTTCTTTTCTTGGCTCCTATTTATAGGAGAAGGAAGAGAATCAATCTGCTTAGTAAATCTCTCATTGAGAGATTTGATTTGTATGTTGAGAGATTTGATTTATATTTATCATTAATCTGCACCTTTAGATTGTTAAGTGAATTTTATTCACCATTGGATTTTAAATCCAGAGATATCCCTTTGTTATCTCGGTTAGATTTAAGGGGAAATCTTTCCAAGTCCAAGATTTTTCCATAAATTGGTGATATTTAATCACCTTTAGATTTTTAATCCAACGGTTCCAAATAATCATTCTCTATCTTGGAAAGATTTGAATGATCTCTTTTCAGAATTTAATTCTGTTAAATGATAAGGCTTTTAAAGCTGGTCACGTGTGGCCACGTGACCTCTGGTCACGTGTAGGCACGTGACCCCTGGAACGGGCCTTCTCTACTTTTACGCTCTGTTCTCTGGCCGCTGCTTAACCATCACGTGCCAACACGTGACCACTGGTCACGTGTGAGCACGTGATGCCTTTTCTGGAGCTTTTCCTTGAATGCGCTTTGTGCTGCTGCTTTGAACGTCACGTGCCAACACGTGACCACTGGTCACATATGAGCACGTGATGCCTCTTCTGAGTCCTTTCCTGATTTTTATTCAGAGAACAATCAAATCAGTAAGCAATGCATGTCAATGTCACTAACCCTATCAGTCTCTAAGTCTCACTGTCCAGGTCGCTAAACCTATCGTCAGTCCAAATGTGAGATTCAACCATGCAGGAGTATCCCCAACCCAAGGGTCGGACCCCAGAGGCAAGGGAACACGGGCCCGAAACGCTCGCTAATAATCAGTAATATCACCCATATGACTCCCAGAATCGCTGTATATGCCGGCAATGGGACTCCCGAGATTCCGTTAAACTCACACTCAAACTACCCCACACCCCGTGGTCTACATCAAATACCAACCATGAATCCAAATACTAGTCGGTCCATGACAAGTCTACGCGAGAACTGGAGACACGATCTCCATCAAGCATGTCTCGACTGGTACCCGAGATAAATAGACAGCGTTTGACGCCTTACCCATGACACTAATATAAGTGCTTCCATAATCGTCCCATACCAGTTATAATTACACTTACATAAGCCTCATAGGCGTCGACAATGCAATAAATTAACTGGGTCCGCTGATTGTGTACAAGTACGTGTCATTTCACTTATTCATTCACGCTTTAATACTAACGTACTTGCCACAATCCAAGCACTAATATCTATCACTGGGTAATGTACACGATCACTAGGTTATCAATGTTTCATGACCACTACATGATATGATGAGAATGCAATATTCACGATATGAATAAAATATCAGCAGCCAGTGTCCTACCACTTGCAAAATTTACTATCAATCATACGTGCAGAATTAAGCAGAACAATACAAAAGGGGTAAGCGGCCTGTTTAATTATCTATCCATAAAAATTAGTTTCACGTCAATCGGGTTTCAGGTTTGCTAGTTATGGTCATTTCATTTTAAGTGTTTACTGCTGGAAATCCGATTTCTGAATTGGAAGCCCGTTTCGTAACACGTTTTAATCCCAGTTGGGATCGTAATTAGGTGATGCTACAGCTGGATAATATTTAGGTTTAACGGTCAGGTTTCCAACGTATCATACGGATCAATGATATCCACTGTATACAGGGAGATATGTTCAGTTTAATATCAATGTGTACAAGCTGTCACTGCAGGATATGTCGACGACCTAAAATACTTTTAAAATAGGAAACATTATTTTAATTAAATGAAACTAACACCATTATTTAGATAACTTGATTGTCTACGCTATGATATAGGACTCCGCATTTTCTCAGATTTTTACAGGGATGTATATACATCTAAATTCAGGTGTCGTCGGAAAATACTATTCTGGACTTTAGTCCTGAGTCGTATTTCACCTCAATTTTCAGCATCATAGCCAAACAATATTCAGTAAAAGTTATCAGAGGTTTACAGATTATCCAGTCTGCTTCGTAACGGGCCCAAGCATGTCACGATACGATTTATGTACGATTTACTATGAATTTAATATGGCGGTGTATGCAGTAAATTCCAGATTTCGTGTCGGTTATCGGGATGTCATTTCATATTGTAAACGTCAATATTTTCAACCCAAATTTCTATGTGATATTCGTTATCAGTAAAGGGACTTATTGGTCATAAATTCCGTCATTTTAAAATAGGTTTCGCTTAGGGTTTCGCATCAAGCACTTAGGTTGCTATCAATCGAACATCGGTTTCATCTAGTTGATTAAACAATGAGTAAATCCATATGTGTTTTCCATCCAATACAATTAATGCAAAGTAGTCGCTATTATATGTTCGATAATAAATCATGATACGACATATATATTAATATGTTATAATTAAAACCATCCATTTACTCGATATAATTTTATTTAGCATGTAAAGCAAGTGAGAGGGGTTCACTTGCCTCGGTCGCTTGATATAGAAGCGACGCCGCTTGTGAATTTCGTCTCGACACACGGGACGATGTGATGCTGGCACAGGCGCAGCGCGAGCGCGATACGCGGTGATCCGGTACTGGACGCAGCGGCAACGCAGGCGTGATACGGTAGTGGACGTGGCGATGACGCGGGCGCGACACGGTGCTGGGCACGGTCTTGACTCGGTGCGTGGTTCGGGAGAGGCACGGTGCGTGCACTGGATCGGGCACGGTGTGGCACGGGGGCTGACACGCATGGCACGGGGACTGGGCATGGGGCGCGACACGTGAGTGGGTCCGATGGTGGTGTGGTGCCGGGTACGGAGTGGGTGCTGTCGTGGCACACAGGTGGGCACGGCGCGACGTGGGAGTGGGCACGGTGGCGGTGCGTACATGGTGTGATGGCGACACGGTGCGGGCATGATGTGGTTTGGGACCGAGCTCGTCTGGGGTACGAAGCGGGGAGCTCGGGGTCTAGTGGCGGTCGGGGGAGCTCCGGCGATGAGGGTCTCAGTCGGAGGTAGCGTAGCGGAGGCTTGGGCAGTGGGCTGTGGTCAAGTGGGTGGCCGGAGCTTGGAGTCGGGGCTTGGGGTTGCGGTGACCGGAGCTGTAGTGGTGGAGGTTGGTCGGGATTAATTAGAGAGGAAGGAAGCGGGAGGTTGGATACAAAAGGAGCTCGGGGCAAGCGATGGAAGGAGGCAGCCGGCGAGACGTCGGTAGAGGCGGTGGTGGGTGTAGGGGTGATGGGTGTAGCGGACGGTGAGTCTCGGTGGTTGATGGCTGCGTTGAGATAGGGGAGTCGAGGCTGAAGGGGAGAAAGATGGTGAAGGTGTGGTGTTGTTGAGGATGAGGATGAGCTCGACGACGGCTGTGTTGTGCCGGCGAGAAGAGGTGGTCGGTATAAGGAAATAGGGTTTTATGTGCTTGGAGTCAGCGGCTGTGTAGGCGCAGAGGGATCAGCTAAAGGACTGGAGGGGATCGGCTATGGAGGCAGTGAGGTTGGTGGAAGCGGTGGGCGATCTCCGACGAAGGAGGAGGCTCATGGCGATATAGGCAGTGCTCGGTGGTGGGAAGGGTTCGCCGGTGAAGGTTGTTGGAAGTGGCAGTGGGAGTTGGTGAGGGGATGTTTGAGGTAGCGAGAGAGAGCGAGAAAGTGTGAAAAACAGAGAAGGGTATGGGAGAGAGAGCGAAGTAGAGAGAGTGACGAGGGAGTCATGGCCGTTGGAGTCGAGGACGTGGGGGAGAATGGGTACGGTCGTCGCGGCGAGTGCGAGGAGCGGGGAGTCGTGGGGGCGCCGTTGGGGAGTGAGCGGGTCAAGTGGAGGCTGGCGCGAGGAAACGGTGACCGGTCACAAGAAGCGGTGAACGGGCGCGAGAAGCGGGGGAAGCACGGGAAAAATGAGCGGGAAAAGGGAAAGACGAGGGAGGAAGAAAGGGGAAGCAGGTCGGGTCGGTTTGGGAGTTCGGGTCGGTTTGGGAGTTCAGGTCGGGTCGGTTTAGGGGAAAGGGTTTAGGCCGGGGGTTCTTGGGCCAGGCCATGAAGAAAAATATTAAAAGACAGAGAGAAGGAATGGGCTGGGCTGAGGGAAATTAATTTGGAAAAAATATAAAAGGGAATAGGGTTAGGGTTTAATAGTGAGGTTTAGAAAATAAGGATTAGAAAAAATAGAAGTGTTTAGAAAAATTATATGAAAATTTATTTAGGACATTAAAATAGGAGTGGGGAAATAATTTGGAAAAATAGGATTTAATCGGAAAATGAAATAGGAGGAATATAGGGTAAATGTTTGGAAAATATAGGAAATAAAATTGAAAAATATACAAGATTTTTACATACAAGATACCGGGTATTACAGGATTTGATTGTACTTAAAGAAATATCATTATATCCTATGATTACAGATAAAGTTACTGTGTTTTAGCAATAAGATCTTGTACACATACACTTAATTAATAGTTATTTGATCTCATTAGAATATCTATATTTAGCAAGATATAGCAAGGGAAGGGGTTCCACTTGCCTTAAACGATAGATGAAAACACGGCAGCGAACGTCGACGGATGGCACGGGCTCGACTCACGCACGGCTAGCACGACACGGCAGCAGCAACAGCTTGGGCTCGACTAGGCCCAACAGCAGCTCGAGATCTCTGGAGGGGAGTGTTCCCCCAATATATAAACATATTAAAAGAGCTTTTCTCTGTTGAAATTTAATGGGGCAGCACCTCACGTGCATCTCACGAGGGCGCTAGCGTCAATGTGAGCATAGAAACACTTTCTGAATAAGAATTAAATTCTTATACGACGCCGCACGTGCATATCACACGGATACCAATTGTCACACCCCGCTTCCCAAAATACGGGTAGAGGGTGCGACGAGGCCGCTACGTATATACTCAGAAGTACATACGCTAAGCGTATCTAAGCAATATAAAAATAAATGCACAAGAGACAAGATATAATAAAACAGTAACTTTATTTATTCACATTCTTTTTGTACAATGCATGGAAAAGTAAATACATCTGAATGAAAGCAATGCCTAAACAATGGCATAACAGAAAATGGAAAGTACTGAAATGAAAGTGTACAGTGTAGCTAGAGCTCTGGATCGTATGCAAGCTGGTCCAAATCCTCGCTGGTAGGCTCGATCTCTGGAAGATCCAAAACACCTGACGACATTCAAAGAAGAAAGAAAGAGAATGCCGTCAGTGAATAAATCGCTCGGTAAGTCCCAAAGATAAGGGAGAAGTAGAATAGACAGAGGGAGAGAGTAGATTTTAAAGTTGTATTATATTATTTTAGTGTTAACGTTGTTGTTTGTAGCTTGGTACAGAAGATGCCAGTGTATACGAGAGAAGTCCCACTTACACCAGAGACTTTGGTAACCCGTAGTACAAGGCTCCGTCGATAATACCACGGAACAACGGCATGGATGTAATTGCGTCTTAAGTGACCACCCCATGCCACCTTTAACATATTCCGTACCAGTCTATCCCTTTATAACCCCGTAGTGTTTATTATATTGAATGTATTGATTGTACGGAATGTATTGTGTTGTATTGTCTGGTATTGTAAATTGTATTGCAACTTGTATTGTCTTGTAATATAGATTGTATAATTGGATGACTTGCCGAAACCATAATATCAGTAAATGGATGTAACTGAAAAATCCTGTAAATGGATGTAACTGGATAATCATGTAAATGAATGTATATCCATGGTTCGGTTCGGTCAAGTTGTATAGATTGATAGATTGAATATATGGATTCATGTTGAATTGCAGATTGTAGATTGTAGATTGTACTTGAATCATATTCAAGTCAGATTATTAAAAAGACTCGGTCTGAGTCAGACAATTAGAAAAGTAAATTGAAGTCCTGATTGTTTTGATGTTATCGGTAACCGCTGCACATGGACGACAGGATTTGTGTCTTTTTCAAAGACGATTACCGTATTGATAACACCGTTGTTAATTGTCTAACTTAAATAGGCAAGCACCCACTTCTCCGGCTCCCTGAGGCTCAAGAGATTGGTCCCGCTTAAACCAATATTTACTAGGGTTCTTAGGGTAATTTATAGAACTTGAGGGGGTTTTATGTAAAAATACTTTTGTATACTTTTCAAAATACACCCTAAGTGTTTAATATCGTCTTTAGAGTTGTAATAATTGTAGCTTTTATATTTGTGACATTTCTAGTGAATAAACATATTTTCATAATATATGGTATTAAATTGTAATATTGATCTTGTATGAAATTCATGGTATTTTAATGTAAAGTGATTCTTGTGATTTTTGAAAAGAGTTAGAATATTTATATTATTTCAAAATAGATATTTTAATGTTACATATATACATAATTATATAAAAATAATTTTAATATATATTTTATATTTCTAAAAATTTTATTTTCTTAAGATGTCGTATTTTAAATCTCTCGAGACCGAATGCTCCTTGCGGAGGTCTGCATCTCGTACTACTAAGCCCAGGGATGTGCGATAATCCGCACCATCCCAGTCGGGTTCCCTAAAATGGGTTGTAGCGGCGCTTTGCAAAGATTTGTGTAAAATACTAATCTTTTAGAAAACGGTTTTAATAGTAATGGTATTTATTTGAAATGTTTCGTTTTCCCGTATTCTATGTTCCCGAAAGGTATTGTGCTATGTTTCATATGAGTGTTGTGAGGAGGTGGGTCATTACCTCGTGATCTACTTAAAGGTATAGCAAGTTTGTGATGTTTAAATGTCGAAAATGAAACTATGTGGTATTTTAATGAAAAAGTACGGTAAAATGGAAATAGCAATTTCTTTTGATATGGAACTTGTTCAATATGATTAGTTAGTATTTAATAGTCAACATGTAATGATTTAAAAAGATTGTATTAAAGGAAAAGTGAGATTTTAGGAAGAACCGAATCGGAAATCGGATTTGCTCCGATTCCGTCGGGTTTTGGAATTACATATTTTTAGAAAAAGAATAGAGAATAGGGAGGGGGACTTATGGCTTTAGAAGTTAGGGATGAGGAATAGGAGTCGGGAGGAGGCGCCGGTGCGTCGTTTCGTCGCCGGGAGCTCCTAGGGTGATTGTCGGAATTTCGCCGAAGTTTTCGCTTGCTAACTTCAATTACACACTAAAATTTCTATAGGAATTTCTTGAGAGTTTGGACAGAATTATGAGTTAGGGGGTGTCTAAGGGAAGTATTTATAGGGTAAAGCTAGGGTTAGGGTTAAGTGAAGAGGTGTAAGATAAATGAATTAAATTGTATTAAAAATTGGGTTTAATGTGATTTAAAGGGGCTCTAGAACCGATCCAAGAATTTAGAGTATGCAGGAGTGATGGGGAGCTGAAGAGACAACTTTTTCATGTTGGCGACTCGGCGGTCCGGCCGAGTCCGGCCGGCAGCGGTGGCCCGAGTCGGTCGGTCCGCCGGCCGACTCGGCCGAGTCAGGTGGTCGGAGGTTCCCTCGTCGGTCCATTAACCCTCTGGTACTGTTAGTTTTTCAGGTGTAGTGGGGTTTTTGTGAGATATGTACGTGTAAGCTCTTGGTATTCTAAAAATTCAAAATAAAACAATATTAAAAATAATGTGGGGTATGGGATTTGAACTCTGGTGGCTTGATTCAGCAGTGCAAGGTATTACCAATGAGCCGCAAGCTCCTTCTTACTATTAATTAGCAAAATAAATATTTAACTTGTGCTCAGACAAAAGTACCCCTTTCTTTAAATTTTGAAAAATCTGTACAGAAAGTTGTACAGGAAATTTGGGGTTGTTACACCAATATGTAAAACACACAAACGCTTTCTGAGTAAGAATTAAATTCTTATATGGCGCCGCACGTGCTCATCACGCGGGCACCGATGTGCAAGGCATAAAAGTACCCATCATAAGAATTAAATTCTAAGTGGCGCCCACGTGCACAACACGCGAGCGCCGGTGTCCAGGTAGAATTAAATTCTACTCTCTGTTAAACAGAGCCGTTGGATCTTTGTTCCAACGGAGATGATAAATTACCAAAATATAGAATCAAATTCTATTAGGAGAAAATATCTCCCAAATCTTTCTAAATAAGAAAGATACTCTCGGTTGGATAAATGATCCAATAATAGAATAAAATTCTATTTTGGGAATATATTCTCTCAATATTTCCAAACAAAAAGATTACTCTCTGTAAAATAGAGAACTATTGGATTAAAAATCCAATGGTGATTAAAAATCACCACTTGACAGAATAAATTATGTATATAGGAAAATATTTTCCTAATCTTGTTAAAGACAAGAATAACATATTCTGTAAAAACAGAAGTTTTTGGATCAAAGATCCAACGGTGGGTAAAATTCCCCAAATCAATTTTGAGACCAATTAAATCAATTGGAATCTCTCAATGAGAGATTTTCTCAAAACCGATTAACAATCTGCCTTCACTATATAAAGGACCCGAGACTTCAAGTCTTACACACACAGGAAGATAGAAAGAACCCCCTCTAAGTTTCTGTAAAAATACAGTGAACTCTCAAAAAAAAATAGAGAATTCAATTCTCAAAGAAGAAGGCATTCCTTCTCAAAACCCTAGGTAAAGAAAAGAGACCAAAATATCTCTATCAGATCTAAGGGTTTAACCATTTTAAAAGAACTTAGTTTTTTCTCTGGATCTGAGATCCACTAGACAGGTCTCCTATAAGTTGAGAATTTAATTCTCATAGGGAAGATCTTGTTCTTAAGAATCAAACATTCAGGAAAGAACAAATTTGAAAAGAAAGAAGATGGAGTCCATAATACTCCAGGAACTCAATTCCTTCAAATTATGAACTTAGTTCTTTAAAAACTCAACCCGAAATCCTAAAAAATAGTGATTTTGTTGAGCGTTAATGATCAAAATACCATTGACGGAGGATTAACATCTCTGAAAATATCGACAAAGATTAAATCTCCTTAAAAAAAAAAGAAGACTAGCGTCTCACGTGCTTCCTACGTGAGCGCCAACGCCTTACACGAAAAACACGCGGGCATCCGAAACAGAAGGCCAGCGCCTCATGTGGAACACACGTGGGCGCTGAATAAAGTGCTCAGCATTTCATATACAGACGAAGACAGCTAAGTGCTTAGCACTGATTGGACAGCACCCAACGCCGCACGTGTTTCTCACGTGGGCGCCATACAAAAAGTGCTTAGCACTTCACATGCAGCCAAAACGGCTGAGTGCTTGGCACTGATTGGGCAGCGTCCAGCGCCGCACGTGCACCTCACATGGACGCTATAGAAGTGCTTAGCACTTCACATTTAGTCAAAATGACTATAGTATTCAACATTCATTGGGCAACACTCATGACTGAACGCTTCACATGACATATATGTGAGCATCAGAGCTCAAATAAGTGCTTAGCACTTTTACATAAAAAGAAAGGGCTGAACAAACAGAGCCCAAATAAGTGCTTAGCACTTTGAATAAAAAAAAGACTAAGTAGATTAAGCCCAAACTAGCTAAGTCTCTGAAATTTTCTTGCAACTGAGCCCAAATGCTCTTTTGCTGAATCTCAAGTAAAAATGATCCTAAAATATTGTTAAGTTGATCTTAGTCTCAAAAAAGACTAACGTATTCTTAGCAAAAACAAACTGAGCCCAAATGCTCAATTATAAATTTAAGTTGATCTTAATCTCAAACTGGATTAACGATCCTTAAATTAAACAAAAATATTTCTAAACTGTAGGAATATACAAACTAAGTTAAAAACTCAAAAAATTATATTAATTAAGGCTGTAAGGATGGACGCTGCATATCCATAACCGCACTGTCCAGACTGCAAGCCTTGTGGAGCCTAAAGGGCTATGTAAAAAAGCCTCTGGGTCGACCTGCTGTCTGGATGCGTCTGCAGTGTCCTGAAGACCCCGTTTACCCATTAATTAATGTCTCTAGATTATTGGGGGTAAAAGATGATTAAAATAGGAGTTCTTCACTTCTCATTGAGATGCTCCACTCCTCCATGGCATAACTTATATATTCAATACCAACCACAAGAGAAAAATCAAAAATGAAAAATTTTATTTCAAAGGAGTAAAGATTTAATTTGCAAACTATCAAATTTCAAAGGAAATGAAAATTTGTATAGCGAGGCTCTCAAATATATATTCTTATGGTAAGCCTAGATGCATTACATATATATTTGATCAATTTAGCTCTTGAAATTCTCTAATTTATACAACAATGATCATGTTATCAGGAATATACAAAATAGATATTTAACGCTTTTAATCATGTCGTAATTTCTATTATAATTTATTTAATCATGTGTCACGAGGCAGTGGAGATGCTTGGCACCAGATATGCAGCAACATTTTTGCAATAGTACCCCTTTGTCTAAGATCTGGGAATGCTAATCAACCACACCGAGATCGGGTTCTTCGATGTGTTTCGGAAAGCGATCAGGACTACTCTTAGAGTAGTGAAAGAAAGGCATGTATCGATGAAAGATGATAAGTTTGTGGTTGTGACTACCTTTTCCCCAGCCCATTTTGAAGGGGAATGGGATAAGGCTGGTCCTTGTCCAAAGAAAGAGCCCTATAAAGAGGGGGAGAAAGAGATGGAGTATATGGATGCTGAGATGAGGAAGATTGAAGTCGAAGAGGTGGCGGCGGCGGCGGCAGATAAGGAGAGTGTCGGATTGAAGATCGAAGCATTGGACGTTACGAGATTGGCGATGATGCGGCCGGACGGTCATCCGGGTCCGTATATGAACCCAAACCCGTTTGCAAACGGGGTTAAGGACCGGGTGCAGAATGACTGCGTGCATTGGTGCTTGCCTAGACCGATTGATGCTTGGAATGAGATTTTGTTTGAGATGGTGAGGAGATGGAAGGAAGGAAGAAGTGAATGAGGTGAATATATTCAGTTTGGAATAGATCTGATGCAGGTCCTTTTCGGGTCTCCGTCAGTTGTTGTCTTCCGTCGATCTCCCAGTGGATCTTGGAGGTGATCTCTTGTTGTGTATGGGTCTCAATGGATTTTGAGGAGATTGGTGGTTTTGAGGAGTTTGCGCCGAGTACCTGCAAGGAAGTCCCGGGGTGGTTTGGTACCACCGAGGGCCCTCCGACGATCAAGTTAGCACGAGATCCGAGCAGAGTAACGACTAAGTGGGGTGAAAAAAGCTTACTTGACCCCTTTGTGATGGGGGTTTATATAGTGGCGGCAGCACGCAGTAGCAGATGCGAGAATCTCGCCGGCAGTTACACTCCCAACGTCACGCCCGCGTAATAAGCGGATCACCCGTTAATTGGGATCGTGATGGCGTGGAGCGTGGGATGTTGCCGGCGAAGAATGCGCTCATGGCGAGATTTGCGGAGCGGCGGTTACGCCTGTGAGTGATGGAGTTGGTCGGTCGGAGGGACCGAGGAAGATGGCCTCGGCGGGAGAGCTCGGGAACGAGCGGGAGGGCCGAGGCATCTTGGTCCTGTGGTAGCTCGGGGCGAGCTGAGAGGCCGAGGAGGACAATTTGCAGGGGGTTCTGTGGAGAGCCAGCTTGTGCTTGCAGGTCGGGTACAGGGGTGGCCTGGTCGGCCCCTGTGGGCCATTTCTTCTGCGCTTTGGGACATGTCATCTGCCACGTGTCCCTATCTGGGAGATCGTCAATATAGAGCATCATCATTTGACCCCCACTCTTGCCCCGACAAGATGGCGGGTCGGGTCAAAAGTGGACTGCCGGGACGTCCGGGGTAAGCTCCCTCCAAAGATTTCGTCGGGACGCGTCCCCGAGCTGTCAGCTGTCTTTTCTGCCAGGGAATCTGGGTGAGATCTCTGCATTTAAGGAAGGTGCGCTGGTTCGTACGTTCTGTCACCGAAGCGACGGTCCACATGTCGAGCGTCGGTTGGCCGACGCGACGTGTGCAGACCTGTGGCGTCTGATGGGATGCGGCACAATGTGGGAGCGACTAGTGGAGCGATCGGGGCCGTTGGACACGAGGAGGCGTTTTGGCGGGGGATGAAGGGCGTCGTTGGATGAGGGCGATTGCAGTGATAAATAGGGGTGGGGCCCACTCCTGGGCCCCTACTCCTTCATATTTCCTCACTCTAAGTCCTGGTTGCTCGGCGCTCGTCTTCTTTCTTCTGCTTTCGTTTCCCGAGGATCCCTATTCTCCAAGTTAGATGTCTTCTTTCGTAGAATCTGTAGATGTCGTAGGAGTAGGTTCTAGGGACCCTCTAGTTGAGCCTGAGTCTTTCCGGGAAGCAGGGATCAGATCCTCTTCCCGGGATCGTGCGGCGGGGGCAGCCCTCAGGGAGGAGGCGGTAGACGCTGCCCCCGGCGCGTCGTGTTGGGTGAGGCATAAGGACGAGCTTACCAATGCTCGGGCTCACTTCCACATCCCCTCACGTTATACGCTTCATCTGGCCAAGGAGGGAGAGAGGGCAGACCAAGTACAAGGTAGGGAGATCGCCCTGTACTTGGAAGCTTTTGGGGATGGAATGCGCCTGCCCTTCTCTTCCGAGGTCGTCGAAGCGCTGAACTTCTCCGGGTTAGCCCCTGGCCAGTTAGTGCCGAACTCATGGAGGATTCTCCTCGGGTTCCTGATCCGCCTGAAGCTACAGGCGGTTCCCTTCAGCCTCTCCATCCTTGACTCTTCCCTTGTTTTCAAAAATCATCCTGGGGGTTGAGCGGGCGACCCGAGGTGGGTCTACCTCTCTTTTAGAAAGTGACAGGGGGTGCCGCCGGGATAGAGGTTGTAGTCCTGCCTTCTTCCATTCACGACTGGAAGAAGAAGTTTTTCTTCGTCGCGCCGCCCGAGGGCGAGGACTGGCCCATGCCCACCAAGTGGTCGAGGGAAAAATGCTTGTCGAGGAACCAGTCCAATGACCCCGCCGGGTTAGAGTGGCGTCGTGGGAGCCCGTCCCCCGATTTGATGTGCTGATGTCTGAGAGGGTCCTGAGTTGGGACGGGCTCAGCCCCGTCGAGTTTGTTGGTAAGTTAGGCTTGATTTTTGGATTTTATATTGCATGTGTCGCTGATTTCTTTTCATTTGGTTTTGTGCAGGACCCATGGACATGAACGAGCTCCGAGCCTCCATGCGCCAGCCGAAGAAGGTCACGAAGGCTGGAGGCGCCAGCTCTTCCCGTTCTAAGCCTGCCCTGGCTCCTTCGTCCTCCGTCCCAGTGCCTCCGGTGGCCGCGTCCCTTGAGCGTTCGGGGGCGGATCCCGCCCCGGGGCCTATCAGAACGCCGGGCCAGAAGCGGACTCGAATTCTGGAGGACCCGGTCTCGGAGGAGGAGACAGGCTCTCCCTCGGAGCCACTCAAGAAGGGTTCCCGGAGGTCTCCTCGGGGCCCGCCCTCACCGATTATGGTGGAAGAGGGGGCCTCTAGTTCGCGGTGCTCTCGGGGCTATCTGTCGTGGATAGCCTGCTGCACGAAATAGAGAAGTCGGCAGGGGGTAAGGTCCCCGGGGGGACCTTCAGGGGCCAAATGGCGTCCATCGCCCAGGAGGCCGTGCAGGTAAGTGCTCGGTTGTTTGTGAGATTCGGTGCTTCCTTCGTCTTCCTGACCTCTTTCTTATTTTTTCAGGTCCTCCATCACATCGCCCTTGCCGTACGCATGGAGGCCGAGGTGATAGCCTCAGCGATGAAGGTCGTGGACCAGCTTACCTTGCTGGAAGAGAGCTCCAAGCGTGAGCTGGAGGCGGCGATGGAGAGGGTCGCCACCCTGGAAGGCGAGGTGGAGGCCGGGAAACAGGAGGTTGTCCGGCACCGCGAGGCTGCCGTGGCTGCCGAGGTCAAGCTTGAGGACGCCCAGGATCTCGTCGGAAACATGAAGAAGACGGTGAGGACCCTCCAGAAGGAGCTGGGGGCGGCGGTCGAGGCGGTGAAGCGGGCCGACCTCTCGGTGGCGAAGGCGGTGGAGGGCTCCAAGAAGTCGAAGGACTTCTACAATGATTTAGCCGTGGCCACCACCGGCATCTGGCACGAGGCCCTCGACGCCGTTAAGGTCCGGATGCCGGAGTTCATTGATGAAGAGCTCCAGGCTGAATACCCCCTCACGGACGTCGATGAGCAGGGGGAAGAGATTCCTGACGAGGAGGTGGCCGAGGACCCTGCTTGACTCGTGGTAGATATCGAGGACCCCGAGGTCGTGCCTGGCCCCGAGGCCTAAAGCCCCCGTCTTCCTCCTCATTTTATTTTGCCGCTTCTAGAATTTTTGTAAGCCTCCAGGCAGTCTGTAAGGCTAAGGAGCCCAAAATACCCTTCGTAAAGACTTCAAGGCTGGGGAGCCCAAAATACCTTTTGTAAAGACTTCGCTTTTGGTAGTAAAACTTTTTGTTTCATCAGCTTGCACTTTATCTTCTGTTTGTGAAGAATGCCCATAAAATATCCTTGCTTGCACTGTTGGGCTTCCATGTCAGGTCGGCTATCTGTCTAGCTATCGTTCGTCGAGTTGATTTCGATCACTGGCCAAGTGTGCCAAGCGCTGCTGAGAAGGAGGCATCTCCATGGCCCCGAAGTCGAGGGGGGATCACTCAGACTTGGATAGACCTGATGTCTCTTGTTGGGGCTTCGGATCCGCTGCATGTGATGGGCAGGAGGATGCCTGCTGAGGATGACCGAGCAGGAAAGCTGCTCGGTTGATCTTGGCGAGGGCTTTGATCCCTGTCGGTTGTGGTAGGAAGCTACCAACCGGGGATAGCCGAGCAAGGGTCGAGCTCGACTGCCTCTAGGAGGACTTTGATCCTAAGCGTTGGAGGGGCCGTAGGAGGCCTGCTAAGGATAACCGGGCAATGAAGCTGCGCGGTTGCCTCTTGGCGAGGGCCTTGATCCTTGGCGTTGCGAGTAGGGAAGCTACCGGCCGGGGATAGCCGAGAAGGGAAGCCGCTCGGCTGCCTCTGGGAGGACTTTGATCCTTAGCATTTGAGGGGTTGTAAGAAGCCTAATAAGGATAACCGGGCAGTGAAGCTGCGTGGTTGCCTCTTGATGAGGGCTTTGATCTTTAGCGTCGTGGGTAGGCAACTACCAGCCTAGGATGACCGAGCGGGGTAGCCGCTCAGATGCCTCTTGCGAGGGCTTTAATCCCTGGCGTCATGGATAGGGAGCTACCAGTCGGAGATGACCGAGCAGCGTAGCCGATCGGCTGCTTCTAAGGAAGGCTTCAATCCTTAGCGCGGGAGGGGCTGTAAGAAGCCTACTAAGGATAACCGGGCAGTGAAGCTGCGCATTTGCTTCATGGCGAGGGCTTTGATCTCTGGCGTCGTGGGTAGGCAACTACCAGCCTGGGATGACCGAGTGGGGTAGCCGCTCAGATGCCTCTTGCGAGGGCTTTGATCCCTGGCGTCATGGGTAGGGAACTACTGATTTGGTAAATTTAATGCGTATGCGCTTTAAAAAGATGAATCAAAGAATATTTAGTAACCGCAATCAAGAACGACGTCGCTTGGTAGCTAACCGGTGAATACGGGTCGGTCCACAGGGATGTTGTGTATTTCTTAATTTGGTCTAACGAGTTAATTCCAAACGGTGTGAATGGATTATCGCTAAAAACTAAGATTTATATTAAGACTAGAATCTTGCTAGGGTTAGGTTTAGGTTAAGTTTGGAAATTGAAGATTTCCTCACCGCTTTCAATGCCCTCATTTAGATCTCTTTTAGGTGTTATGGTAACAATTAATAAAGGGGATTAGTTCCAACGGGAAGAAACGATATTTCTTCCTCTAGGTTCTTGTCCTTCCTTTCTTAATTCTTACCCTAACCTCCATAGAAAACATACAAAACCGGTCGTTTATACTACGGTATCACCGTTACCTCGAGGGGTAAGGTGCCGTAGGGAACGGTGTGTGTATGTATGCATGGAGTCCTAATTATTAACATGTGATGGGGCAAGAAAAGGGTAAGAGATTTCATCTCTCAAGCCCTCCCTAAATCTAACCCTAACAAGCGAAGAGACTACTCGCTCATTAGGGAATTGAAGAACATATCTAACTATCTAACTAGGGCAAGCAATTAAATATCTATACTAAGGCAAAATAAAATTTAACTAAGGCAATTAATTAAAACTACTTACTTTATTGATGGCTCTCTCCAAACATTTACACAGGAATTTTCAGATCTGAATAGATGAATAAAAAGAGGCATAACCTAAAACAGGTTTTTAGGGTTCTATTAATAGATTCATAGAAACCCTAGGTTACAATCGCGTCATATCTGAAATTACAATATTACCCCCTAAGAAAAAGACCTAGTCAACGCACCGCCAGCCGCCACGAGATTTTGCGCCGACACGTGTCCTTGATGGCCGCGGTTCCGCGGCCAAAGCCCACGTTTGGCCGCGGTTCCGCGGCCGTATTTGGGCTCCGTTGGCTCATTTTCTTTGGGCTGATTCCTGTTGCATTTTTCTTGGTTTTTCTTCAGTTGTTTTCTCAGATTGGCTTCTGGTTCTCTTCCAGATCTCCACAGTGAATAAAGTCGTGGACTTTTACCGCTTGCTTCGTGTCGAAGTCTTGAACCTTGCTCTGCCTTTGTGCTTTGTGAAATTGTCCATTGATCTTCGTTTAGTCTTCAAACTGTAGGTAAGATAAAGATTCTCTGTTTGTTGGTCGAAGTCTCACTTTTGCATCGTCTTTTCATTGTTTTCACTGTTTTTGTTCCGAGAACCTGTAACCTGCAACTATATAGCAGACATGGGTCAAAAGCACCTGTTTATTTGTAAAATGAATAAGAATGGGGAATATAATGATGCAATATTATGATATGAACAAATACCCCCAAACTTATGTTTTGCTCGTCCTCGAGCAAACCTAGTTTTATTCTCAAAAAAATCCTAACCTCACTTTCGCAGGGAAACGCGATTGCACTGAGCTCATGAAACAAGCCGTTAAACCTCTAGGTGTCCCTAGTAGGAGGAGTGTTGTCTTCTGAGGGTTTTCAGCAGATACTACCCACAAAATCCTATCAATTCGGCCCATTAACTTTTATTCTCAAATTAGGTTTCCCAACAAGGAAGTCTATTATCTTCGATTCAGAAATTATCCAGCCGTATTTATCACGCTTCCTTATCATTTAACTTAAGATTATATATATTCTTGCGAATTTACTTAGCTTTTGGCATCTCTTAAGTTTTCCTTCTAGGGTTCTATCTCAACTTAGGAATTTTTATCATCTCCATTAAAGATATAAGTCATATTCTTCATTCCTATCTCTTATCTAAACCCCAATCACACACCCCTATGTGTGTGTATATATCACCCCTACACTTGGAAATTCAAATCAAGCTATCATACTCTTGTCCGTCGTCCAAAGCACTTCTTAATAGGTGAATTTTTTTTTGATGAATTTTGCTCACACATCCTTCATGCGACCGTTAATACTTCTTGAGGTACCAACAACCGATTACAAGATGTGTTTGCATATTAAAACGTAATTCCTAGTCTTGTAACACCTAAGGCTTTAGCAGTGACTCCCAAACCAGTTGGTCTAAGACACTAGGTGATGAAACACCCTCGCTAAATATTTTTTCTATTAATGCAACCTTAAGTAATCACAAAAATCAGTGTTCATTTTTTTATTATCTCTTTATTCACACTTGTATTTTTATTTTATTTTCTTCGTACTAAGGACTTTAGACAAGAGCATTTCAAGGTCTCCTCTACTATTCCAAGTTTCAAGGTGCGTGTTTGTGCATTTTGTAGGGTATATATTTTCAGAATTTAGACTTAAGCTTAAGAATTATTTTTCAAACTCATACTTTAATAAAAATATCAATATTTTTCCCTTATTTTGACTTAGCCCAAGAAGTCAACTCGAAATTTGCCCATTTCTAAATAAACTACAAAGAAATATACTTTCTACTGTTAAATTTTAAGAAAGGTTATTTTTAGGGTTTTTAATTTACTAAGTCTAAGATCTAGTTTTCCTAGCTAGTTAACCTTTTTGTCAAACTCAAGTCAATTATGGCAAAAATTGAATGTTTTAATTTTTGAAATTTTTCAATTTTTTATGGGTTTTAAAATAAGTAATGCAAATGCAAAATGTACATATGAATGCGAAGGAAGAAGGCTTACCGAGCATACCCCCAAACTTAACCTTGACAGTGTCCTTACTGTCATGCTACACCAAGAGGGTCAAAATGTCGGCACTCCCCTGTTTATTTATTTATATTTTTTTTATATTTTTTATTGTTAAAAGAAAAACAAAAATATATATACAAAAAGCCCCCCCCCCCCAAACTTCATTGAAACAATGTTAAACGTCATTGCCAAACTTTGCAAAGACCAAACGTCAACACCAACCAGTTGAAAAATTTATCTGTGTAGAGTATCGGTCGGTGGAAGAACATATTGTACCGATCCAAAAGGAATTGGGGAAGATAGAAGTGGTGGTATGGAAAGTGTGGAAGTGAATAGATAGGAGGTGATGATGAATCAAAACGAGAATGTAAATGATCAGAAATCAGTGGAATATTGGCATTCTCGTAGCTTATTAAAAGAAAAGGGGGTGGTTCAACTTCTAAAGGAGGAGGTTGAATATCCACACTATCCCCAAGATGTTTCTGTGGATCCTTTATCGACTTGGCATCATCCATCATATGCACATGATATTCAATTATGAGAGAACTAATCTTCTCGATGTCCGCCATAGTCCAGCCGAAAGCTTGCCGTTTATCTTGTAAAACCATTAAAAGGGATTTCTCTTGCTCGAGGGCTAGAGAGACCGATATGATAACGGGAAAGGTCTCATTCTCACCTAGATAAGCATATTTAAGGTGAGACGGCAAGGGCTTGAGTTCGAGTTTCGAAGGCGAAACAATCAAAGGTAAAATTGGGGAATCTACCTCGAACTCAAAGGATTCCAACAAGGGTTCGAAATCACTGCAAACAACCGAATCGCATGGTTCAACTAACTCATCCAAAAATTCAAAGGACTCATATTCGGGCGGTGAGTCGTCAAAATCATCCGAAAAAGTGAAACATTCATAATCAATATCGGTTGTGTCAACTGTGGTAGATTCAAGTAGGGACGCACTAGTGGCGTCAAAACTGTTGTCATCAAACAGAAATCTTTCAAGCTCGCGGTCCTCCTGTGTGATTTCGTGAATAGAGCAAACTTCTCGTGTACTAGTTTTAGGCACGGGGGCAGACTTCCTATCTTATAAATATTGAACTCACTAGACATCTTCCTGAAGGATAGAGTCATGGAGCCATTGCGAAAATTTATTACGGCATTGGAAGTGGCCAAAAATGGTCGACCGAGGATCACCGGAATTTGGTTCCGTGGGTTAGCAACAGGTTGTGTGTCCATAACAATAAAATCAACGGGGAATATGAAATCCCCTACTTTGATCAACACATCCTCTAACTCACCCCTAGGATGGGTGATTGATCGATCAGCCATTTGGAGAGTACAACGAGTGGGTTTCAACTCTCCAACCCCTAATTGCTTGTACACGGAGTAGGGAAGCAGGTTAACACTAGACCCCAGATCTAAAACTGCTCTATTGATGTTCTTATCCCCAATTGTTATTGAAATTGTAGGACAGCCAGGGTCCTTTCGTTTTTGGGGTAAGGGTTGACGTTGGTTAATAGCATTGCTCACGGCACTAGCTACTAGCACTTTCTTGGGTGTCTGAGATTTTCTCTTCGAAGAGCATAAGCCCTTTAAGATTTTCGCGTACGAAGGGACTTGTTGGATTGCATCCAAGAGAGGTATATTTATGCTAACCTATTTAAATAACTCCATAATCTTCTCCATTTGAGGAGTTGGTTTATTGGGACTCAATCTGTTTGGAAATGGAGCATTTTGAAAATCTGTTGAGTCCAATGTCTGTGGAGTGGAATGTGGAGTTGGAACGGATCCCAATGTGGGCGTGTTCGTGAAGTGAGAAGTGGATCCGTTCGGATTAGAAGAAGAAGAGCCTTTTGAAGAATGAAGAATAGGCTCTAACGAAGAAGATGAAGGTGAAGAAGAAGAAGAACCACCGGCGGGGGTGTCATCACAAATACCCACGTTATTTTGCAACACTCTTCCAGATCTCAATTTGGTCACCACATTTACATTATGATTTGGATATTCATATGCGACATGTGCGTTGTGTGTGTGACCGGGATTTGGCAATGGTTGAGATGGAAGCTTTCCATTTTCTCTCTCGCTCAACGCAGCATTTAGTTGTGCAATTTGTGCCTCAATAGATTTGATTCTTTGATCGTGTGAAGTATTGTTGTGCACCAAATACTGGATGGAAGTCTCCAACCTTGCTGCGGATTGTGTAGAATGTTTGAAAAATGCATCTAGACTTCTTTCTAGCGAGATAACCTTATCATCATTTGGTTGAACAAAATTGTTTTGAGGGTAAAAGTTGTTAGGCACAAAATTGTTCGTTTGATTTGGATAAGGTTGTGGTTGGAAAGGTTGCTGGTATTGAGTTTGTTGGGGTGCTTGTTGTTGTGGAGGAGGAGGCCTTTGAAAGTTGTTGTTTTCTTGGAATTGTTGATTCCAAGCAAAATTTGGGTGACTCCTCCAACCCGGATTATAAGTCGAAGAGCAAGGATCATTTCTTTGTCATTGCTGAAAGGCAGCATTGACTTGATCTTTTCCTTGAACAGGTCGATTGTAAGGACACTCTTCGGTAAGGTGTGATGGATCCGAACAACAAGCACAAACAGTTCATGGGGGTAAAGCAGGGGCAGGAGAAGGCGATGAGATTTTGGTCTCAATGGCTTCTAGTTTTTTCGTAAGTGCGGCCATCTCGGCCTTCATAGCAATCGACATATCTAATTGATGTATGCATGCCCTAGATTGACCAATAGAAGAAGATGAGGTGGTCTTGGTGCTTTCCCACTGAAGTATTTTTTCAGCAAGATCCTCGAGAAACTGCCACGCATCTTCACTAGATTTGGTTAGAAAGTGACCTTGACAAATGATTTCTAGCAACTGCTTCGTTGCTGGGTTCAATCCCTCGTATAATGTTTGACAAAGTTGCCAATTTTCGATCCCATGGTAAGGGCATTGAACAAGTAGGTCTTTGAATCTTTCAAAACACTTCCAAAATGGTTCGGAAGGAAGCTGGGAAAATTGTATAATCTCATTGCGAATTCTCGCGGTCTTGTGATGAGGATAAAACTTTTTAAGAAAAGCTTTAACAAACTCGTCCCAATTTCTAATTGAATGTGATGCTGTGCTGTATAGACACTTCTCGGCTAAATCACATAAGGTGAAAGGAATGACCCTTAGCCTTATAGTTTCATCACTTAATTGGGTTGTTTTCATCATGGCGCAAACGTTTTGGAATTTATTGATAAAGATATAAGCATCTTCGGATTCCTGTAGGGTTGCTAGGCACGCGCACAAGGGTCTACGAGGCATCAACCATGCCCGATTAAAATTTTAGCCGTGCCGAACAACCCGAATACGGATCTTTAAAATTTTGGAGATGATGATGTCACCTCCTGACCGCGGATGCGCGGTCAAAGCTGGGTCAAAGCAGCGGAAATGAGGCAATTTGTACGGTTCAGATCTCCAGATTTGTTCTATTGTTCTGTTGTTGAAATCCTGTGCTGTCCAGATCTTTCATTTCCTGTTTCGCTTTCTGGATTTTTCCAGATCCGAACTCGATTGTAGATCTTGCAAAATTCAAACAAAAATACCCTTCAAACAATAAATGATGATAAAATTTTTATAATTTAAATTTTTTTTCAGTTTTTTATGATTTTTTTAAATTTTATATTAAACCGAAATTACAAAAAGGAAATATTACGCCATCCCCGGCAACGGCGCCATTTGATTTGGTATGTTTAATGCGTATGTGTTTTTTAAAACATGAATCAAAGAATATTTAGTAACCGCAATCAAGAACGGCATTGCTTAGTAGCTAGCCGGTGAATACGGGTCGGTCCAAAGGGATTTTATGTATTTCCTAATTTGGTCTAACGAGTTAATTCCAAACGGTGTGAATGGATTATCGCTAAAAACTAAGATTTATATTAAGACTAGAATCTTGCTAGGGTTAGGTTTAGGTTAAGTTTGGAAATTGAAGATTTCTTCACCGCTTTCAATGCCCACATTTAGATCTCTTTTAAGTGTTATGGTAGCAATTAATAAAGGGGATTAGTTCCATCGGGAAGAAACGATATTTCTTCCTCTAGGTTCTTGTCCTTCCTTTCTTAATTCTTACCCTAACCTCCATGGAAAACATACACAACCGGTCGTTTATACTACGGTATCACCGTTATCTCGAGGGTAAGGTGCCGTAGGGAACGGTGTGTGTATGTATGCATGGAGTCCTAATTATTAACATGTGATGGGGCAAGAAAGGGGTGAGAGATTTCATCTCTCAAGCCTTCCCTAAATCTAACCCTAACAAGCGAGGAGACTACTCGCTCATTAGGGAATTGAAGAACATATCTAACTATCTAACTAGGGCAAGGAATTAAATATCTATACTAAGGCAGAATAAAAATTAACTAAGGCAATTAATTAAAACTACTTACTTTATTGATGGCTCTCTCGAAACATTTACACAGGAATTTTCAGATCTGAATAGATGAATAAAAAGAGGCATAACCTAAAACAGGTTTTTAGGGTTCTATTTATAGATTCATAGAAACCCTAGGTTACAATCGCGTCATATCTGAAATTACAATATTACCCCCTAAGAAAAAGACCTAGTCAACGCACCGCCAGCCGCCACGAGATTTTGCGCCGACACGTGTCCTTGATGGCCGCGGTTCCGCGGCCAAAGCCCATGTTTGGCCGCTGTTCCGCGTCCGTATTTGGGCTCTGTTGGATCATTTTCTTTGGGCCGATTCCTGTTGCATTTTTCTTGGTTTTTCTTCAGTTGTTTTCTCAGATTGGCTTCTGGTTCTCTTCCAGATCTCCACAGTGAATAAAGTCGTGGACTTTTACCGCTTGCTTCGTGTCGAAGTCTTGAACCTTGCTCTGCCTTTGTGCTTTGTGAAATTGTCCATTGATCTTTGTTTAGTCTTCAAACTGTAGGTAAGATAAAGATTCTCTGTTTGTTGGTCGAAGTCTCACTTTTGCATCGTCTTTTCATTGTTTTCACTGTTTTTGTTCCGAGAACCTGTAACCTGCAACTATATAGCAGACATGGGTCAAAAGCACATGTTTATTTGTAAAATGAATAAGAATGGAGAATATAATAATGCAATATTATGATATGAACAGCTTCCAGCCGGAGATGACCGAGCAAGGGTTGGGCTCGGTTGCCTCTTGCGAGGGCTTTTGATCCTTCAGGACGGGGACCGAGCAGGGTTACTGCCTAGTGCCTCTTGGCGAAGACTTTGATCCCTGTCGGTTGTGGTAGGAAGCTACCAGCCGGGGATAGCCGAGCAAGGATCGGGCTCGACTGCCTCAAAGGAGGACTTTGGTCCTTAGTGTAACAACCGAGTCTAATTCTATAAATTTCTTTACCGTATGTGTGGTGTGTGGTATTTGTTTCAATTTATCTTATTTGACTGTTGCCAGTTATAGTTTGCACCGACATGTTATGTGCTGCATATAACAATTTAAGTCATCTAAAATTAAATTAAAAATACTTATCATGGCCTGCTTGACACCCCTAACCCTGTGGTAGCGTCCTTGCATCGTGTTCTCGTCCCGTTCAGTGAAACGGACGTGTTTGGATGGCTACGCGCACGTGCGTGCATCCATTCTTGGGGGTATGCTTTTTAATTATAAAATCCTTCATTTTAACTTTTGGAACCCGCCAATAATTTTCATTTTTCAGATTCAAATTTTTGGACCCGACCCGGGCGCAATTCTGAATATTTTGCAATTACGCCAAATCCTATTTTTCCAATATTTTTTAGAACCAGCGAAATTTAAACTCACACTAACAGAAAATATTTTTCCCACTTTTTAAAATCTTTCTCAATTTTTTTACTAACTCCCCAGCCAATCACAATTCATTTTAACCCCTGGGCCCCACACGTTTTTCTTTCTCTCCCCGTTCTCCTTCTCTTTCTCTCACTTCTCTCCTTCTCTCTCCGCGTTAAAGGACAATTTTCTTTCTCCTCAAATCTTTCTATCTCCTCTCGATCTCTCTCTCTCTCTCTCTTTCCCCGCGTCTTCTCTCTCTCTCTCTCGCTCTCTCTCTCTCTCTCTCTCTCTTGTTCTTTATAAATTTCCTTCCTCCTTCAAAAGTTAATAGAAACCCATCCCTGCAAACCCTAGCCGCCTCGTCTTCCCTCGCCGTTGCCCCAGCGCCGACGCCATCGTCGCATACCTCGTCACCTCTTCGCCCTCGTCACATCCAACTCCTCTTCTTCCTCCCTCCTTCTCTCCCGAGCACCCTGCACCTGCAGCCGCCCCCCTCTGCACGTTTGCACCGCCGAATTTGTCTCTGCCAGTGGCCTCATCTCCGTGCCCCGGCCTTCGTGCAACCCCTCGGTGAGCATGGCTTCTTCTTCTTCTTCTCCTCCTTCCTTCTCCTTCCTTCTTTTCTTTTCTTCTTTCAGATTGGTTCTTGATTGCCGATGTTCTCTGCAGTTGTTCGTCGGAGCTCCATCAAAGTAGGCGACGTGCACGACCCTTCTACAGATTAATGTAAGCCCTCTCTTCTTCATCTTCCTTCTCTTCTTTCTTCTTATTCTCCTCTTCTTTTCTTCATGCATTCTTGTATCCTTAATGTTCACTGTTTTTGTGTTTGGCCGGAATCCGACCATGCCGACGACGTTTTCCGACGACCCAGGGAGGACCCCTGACCCGTGTGACTCCGCCGTTCGTCGTTTGGGTTCATTCCGTGAACCGTGCGCACGTCGCAATATTTCCCCGCCAACGCGTAACGTTCCGTTTTCCGTTTCGCGACCCGTCGAGCCAAGTTAATCTTGCTACATGCTATTTAAACTACTACTTATGCCATTTAAATTACTATGTACCTGTTAGAGTGCACTTTAGATCTGTAGTTCCATTTTAATACCAGAATTCTTTTTCATGTCGACGTCCCATTATATCATTTTAGAATCATTGCTCGAAATATACCCGTTTGCTGCTAGTTCTGTTAGACATAGTACTCGCATTCATATTTAAATCTTGAAACGTTTAATTGCATGACCCACAGTACCCTTTCATATTTTTATATCATGTCGGACGACCGCGTCCATACAACTCACCTGATTTATATTCAATTATATCTTTAGATTATTTAGTACACTTTAACATGAAATTAACATCCATAAAGGTCATACTGTATGCATGAAATGATAGAACTATCTCTTAAACCCAAATTGCTAACCGTGCATCCAAGTAAACAAATCGGTAACTATTTGCATATCATATTACATGTGCCGGTTTATTGTTATGATAGTAACCATGCTTGTTTATTTATAACCATGATTATGCTAGTTGATTATGAGCACCCACATGATATCTGGTATACCCTGACATGACTTGCTACACATATTACCTGACCCGACATGGTACCGTACACTACTTGACTCGACCTGATGTACCATGGCTTGACCCGTTACTTGATCTCGTGTCTAATGCCAACAAGCCTGACATGTAGTCCTCACGGACCGTTTCTGTTTTCTATCCAGACAAAGCTGCTCTTACCTGATCCTGTGTTGGCATTAGTTCTTGAATTACTGAATACCTGACTTGACATACACAACTTGGGGGTATGGGGCAATCAATGATGAAACCTGACTTGTAACTCGACAGTGTACCACCTTTACTGATCAGTTTTAAAGGCTAGGCCAGCCTTGGGATGATGCTGCTGACATCATTCATCTGTACATATTTCCTGTTTTAGTGCCTAGCGGCATGTCTCGGATTCAGCCCGAGAATCTTGACCGTGGTCCCGGGTATGCACGGGATACTATTGAGTTACATCGATGATTCATCAAATTGATTTCAAAGACTTTAGAATAGAAAACCCAATAGAACAGTTTATTTCACCCGCTGCACGCTACCCTGCACGGCCCTGATTTATATTAATGTTACACATGCTTTTCATTCATGTTTATATTTGCATTGCCTGTTACTCTGTTCATATTTTATCACTTGATGACATGACGCGCTGACGTCTGGGTTTTGCATGGCCCAGATTCCGTACCTTTGCTGCAGTCCGAGCAGGAGTATTTCAGCCAGCAGGCTGAGCTGTGAGGTGTCGGTAGTAGTTAGTTCTTTTTCCTGCATTTTATTCCTGATGTGAGCCCGCGTTATGGGACATACATTCTAGTTATTTTGTATTGGATCTTTTGCTTCCGCACTTTTATTATTCTTGACTCATGTTATCTTGGCCTATGGACATGTTTTAGATAGTTATATTTTTGTTCTTGATATCTCTACAGCCGTAATGTGACTGTGGATGGATACTTCCTACCCACAGGTAACATGGTTGGCTATGTCACGCGCCCAATTTAGCGTACTCTGGGAAGCGGAGCGTGACATGGTTCTTTTGGTATCAGAGCCATAGGTTAGTCGGGTTGATTCTTTTGTAGTTGGGTATTGTACCCAATACACGAATCAGAATACCCGTGTTTAGGAAACATGTCCTGCCACCTTGCCGTTTTACCGTTCTTGAATCAAGTTCTTCCTGATTATATCTTTTACGATGTGCAAACTTCCTTTGCATATCGACTCGAAAACCTGATTCCTTGTTATCTCTAGGACTTAGACGACTTGGGTGGAGTTATGTAATTGTAGCTATGATACCGCGGTATAGTTACAATGCGGTACTCTATTTAAGTAACTTGGAGTTCTAGCCTTGATCTATATTTGAATCTGTTATCATGCTAATCTTGGGTGTTTTGATTTCAGGAGTATGGCAGGCAAGAATCTGAAGACGTACCAAAGGCGTGTTGACGAAGCCGCCATGCTTGGAGTGATACGGGGAATGCTGGAGAATCAAAAAAGACAGACTGAGCTGATCCAGCAGCAGGCTGAATTGTTTCAGGAAGGTTGGCGGACCGTTCAGCAGTCCGTGAACAATGTTGGAGCTAAGCCAGTTGATCGTGTGGGGATTGTAGCAGACTTCAGGCGTTTGGGTCCGTCTGTATTCACTGGTTTGGAGGAGCCGTTGCCAGCAGAGCAGTGGCTAGTTGACACGGAAAACTTACTTATTGCGGCACAGATTCCTGATGATAAAAGAGTTGATGTGGTGCTCATTCAGTTAGTGGACTACGCCCGTGAATGGTGGCTTGTGGAGGAGACCCGCTTGCCCAAGCCGATCAAGTGGGCGGATTTTTCGAAGAGTTTCCTGGAGAAGTTCTTCCCACGGACTGCACGGGAGGAAATGGAAGAGAAATTCATCAGTCTGAAGCAGAATGGTGCACCCGTAGATGTACATGCAGCAGAGTAGACACGGCTCAGTAGATTCGCTGGACCTTTAGTTGCCAACGATGCAGACAGGGAAAGGAGGTTCATGCGCAGCTTGGATGTGGACATCCAGAGGTAGATTGTCTTCCTGGGTTTGACCACTTTCTCACAGGTACTTACGGCAGCCCGAGAACAGCAGAGCCTATCTGGGAAGACTGGGAGTTTACAGCAGACAGTAGTTGCAGTAAGGAAGCCGGCATTTGTACCAAGCCGAGCTCATAGACGCAGAGTTATTCCAGTGGACCGTCGTGGCGTAACACCGATGAAGAAGCCTGCTGTAGTTGACCAGAGAAAGAGCGTGACTTGTAACTACTGCCATTTACCTGGCCACGTGCAAAAGGATTGTCGAAGGAGGCAAGGGCTTTGTTTGGTTTATGGAGCGGCAGATCACACTGTTAACTCATGTCCGTCGAAGCTTCGCATAAGGGATGATATTCAGAAGCCTCCGCAGAGACCGTTCCATGGACAGAAGCAGCTGACTCAAGGACCTAATCAGGCTCGAGCTTTTACCTTGACGGCTGAGGAAGCTAAGGCTTCGGGAGAAGTTGTTTCAGGTATTCTACTCGTTCATGGTTTTCCCGCATTAGCGTTATTTGATTCTGGTGCATCCCATTGTTTTATGTCATCCAAGTTTATAGCTACACACTCGATTGCCTGCACGACACTGTCTGGTTTCTGGGACATACACACTGGGAATAGGAAAATCATATCTAGTAGGGAATGTAAAGATTGTACAGTTGTTGTGTGCGGACGGGAGTTTTTTGCAGATTTCTTGGTGATCGATACGGGCAGCTACGAAGTCGTCTTGGGAATGGATTTTCTTGGCACTTTCCACGCTCACATTGATTGTAGGGCAAAGAAAGTAATTTTCCAGATTCCCGGACATACCGAGTTTATCTTTACTGGAGGAAGCAGATCTGTCGGGCCAGTCGAGTTTAGGGCTAGGCCGACAGCTAATATTCTTGCATCAATGGAGGTTGATCAAAGTGAAGAGCCAGTTGTTGTTCGCGATTTTATGGACGTGTTTGAAGATATATCGGGTTTACCGCCGAAGCGAGACGTGGAGTTCGCAATTGATCTTATTCCTGGTGCAGCGCCAGTATCTAAAGCGTATTATCCAATGGCACCAGTGGAGTTGGAAGAAGTCAAGAAACAGGTTGCTGAATTGCTTGAGAAGGGTTGGATTCGAAGCAGTAACTCGCCTTGGGGAGCTCCAGTTCTTCTAGTTAAGAAGAAAGATGGCATGAGAAGGATGTGCATCGACTATCGAGAATTAAACCGGGTGACTATTAAGAACAAGTACCTGATCCCTCGCATTGGCAAACTTTTTGAGCAGCTTAGTGGCGCGAGGGTATTCTCGAAGCTAGATTTGCGATCCGGATATCATCAGGTCCGAGTGAAAGCAGATGATATTTGCAAGACGGCGTTCCGAACTCGGTATGGACATTACGAGTACTTAGTGATGCCCTTCGGAGTAACGAATGCACCGGCGATATTCATGGAGTTGATGAACCGAATCTTTTCACCATTCTTGGACCAGTTTATTGTGGTGTTCATCGACGATATTTTGGTTTACTCGAAGAGTATGGAAGAGCATGCTGAACATCTAAAGATCGCACTGCAGACGCTGAGACAAGAGAAGATATATGCGAAGATGAGCAAGTGCGAGTTTTGGCTGGAAGAAGTAAAGTTTATGGGGCATGTTGTGTCTGGCGATGGAATCGCCGTTGATCCTGAAAAGATTGCAGCAGTTCGTGATTGGCCGATTCCAAAGAATGTTGCGGAGATAAGAAGTTTTCTTGGACTCGCCGGATATTATAGAAGATTTGTGGAGAACTTTGCTCGTCTGGCGGAGCCGTTGACCAAGCTTACGCGTAAAGAGGTACCTTTTGTGTGGATGGATAGATGTGCGTCGGCTTTTGAGACGTTGAAGCAGAAATTGATAACCGCCCCTATTCTGACCGTGCCAGACAATTCCGGAGGATTGGTGATTCACAGCGACGCATCTGGGAAAGGATTGGGATGCGTTTTGATGCAGCATGGGAAGGTTGTAGCGTACGCATCAAGACAGTTGAAGACCCATGAGAAGAATTACCCAACTCACGACTTGGAGCTTGCGGCTGTGATTTTCGCTTTGAAGATTTGGAGACACTACCTTTTGGGCGAAAGGGTCGAAGTTTTCACGGATCATAAGAGTTTGAAGTATGTGTTCACGCAGAAGGAGCTTAATATGGGGCAATGCAGATGGTTGGAGCTGATGGCTGACTATGATCTTGATCTTAAGTACCATCCGGGGAAAGTTAATGTCGTGCCAGATGCGCTTAGTCGGTTACCAGCAATTCAGATGTTGACTGCACAGAAGGATCTCATTGAAGACTTTCGAAGATTTGATTTAGAGGTTGTGCTACCGCATTCTTCAGGACAGTTGATGCAGCTGCAGGTACATTCGTCGCCGATCGAGAATATTAAAGCAGCGCAATCGCAGGACCTTAGATTGCAAAAGTTTCGAGAACAGGTCGAAGCCGGACTACGAACAGATTTATTGATCCACGAAGATGGTTCGTTGAGGTATGGTAGCCGTTTGTGTGTGCCAAAGGAAGATATTGGTGAAGAACTTATGAAGGAGGCACACAATTCAGCTTATTCCGTACATCCAGGAGGCACAAAGATGTACCGAGATATTCGACAGCATTTCTGGTGGGAAGGCATGAAACGGGAGATCGCTCGCTTTGTGGCTAAGTGCTTGGTGTGTCAGCAAGTTAAGGCTGAATATCAAAGGGTTGCTGGTTTATTGCAACCACTTCCGATTCCTCAGTGGAAGTGGGAGCATATAACCATGGATTTCGTGACAGCTCTACCGCGGAGTCCAAAAAGCCACAATGCAGTATGGGTGATTGTTGATCGTTTGACCAAAGCAGCTCATTTCATTCCTTTTCGGGTTGGTCAATCAACAGAAACTTTGGCGGAGCGGTACATGCAGGAGATTGTAAGATTGCATGGAGTACCGGTAAGCATCGTGTCCGATCATGACACTCGGTTTTTATCACACTTTTGGCGGAGTTTACAGGAAAGTTTGGGGACTCGATTGAAGTTTAGCACAGCTTATCATCCTCAAACTGATGGTCAGTCGGAAAGAACGATCCAAACTCTTGAAGATATGTTGAAAGCGTGCATGTTGGACTTCAAGGGTTCTTGGGAGGATCATCTACATTTGGTGGAGTTTTCATACAACAACAGTTTCCAGGCAACTATTCAGATGGCTCCATTTGAATCTTTGTATGGTCGCAAATGCCGTTCACCTGTTTGTTGGGACGACGTCGGTGAACGAAGGTTGTTGGGACCGGATCTGGTTGTGCAGACAGTTGAGAAAGTTAACGCTATTCGGAATCATATGAAAGCAGCTCAAGATAGACAGAAGAGTTGGGCAGATACGTCGAGAAGACCTCTAGAGTTCGCCGTGGGTGATTTGGTATTCTTGAAGATATCACCGACTAGAGGGGTGATTCGTTTTGGAAGTCGAGGAAAACTCAGTCCTTGATTCGTTGGACCATTTGAAATCTTGGAGCGTGTTGGTGAAGTAGCGTATCGTTTGGCGTTACCGCAATCCTTGGCAAATGTGCACGATGTGTTTTATGTATCTCAACTCCGTAGGTATGTTCGAGATGAAACACATGTGTTGGATCATTCGGAGCTGACGGTACGAGAAGATTTGACTTTTGAGGAGCGACCGGTTGAAATTGTGGATCGAAGGGAAAAGGTTCTTAAGAACAAGGTTATCCCTCTTGTACTTGTTTCTTGGGGAGATCGCTCGTATGGAGAGTCCACTTGGGAACGAGAAGATGAAATCCGGCAGAAGTTTCCTCATCTTTTCTTGTAGTTTGATTTCATCTATCCTTTGTATTCTTGGAATTTCGAGGACGAAATTCTTTTTGTAGTTGGGTATAATGTAACAACCGAGTCCAATTCTACAAATTTCTTTACCGTATGTGTAGTGTGTGGTATTTGTTTCAATTTATCTTGCTTGACTGTTGCCAGTTATAGTTTGCACCGACATGTCATGTGCCGCATATAACAATTTAAGTCATCTAAAATTAAATTAAAAATACTTGTCATGGCCTGCTTGACACCCCTAACCCTGTGGTAGCGTCCTTGCATTGTGTTCTCGTCCCGTTTAGTGAAACAGACGTGTTTGGATGGCTACGCGTGTGTGCGTGCGTCCATTCTTGGGGGTATGCTTTTTAATTATAAAATCCTTCATTTTAACTTTTGGAACCCGCCAATAATTTTCATTTTTCGGATTCAAATTTTTGGACCCGACCCGGGCGCAATTCTGAATATTTTGCAATTACGCCAAATCCTATTTTTCAATATTTTTTAGAACCAGCGAAATTTAAATTCACACTAACAGAAAATATTTTTCCCACTTTTTAAAATCTTTCTCAAATTTTTTACTAACTCCCCAGCCAATCACAATTCATTTTAACCCCTGGGCCCCACACGTTTTTCTTTCTCTCTCTTCTCTTTCTCTCTCTTCTCTCCTCCTCTCTCCGCGCTAAAGGACAATTTTCTTTCTCCTCAAATCTTTCTCTCTCCTCTCGATCTCTCTCTCTCTCTTTCCCCGCGTCCTCTCTCTCTCTCTCTCTCTCTCTCTCTCTTCTTCTTCTTTATAAATTTCCTTCCTCCTTCAAAAGTTAACAGAAACCCATCCCTGCAAACCCTAGCCGCCTCGTCTTCCCTCGCCGTTGCCCCAGCGCCGACGCCATCGTCGCAGACCTCGTCGCCTCCTCGCCCTCGTCACATCCAACTCTTCTTCTTCCTCCCTCCTTCTCTCCCGAGCACCCTGCACCTGCAGCCGCCCCCCTCTGCACGTTTGCACCGCCGGATTTGTCGCCGCCAGTGGCCTCGTCTCCATGCCCCGGCCTTCGTGCAGCCCCTCGGTGAGCATGGCTTCTTCTTCTTCTTCTCCTCCTTCCTTCTCCTTCCTTCTTTTCTTTTCTTCTTTCAGATCGGTTCTTGATTGCCGATGTTCTCTACAGTTGTTCGTCGGAGCTCCGTCAACGCAGGCGACGTGCACGACCCCTCTACAGATCAATGTAAGCTCTCTCTTCTTCATCTTCCTTCTCTTCTTTCTTCTTATTCTCCTCTTCTTTTCTTCATGCATTCTTGTATCCTTAATGTTCACTGTTTTTGTGTTTGGCCGGAATCCGACCATGCCGATGACGTTTTCCGACGACCCAGCGAGGACCCCTGACCCGTGTGACTCCGCCGTTCGTCGTTTGGGTTCATTCCGTGAACCGTGCGCACGTCGCGATATTTCCCCGCCTACGCGTAACGTTCCGTTTTCCGTTTCGCGACCCGTCGAGGCAAGTTAATCTTGCTACATGCTATTTAAACTACTACTTATGCCATTTAAATTACTATGTACCTGTTAGAGTGCACTTTAGATCTGTAGTTCCATTTTAATACCAGAATTCTTTTTCATGTCGACGTCCCATTATATCATTTTAGAATCATGGCTCGAAATATACCCGTTTGCTGTTAGTTCTGTTAGACATAGTACCTGCATTCATATTTAAATCTTGAAACATTTAATTGCATGACCCACAGTACCCTTTCATATTTTTATATCCTGTCGAACGACCGCGTCCATACAACTCACCTGATTTATATTCAATTATATCTTTAGATTATTTAGTACACTTTAACATGAAATTAACATCCATAATGGTCATACTGTATGCATGAAATGATAGAACTATCTCTTAAACCCAAATTGCTAACCGTGCATCCAAGTAAACAAATCGGTAACTATTTGCATATTATATTACATGTGCCAGTTTATTGTTGTGATAGTAACCATGCTTGTTTATTTATAACCATGATTATGCTAGTTGATTATAAGCACCCACATGATATCTGGTATACCCTGACATGACTTGCTACACATATTACCTGACCCGACATGGTACCGTACACTACTTGACTCGACCTGATGTACCATGGCTTGACCCGTTACTTGATCTCGTGTCTAATGCCAGCAAGTCTGACATGTAGTCCTCACGGACCGTTTCTGTTTTCTATCCAGACAAACCTGCTCTTACCTGATCCTGTGTTGGCATTAGTTCTTGAATTACTGAATACCTGACTTGACATACACAACTTGGGGGTATGGGGAAATCAATGATGAAACCTGACTTGTAACTCGACAGTGTACCACCTTTACTGATCAATTTTAAAGGCTAGGCCAGCCTTAGGATGATGCTGCTGACATCATTCATCTGTACATATTTCCTGTTTTAGTGCCTAGCGGCATGTCTCGGATTCAGCCCGAGAATCTTGACCGTGGTCCCGGGTATGCACGGGATACTATTGAGTTACATCGATGATTCATCAAATTGATTTCAAAGACTTTAGAATAGAAAACCCAATAGAACAGTTTATTTCACCCGCTGCACGCTACCCTGCACGGCCCAGATTTATATTAATGTTACACATGCTTTTCATTTATGTTTATATTTGCATTGCCTGTTACTCTGTTCATATTTTATCACTTGATGACATGACGCGCTGACGTCTGGGTTTTGCATGGCCCAGATTCCGTACCTTTGCTGCAGTCCGAGCAGGAGTATTTCAGCCAGCAGGCTGAGCTGTGAGGTGTCGGTAGTAGTTAGTTCTTTTTCCTGCATTTTATTCCTGATGTAAGCCCGCGTTATGGGACATACATTCCAGTTATTTTGTATTGGATCTTTTGCTTCCGCACTTTTATTATTCTTGACTCATGTTATCTTGGCCTATGGACATGTTTTAGATAGTTATATTTTTGTTCTTGATATCTCTACAGCCGTAATGTGACTGTGGATGGATACTTCTTACCCACAGGTAACATGGTTGGCTATGTCACGCGCCCAATTTAGCGTACTCTGGGAAGCGGGGCGTGACACTTAGCGCGGGAGGGGCTGTAAGAAGCCTACCAAGGACCCTTGGCCGAGCATGGTTACTGAACGGTGCCTCTTGGCGAGGGCTTTTGTCCTGAAGGATAGCCGAGCGAGGGTCGTGCTCGACTGCCTCTGGGAGGGCTTTTGATCCCTGTCGGTTATAGTAGGAAGCTACCAGCCGGGGATAGCCGAGCGTGGGTCGGGCTCGACTGCCTCTGCGAGGACTTTTTGATCCCTGGTGTTGCGAGTAGGGAAGCTACCGGCCAGGGATAGCCGAGCAGGGTAGCTGCTGAGCTGCCTCTAAGAAGGACTTTGATCCTTAGCGTTGGAGGGGCCGTAGGAGGCCTGCTAAGGATAACCGGACAGTGAAGCTATGCGGTTGCCTCTTGGCGAGGGCTTTGATCCCTGGCGTTGTGAGTAGGGCAGCTACCGGCCAGGGATAGCCGAGCAAGGAAGCCGCTCGGCTGCCTCTAAGGAGGACTTTGATCCTTAGCGTTGGAGGGGTCGTAGGAGGCCTGCTAAGGATAGTCGGGCAGTGAAGCTGTGCGGTTGCCTCTTGGCGAGGGCTTTGATCTCTGGCGTCGTGGGTAGGCAACTACCATCCTGGGATGACCGAGCGGGGTAGCCGCTCAGATGCCTCTTGCAAGGGCTTTGATCCCTGGCGTCATGGATAGGGAGCTACCAGCCGGAGATGACCGAGCAAGGGTCGGGCTCGGTTGGCTCTTGCGAGGGCTTTTGATCCTTCAGGATAGGGACTGAGCACGGTTACTGCCCAGTGCCTCTTGGCGAAACGAGCATGATCTGGCCGATGGTCAGCTCGGCGGGGGGAGGACGTTGCTCCTTCTCGCGGTTGGCCTGCCGCTTATCCCTCAAGTAGGCAGCGAGGTGCCCTGATCGGATGAGCTCCTCGATGTAGTCCCGGAGTTGCTTACAACCCTCCGTGGCGTGGCCCAGCGTCCGGTGGAAGGCGCAGTAGGGGCGATCGGGTTCACTTCGAGGCCTGACGCGGGATTGGAGGGAACTTGAAGAACCCCTCGCCCTGGGCCTCCTCTAGTAACACTGCGAGGAAGACGTTGAGCGGGGTGTACTCCTGGAACTTCGGGTGATAGGGCTGCTGACGCTCCGACCCCTCTTCCCGAGCCCTTTTCTTCTGGTCGGACCGTTCTGCTCGAGGGAGGTTCGCGTTCACCTCGGACTCGAGCTGGACCTCGCGCTTGGTCCATGCCTTGACCTTGGCCATAGTCTCAGGCTGCGCCAATGCAAAAGAGTGCAACCAGTCCTTATGCCTAAAACAAGATCTGAGCGCCGTGATGACGGTCTCGTCCCGGTGCTCGGGGGCCTTGAGGAGGGCGTTGTAGAAGCGGGTGGCGTAAGCTTTGAACGTCTCCTTGTCCCCGCTCTTAATTGTGAAGAGGTAGTCGACCGTGCGCTTCTGCCGACGGTTCCCGACGGAGTGGCCGAGAAACTGAGTAGCCAGCTCGTCAAAGGTTGAGATTGAGCGAGGCTCGAGTCCTCGGAACCAGTCCCGGCCAGAGCGGATGAGGGTGGCTGGGAAGGCTCTGCACTGGGCAGCGGCGGAATGGTCCTGGAAGCTCATCCTCGCGGTGAAAGCATCCAAATGGTTTTTCGGGTTGGTTTTCCCGTCGAACAGAGAGACCTTCGGGGTTTGTTGCGCGAGGAGACGTGAACAGCGAGCAGACCCTCGGTAAATGGCTTAGTGAGCGAGTCGGCGGCGTACTTAGCCCCGTCGCCCGGGAGGTAGCCTTCTCGGCGTATGCCCTCGATCTTCTTCTTGAGAGCGTCGAGTCGGCCATGGTACCCCGAGGATTCGGCGCCTTGTGATCCCTGGCCTCTGCTGTGGGAGATCTGCGTCTGGGCGCGACCTCGGTTCCTCTTAATGAGGTTCCTCAGATCCCCGGGCAAGGTAGCCCTCGAGCCGCCGTGGCGAGCCCCTTCTGTGCGACCCCATCGAGGGAGGGGGTGCCGGTCATGCCTGGGGACAGGCGAGGTGACCGACATCTCCTCAGGGGGGTGAGGGTCGCGAGGAGGCTCGAGGCCGGGCGCTCTGGCGGCGGATCTTGGTGTGGAGCTGTGCGGCGCCCAGCGGGCCTCAGAGAGTATTGGCCTGTGAGATCTGTGGCCATAGGACGTATCCTGCCGGTGGTCAGCCGTGCCGACGAGGCCAGAATCTTCTGGAGGCGGGGGACGGCGATCTGGGGCCCTGGCTTGGCCGTTTGGACGCGGACGAGCGCCTCCACGATGGACTGTAGTCGGTCTATTCGGCCGGCGAGGGCGTTGATGACGGTCGCCGGAGGAGGTTCATCCGTGCCTCTGGTGAGGGGAAGGCGACAGCTGGTACCTGGACCTTCAGGGTGATCGCATGCCATGTGGATGGAGATCGGAAGGCCAACTTTGTTTTTTGTGGAGTTTAATTCCCACAGACGGCGCCAACTGATGGATGTCCTTTTCGGGTCTCCGTCAGATGTTGTCTTCCGTCGATCTCCCGGTGGATCTTGGAGGTGATCTCCTGTTGCGTATGGGTCTCAATGGGTTTTGAGGAGATTGGTGGTTTTAAGGAGTTTGCGCCGAGTACCTGGAAAATCATATTTCCCATTTATTGCTTTGAGACAGCTCAGCTTAAAATTAATCGCGTTCCTGAGATCTCGCGTGATATTTTCTCTCATGTAACCGACAAATCCACTATATATAAACACCCAGTCCTCATGCTAAAAACCCTAGAACCCTCTTTTAAAAACCCTAGCCACCTATTCTCTTCTCTCCTCTTCTCTGCCTCACATCCACCTCTTTCATCTTTTTCCTCGTCGAGTGCCCAGCAACCGAGAACCAACTTCATCCTCATCATCGAAGTCGTCTCCATCGTGATCATTATAGTTGACCATCAGCACCGCCATCATCTTCTTCTTCGTGTTATCGTCTACAAGAACCCAAGCACGAAACCCATCGGATCGAGCACCAAATCAAGATCGTCGCCGTCGTCTCTCTATCAAGCTGTGATTCTCTGCATCTTCAAGATCGTCGATCTTCCCGATCCAGTTGAGATCCCACGAGTTTTTCTCCAAAAGGCAAGTACTCTTGCTCCTATTGTATTGGCCGATGTTGTATCGGTTCTCTCCTCGATTTAGATTTATTAGTTTTACAAGAAGATAATATAAATAATCAATTCATAACATCAAGGATTTTCTTAATGTGTGAACCGTAGTTATTGTATACATAATTGAAACCCTAGGATTCTAGCACACCCATTAATCAACCTTAAAATCATGTTTAAAACTGTACTTGATTTGGTGATAAAATCTACTTGCCAGAGAAAAATGCTTGCTTTAGAATTGAACATTTATTAAAACATGATTCATAAATATTCCTTATTTATGATTATTGTTGTTACCTTATTATACTATTATCATTGACATGTATGAAAAACCAAGCTTGACATGCTATACATATTCGTGACCACTACGAATTAATCAGTAGAACGCGATCCCCGACTAAAATACGGAGAGACACGTATGGATTGATTCGTGCCACTGGCATAAATTCATGGATACATGACTAAGTGATTCGTGTTTTCGTGATTTGTGTTTTTATGATTAGTGATTATTCGTGATATGTGCCGGTAATCATTTTAGTCGGTATTTGAGATCTAGTGATTGGGTTTTGTTATTGTACTTAAACTTAGAAACGTGGGGTGTTGGGTTAGTTTGAGTGGTGAGTTCGATTAACAGAATCTTAGGAGTCTCATTACGTGAATTGTGTTGCTGTGGTACCGAGCTGAAACGGTATATTATGTGAATGTGTTGTTGTGCTACAGACCTGAAACGGTACATTACATTGAGTTAGGCCCGTATTTCCTTGCCCTTGGATATAGCCTTGGGTTTGAGAATACTTCTGTGGTGGTTGACGCTCACGCTCGAACTAATAATATATTAGATTACCCTTGTAGTGACATTTAGGACCCAACTTGACTTGCTATTCATACATACTTTTATTGTTACTATAATTGTAACTGCATGTGCACATGGACATGTCACGACACTTACACGTTCATATTATTACACTCACATATATACACTTTACATTTGAGTACTTTTTGGATGTTCTGACATCTTTGAGACTTGTCTCTAACAGAATAGGATCAAAGATATTTTCAGGAGCTTGCTGAGGAGTAATAGTTAGTGTAGGTTTCTTCTTTATTTTGATTCAGTCGTATTTAGTTTGTGAGCCCTTCGTGGGACATAGGATTTATGTATTTCTCTTTTTGGAACTGTATTTCATTATTTGAACTTACTGTTATCCCGTGGATCTTTATTTAAATATATTGTTATTTTATGGACCCCATCTTGGTATTCCTTATTATTGTATGCAGCATGACTGTCAGTAATTTATTCTTTTATATTGGTTTGCATCTTCGATGTTATCGTTAACAGGTGTAGTTAGAAACCGTAGCGTGACTACGGAAAAATTTCTCCTCGCTGTAGGAGCGTGACTGGCCTTCATTATTCTCCGTATTTCCGTATTCTGGAAAGCGGTGCATGACAATTTTTATTTCCTTGGTTTTTTCAATATTTTGCTTGTTATATATCAGATGAAAAATAACAAAATCTTCACAAATCTTAAGAATTTTTTGTTTTCTTATATTTTCAATTATTTTGCTTGTAAAATACGAAAATTACAGAATTTTAAAAATATTTTATGTTTTCTTCCTTTTTAATATTTTATATGCTTTGTATAAGAAAATCACAAAATTTTCTATTTTCTTATATTTTTTCAATATAATACATGCCAGTAGCACAAAAAAATCGCGAAATTTTCAAAAATTTTAAATTTTCTATTTCCTTTAACATGATAAAATTTTACATGCTATAACATTTGAAAATAGAGTTGTTTTCAAAAATGTTAATTTTTATCCGTTTCCATTAGTTTTTATATTTTATTGCAATACTAAATGAAAAGCGAGAAATTTATAATTCCATTAGTTTTTTATATTTTATTGCAATACTAAATGAAAAGCGAGAAATTTATAACTCTAAAATTTTTTCGTTTTCCCCCATTTTTCAATATTTTTCATGTTATAGAATTAAAAAAAACGAGAAACTTTTTGATATTTTGCCAATAAAACTTAAGTATTGGGAGAAAATAATAAAAAGATATTTTAATGATGGTGGCCGATTAGAATTTTTCCACTGTATAAGCCTCTCTGTATGGGTTAAAAGAGTGATAAATATTAAGAAAAGAGCCGGTAAACAATTTTCCATGACCCAAATGTAGTAGGATAATTAAATAGAATTTAGATAATAATTTTTCTACTAAAATACAAGCTAGATAAATGAATATTTCAAGAAATATTTTCTTATATAGCTCTATATATATTAGGATTATTTACTAAAAGCTCCCGACTAGTCTGCGCTATTTTAACAAAACTACCATTATCTTTAAAACTATCAAGAAACTAACATGAGTTAACGGTTTAAGTTAACGATGTTAAATTTTGCAGTAAAAAACCATTTTGCGCTTATCATAAAATAAATAATTAATTATTAACCGTAGTAATAATATTTTATATACTTGTTGACTGTTAAATCTTTTTTTCTGGAGGGCTTGTAAAAGGGTCGGGGAGGTCGGAGAGGCTCGGAGATGAGGCGGGGAGGCCGAGAGATAGAGCACGGTAGGCCGAAAGAGAGGGGGCTTGGAGGGAGGGGTGGGCTAGTGGCGACGGCGGTGATTGTGGCGGTGATTGAGGTGTTGGTGGTGATTGCTGCGGTGGTGATTTTGATTTGCGGCGGTGATTACACAGTGGTGCTGGTGATTGTGGCGATGATTGAGGCTTGGGAATGCAAGGGGCCGAAGTAGGGAAGAGGAGGGTGCTCGCGGGGGAGGTGGTGGTGATGATGTTGAAGGAGATGAGAAAGAAGAAGGTGGTGGTAGTGTGGATGATGGTGGCGGCGGCGGCGGCGCCGGGTTGAAGAAAAGGAGGAAGATGATGTGATGGTGGTGGTGGCAACGAAGAAGGTTGTGATGGTGTTTTTGTTGTTGACAATGGTGGTAGTGGGTTAAAGAAGGGGAAGAAGGAGGAGGTGGTGGTCGTGTTGATGGCGGCGACGGCTGTGTTGTTGATGATGGCGGCGGCGGCGGCGAGGTGCTGCCCTCGCCGGTGGTGGATGCCCGAGAGGATGAGGTGGTGAGATTTTTTTTATAATTTTTATAGTTTTTAAAATTAGGGTTAAGGTTCGAATTCGGGTAATTTGGGGCTTTCAAAAAGAATTCATGAGATGGCAACTAAAGTGACGGTGACGGTGAGGGGACTGACATGGCACTATTAATTTTGATAGTATCTTTTTAGTTTTTAAGTCAATAAATTTTTTGTTAATACGGTCTAAACCTATTGAAAGTTTCTGTAAATAAGCCGATATATTATAAAGATGAGGTTTGAATAATAAACATTTTACTTTTTGATTGGTTCAAGCCGTCATAGCAGTAGAAGGATGGATTTATTTCGAAGAAATTCCAATATTTGGTTGGTGTTGCTTTTGCCGTTGGCATGGGATTGAAAAGGAGAAGGCGAATGGAGATGACGTTTTCGAGGAGAGAGAACTTAGGTGGAGAAGGGAGAAGGAAGAACAGAGATATTTTTGTTTCCGTTAACTTTTTGCCTTTTTCGTTTCTTTTGCCTTTTTCTGGTTTCAAGAAATGCAAAATAAGGGTATTAGGTATAACTTTATTGCTGGGCGTTATTACATTTGTTTTTGAAATACTAATTCCTTTTTGGGTTTTTTTACTTTCGGTACTTTCAAAACATAGCAAATTACTTTCTAATATTTCAAAACTTGGTATTTACTTTTTACCCTCAAAACTTATACGATACATCTACCCCCTTTACGATTTCCATCAGAATAAAATAAGTAAGGCCACAGAAGCATTCAACTTCTTCATAACTAGAGAAGAATGTTGAAAACACTCCTGATTTCATGGCCGATTTTGAGAAAAGTAATCTTAATTTCAATTTGGGTAAGAAATTGTGTATTTCCAAATAAGATGAAAAGTTGGGATACTTTAAAGAAAAACCTAATGTTATGCCGTTAAAAGTTGGTTGAAATAGTAAAGGGGGTTAAGTGATGTATCTTATTAGTTTTGGAGGGGTAAAAGGTAAATACCAAGTTTTTGGGATAGAAAGAATTTGTTATGTTTTAGAAGGGCTACAAGTAAAAAACCCTTCTTTTTTCTCAAGGAAGAATACAAGAAACCTACAAGTGGAGCTTGATGATAGATGGAAATGGCTCATCGTGTCACATGGAGAGAAAGCACCCCGAAACCCAAGACCCAAGGGCACTAAGGGCCTGTTTGGTTGTAGGATTTAGAAATTTGGATTCCAAAATGGTACGGTTGAAAATTTCTGGATTTGGTAATTTGTTGTTTGGTTTGTCTTAGATTCCTAGTATTGGATTTGTATATCCTTGTAATCTTTGTTTAGTTGGTTGAAAAAAAGTGGGATTTGGATAGAGAGAGAGAGATTATTAAATAAATAAAGTATCACGGGTCCCATCTAAAAGTACAATGAATAGTGTCTAATCCTTGCAAATTCTTTAAAAAAAATTAGGATTCAAGAATCCATATTTTGTGATGGGATTCCCATAAAAAACAAAGGAATCCTAGAAATCAAAATCCATCAACCAAACATAAAATTATGGAATCCTGGGATTCCACAATCCAAATCCCAAATAATCCTGCAACCAAACATGCCCTGAAGAAAATTCCAATCAATAAAATGCCGAGAGCTTTGAGATTAAATACAATATAAGGTGCGACCGGGACAAACGCTTTTTCTTATCTAAGAATATGATAATGATAGGTCTTTCTATCTTTCTCGTAGAAAAGCGAAGCGAGCCGCGCTAGCGCGAGTTCAGAAATCATTTTAGTACAAATCTCTTTTTTTGGTGTTCTAGTCCAGTTTTCTTTTTGATTTTCTAGTGAATTATTTTTAAATAACACAAGATAAATATTGGTTGTAAGCAAGTGTTGCCTTTTTCCAAAAGATTATAAAAGCATATGCTAAAAAGTTTCAACAGTGAAGTAAAGCCTAGTGGTAAGTTGAAATTTTATTTTATATATTTCTTGAAGTAGCATGAGCTTCAATGTGCATTTATAATATAGAATATTCTCAATATCAATATTCGGATTATTTTTAGCTTCTCTATTTTTTAATCGATGTAATGGTTTTTTATATATTATTTAGCTGTACTTATCAATAAAGAATCGTTGTCTTCATTCTGTCCTTTCTTACTGTACTTATTTCATCAACCCCTTGTGAATAAATAATACATATAGTTATAGAAAAGAAGTTGGTACACGTTAATTTCAATCACGTTTTGTATTTAAATATTCAATTGCTTTCCTTTCTAAGTTGAGTACTTACAAGATCCACTACTTGAGAGACGTTCATTGGAAATATGACAATAATGATTGGTCATTGGTTGTTCATAAGTCGCACTCATTAATTTATATAGCTCTAATCATATTCAAAACTCATGGGGATAAGTAAAAGAGTTTCTCATTTTTCATTAAAAAAGAAGCAAAAGAATGAAGAAAAATCCATGAGGATTCTAGAGTAAAATTATACCTTGTCATCTTCACATATGCCTTTCAACGTCTAAAACAAAATATCTGCTACTTGAAAAATGATCAAAGTTAATCAAAAGATTCCTAAAGAATATACAATACAAAAATCATAGGTACGTCTAATTTCTCCACACACAGGCATGATGCTAGTTAATTTAAGCTGTTTGCTCGCTACATTAAGCACGAAACGGTACATCACTTCATAAGAAAAAACAACAGATGAAACTCAGTTTTGTGGCTGTATATACTCTATAACAAACGAGAAAATAAACGCAATAAAACCTGACCAAAGTCTCAACTTCATGAATAAGGGAAGCAGCTGTTGAGTTAAATTTCAACAAGACAAGATATAGGAGACAGCTTCATATGATGCTTTTGACGACATAATTCACAAATTGGTTTCATAGAGGTCACAATTTCTACAGCACACAGCCAAAAAGTTTGTTTTATCATACAAAAAATCAAGTTCTAAAAACGTTCACAGCAGCAGTACATATGCGGGGTCCAATTACCAATTGCAATACATGGAGAGTTGATATTAATTAGCATAAACATAATTTTATATCTGAGAAGCCTTATATCTGAGAAGCCTGATTGACGAGAAACACACAGCACTCCGAAACATATGTGATCCTTAGTTGCCTCTTGCATGTCTCATGACTTCAATGCCTCTTGAAAGCCTGTAAGCAAAACAATCGTGATGGTGAATATCACAGAAATGGCAGAAAACCACATTTACTTTTGCCCAAATACCAGGCATCGCCCTTAATTTAACCGTGTTAAAAACCCTCACTTTAGCCTTACAGACCTAGCAGCATAATTGTTTCAGTTTATTATTCCCACAGCCCCTGAACTTCTATCAATTTTATGTCATTTTCTCACCACTCGTTCAGAATTCATATTCTAACCAAGCGGTATTTAGAAATACAAATTTAAAGAAACGGAAGACAAAATTCGGGTTTTCAAACTAAAGGGCAGTTCCCTGCTAATCACGCAAATAAGAGGGGTTTCCTGCAATAGTCAACAGAAGTATCAGAAAATAACACAAGGCCAATGTAATTACGTCGACGTCCTTAACAGCATCCTTAAGCTGCTCTGACAACTCTTCCTTCGTCTCTCTAACTGTAAATGGAGTATCCACAAACTAAATTATAATCATTAGACATAATATTTATACAACAATATAGGCATGCAATCTAGCTTACCTTTAGAAGAGATATTTTCTAGAGTTTTTGATGTTCTCACTGCAAACCTTTGGAATGAACGACTGCTCAAACAGACAAGGCAGTAATCAGCATAAGAACATATGAAAATGACAACAAAGAGTGCATGGAGATTTGGCGAGTAGAAAATGCTAGAGCAAAGAAGATAACCGTCGGTAGAACAATCGATAATAATTGCTTTCTCCCCAAAATAAGGGGGTGGGGGGGGGGGGGGGGGTCGGAGTAAACAGTCTATAAAGACCATGATAAACAGTGTTGAATTGCCCATTTATACAACAATGAGAAGAGCAGGCATCAAAACAACGTTGCACTGAAAATCTCTATTTTAGAAATTTGACATGAATACATAGCAAGATGAATTTACATAAGATTTCCAAAATAATTTGTCAAAACCTAGCTTCAAAACCTGTCAAAATAATTCTTATAAATAATAATAATTTATGACTGAAAAATATCATATGATCCACACGAATGTGGAGGAGTTTGTGAATATCTTAAGCAGGAAAGTAACCTACCCAGATTCAAATTCTGCATATATTACAAGAAAAAGTTGTATATGCAAGATGTTCAAACATTGCTGCAGTACATGTATACAGAGCCATCAAGGCAACTACTATCTTTATATCTTTATATAAAGTTGGAGCAGGGGTATGGAATTTTGAGATGGGCAGAACATCCTAAAAATTACAGTTCTGCCATTGCCATTTAATTACAATCTTTATACATGACACAACTTTCTAATAATTACAGTTTAGCCATTTGCAATTTAAAATCGCATTAGCTTTGAACTAAAATACCATGGATTTTCACCGTTTCTCAAATAAATACCGTGGATTTTGTTCATTACGAATAAACATCATGAGCTCACCTTTTTCTATTAAATACCATCTAATTCATTACAAAAAAATACCTTAAGCTCTCACCTTTCTTAGATAATTAAATACCATAGACAATGTTCGTTACTAATAAATACTACGAGCTTTCATCTTTTTTTAATATAAATACCATGGGTTTTCAAATAAATACCACGTACTTTGCTCGTTATCCAATAAATACTATGAGCTTTCATATTTTTTCAAATAAATACCATGGACTTTGTTCATTACCAATAATTACCATGAGCTTTCATCTTTTTGCATGAACATTCAATTCATATAAATACTACATACTTTATTTACAAACAAATACCATGAACTATCAATGTTTTTTAGATAAATAGGATGATCTTAGTCCATTACAAATAAATACCATGAACTTTCAGTGTTTCAGTTAAATACAAAGGGCTTTCAACATTTTTTAGATGAAAACCGTAGAATTTTTTTGTTATAAATAAATACCATGATCTTTCAATTTTTAGATAAATACCGTGTACTTTTTTTTATTACAAACAAATACCATGAAATTTCATTGTTTTTCCAAGAACTTTCAACGTTAAATTCCATTAACTTTGTCCATTACAAATAACTACCATAACTTTCAACGCTTTTCACATAAATACCATAACTTCGACACTTTCCATATAAATTCCATGCACTTTATCCATTACAAATAAATGACATAAGCTTTTAGCGTTTTTTAGATATATATCATGGCCTTTGTTCATTACAGATAATACCATAAGCTTTCACCACTTAGCAGATAAAATATCATGAGCTTTATTTATTACAAATAAATACTACAAACTTTCAATGTTTTAAGATAAATATCATGGGTTTTGGTTATTACAAATAAATACCATGATGTTTCACCCATTTCAGGTTAATACCATGGACTTTATTTGTTACAATAAATACCATATTTCACGTATTCGGCCTCTTTTTATATTAGAGAACATGGGTCCTGGGGTGTCCCTGTAGGGTGCCTACCGTGGAGCACATATCGCATCCTTGCATTGGACTTTGCATGCTGATTTTGCACTTATGTCCTTCCATCTTTTCATTGAGTCTTACACTTAAATGCAAAACTACTATTTAAAGCCCAATAAATGCATGCCATACATACCCCACACATACCCCACTGTAGGATGCACCTATAAGAACGATGTAGGCCTCTTTTACCCTTTATAAAAAGAGTACTTTTATACTTTCAAAATCATATTCGACGTTAATTAAAAAGTTGCTCTTATTTTATTTTCTAAATTAAGGTTGTTATTTGATAATTAATTATTCAAAGTTTTAAAATAAAGTTGTTTTTTGGTTTTAATTTGTTTTTATACGTCTTTTTATGCATATAGCTATGTATAATATTTCTTTTGCAATCAGTAAACCATTGTATGGATCATCCACAAATCCCACGCATTGCGTTTGGTTTTACCCTAGAACACTATAATAATGGTAATAAAAATCAACTGAAGGAAAGCAAACAGAAGGAAATAGTACTATTCTTACACAAGAAAGGCAACCGAGCCCCTTAACGTTCTATAATGATGCAATCATAGCTGCAAGGGTCATTACAGGTGTGTAAACTTTATCTTTCAACCCAAAATTACCTCACAAAAGATGGAGACTAAATAAAATTTCTCACAAGAACAACCATGATCATACTCCCCACCTTAACAAATCAGACACAAACATATATAGGAAAACTGACGTATAAACAAAAAGAGAAAGGAAAGAAGGTCAAGAATGTATGTAACAAATCCAACATTATAAAGTTCTATCATAAACAATGAGATAAGCTGAAATATTTACACTTGAAAGTTTGGAACACTCGGTCTCGCTTCAAGGGGGTGAATCATTGAGGGAACTATAAAATTCTCGATAACTAGAGGTAGTAAATCATTAATGAAGAATGGAGGAAGAGAAAAATAATATAGCCACAAATTTAATTTATAACTTTTTACATTCAACAAAAGATGATCTTCAAAAAGTAGAGGAAGGATCGAAGTCGGAGCACTGATCAAGGAGAGGGATGTAGTTGATGCCAAAGGGTTCCAAGTCTGAGAGGAATTGAGGTCCATGTCCTTGAAGATCCGAAACCCAGTAGTAGGAACAAGATGAAGTTCGAGAAAAAAATTGAAGGGTTTTCTTGTTGAAGATAAAAAATGAGGAAAACAAAATCACCTCTAAAAAATCGAGAGAAGACGAGCCGCCTCTAAGTGGATTTGGGAGAAAATAGGGTTATAAGGTAACATGTCAGGTTTTTATAATCCGAAACAAAAAACACCCATAACAAGATTTTTAATGCAAGTACAGTGACATTTCTACCGAGATACATAAATATCAGTGATACATCGAAATATCGGCCAATATACATAAATTTTGGCCGATATATTCTTAATTTCCGAAAAAGAAATGATTTGGCAATTTCGTATCGACTACTCTCCAAAGCCGAAAATTCTGCGACATGTCAAATGTCGGCCGACATTTAAAACATTGCGCACAACTGATTTTGGAAGCCAAGGTCTTGTTTTTCTTTCAATCATTCACACTATAAATCTCTGATACCAATTAATATACAAAACTATAACCCTATGGGGATGAATAGGGGTTTAAAACAAATCTTACTAATTAGCAAGCCAATTAAATTAAAATCGCCATAAATTATAACAATTAAACTAAGTACGGATGCGGTAAAATAAATGAGATGAGAAAGCAAACGCAAACTCAACAAATTAAAGATTCGATGTCTCCTGACCAGTCCTTTCTAAAGACTCGCTTTTCCAACCTTCACTATTCGTATTCTTTTAATTGGGTAGAAACAAAACCTTCACAACCATTTACAACCTCTTCCTAAAAGGATACTCTTAAAAGTCTAACTTTGATAAGAGATTATAACTAATGGATTACAGTTAAACTTGGCTAATGAAGACGTGGAGCTAATATATGTGAGTTTTGATCAAACAAGATAAAAGAATGCTCGAAAAATCAAAGCAAATTGCTTTCTTTTGGATATATCAAGCAAGTTTTGGCTTAAAGTGATGAGTTCTCGCCCTCCCAAAAAAATTTAATACATGTAGCTAGTATAATAATTCCCACTATTAAAAATATTGACCTAAATATACCCTTACGATAGCTAAATAACAGCTCTATTTCAAGGGTAAATTATAAAAAAAATGGATTTGAATTTCGCGCTAAACTGAAAATGTTATATGTAAAAATCCAAATTCAAAATTAAATTAATTGATTTACAATTAAATCCCTAGAGCCAACCGCACTTCTATGCCGACCCATCAATTTGTTGACGTTACGCCGTCATCAGTAGACCATATGCACATGGGTGTTTTGAAATAATTATGTTTAATATTAATCCTACAAATGCTCATGGGTTTTTCGATATTATAATGTTCAATATAGATCATATATCATTTATATCGAATGTCATACACAAAACATCCTACAAATAACCTTCTTTGGCAAACTATTTTCTAATGGAGCACTCGTGTGTGGGGGGCTAATTTACTCCAAGAGCAGAACTAGCTTAGTTATGCCATATGGATAATTTCTTTATTTGCCTTTCATTCATGAATAAATTAGGGGTAGTTTTTGTCATTTAAAAGAACAAATAAAAAATAGATAATCTTGTAATTAATGATACAATTAATTAATACAACAAAGAAAATCTCATAGGATTATTATAAGATTCTTTATCTTCTCTTCTTGAAAATGACAAAAACTACCCCACTTTAACTAAGAAGGGCAAATGAAGTGATTATCCACATGGCATAACTAATTGCCTGGGAATAAATTAGCCTTACCTATTATGTGTGTATAAAAAATTCAACTAGACTCCTTCCTAAATCTAATGGTCAAAAAGTTAGGATTTGGTATCAAATCCTATTGAAAGGAGTCTAGTCAAACTCTATATATAGAGAGAGAATACTGAAGAAAAGAGGTCTCAGGAGGCTTTTTCGTTAGGCTAGGTTGCACGGACACGTCTTTTTGGTTGTCGTACACGTGGCAAACACGGATTCGTGCCTGACACTTGCACGACACGGAATTTCCGTATCCCGTTTCGAAATAAGCGGCTTTGGATTTGGATACGTGTCAAATGCATTTAAGTGTAGCCACGACACAAAAGGCGATTCTCATAGTGGCGGTAACTATTTTTCAATTAGAGGCGAGAAAAAACATAATCTTAGTGGAACTATTTTGAATTGTTGGCTTTTTGCTAAATATGTTGTAATGTTACCGTACTATTTTTCTTATAATTATATATATATATATGTGTGTGTGTGTGTTTATCCCTGTATCCTATATTTTGAGATTTTGTCGTATCGTGTCCCCATGTCCATGCACCTTATCGTTCAGTAGCGTCAAATATCTATATCCTCCGTGATTTTTTTCGACGATCAGCACTCATTATTTTTACCATATACGATGTGGATACACCAAATTTCATGTGATTCCGACACTTTTCACCGTTGAATTAGTAATGTAAAAAGTTCTATTGTCGGCAAACCGTTAATTTTGCACCCACTAAATCAACGGTGAAAAAGTGATGGAATCTTATAAAATTTGGTATACCCACATCTTAGATGATAACGATGAAGGTGATGGGTGCCGATCGTCGGAAAAGACCAGGGAGGGTGTATTTTTTCGACGCCATAGGAGAATTTCCTCCTGTGGCACCTTTCCTCCATTATTCTCATATATATATATATATATATATATATATATATATATCGGCACCCATCACCTCCATCGTTATCATCTAAGATGTAGGTACACCAAATTTCATGTGATTCTACAACTTTTTCAACGTTGATTTAGCAAAACAAAAAGTTGTGTTGTCGGTAAACCGTTAATCTTGAACCCACTAAATCAACGGTGAAAAGATTATAGAATCATATGAAATTTTATGTACCCATATCTATAGATGATAACGATGAAGATAATGGGTGCTGATCGTCGGAAAAAACGAAGGAGGGTTTATTTTTTCGACGCCATAAGAGGAAATTCCCTCCTTTGGCATCTTTCCTCCATTATTCTCATATGTATATATATGTGTGTGAGAATAATATAGGGGAAAAAAGCCCATGAGGCTTTTTCGTTAAGTGGCACCAGAAAACTACACCCTCCACCATTTTATTCGACGATCGGTACCCATTATCTTTATTATGTAAGATGTTGATACACAATTTCATATGATTCCACTTTTTTACCGTTGAATTAGCAATGTAAAAAGTTCCATTGTCGATAAACGGTTAATTTTGCACCCACTAAATCAACGGTGAAAAAGTGATGGAATCACACGAAATTTGGTGTATTCACATCTTACATGGTAAAGATGATGATGATGGGTGCTAATCGTTGAAAAAAATCGTGCAGGGTGTATTTTTTTGACGTCATAGAAGAATTCCCTCCTACAACACCTTTCCTCCATTTTACACACACGAAAATAATGAAGAAAAGAGACCCTAGAAAGCTTCTTAAGTAGCATCAAATATCTATATCCTCCACGATTTTTTCCAATGATCGGCACCCATCATCTTTATCATATAAGATGTGGATACACCAAATTTCATGTGATACCACCACTTTTTCATCATTGGATTAGCAATGTAAAAAGCTCTATTGTCGATAAACCGTTAATTTTACACTCTAAATCAACGGTGAAAATGTGGTAGAATCATATGAAATTTGGTGTATCCACATCTTATGTGATAAAGATGATACGTGCCGATCGTTGAAAAAAATCGTAGAAGGTGTTTTTTCAACGTCGTAGGAGGAAATTTCCTCCATTATCCTCTTGTCTCTCTCTCTTTATATATATATATATATATATATATATATATATATATATATAAGAATAAAGGACGGACCATACGAGAGAATTTCCCCTATACCGTGGAAAAGAGTCTAGCCTCCACTGCTTTTTCGATGATCGGCATCCACCTTCTACTTCGGCTAAGATGTAAATATACTAAATTTCATATGATTCCAACATATTTACACTGTTGATTTGGTGGGTGCAAAATTAATGTTTTTTCGATAATATAACTTGTTCAGAATTTTATGTCATTAAACCAATGGTGAAAAGATGTTAGAATCACATGAAATTGTGTATCTATATTTTAGGTGATAAGGATCAAGATGGACGATGTCAATCGTCGAAAAATAGATAGAGAGCTATTCTAATGCCACAGAAGAGTTTTCCTCCTAAGGCCTTATCCTCCATTATTCTCTCTATCTAAATCTATATATAATTTTGTTGTGATGAAAAAAATTTTAACGAGGAAACTTCTTATGATGGAACTTTTAGATACTTTTTATGAATTGTATAATAATTTTTGCAATATAAGCATCCAGAAACAAAGAATTCAAAAGGAAAAATGCTTTGCTATAAAGTAAAAACAATGAGTAGAATCTGTGTTGACAATTGAAAATTAAGAATTTGGGTATTAACTCTACATGTGATTTGTTATATTTTTCATGTTATTCTCATGTTACCGAAATACAAAAAATAATGTGAAAATGACTTATTTCTAAAACTTAAAGATCAAGAATTTTTTTGTGATTCAAACCTTCTATGCATCCTATATTGTGTGATTCTTGTTTTGATTATTTGCTTAAATGTAATTGTCGATTTATATTGTCTTTACATGCATCTAGTTCAACTCTAAACGTCCAATATATGCTTGTATTTTATCTCAATCATCTGTCATTATTGTGGAATATTTGGACATATGATACTCATGTTATTTTAAAAATAATAGACCTAATAAAGTTTGGATACTAAAATATGCACTCTCGTGTCATTATAGATGCGCCGGATGATAACAATTAACAAATAAAAGATGCGACTTAGCGATAGAAGTTGCTAACTGAAAATTTGCAAATCATCAAAACGGTCCTATCAATTGGATTAGTGAAAAATTCATAATCGGAAAACATCATTAAATTTATTTTTTCATTTTATATCATAGATTTATGATTTTAAAAAACCTTGTATATCAAATGATTTTTTTATATCGCAATTTGGATTTATGAGTTTTATGAGTTCTATAAGATGTATATAAATGGATTAACCACTTAACCCTTATATGCTTTGTTTGTATATCATTAGAGAAATTTATTACCACGTGGCATTTCTTGAGAAACGACGTCTATAGAATTGATTTTTACTAGACTTAATTTTAGAAATTGATCTCAGATTTTATGCAGATGACTAGTTTTTTATATGGGTATAACTCATATGATACATAACCATACATTACAATAATAAATATTTGTTTTATCTCTATTTATAGTCATTTTTTATACATGATTGACTTGAAAAATATGTTGAGTAAAATATTTCATAGGATTTTATTTTGTTCTTTCAGGTTAATATACAATGAGAAAGCAATCCCTTCTGTTAATCCATCTACTTATTCTTAAATGAACGTGGTTAAGATTTTTTATTATTTTCATATTGATCTATACTATATGCATGTTTATAGTGGAGAATTGGATTTTCTTCAATATCTTGTTCTAAGAATCTATGCATTTCTCATATTGAGGTTTTATTTTGATCAATATACCAAATTTCAGATATCGGATGAGCGGTTTTAATATCGGAACGTGGATATTGGATGATATCGCAGCGATATTGGTTCATATCGGATATTGATATCAGGGATATCATTAATGCATACACATTAGACATTAATCCAGTCTACTTCGAACACTGCGTAAATTTAATTTATAAATTTCATAAATATATAATTATGATAAATCTTAAACTATCATTTATCATATATGCATATAAAAATATAGTATTGTACATGTAAGTGATAAGATAAATCCTGCAAAAAATATTTAAATAAACAAAATACACAACACAACTAATTAAATAAACACAAAACATGATTAACCCTAATCCTAACACATTACCCAATACTCAAGTAACAATCTATTAAATTAAAAAAATACATAATCATATCGGCCTGATATTGGGCCTACGTATAATCTGATATATTGGCTGATATTTGAAATATCGACCGATATTGGACTCAAGTAAGAATTACCGATAATAATATGTATCAATACGGTGACTTCCCAATAATAGGATATCATCCGATAGTACCAATATTTGATTCAATAATTTTGACAAGTCATTCAACTTTTATTTTATATGATTCGTCGTTTCAATTTTTGCTAATTTGTTTATTGCAAAAAAATACGGTCTTATAATATTCGTTTATTCAACTTGCATATGAGTTACTTTTTATGTTTCGTCTTGATGTTTTATTATCGGTAAATCATACAAATTTTCATAATTGTATCGATTAGTAGTTTTAGCAAAAATTTTAATGCGCTATTTGGATACATACAAGCGTTGAAATGAGAACGTTAATTGTCATTTCAAAATTTCCTTTCAAAAGTATCGTTTACTTGAAATAAAAATTTTGGTTAACATTTTTTTTGCTTGAACACTTCCATATTGATCTTGCCAAAGGGGAAAAAATTAATGATATATATTTATTTTAACTTTGTATTTATTTATCAAATATTATATTAGAGTTTGTCGGGAAAAAAACTATGAGTGATTATTGGTTAAATGCCGTTAGGTTTTGATTATTATTAAACATTTTGTTTCATAATTCGTCCCAACGAAAACAGTCATGAAATAATTGATAGAGGTTGAAAGCAAAACGAGCTAAATTATCATATCCACAAAAGATGAGAGAAAATTAGGACTTCACAAGTTTATAGTTGATGATCAATGTCGACGCTTGTGAGATAAAAGAGATTATTAGTTTGCATAAGTAATGAAGTGGAGGTCCAAATATATTGTTTTTCCTTTGATATGATTATATCCGTGAGGGGATTAGGATCATTTGTGAGCTTGCATCTATAAATACATTTTCTTTTTATATTTTTTTGCATCCTACATTAATTTTTAAAACGGAATTTGGAAAATATATAATCATTCTTCTTTGATAATACATAAAATATTTTCAAACCATTTAATATTATGTGCATGAAACTTTTCTAAGCTAGAAAAATATTTTTCTTAATTTATTTGAGTCACAAATTATTTTCTAATATATATTATGACCCAAAAATAACTTTTATTATGATTTTTTTAGATTTGATGCATTTGTTTATTGTGTCATAATAAAACGATCATGTTTGTCCATGTTGCTAAATTTTTATGCATTTTTTGGTACTAGATAATATTTTTCTATATTTTTCCTAAACTGTCTTTATAATTAATGAATTGATAAAATAGAAAATATTAAATATAATATTAATAAATTGGTGCTCCATAAGAAAATAGTTTGCCCAGGAGTAAAATCTTTAATATTATTTGTAAGGTATTTTGTGTATAACATTCCATGTAAATATAAAAGATATATATTAAACATTATCATTTCAAAATGCCTGCATGTAAATGATTTGTTGATCTCAGTGTGACAACAAATGCATGGGCCAATATAAGAGAGCCATTGGCACTTGATCTTTAGGTTTTTAATTGTAAAGCTATTGATTTGGCTTTGGATGTGTTTTTAACATATAATTTTCTCATTTTAGCTCCAAATTCAAATATATTTTTCTTTAATTTATCCTTGAAATAGAGTTGTTATATAGTTGTTATAAGAGATTCTTTTAGCAATAATTTTTGGCAGTAGCAATTATTTTATTTATCCATATATTAGATTTATTTTGACGGGATAAGAACTTATTTATTTAAGCCAAAACTTACGTCATATATTCAAAAAAGAATTTTTTGAAAGCAATTTGCTTAAATTTTTTGAGTATTTTTATATCTTATTTTTTATCGCCTAAAACTCACATCTTAGTAACTCCCAATCCTCATTAGCCAAGTTTAATTGGTAACTCATGAACTATATTGTCTAGTATCGAAATAAACGGAATATTCGGCCGAATATTCGGATTCGGTGACGAAACAAACAAGAACTGCAATATTCAGTCAAACCGAATATTCGCCACATAAACATATTAGACCGAATAACGTGAATATTCGGCCGAATTGCTTATTAGACCCAAAACAAAAAAAAACACAACTAAAAAACAAGTGTAGAATTTACAACTTAATTGAAATACAAGTGGGATCCACACTATTATTTCTCAAACACGTGTAGGATTTACAACTTAATTGAAATACAAGTGGGATCCATACTATTATTTCTCAAACACTCTTAGTCTCTATATCCTTATTAGTTCGGACACCTTACCATAAAGCTACGGGTATATTAGTTTTCTATCTTTATATTTTTTTAAATTTTTTATGTATAATATTTATATGAAAATAATGATGGCTGCATAATTCAAATAAACCGAATATTCACCGAATAAACAGGATATTCTTTATTTGCCGGCCAACCGAACAAACCTTGAATCTGTTCTTTATAACATTGATATTGTCTCCCGTCCTTGTTTGAGAGAGTTCTTAATCAACTTAAAAGAACGGTGATTAAAAAAGGCAAAAAAATGCGGTGCAGCCAAATAGTCCGAACGCCTAGACTGCCACCCAGGCCGCATCAGCAGCAATTTAGTTGCATTTTGCGTTTTCTTTTAGCTTATTTGTTAAATATTGATTCTAATTGGGTTTTCAACTATTTTGATTTCTTTTCACTCGCAGATGCTTATATAAATATTCTCAAAAACGTAAACAAACAATTAAATACAAGCTGTGTAGCTGATGGTGAAACAAATTTTGATTCATCCTAAATATCCTTTATGATGTATCAATCAAATAATGTAACTAGTGTAATTTTGTTGTTAATTTCTGATGTTAGTAATATAAAGTTAGATATACTTGTATTTAATGAAAATAATTAATGTTATATTTTCATTGTATATTTGGGTTGCATCTAAAACAAATACACAGTTTGATCTGCTCTTTAACCATTGTAATAGACTATCAGCACACTAGCATTACCTTTACCACAAATTCCTCAATATGCTCAAGTTCTACTATTAAGCATAAACAAATTTAAGAGAATCAAGTATGAGGTCATTCAAAAATAACATAACATTGGTTCATCACCATAGTATTAACCTACTAAAATATAAAAGTACATATCCCAACAAACTCAAACATAAAGTTAAATAAAAGGAAAGCTTTTATGGTCGAAGAGGAAGAGAAGGATTTAGGGTCAAGATCGAGATCGATGACAAAAAAAAGATTTATGGTCGATGGTGACGGCGGTTAGTTGCCTGTCCCCGACGACAGTGGAAGAGAAGGATTTAGGATCGATGGAGACGGTGGCTGACCCTCATGGCAACCTTCAATGATGGTGAGTCGCGAGACAAAAGGATTTGGGTCAACGAGAAGAAAACTCAAACGATTTGGGGTAAAAGCTTTGATATTGTTTATAATGATAATACAATCCTAATTTAGATATTGCTCAATTCATAAATAGAAAAGGTATAATTAAAAAAATACAAGAATGAGCATAACAGACTATACGGTCTGATGCGATGCAGTGATGCTGCCTTGAGCGTCTAAGCGGCCACCTATGCGCCTAGGCGGTCATTTTTAAAAACACTGAAAAAGATCCTCTTGAAAATAGATGGTTGTAAATAGTTGAAAAGGTTTTGCTTCTATCCGGTTAAAGAAGCGCGGATAATGAAGGTTGGGAAATCCCAAAGATGAGCTCAAGGGGAAAACTAGACGTGGGACGTCGAACCTTTTTAAATCATCGAGTTGGGTTTGCATCTGCTCTCTTGACTCTTTTATTTTACCACATTCATATTTACTTTCAATGTTATAATTTGTTGTGTGCGCTTAATTGGCTTGCAAATTTGCAAGAATTGTTTCAAGGGATTCATGCCCTTTAGGATTATAGTTTTGTATTTCAAATGAAAGAAAGTTAAAGTGGATAAAGACCCCTGTTGTACTATGTGATCATCAAAAACCTATGAAATTGAAAGAAATTTAATATGACAACTATAAGCTTGATAATGCTTTATAAGTCATAATATTGGAACATGCAAAAAATATCGGCCGGTGGATGAGTGGTGTTATGCTAAGGGGTAAATGGGTGCATCACTAAGAAATTTAAATATAACTCGCATTAAATGAGTGCAAATTAATTGGTATTTTAGGCATGTGAAGCAAACCAACAAGGCGGCAATGCAGAGTGATCGAATTATAGATAATGACATGATGAGGGCTAAAGATACCTAAATAAGCAAAGGATGATAGTAATTTTAATGAAGGTGACAGGCTTAACGAGCTGTATGGAACAAAAAAAATCCAATAGAAACCCCAACACATTCCCCCAAAGATGCACACCCACCCACCAAAAGAGAATAAGTTACTTGTATGTGTGCGCATAAAATATAAATTTGTGCACATGGAAATGATCGAGAAAAGACAAGTGTCATGAGAAAAGCTGCTAAAACTTATCCACCCCTTATGTTTACTGTTTCTGATAATATTGTTTTGAAATGTGAAACTGTTATGTGCAAAACACTAAATTCGGTGTTCCAAATGATTGCATTATTGACATATTCCAAGGCCCACGAATCAAATAATAGCTGTTTAAACTTTAACTAGCTAATAAACAACCACAAATTACAACACTATCATACTCCAGTTAGTAATTGCATAATAATAAAGAACGCTGTTGAAGTTTTAGAAAAACGGCTAGTAATAATATATTAATCTTTCAAAATAGTTATTCATTCCACCCAAAATCATATTTTGTTTCACCATTGCCCTTATCATACCTCGTCCATACCTACTAGCAAACCACATTCCAATTTTGTTCCACAAACCAATTTTTCATAATATTCCAATGTTATAGGTGAACTTAAGAACTCAATGGTGGGTTATCCCATGGATGATCCACACGATTAATTTTCATCTACACCTTGCAAATATTGCAAGGATGATCATGACTCGTGAGAAAATGATAGCCCTTGATGCAAACTTCACACCCATGTAATATGTTTTCAAACGAATAAGCTCCCGATTCCCCTAATTGAGAGGGGCTAATCAACATGAAGAGTGGTTCCTCAAGCCCACCATCAAGGTTCTTGAAACTTATTTTGAGGCCGATAAGCACACTCTAATGAAGGTAATCAGTCACGCAATAATGGCCCTAACACCCATAAAAAATAATTAAATGAAAATCCTTTTTGTTAATCAATCAATAAATAAATCGACAATTTACCGGTTCACACAGCTGTAAAATTCCAAAACACACAAAAAATAAATAATCCCAAAATTAATCTTTTCTTCATCTCATCTCTGTCATTAAAACAGAAAGATCGAATAGGCTAGCAAAACTCCCGTTTTGAACCGAAAACTAGAAGATGAAACAACAAAATTACATTTTTCTCGCATCAAACAACATTTTCTAACAAAAAAATTCATCAAAACAGCAATAAATTAAAGATTAATAAAAAGCGATTACTTGTTGGCGAGTCCTTCGACGACCACCTCGTTAACGACATAGCTGATCACTCTCCCCAAGAAATTGCCACCCGCCATGGTCGAATTCGATCTAATCAATGATTTCCCCCTAATCGAACCTCAAAAAGGAGATAAAGAAACCCTAATATTGGGGAGAAGCTCAGAAAACCCTAATAATGGAATACTCAAGAGAGAGCCACGAATGAATTTTACATTTCACACGAGAGATGCGTGAAGATTACGAGATTTGTTGGGAAATCGACGGTTCATGTGTTTTTCATGAAAACCCCTGGCCATTGAATACTTACAGGTCGATTAAAATGTTACCGGGTCGGGTCGGGTCGGGGCAGGTTAGGATCCAGAGTCTCTGCTGTTATGAAAGTAGAGCCTTGATGCTGTTATTTCAATTGTATGATCAGAAATTGTGGAAAACAAGAAAACTGGGTCCGGGGCATTTTTGAATCATGGTATCTGTAGGCTAGGAACTCCGTTTTCTTTTGGTGTGTGTTTCTCCTATTCTTTTTTGTCTCTGTTTGGGTAAACTTGCTCAAACAAGAACCAAAATATTATAGCTTGTGTAGTCAATTGTTTATATGCGAACAAACAATTAGATACCAACATGATGAATTTAGGTGTTTTCAAACTTGTTGAGGACAAACAAAGACTTTATTAGAAAAGGTTTATATCAACATTCATGCAGATAAACGAGGAATTAGCTTTCCCAAGTCAGTAAAGAAAAAAGTTATATTTCGACACGGTAAAGACACTGCAAATGGACTTTATCGTTAATACTAACATAACATTATTTACGATAATACTGGTAAAGAAACAAATACATGTTCGAGTTGTAGGCGAATGATTTATGCATGAAGCAAACAAGTTTGGCATGCACTTATTTTGCATATAAGCATGACTATCCACAAGTATTATCACAATAAAATATGCAATTACTGCTAATAGATGTATATTCCTTTTTATACTATTATTTTAGTTTTCACTTTAAGAATAGGAAAATCTACGTAGAGTCATTTACAAATATTGGAGGAAACTAAATATAAGTAATTTGGAAAAAAATTAAACCAAGACCGAGCAGAGCAGATAGAAAACGGAAACTTGCTAAAAGTGAAAAAAACCAATTTAGTATATGGAAAACCTTGAACAAGATTATGAGTTAAAGAATTATTTCGCAAATTTGATACTATAAGTTCTCACAGGCAGGGTGAGCAAGAACCGATCCAGACCGAAAACCTATAAAAAATAACCGAACCGAAATATTTCTGTTCGGTTTCGGTTCGGTTTCGGGTCTGTAATTTCGTAGTCAGTTTAAACCGAACCGAGCCAAAGGGTAAATATTGGATGAAAATAATATGGGTGCACAATAAGTTTTATCATATATGTAATTAATTATGTAACAATAGTATTTATAAACAATATCAAACATACATAATACATATTTAATACCATATTATATTATATCTTGTTAATTATTTTACGAGATTCCATATTATAGAGAAATACTTTTACTATTACTTAATTAATTTGTAGAATTAATGTTTCAAATTTTAGCAATAATTGTTTATTTCTATGTTAGTTTTGATCAAGAGTTTTTATTTGAGTTTTAGGGAAATAATTGATAAGTTTTTATATCAATTGAAAGAACCGAGATTAAATCGAAACCGAACTGAACCGTCGAATAAACCAAACCAAAACCGAACCGAAATTTTTGGTTCGAAATTTTTTGTCACGAACCGAACCGAACCATGCTCACCCTTGTTGGGTCTCAATTAATTCTTAAATTTTTGATTTCATTTTCTACTCCCACGGAAGTAAAATCATTGAAATGAATAAGAAAATTATTTGGAAGAAGGCCCCCAACACTTTTTTGTCAAAAATCCTCTGGTCTTAAAACGGTAGTTAAAACCCTCCTAAAAAAATTTCCTGCGCTATTTACATAGTAACCTGCTATATCTAACCAATTCATACAAACTATATAAATATTTCAGGGAACGGTTTAGATATCACAGACGACCGCTTAGATATCGCTGACTACTGCTTAGATATCGCATGAAACCAGATATAGCAGGAAATTATTAGATACTACATGTAAGGGGTTTTCTAACAACTAAAAACTATTTTAGAAAAGGTTTTACTACTATTTCAAAGTCGGGGGATTTTAACAGCAGAAAAAAGTGTGTGTGTGGGTGGAGGAGCAGGGGTTGACAATTTAAGGCTTGAAAGAAATCATACCATGTTATCATGTCTTGTTGAAAAAGGACTTCAATTTTCGATCTACTCACCTCTGAGCCCGACAAAGCACCGCGTCTTCCTAGTTCAACAAGGCTTTTCCCTTTTTTATTGGTTTGAGCACAGCTCCTTCCTTCTCCTCCAATATTCATCAGCATTCTACACCAACTAGTTCCAAGATTTCCATTGGGTTTTCTCTAAGATTCATGATGACATACCAATTGTAAAGATTACGTATCTACTGCGCAACGGAAATCTAAGATCTTTATTTTAAGGTAGATTGAAAAAAATTATCCGACGAATATCAAATCACATGAAAAAACACACCAACAAAAACACATAAGATTTACCCAGATTCGGCGCAGCTAGCACATAATCTTGCAAACCACGACGTAAGCTTCCACTATGGCAAAGAATTATAATAGATTACTCCGACTTTGCACCCTCCTTTATAAAGAAATATCTTTTTTCAGAAAACCTTTGTCTATCCGCGATCGCATTTGGCCGCATCTCCCACTCTAATTAAACCCTAGGTTATTAGAGAATTATGAATTATCTAAATCCTAGAAAAAGCCTTATATTTATATTTATAGGGTAAATAGAGAATTATGGATTATCTAAATCCTAGAGAAAGCCTTATAGGGTAAATAAATATTAGGAGATAAAATCCATATTTAAATTAGAGACAAATATGAATTTAATTTAAAGATTAGATTTAAATCTAAATCAAAGATATTAGATTTAAATCCTAACTAATAGCTAACTAATCCGAATTTAAATCAAATTTCACTAATCTCCACTTTGATTCAAATTCGCCATAATCTCTTCACTTTCTCAATATCTTGGAACTCCGTTCTTGTCGCCTTGTGTTTGAAAGCATCTCAACAATGTACTAAGAAAAACTTGAACTTGGCCCGGAACCATCTCAGAAATGCGTAGATTATCTAGGGAACCAACTTTCGTAAAAGACATTACCTTTTTCTCAGCTTCCAAGAATAACGCTCTCATCTCCTATGGAATACCCAAACCCAACAACCTTTGTAAATCGATGGTTTCCTTAATCGCCTTCAAGACAAGTGTCAATTTTGCCTCCATCGTTGATATTGCGATACCGGACTAAAGCGTCGATCTTCATGGCACTGCATCCATGTCTAACATGTAACAAATCGACTTTCATCTGTCCCTATCACAGCGTAATCTATATCTGATGATAACATCGTCGAAAACCTAAAGTGTGCCTCTAAGTGAGAAGACAGGGGTCGGATCTTGTCCATCCTATATCGAGATAGAACTTGCTTGACACATTGCTGGAATAGACGCAACTCCCCATCTATGACACTATCCATGTCACGAATCAAATGTGCAGTCTTTCTGCCGAACTCCCAATCCTCTTTTCTTGAAGACTCGTTCCTAGCTACTCCTGTGCGGCGAACTGTCCTCGACCTCTGCACTACTGGCTCTACTGGACTCTCCACCTGAATCGAAGTAACGACCGCCTCATATTTCATAACTTGGACTAGGACTTCGAATTCCACCTTACTTGGCGGCATACATATTCTCCGTTCATCATCTAACCGAGTCTATCTTCTTCGAAGCATCGTAGATTCAAAAAATGTCACTTAGCTGATTACTCCACTCTGAATCCTAAAACATCATGACGTGTGTTGACATCCGTGTCACACGATCCTCAATTTTGATGATTTAGTTCAAAACATTTTTTAAACGAATTCATATGTTAATAACGACATTTCCAAGTTTTAATTTTGAAGTACAGTTTGCAACAACATATCCAATATCAAGTAATATTGCCTACAATGTAATACGGACTCAAACTGGTAATATGACTTGACAACTCGGTGCAATCGACAACGTGAAACAAGCAAATCCAAGATCCAGTCATGTCAAATGTAACGAGTCAGGGAAAATGAAGCTAATTGAAGAACCAAGACTAAGACCGAAAATATGAGCGATATACATGTAATTAGTAATGATCTCATAAGGTTAGAAATTCTATTCCAACACATTCTTAATGTCCATGGCATCATCATCTCTTTTAGAGACGTTAAACTTATCCGTTGGATCTCAAATCTGCCAAAGTTCAATTCAAATATTTCATCCATAACAAAACACCGATATCAATCACTGACGTCCATGTAAGAAAAATTTGAACCACTGATGTCAGTAGAACAAATCTCTGAATTTCATTTTTCTGTTTAAGTTCTCAGTGACGGCTACCCCTGATGTCACCAGAATAAATTTTTGTATAGCTGACGTCTACCTCTGATGTCACGATGGGCAGTAAATTTTGAAACGAATGGACACTTACGCTAAATTTGTTCTTAATTTCCTTTAAACAGTCATTAACTGTTTCATGGCAGTTTTTGGCAGTTACAATAACTCTCCATTCGATTCTCTATGAATACCATTGAGATCTCACAACTCAAAACAACTAATTCATTGTAAATCTTTCTGAAAATCTTCGTGTTCTTCGCGTTTTAACTTGTTCAAAATTTTCATTTTCTCAAGAGCTTTGAACTTTTTCAAATCTCTCAAAACAATCCTAGTATCAAACCGGTTATAATCTTTGAAATCAATAGGATTGTGAGTGAGCGAAATCGTTTGTAATAAAAACGAATTGTAGCTCAAGAGAAGGGGTGCTTCTCATTTCACTTGAATTATAGATTCGGAGTGGAAAAGGATATCTTCCTAAAGAGACGTAGATTAGAGAGAAGTGCGGAGAAAATCATGATCTAAAGAGGAAGAAAACTTGTTTCTTAGAGAATCACAGTTTGAGTGATTGACCCTTATGAAAAGGGATATCTTGTTTCTACACATCCCTGTGAAGTGAGATTTGTGTACTTCACACATACAGTGGAAAAATCCTGAGTAGGAGACTTAGGCGGGGATTAGCCGCAGGAGGTAGTGAACCCTAATCAATATATCCTTGTGTTTGTGATTGATTTCTTCTTTTTATTTTTTAGCAATTTTTTGGATTATCATTCTTAAGTTTCTCTGTTTAAAAACTTGGTTTAATTATATTTCGCAAAAACTTAATAATCTTTTTTAAAGTAAGTAATTTCTTAAAATTTGCCATATACGTTATAAACACCTTATTCACCCTTCATCTCTAAGATATTTTCAATTGGTATCAGAGCAGATTACTCAATTTTTATATTAATATCTAGTGTTCATTAGATCTCAATGGCAAATCAACTAGAGGGCCAATCCACCACACGGCCTCCACTTTTCAATAGCACTAATTTTCAATTTTGGAAAATTAAAATGAGAATCTTTTTACAATGTATATACTTAAATATTTTAGATATTATAGATGAAATCTTCGTTATTCCTACTACGAAACCATATTCTGATGTAGAAAAATAATCTATGAGATTAAATATCAAGACTATGAATACCCTTCACTTCTTGTTGGTTCTAGAGGAATTCAATAGAATTTCCATATGTCAAACGACGTATAAAATCTGGAGAACTCTCGAGATTGCACATAAGGATATGAGCCAAATAAAAGAAAGTAAAATTAATATGTTAATGCATGAGAACGAAATGTTTTCTATGAAAGAAAACGAGTCAATTGATTCAATGTACTCTAGATTTAACAATATAGTAACATGGTTATTTAATTTAGGTAAAACGTTTGTAGATAAAAAAAGAACTATAAGATTCTTCGACCACTAACCTTATCTTGGCAACCTAAAATTACCGCTATAGAAGAAGCAAACGATATGAGCAACATGAGTGTTGGCACTCTCATTGGTAAGTTGAAAACTTATGAGATGCAACTTGATAATATCAAGACAAAGGAGAACAATCAAAGAAATAATATCGCACTCAAAACGTTGATCAATAAAGTTAAAGAGCCAATCTCATCAAGCGATGATGGGAGCGACAACGAAGAAATGACAAATATTGCAAGACATTTCAAAAGATTTTTTAAGGCAAGAGGAAACTCTTTTAAGAAACGGGCCAACACTTTCAAAACAATGTGATATTTTGAATGGAACAAAGAAGGACATCTCAAGGCAAATTGTCCGAACCCCAAGTTCAAGAAAGATAAACAAAAGTGGAAGAAAGGTTCGGAGATACGTGCATTCTAAACCATTTGGGATGATTCTGATTCGAGTGAATTAGAAAACAAATAAGTCGCCAACATGTGTTTCATGGCGATTGACGACAACGATGTATGTGATGATATTCTTAATATAAAAAAAATTAGATAAACATAATTTAATTAATTTGTGTTTTTATTTAAAAGATAGTTATTAGAAAATCAATACTAAATATAAAGAACTAAAAAATAATCTTAGGGTAAATAATAATTTAAAAGAAAAAGAAAAAGAAAGATTAGTTCATGAAAATAAGACATTAAAAGAAAACCTAATTTTAAAAGAAGAAGAAGTTTCTAAAATTAATAATACTATATTTTCTTTGAAAAATGAAATGCTTAATTTAAAAAGAAAATTAGAAATTAAAGAAAATATAATCCTAAAGTTTACTAAAACTAAAGATAATCTTAACGTTATGCTAAGAATACGTGTAAATCATTATAAACGTCAATATGTCGGTTTTCATGATAATTCCAAATATGAAAACATACTAAGTTTATTAAAAAATCAAAAATATATAAAGATAGAAATAGATTTGCATATGTAACTTCTAATTATTGTGGTAAATTAGATCATATTAGTAGATATTGTCAAATAAAGTTAATTTTTTCATATAAATATCATTTCACTCCTAACCCCAGTGGACCGAGAATGAAATGGATTTCTAAGGTCACACCTTCGTCTTCTTGTTTTGCAGAATCTCAGATCACGTAAAGAGAAGTTGTCACGACCCGGAAAAGACACATGACCGGCACTTGAATCGCGTGAAGTCTATAGGACCCCACTGTAAGCCAAGTAAGCCAAAAGCCAGGAATCTAAACCTTTTTAAGAAAATAGTGGAGGTGAAGTTTTGGAAAAGGGTTATTAAATGAAATCAAGTTCCTTTTTAAGGCATAAGTAAAGTTTGTTTGAAAACACAAGTGGGTTTCTAGATTAAGGTTTGAAAACATTTCCGTCATTTAAAATTTTGGCAGCACCTCCTTTGTAAATTTTGATAAAAACTGGTACATACATGTAAATAATATCAACGTCCTCAATCAGGAATTATCTCATCGCCTAATCGGCAGAAACACAACCACGCAGTAATATACGACGCTCAAGACGAAGAACAACACAAGAACAAGTAAGAAAAATTCTAAAAATATCATCAAGTCGACTATATCTAAACTCAACATCTAAAAGAATAATGTACAAGTCTCGTCTTTAAGTCCACAAAAAATATACAAGTTTTTGGTCGATGGAGTTTTTAACTAGATCATAAAATAATATACATAAACAAGAGGCGGTTACGATCTAGAATGTAACCCATCTACCAAGGCAATCACCCAAAGAAGAAGAAGCGTGCCGGCAAGCCGCTACTAATTCAAGCGATCGGTCCTGCAAGAAACTAAGGTATAACGGGGGTGAGTTGTCAACTCGTGAGTAGAAAATATCATAAGGTAGAAATCGAAATGCACAACGATCTAACTGGATCATACAGTATAATACCATCATACTATGTGATAACGAATATAAACACATATATATACATATATCATCAAGTGAGTGTCCATCATTGACACTCGAAATCACTGTCAACTGAGTGTTCAGTATCGATACTCTAAATCATCATAAAACCTGTGTCCAGTATTGATACGTAAAACTCGGATATCATAGGCACCGTCTCGTCAGACTACTCCTCTATCGATATCAATAGCCCCGGTCGGTATCTCCCGGATATCTGCTGTGCTCTAATTTATCTCCGGTATCGATCCACCTCGTTAGGCCACCCGTACCTCCCTACGGACTTCCAACCCCTTGATGTCGTACCGGGTCCACCATGTATCTGTAATCGGTCTCTCGGCCCCTTCCTCGATTTCGGATAATACTCATATCATCAAAACAAGAAATCTCATGGTGGACGCTAAATCATCATATCAAGAGAAAACCGCATTTTTAAAACATACTTAAATTTTATAAATCACATAGCGGTTTCTCAAATCTTAAAAAAAAACAGGAATCCCATGAAAACACTATCGCATAAGAACATAGCAATAATGGAACAAATTAAGAGGTACGGAACAGTGGTATAATACATGTAGATATGTGATGAGCAGTGATTTAAAGTACTGGCAGGAATATAGTATGGTATGAAATAATATGGCAAGCTATATATATGATGAGTAGTGATCTAAGGTACTGACAAGAATAAAGACACCAAGTTGCTCCAGAATTTATTTAAACTTCGAAAACTCAGTGAAAACCATGTTTATAAAACATAACACTTTTGAAATCAACAAAACTTGCATCTAAATACTCCTAACCATGTCAAAATAGTTTGTGAACACTAAACCACTACCTACTGCGCTAGCTTAACTCATATCCACATAAAAATCCACCTTTGAAAGTTCAAGACTATAAAAATATAAACATTAGCTCCAAAATAAGTTAGTCATGGCAAGAATTTGTAAAAATATAGGAAACAAGAGATTTCACCTCTCTTGAATTTGAAGAAGGAGGAGAAGAACCATGCCATAGGGGCTACCAAGGGATCAAGCTTGAAGGTCTTCACAAAAGAAGAGGGTTGCACCAAGAAAAATATGATTTTGGTGTATGATTGTGTGGGTGAAGGGAGTTTGGAGGTGAAGAAGGAGAGGAAGAAGAGAAGAAGAAATGGAGATGAGGAAATTATGATATGAATGGTTGTGTCAAGCCATAACCCCCCTCATTCTCTCTCTCTCTCATTCACATTATTTTAACAACCATATCCCAGCCATGCTTCCATGTCTTCCTTTCTCTCTTTCCAAAATATTTAATCAACTATTAAAACATAAATGAAAAAGTTAATCCCCCATTAGCATGCCATAGCACCTTAAGTGTAAAATTAGGAGGGAAAACTTAGTTTTAGTAAAATGGTTTGTAGAGACCATTATTTTAAAAGCAATTAAAGAAAAACCCCATTAAACATATGTCCTCATAATTATAAATAAACTTTTATTTATTTATTTATTTTAATTAAATTCCAAAAAGAAGGTATATATAATTATACCGATCAATGAAAACTCAATCCACCCTGGTTATCATATCTGTAAAACTCATAATATCCCTCTTTAAATTATAAATAATATATAAAATTTTCAAAATGTTACAGAAGTAGATTCTTGATAGCGGTTGCTCGAGACACATGACAGGAAATATCAACTGCTTCCAAACACTATCAAGAGAAGATGGTGGTACCGTGACATTTGGCGATAATAAAAAGGCCAATATCATCGGTAAAGATACTATTTAATTTAAGTATAATTCTAATATTATTATAATACATGATGTTTTGTTAGTAGATAATTTAAAACATAATTTATTTAGTATTAGTCAATTCTGTGATAAGGATTATAACGTTGTATTTGAAAAAGACTTATGTAAAATAATTTATAATAATATAACTATTTTAACGGGAAAACATTACAAAAATATATATAATGTACATACATGACTTTAACAATAATGATTTAAAATGCTTAGTTGTAAATAACGACGACTCATGGTTTTGGCATAGAAGGCTAGGTCATGCGTCAATGGATATTTTATTTCAAATAATTTAGTTAAAAACATTCCATTATTAAAATACAAAAAAGATAAACAATATGAGGCTTGTCTTAAGGGAAAACAAACCAAAACTTTGTTTAAACCAAAAAATGAAGTTTCTGCCGACTTAACTTTACAACTGATTCACATGGACTTATTTGGTCCAAGTAGGAATGCGATTCTAGGCGGTAAGTACTATATTTATATTGTAATTGACGACTATTCTAGGTTTACGTTGGTGTTCTTTTTAAAAAACCAAAGACGAAATCTTTAACGTCTTCAAATTCTTTTCTAAACGGATTCAAAATGAGATAAATTTTAGGATTTCCAAGGTCAGAAGTGATCATGGAGGAGACTTTGAAAATAATCTCTTCGAAAATTATTGTAACAAGAAAAGATACAAGCATGAGTTATCATATGCTAGTACACTACAACACAATAGTGTTGTTGAAAGGAAGAACCGTTTCTTACAAAAAATGGCACGTACCATGATAAATGAGAACAATTTGCCCATGTATTTCTGGGCAGAAGCAGCGAACAAGTCATGCTTTAGTGTTAGAAAGTTTCTCAAGAAGACCCCCTATGAATTTCTTTACAAACGAGCGTCAAATATAAAATACTTTAAAGTTTTCGGATGTAAATGTTTTATATTAAATACGCTAGATGATTTAGGAAAATTTGAGTCTAAATGTGACGAAAGTATCTTTGTTGGTTACTCCATGACCAACAAAGCATATCAGGTCTATAATAAGATAACACTAGTATTCAATATTTGTATTAACTTAGTTTTTATATCCCTGATAGAACCCAAAAATATTAACGAGGCTATTGATGATGAAAATTGAATAATATCCATGCAAGAAGAACTTAATCAATTTGAAAGAAATGGCGTCTGGAATTTAGTTCCAAGACCAGAAGATAAACTCATAATAGGAACTAAGTGGGTATTTAAAAATAACCTTAATGAATTAGGTAAAGTTGTTGGAACAAAGCCCGCTTGTTGCTCAGGGATATAACCAAATAGAAAGAATAGACTACGACGAGACCTATACACCAGTTACGAGACTTGAAGCAATATGTATCCTCTTAGTATCGCTTGCTATAAGAATTTCAAAGTCTTCCAAATGAACGTTAAAAGTGCATTCTTAAATGGTCAAATAGACGAAAAAGTATATGTATCTCAACCCCCTGGTTTTGAAGATCATAAATTTACCGATCATGTCTATAAGCTAAGAAAATCACTTTATGGTCTCAATCAAGCACCATGTGCATGTATGAACGTCTAAGTTCATTCTTAGAAAATATAGGTTTCACGAAAGGTGTAGTGGATAAAACATTATTCACTAAAACTTTTAACAAAGATATAATTTTAGTCCAAATATATGTTGACGACATTATTTTTGGGTCAACAAATGAAAGTCTTTGTGAAGATTTTGCCAAATCCATGCAAGACGAATTTGAAATGAGCATGATGAGTGAGCTTAATTACTTTCTTAGTTTTCAAATTAAACAAATGGATAATTGCATCTTCATTAATCAAGCCAAATATACTGAGGAGTTGATAAAGAAATTTGGCTTAGAAAACGCAAAGACATGTGAAACACCAATGGCTACAAACACTAAACTCACAAACGATAAAGAGGGTCAAGATATTGACACTAAAATTTATCTTGGCATGATAGGTAGTCTACTTTATTCAACCGTCAGTAGACCCGATATCATATTTAGTATATATTTATGTGCAAGATTCCAAGTCAACCCTAAAGAATCATATTTGACAGTAGTTAAACGAATCCTTAGATATCTCAAAAGAACCATAAATTTTGGATTATGGTATCCTAATAACAATTTGTTTCATTTGACAAGTTATTATGATGCAGATTATGTTGGAAGTCTCAAAAATCGAAAGAGCACAAATGACATATGTCACTTTTTAGGAAATTGTCTCGTATCTTGGATTTCCAAGAAACAGAGTTTTGTTGCTCTCTCGACGGCCGAGGCAGAATATATCGTTGTCGGTGCTTGCTGTTCACAAAATTTATGAATGAAATACACACTCGAAGACTATCGAGAAAGTATTTCATGAATTTCTATTGTTCCCTTATAAAAAGGGAGAGAAAAGAGGAGAGAGTTCCCCACATTTTGAGCCTCACGTGTTAAATACGTGAGCTCTTATATGCAAAAGCATATAAGCGCTGAAAGCGAGCAACTAAAGGCTAAGCAGGCCCCACGTGTTAAAAACGTGAGAGCCTATGTGTAAAGCATATAGAACTAAATAAACAGATTAAAAAAACCCACATTGGGGTCAACATGTTAAACACGTGAGAACACCCTTTTGAAACATTAGCTTCAGAAAGAGTTAAACTCTATACAAAGAATTAAATTCTATTTGCTATGCAAAGCATATAAGCGCTAAGAATAAATGGTTGAAAACCAAATTGACCCCACGTGTTGAACACGTGAGCGCCCATATGCAATATGCAAGGCATATGGGCGCTAAATGAAAATGGCTAAATAAGCCTCACGTGTTAAACACGTGAAGGCGCCTCCTTATGTAGAATTAAATTCTACTCTTGGAAAAATACCTCTCTTGGCCTTTCCAAAAGAGAAATATTCTCTATTAACAAAGTACCGTTGGATCAAAGATCCAAGGGTGATTAAAAATCACCAAATATAGAATTAAATTCTAATAGGGGGAATATCTCCCTGATTTTTCTAAATGAGAAGGATGTTTTCTGTTAAACAGAAAGTTGTTGGATCAAAGATCCAATGAGATGGAAAATATTTCCTATATCTTTCTAAACAGAGAAAGATTGTGCTCTGTTAAACCAAGAGCCCTTGGATTAAAAATCCAATGGTGATTGAAAATCACCGTTTGATAGAATAAAATTCTGTATATGGGAAATATTTCCCCAATCTTATTAAAAACAAGAAAATATATTTTGTAAAACAGAAATCATTGGATTAAAAATCCAACGGTGGGTAAAATGCCCCGAACAAATTGGAATCTCTCAATGAGAGATTTTCTCAAAACTAATTAACAATTTGCCTTTACTATATAAAGGACCCGAGACCACAGACAGACATATATAGGGAACCCCCCAATAAGCTTATGAAAAATACAGAAAGCTTTCAAAATAAAAAGAGAATCTAATTCTCAATAAACAAGAAGACTTTCCTCTTCTCAAATCCTAGGTAAAGAAAAAAAAGTATCGAGATCAAAATATCTCCTTTACCTAACATATCCAAGGGTTTAACCCTTCTTAAGAATTTAATTCTTTCTCTGAATCAGAGATCCACAAGATAAGTCTCTTACAAGTTGAGAATTTAATTCTCATCGGGAAGATCTTTTTCTTGAGAGTCAAAGATTCAGAAAAGAACTAGGTTAAAAAGAAAGAGAAAAGAAAAGAACATGTGTTCTGGGAATTTAATTCCTCCGAAATTAGGGTTTAACCCTACATAAAGAACTTAGTTCTTATAAAAAGAAAAACTTAGTTCTCCAATAAAGAAAAAATGATCCAAGATCTTCAAAATAGAGATCTTGATGATCATCAATGGCTAAAATGTCATTAACAGAGATTAAACCTCTACAAAGAAAAAGAACTTGGCATCTCACTTGAAACACACGTGAGCACCAGAGAAAAATTAGTGCTTAGCACTATTATAGTGCCTCTCGTGTTTCCCATATGAGTGCCCAAAATGAAAAGGCTAAATGCCTCACGCGCTTCACACGTGAGCGCCAAAGCTTTAACCAAGTGCTTAGCATTTCTGTATAGAGAAAAAGGGGTGAACAAACAAAACCCAAAATCAATGCTCAGCACTTCACGTGCTTCCCATGTGAGTGTCATACAAAGTGCTTAGCATTCTATACTCTGTCAAAATGACTGAGTGCTTAGCACTGATTGGGCAGCGCCCATATCTGAGCACCTCACGTGTTTCACACGTGAAAACCAGAGCTACAAATAAGTGCTTAACACTCCTGAGTAAAACAAAAAGGAAGGCCCAAGATCGAGTAGACCAAGCCCAAATTGGCTAAATCTCTGAAGTTTCTTGTAGTTAAGTCCAAATGCTCTGTTGTTAGATCTTAAGTAAAAATGATCCTTAAAATGTTGCTAAGTTGATCTTAGTCTAAAATAAGACTGACGTATCCTTAGTTAAAAATAAACTGAACCAAATGCTCATATATTTAAGTTGATCTTAATCTCAAACTAGATTAACGGTCCTTAAATAAAACAAAATATTTTTGAACTAAAGGAATATATAACCAAAGTTCAAAACCGAAACCCAAATCTAAAATATATGGATTTGGACTGGTCCACGCCCTACGGGCGACGACATAAATTAGTCTCCGTATACAATCCAAGGGCAACCAAAATAAACAAAATAAACACACAACACGAAGTGAACTACTGGAGAAGGAGAAAGTGGTTTTCGCAACGCGATAACGTAATTAACTGTAGGGGCTTGCGCCTGCAGAGAAGAGCGTCCCCACAACCAAAAACCCCTCATAAATAAGGGAGAATCTGATAAAGTCTGCTATATCTGTCGCATCTATCCAAACCTTCGATATACGGTGCCATAAATCAACTTGGTATCTTCGGAGAGGTGGATGGAGAAGTCCAAATAGTATCTGCCCCCAAATTCAGGCCAGACGTCCCGACTACTCGGTACGGTCTTTCGGCGGTGAACAGATTCTGTCATGCCCGGTGGAACCTTTTCTTCTTTCCACTCCACATTTCGTATGTCGTATTTTGCGAACAAAATTGCGGCTCGCTATGGTTGCCCTTAGATTCGAAGTACTAAAACTTGGTGTCTTACTCCTGTACAGAAAATTAATGGCTTTCAACCGCACTTCATGTAGCACCAACTCCCGCTCCACCTCAACCGAAGGAGTGACCTATAGGCCCAACGCGGCCTTTATTTTTTCAATGCCTGTGGGGTAAGTCACACAAGCCACTACTGGATTGTTCTTTGGGACCATGCTCCTACCGGTGAGTTTCGGTTCCTCAGCGCCGCAAGAAGAAGCTCCTAAAAGGTCGGTCTTCGATCGACTGGTAACCACAACGACTCCTCTCAATGGGCCATTCAAATCTGGTGTTTCGGTCTTCAACAGGCCAAGAAAGAACTCAAACAGGCCCGCAAAGAAGCTCGTGATACCTGAAGGGGCTACCCCAAAACAGCTAGCCCTCCCAACTACTACTACAGGCGAAGCCGTCAAAAGTGCTCCCCCCATCAAAACGCCGGTCTTCAAAAGATTGGCTGGTCCTCCTCAAACTTTAACAAGGACATCGGTTTTCAACAGGCTGACACCAATTGCAGCTCCTCAGCAAAACCAGGGGCGTGATGAAGCCGCTTTCAAAACTAAGGCGGTCTCTTCAACAAGGCACGCTCAACATAGCTACTGGCGTCGAGTGAGAGAAGCTGGGGGAAACTCCCCCTCTAAACTCACCCCACCAGCTCCAAAGGTGGAAGTCGACGCTGCTGTTCTAACCGGAAACAACTTTGATCCATTTAGAAGGGTGCGTAAAAACTCCCCGACGGCGGTGCTAAAGAAATCACCCCTACCTGCAGAAGTTATAGTGCAGGCAAAGCCGGAGCGGTTTCATCAGAAGCTCTCCTCACAAATTCAGAGGGTCTGGTGAAAAGTCCAGGACTCTGTGATTGATCAAAACTACTCTCGTCGGCTAAATAAATCGAAGGCTCGACAAGAAAAGGACTACTCTTCCGCCATACAACGGAGGACTTCTCCTAAGCAGGTGCCTGTCATAACGGTTTCTTCAACTCCAATCTCCCATAAAAGAACGAGGCTGGAGAAAACTCTACCGCCTGTGGCAAATTCCAAAGACAATGGGTCCAAACGCCCCAAGTCTGGAGGCATTATCGTCTAGACGGTCTATATGACCAATGGGCAAGAAGGGAGCCGTGCTTCGGTGAGTAACCGACCGCAAACTCGGTCGTTGAAAAAGGCTCAGGAGCAACAACAAAAGGTCCAAGAAATGCTGAACAAAATGACGACACTCACTGGACAGAAACAAGTCTGGACAAAGAGGTTGAACAGCGCTAAGAGCAAGAGACCGATACAGAGTTTCTGCGAAGGGTGCTCAAGAGAAAAGACAAAGAAGCCACTGAGCAAGCTGCTAATATGAAGCAAATGGCTCTCTTGTTCCAAGACATGGTTGGAATAGTGATCCAGCCAGAACCCTTGGCCGAAGATCCACCGATAATCATCGAAGATGACAGAGGGGAAAAATCAAACCTCCTCCGGCCTTGTCAGCAGCCAAGGAGGAAACGATCTCTAAAACCGCCCTTGATGATTACATTGCTCAGCAAATACGAGCTCATCAAGCTAATGAAGCCGCTGGCCAAATTGTCAGAACCGGGCAACCATATCCTGGCTGGTATGATCAAATTAAATACCCACCGGGATACACGATCCTCAAGTTCTATGTATACAAAGGGATTGGCGACCCTCACCAGCACATCACGCAATTCAGAGCTCTGTGCGGAAACACTGGAGGCGACGAAAAATTATTGCTTCGCCAGTTCGTTGGCAGCCTGTCAGAAACGGCCTTTGAATGGTACTCAGAGCTCCCAAATGACCCCGTGAAAACATTCACAGAGATAGAACTGCTGTTCACACAGCGTTTTTCCAGCGCGAGCGAACGCACTCTGATCACGGCATTAATCATTGCCAGGGTAAAGCCGGGAGAAACATGGGTCTAATACGCGATCCGGTGGCGGAACCTGTGGTCTAAGTGCGAACAGTGCATTGAAGAGTCTCCCGCCGTAGGCATGTTCATCGGGACCCTTGATCCTCAAACGGCTGTGTCCCAGTTCATAACATTCTTCAAACCAACTACCTTCTAGACTCTGATAGATAAACTGGCCCAAATAGATCAGATGGGCTACGGGCCTTCCTCCTCAAATAAGAACCCTCGAAATGCTAAGGGTAAAGAGAAAGTAGCCTTCGTTGCCAATACGCAACAACAACCGAGTGGCCCAAAACCGACTGCTCGCCAAAACAAGTCACGTCAGCGCCCATCCTTGGAGGAAAGACTAGGGCGCGCTTACTCGTTTCCCCGCGACAAAATGAGAAGACTGTTCAAATTGGCAATGCATAATAAACTCATCACATTTTCAGATACACGGCGTCCACCGCAACCCGGCGATGTCAACAGCCCCAACTACTGCTCCTATCACAGAATGGTGAGCCACCCAATTCAAGATTGCTACGTTTTCAAAAACTGGGTTGAAGGCCAGTATCAACAGGGGAAATTTGCGCTGTCTGATAACTGGAAGGTAAACCCACCCCAGAAGTACACTCCAAAAAAGGTGGATGAGCAGGGGGCATCATGCTAACTCGTAGAAGAAACTCCATGGAAAGTAGTTTTTTCAGCAAAAACCAAAAGAATCCTGAGAGATCTACAAGCGTGTCTGGCATTCAGGTGGAAAAGACCACTTGAACTCGAAATCGTCGAAGGGATGCTAAAATCTCGTCCTGCACCAAAAACTGTTGATGAAGGGAAAAAACCCCAAGTCATGCCTTCAAAGTCTTCGAAGAAAAAGACCAAGAAGCCCATGCAGCCTGCCCAGTATGACGACAAGCGCATAGATCTATAAAAATATATTGATGCGCTAGAGGAGTACAACCAGAAGGTGCGGACACCGGTCACGCTCGAAGAGTTCCTCAAGTATATTCTTGAGAAGACACCGAAGACTGTGTAGAAAGTTGCCACATGGTCTCCCATTCGTTGTTATATGACAAAGAGTCTCTCTCAGCGTCAGAAAACAACGCAGAGGAACTGGGGGCAGAATTGGCGCTAAAATCCCCGGGATTGCCAGAAGACCCAATGAGAGGCTGTTAAACAAAACCTTTCAAAAGAGAAAAATTGACCGAGAACATAAGACAACCATATACGAAAAGGCTAAGCATCAGCGTTGGGATAAAGAAGCTACGACAAGGATGAGTCGTAAAGTACTCCGACCAAACCAAAGCACACCTGCTACAAATAAGAGCAAAATCAAAACAAAGAAGCGGTTTTCCAAAGCCCTGTCAATGGGGATGAAGCTGCCACCTCTCATAAGGAATACTCCTGGGATCATATGCCTCGATGGAGAAGAAGCACGCCCAAACTACTATCTATATCATCGGAAGATCACCCATCCCACCGAGGAATGCAGTGCCTTCAAGAAGTGGTGGCAAGGATATGTTGCCCATCAAAAACACTTTAAGAGGATGAAGCGCGAAGCTCGTGTAAGACTACGGTAGCGCTTCGGCCGTCTTTCCTAGGCCAAAATGCGGAAACGGAATTTTTTCTTAACTTGAAAACCGGCGCTATCGTATGCTTAAAACCCGGATCGAACCATTAACCTACAACTAGCTATCTAGAGAAGGGATAGAAGGGCTATACCGATCGATCCGTGTCCTTCGGTCTTTGGCCACCATCCCAAGCTCCTCACGGCATCTCCGGTCTCGATCTCCTCGTTGGAAAGGGCACCACATCGTCGATTCTTTTTACGGGCTCCCGCTTCATCCAAAGCAACTCGGGTACGAAGTGTTCTAGCCGACGTGTCCAAGGTGTTGTAGAGAATGTTTGTGATCACTTTGTCTCTTGCATCCATTGCTTGGATGGAGGTTAGAGATGAAGCCATTGATGGAAGCTTTGAGCTAGAGGAGGAAGAAGAAGAAGCACCTTTTTTCTTTTCTTTTTCTATGATAGAATGAGAGTGAGAGAGTGTGAAAAATACAAGACCAAGCTTGCATATGGCAGCCCCTTTCTCTTTCCTCTTATCAAATCATCACAAAAGCATCATAAAATGTGACATTAGCACATAAAAAGAGACCATGAGTCACTAATGAAGTCCATGTCACATTTAATGCATGTCATGATGAAATTCTAGCTCATTATTTCCATATGCAAACATTAATCCAAATGTTTGCAACAATAAAAAGATACGGCAACATCTAAAGTAAACTCGTGACGGATCACAAGGATACCCCTCACCTGTATATACATACCTGCATCCGCATTCCGACCGAATGCGAATGCGATGAGACTAAAGTAATCCAACAAATCTAATACTAGGATCCGGCTTAAACCAAAGCCCATTAGTATGATCCGTCCGATCATGATCCGTGCAATACCGTATGTATATGATCGAACCCTGCCATATATCATACGGCCTCTACAACGTTTCACCCGAAACTTGAGAAACTGTCTATGGGGGACTCTAAAGACTCGTCAATACTTTGGCTGTGGATTTAACCACTAGCACGTCAGAGGTATTAGCCGTACGTAACGGGATACCAGGTATTGACCAAAAGGGAGGTCGATGAGCGAACTCATCCTGACACCCTACTGAGCCTGTCAGTGACAATATCCATACAGTCCGGTCCGTTCGTCTATGAGCATCGCATGTCGGGCCTAGGGGGTTGGTAAAAGTCAGACGCCCAAAAGCGGTACAAGTCGTGTCGGAGTGTAGCCCAGAACACCGTGAGATACTACTGGAATACCTACCAGTAAATCTCCTGCCTCGGCCGAGGGCTTTGTGTAATTGCTCTCCTAGACACAGCGCGACCTCACCCCCAATACCGGGAGAGACGAACCCCTGCCGATCTGCTCACTGCCTCCATGTGGCTCGGGACTGTACCCAACTAAAACCTGTTTGCACGACTCCTTTGAGCCATGGTAGGGTAGTAATCAAAGCACAGTGGGAACTCATATGAGACAAATGACGATCTCAGGTCGATGAACTAACCTGTACACATGTCACCAGGGAACTGCTATCTGACATCAGGTATAATACCAACTAGCATGTTCCTGACGAGTCCTGTCCGGTGTACTCATAACCCAATGAGAACTTGTATATATCTTATGTGAACCAACTGACACCAATGGCTTGTGAGACCGGCCACCACCCCTCGTCGGGGTTTCGACTGTATACACTAGTCTAATGGAGTATCGATGCCCAGTCTCGAAACTCCCATGACTAGGGACCTTTTAAGGATGTGCTTATAGACCCCAGCTCCCACGTATATGATCGCCATCATACTGCTGGTAGTCAAGCAAGAATCCCAAGGGCTTTATCAGCGTGCAATAGCGACCTGTAAGGTCACCTAAAGCTGTACACAACTGATAAAGACAAACCATGGTAGCATACCATTCTCTATCAACGTGTAATAGTGAACTACAATGTCACCTAAAGTATGCACACGATGATAGAGACAAACCAGATAGTATACAATCATCTCGAGTAAGACTGTCCTACCGGTATAGGTCCTCCCTCAATCATTGCAATCACATGCCTGCGATCCAATAATTGACTCTGAGGGCACTATATCCAACAGCTCGTGCTCGTCAGTAGCAAAATAGTATGACAAACGCGCATGAAGAAATGATTGGCAACTGTCATATGGTTGGTACTGGTTCATAAGGGGAAAACCCCCAAGTTCTTACCTTCGGGAGCGATTCTGAGGACGAAACACCCCTCAGTCCTTTATTCAAAGACTCCGCCTCCGAAAAAGAAGAGGAGGAGAAGAATTGCAAAAATATTCAGCTGCGTAACCGCACGCTGCCTAAAAAGAATCTCGGACCTACAAACAAAGGTTCGAGCAAAAAAGACAAAGGGAAAGGGAAAATCTCTGAGGAAATTGCCCTCGATGAATAAGCAGTCAAAGAGCTTACCGCAAAAGACCCGCCTAAGAAAAATAAGGTGGATTACAATATCCTAGCACATCTAAGGAAAATACCCTCGCAACTGAGCATATTGGATGCTCTCTTCCTGTCCAAAGAGACACGAGATTCTCTGATCAAGACATTACAAGAGACCGATCAGTTCCAAGCTTTCTTCACAGAAGAGAAGATGAAGGATGAACTGGCAGAGGTCCACACGGATGACATTACATTCAACGATGAAGATCTCCTTCTCGGTATGTACGAACATAACCGCCCATTATACGTCACCGGGTACTTCCACGACATCAAGATAGGGAAGATCCTTATCGACAACGGATCCTCCGTTAACCTTCTCAACGTAAGAGTGCTAAAGAAGATTTGCATAAACGTTTAGCACCTTGTCCGAGATATAATTACCATCTCTGGGTTCGATTCACAGTCATCACGGACACTTGGGTCCGTAATACTAACGCTACACTTCGGGCTGCTCGTCACTGACACCAAATTTCATGTCATTGATGCTAAGACTTGCTATAATACTTTGCTCGGAAGGCCTTGGTTATACGGTATTATGTCATCCCTTCTACACAACATCAGTGTATGAAGTATTTCAAGGATGGCTCGGAGTACACCATCACGGGAGAGCTAAATCCGTTCTCCGTAAACGAAATCCGGAAATACGAAGACGCAAAGTACTTCCTACCAGACTTTGAGGATACTAAAAGGTGCCACAAGCCGGAGAACAAACAGAAATCCATTACCACTATCCCGATCTTTAGGAGAGATACCGAGGAAGATGAAGAAATAGTCTACTCGGGACAACCCTAGAAAGAAAACAATAAGCTCGGACCATCTACTCCTACTTTGGTCTTTGGCAGCGACTCTGAGGACGAGGCCAACTCCGTGTTCTCCGTCCGCTCGTCAATGCAAACCTTCGCCGGAATAGATCAGAGTCTACAAATTGTAATGTCTCGGTATTACAAGAAACTTGATGCGCTAGATACATACAACATACAAGAGCTACAAGCCTTCTACGTACCTACTAGGCAAAGAGGTGAAAAGGAGATCCTCTTTTACCAATCTACGGAGACCAAGGTAGAAAAAGAAGTCTGTCATGGTGCTGATTTTGCACTCGACAGGCTTCAACCCATCCATCTGCTAAGATATTACGCGGAGGGATTGAAAAGACTATTAAGATGCCAAGGTGTACCCCTCGAACAAACTGTTCGACAAGCCCAATTCTACAAAAAGATTTGGGATATTTCAAGGACTCAGCCAAAGATGCCCAACGGAAAGATGGAGACAACTGGGCTTGGATACGTTTGGTCTAAGAAACGGGAGCAGATCCATAGATGCCGCATCGTAAACAGCTCCAGTAAGGTGGAAAATGCTCTTCCAAATAGCCGTGACGTCAAATCGGAGCGAGACCCCGCTCTAAAAATGTTAAGTCAGTCGCTGGAAGAACAAATTGACAAGTTAATAAAAAAATCTTGTCAAACGAGCCGGGACAATCACAGCCGCGAAGTGGCCATTTATAAAAAGGCCAAGACGTAGCGACTTAGTCAGCAATCTGCGGAGAAAAAAGACTGTAATGCTCTTCATCCCCGGCCCACTGTATATTCTCGCGAAAGGGGAAAATCCCGAAATAGAGGCAAAAACAGCGCCAAGAATGCAAGCAACGTTCGAAGACAACAAAGCGGATCAAGGATGCCGTTTAATAGAGAAAATCTCGATTGGATCCCGTCCTTTATAAAGAAGATGGGTCGGGAATACTCTTTCTCTCAAGACAAGACAAGGAAAATATCCAACATTGTCATGAAGCACCAAATGATGACAATTCCGGAGTCTTGGCACCCCGAACAAATAAACAAGGTCCATCATCTGGATTATTGCTCCTATCACCGAGTAATAGGTCATCCCCTCGAAGACTACTTCACCTTCAAAGGCTGGGTAGAAGATCAGTATCGACAAAGTAGGTTTACATTATCCGACAGCTGGAGGGTAACCCCGTCGCAAAAGCATGAGCCAAAAAGGACGTATACCGTCAGGATAGGACCAGCTCAACATCAAGAATGGAAGCGAACTCGTACCTGCCATATGATAACACTCTCAAAACAGGGAGGGCAAGAGACTATGAATGACCTCTACAGGTGCTTCGCAAATGAAGACTCGGACGAGGTAATCTCAGAGTTTCCACCAGCACCGAAAGAGCTGGAAAATGGGATACACACCACGGCGGACAACCTAAGAAATATTGACTTAGGGACGGAAAATGATCCGAGGCCAATGTTCGTCAATGAGTCACTATCTGAAAAACAGATGGCCACGTTAAAAGACATGCTTATGCGGTATAAAAATTGCTTTGCCTGGAACTATTCTGAAATGCCGGGTCTCGATCCAAAAGTGGCAGTATATAAAGTGGCGATATCGCCAGGTATAAAGCTAATCAAACAGGCACCAAGAAGGATGCGACTCGAACTTGAGATGAGTATCAACGCTGAAATCAAGAAACCAATCGACTCCGGCTTCATCCAAGAAGTTCAATATCCTGACTGGATCGCTAACATCGTTCCAGTGATGAAGAAAAATGGGACGATACGCATCTGTGTGGACTTTCAGGACCTCAACAAAGATTGACCAAAGGAAGACTTCCCAGTTCCCGTTACCGAGCTTATGATCGATAACACGTCTACCCATGAGGACTTCTCCTTCATGGATGGATCTTCAGGATACAACCAAATAAAAATGCATCCTGAAGCCAGAAGCATACCGCCTTCCGAACCCCATTGGGCATATCTGCTATAAAGTAATGCCCTTCGGTTTGAAGAACGCTGGCGCTATCTACCAGAGGGCCATGACAAAGATCTTCGATGACCTCATCCATGAGATTGTCGAATGCTACATCAACGACCTTATGGTAAATAGCAAATCTCATGAGGAACATTGGGAACATCTAAAAAATAGTGTTCCAACGTCTTCGGAAGTATAATCTGAAGATGAATTCTATAAAATGCACATTTGGAGTTTCCTCAGGCAAATTCCTAGGATTCATCATACGTCACCGAGGTATTGAAATCGACCCCTCAAAGATCAAGGCAATTATGGAAATGCCCACACCAAGAACTCTCAAACAACTTCGGTCTTTCTAAGGAAAGCTCGCATATATCCGGTGGTTCATAGCTAATCTTTCCGGAAAATGCCGTCCCTACAGTAATTTGATGAAGAAGGGGACCATGTTCGTCTGGGATCAAAAGTGCTAAAATGCACTGGACGAAATCAAACAGTACCTGCAAAATCCTTCGGTATTGACTGCTCTGGTTAAGGGAAAACCCCTTATCCTATATACAACGGCCCTTGAAGGTTCTCTACACGCGCTATGGGCACAAGAGAACGATCAAGGAAAGGAGAGAGCTCTATACTATTTAAGTCGAGTTCTCATGGGGGTAGAAAACAACTATTTCCTCATCGAAAAGTATTGCCTAGCGCCGATCTTCGCAGTAACGAAGTTCAGACATTACGCCATGGCCCATGAGGTCCACCTCATATCGAAGGTGGATCCTCTCAAATATCTAATGTCAAGGGGTATACTAACAGGAAGGCTTGCCAAATGAGCCCTCCTCCTGATGGAGTTCTCGATAACGTATCGACCCCTCAAAACCGTGAAAAGGCAGGCCATCGCCAACTTTTTTGTGGAGTATCCGATATCAGCCGACTCTCCCATAAATTGCGAGTTGCCAGATGAACATGTGTTCGACGCAATCAACGAAGAAAATGAGTCCCAATGGGAACTCTACTTCGATGGAGCATCTTGCGTAAATAGGCGAAAGCAAAACACCCCTATAATCAAAACCAGGGTGGGCCTTATCTTCGTGACCCCGCAGGGAGAGATATTGCATTACGCCATCTCCTCAACAGAGCCAAGGACTAATAACGAAACTGAATTCAAAGCTTTGATACCATATAGCAGGTCTTGAGATAGCTATCAACATGGGAATCAAAGATCTCCTCATATACGGAGACTCCCAGCAGATCATTAGCCAAGTAAATGGCGACTATCAGACATGCAAGTCAGAGCTGATAAAGTATGGCGAAAGAGTGCAGCAACTGTTGACACAAATCCCCTACTATACCCTGGAAAATATACTGCGAGCGAAAAACAGTAAAGCGGATGCATTGGCCAAATTGGCTAAGGAACTGGCCGATGAGGACCTCGATGACGTAAAGATCATTGTGCAAAACCGCAGGGTTCTCGCGCCAACAGATATGTCTTCGGAAGACCTAATAGAGCCATCCAAAGGAAAAGAAATGACCGAACAAGTAGCCCTTCAAATAGAGGACAAAGAAAAGGTCATTGACTGGAGAGAAGTCTTCATAAACTACTTCAAGTCCCAACGAACGCCCGAAAATGCGGCATCTAGACATTAGCTCATGAAACAAGTTTTTTCTTTCACCTTTGTCTATGATACTCTATATAAGAGATCGTTCGACTATCTATGGCTAAGATGCCTAGGGCCGGAGGAAGCAAAGAAAGTCGTCCAATAAACTCACGACGGACTCTGCGGTTCTCATCAAGCTGGGCCAAAGAAGAAGCTGAAGATAAAAAGAATGAGTTGTTATTGGCCCACGATGATCCAGGTCTGCCTCGAATATGCGAAGCAGTGTCACTCATGCCAAATTCACGGGGACTTCATCCATCAATATCCAAATCTGCTACACCCAACAGTGGCTAGCTGGCCGTTCGAAATACGGGAACCGATATAATTGGCCCTATCGAACTAGCGTCTTCTAAAGGACATCGGTTCATATTGGCAACGACTGATTATTTCTCTAAGTGGGCAGCAGCAGTACCACTGAGGGAGGTGAAGACGGAAAATATCCTCCACTTCTTTAGAACCAATGTCATCTATCGGTTCGAAACTCCGCGATGGATAATCTCGGATAATGGGCTAGCTTACAGAAGTCATAAAATAAGCCGATTCGTACAACAGTATAAAATAGATTGGAGATACTCTTCAGTCTATAATTCTCGGGCCAACGGTCTAGCTGAAGTTTTTAACAAGACCTTAATAAAGATTATAAAAAGGACGGTGTCCAGAAATAAAAAAGACCGGCATGAAAGGCTGCATGAAACTCTCTGGACGTACCGAACAACGTTCAAGACAGCCATGAATACGATACCATACGCATTGGTGCTCGGCACGGAAGCAGCACTCCCACTGGAGATAGAACTCCCCTCTCTATGAGTACTGGTTCGATACGAGCTGACAGATGAAGAAAATGCTCATCTTAGGCTCGAGGAGCTCGACACCATCGACTAAACTCGCCTTATAGCATAGCAAATCCTGGAGGCTTATAAGGCAAGGATGACACGGTCATATAAAAGATTGACCAGGACGAGAGCATTCCGCCAAGGCGAACTCGTGCTAGTAGTCAAAAGACCAATGATCCCCAATCGCGTGAAACGGGGAAAGTTCAAGCCGAAAAATGAAGGCCCGTACATCATAGACAAAGTCTACCAAGGTGGAGCCTACCTGCTCATGGATATGCATGGCGAAAGATCTTTTCGGTCAATAAATAGCCGATTCCTCAAAAATTACTACCCTTGAAGAGTCATGACTTAGGTCAATAATAGATGACAACGCTTGTGTCCCCTTGCTATCTTCCCGAGTCAGGACTTTGAGAGTAGTATCCAAAATGCTCCGTCGCCCCGAAATACGAAAATATTGGACCAAAACGTCCCTAAACTAATGCGTTCCCTCAAACACGAGAATAATGGACCGAAACGTCCTTAAACTAACAATGGACCGAAATGTCCCTAAACTAATGCATTCCCTCAAACACGGGAATAATAGATCGAAACATCCTTAAACTAACAATGGACCGAAACGTCCTTAAACTAATATTCGTCCTAAATATGGTAATGATGGACCGAAACGTCCTTAAACTAATATTCGTTTCAAATATGGGAATGATGGACCGAAATGTCCTTTAACTAACAATGGACCGAAATGTCCTTAAACTAAAATTCGTCCCCAAATACGGGAATGATGGACCGAAACGTCCTTAAACTAATGTTGGACCGAGAAGTCCCTAAACTAATATTCCGCCTCAAAAATGGTGATCATGGATGGAGACGTCCCTAAACTAATAACGGACCGAGAAGTCCCTAAACTAATATGGGCCCGAAACGTCCTTAAAGTAATGTTCGTCCCCAAAACGGGAATGTTGGACCGGGACGACTTAAACTAGCATTTTGCCCCAAAATATGGCGATAAAGGACCATCATGTCTTTAAACTCACACGTTTCGCCCTACGGTAAATCCCTATATTGATTACCGTATACAATCCACGAGCATAAACGATTCATAACTCTCCCGGGTCTCACGTGATGTAGTCCTTTGAGGAAGACCGAGTTCTACAGCTAGTGGTGCGTTACCTTGCGGGCTGCGTAAAAAAAGGGTATATCCACAAGCGAAATGGGCACGGACGAAAATCCGAAAGGGCATTGTGAGTAAAAACAGCAGGACTACCAGCGAGCTTGTGAAAACCCGAAAGGGCACTATCTCGTGAAAACAGAAAATATACACTTACAGGGTCCTTTTGTCCTTGCAAGGAAAAAATACCGGTGACTCACAAAGGACTAACACATTTAGGAATCCTCATGATCCCTAAGGAGAAATTACACTTACGAGATCCTCACAACTCGTAAGGAGAATTTCCCCCTATGAGACCCTCACGGCTCGTAGGATTCAAAAGCTTTAAGCTACATGGATCTAAACCTCTTCTTAAGCCGTCATATTCCCTTAATGCTGCCTTACAGGCGGTCCAATATTGACCCTTGTATACAATCCATGGGCACAAATAAACAATTCCCCACCAAGTTCCACCAATGGCGAGAAATATCCCCATATGGTGAACGACACTTGTAACTCCTCTCGAGTTATAAGGAGAAAACACTATTGTAAGATCCTTACGACTAACAAGGAAAAATATCACTTAGGAATCCTCACGACTCCTAACGAGAAAATACACCTACAAGATTCTCTCGACGTGTAGAGAGAAATACTTTTATGAGACTCTTATGCCTCATAAAGTCAAAAAGCCATAGTCGACAGGATCCTAACCCTGTTTGCTAAGCCATCTTTGTTCAAATCGATAAAGGAAAATGATGATTCGCTCCTAGCAATATTCCAGTGATAGCGATGCTGACGCCTAAATAGATGTCAAATTTCAAGTCCTCTCATGACAAATGATGATTCGCTCCGGGCAATATTCCAGTGGAAGTGATGATGATGCCAAGATTGGGATCAGACTTCAAATCCTATAAAAAGGCCGAAATGATTGGGCACCGTGATAAATAGCCGAAATGATTGGGCAATCGCGAATTTCACGACATAAAAAGCTGAAAATATAGAGCATCGCGGAAAAATAAAATATATATATATAATAAAAAATGAAAATGAAACTTTTCTGTCCTGCAAGTATGTCCATATTGACTCTTGTATATGATCCATAGGCACAAATAAATGAAAATGCACCATATTCTCCCACCACGTTTCGTCAAAAGGAGAACCAAGTCTTGACGGTTCATATACAACTTAGAGACTATCCATGTAAGACTACGGTAGCGCCCCGGCCGTCTTTCCGAGGCCAAAATGCGGAAACGAAATTTTTTCTTAACTTGAAAACTGGCGCTATCGTATGCTTAAAATCCGGATCAAACCATTAACCTACAACTAGCAATCTAGAGAGAGGGTCGGAAAGCTATACCGATCGATCCGTGTCCTTCGGTCTTTGACCACCATCCCAAGCTTCCCGCGGCAACTCCGGTCTTGATCTCCTCATCGGAAAGGGCACCACATCTACGAGTCCTTTTACGGGCCCCCGCTTCATCCGAAGCAACTCGGGCACGAAGTGTGCTAGCCGACGTGTCCAAGGTGTTGTAGAGAATGTTTGTGATCACTTTGTCTCTTGCATCCATGGCTTGGATGGAGGTTAGAGATGATGCCATTGATGGAAGTTTTGAGCTAGAGGAAGAAGAAGAAGAAGAAGCTTTCTTTTTCCTTTTCTTTTCTTTTCTTGTGATAGAATGAGAGTGAGAGAGTTCTATGAAAATACAAGACCAAGCTCACATATGGCAGCCCCCCCTCTCTTCTCATCATATCAACACATATCAAACATCAAATGTAACATATACACACTAAAAGAGACCATGAGTCATCATATATGTCCATGTCACATTTAATGCATAAAATGATGATTTCTAGCTCATAATTTCCATTTACAAACATTAATCCAAATGTTTGCAACAATAAAAAGATACGGCAACATCTAAAGTAAACTCGTGACGGATCACAAGGATACCCCTCACCTGTATATACATACCTGCATCCGCATTCCGACTGAATGCGAATGCGATGAGACTAAAGTAATCCAGCAAATCTAATACTAGGATCCGGCTTAAACCAAAGCCCACTAGTATGATCCGTCCGATCATGATCCGTGCAATACCGCATGTATATGATCGAACCCTGCTATATATCATACGGCCACTACATCGTTTCGCCTGAAACTTGAGAAACTGTCTGTGGGGGACTCTAAAGACTCGTCAATATTTTGGCTGTGGATTTAACCACTAGCACGTCAGAGGTACTAGCTGTACGTAACGGGCTACCAGGTATTGACCAAAAGGGAGGTCGATGAGCGAACTCATCCTGACACCTTACTGAGCCTGTCAGTGACAATATCCGTACAGTCCGGTCCGTTCGTCTATGAGCATCGCATGTCGGGCCTAGGAGGTTGGTAAAAGTCAGACCCCCAAAAGCGGTACAAGTTGTGTCAGAGTGTAGCCCAGAACACCCTGAGATACTACTGGAATACCTACCAGTAAATCTCCTGCCTCGGCCGAGGGCTTTGTGTAATGGCTCTCCTAGACACAGTGCGATCTCACCCCCAATATTGGGAGAGACGAAACCCCTGCCGATCCGCTCACTTGCCTCCATGTGGCTCGGGACTGTACCCAACTAAAACTTGTTTGTACGACTCCTTTGAGCCGTGGTAGGGTAGTAATCAAAGCACAGTGGGAACTCACACGAGACAAATGACGACCTCATGTCGATGAACTAACCTGTACACATGTCACCAGGGAACTGCTATCTGACGTTAGGTATAATACCAACTAGCATGTTCCCGGCGAGTCCTGTTCGGTGTACTCATAATCCAATGAGCACCTGTATACATCTTAGGTGATCCAACTGACACCAATGGCTTGTGAGACCGGCCACTGCCCCTCGTCGGGGTCTCGACTGTATACACTAGTCTACTAATGGAGTATCGATGCTCAGTCTCGAAACTCCCACGACTAGGGACCTTTTAAGGATGTGCTTATAGACCCCAGCTCCCATATATATGATCGCCATCATACTGCTGGTCGTCAAGAAGAATCCTAAGGGCTCTATCAGCGTGCAATAGCGACCTATAAGGTCACCTAAAGCAGTACACGAAGATAAAGACAAACCATGGTAGCATACTATTTTCCATCAATGTGTAATAAAGAACCACAATGTCACCTAAAGCATGTACACGATGATAGAGATAAACCAGATAGTATACAATCATCTCGAGTAAGACTGTCCTACCGGTATAGGTCCTCCCTCAATCATTGCAATCACGTGCCTGCGATCCAATAATTGACTCTGAAGGTACTATATTCAATAATCTCCCACTTGCACTCAAGGCTAATTATTGCGATGTCGTATACTCACAGCCCGTGTGATGCCGAACACCCAACTCCTCTACTGATCAGTCTCACAAAGCCCGTTTGCGAAACTATTGCATTCGAGAAATAGCCTCAGCTAGTAGATCCGCCCTGATGTTTCTTTCTATGTCTCTCTTTATCTCAAGTTCGCGGAGAAAGCCATCTCCCGAAATGAGCAATACCTGTCTTAGAATATATCTGGATATCTGATGGGACCTAGCTCATAAAAGAACTTCAAATCCAAACTTCTTAGACTGTATCGTCAACTGAACTTAATCAGTATCCTGCGCCATGCCTCCCTCAGTATCCGCTTGGACCACCTGTCCAAAATACTGCCCCTCGTCAGAGGGAAAACTATAACTCTGACAGCTACTCTGTCATCCGGGTCACCTTGGAAGCCTGGAATGATAACTGTCTCCCGAAGGAGGCTGCTGTTATCATATCCCTAGAACATCCACTTATGTTCTAAAACTGCTTCCGAATGTTTCTCCAGGATTGGATCAATATCCACTTATTGCATCTACTGCAAAAACAACATCTGGTGTGGTACTTGACATCTCATGATTGACTCAATTGCCTATGCAAGTGATCTGCCAATCATGCACATCCCTCTCCCCTTTAGTCTGTAAGACACCTTTAGAGAGGGTGACTCCATCACATGCAGGTACACTACCGTACCAGGAGTCATCCATTCTAAAATACCTTTAGAATGCTGTCTAAGTACCCAGATTGAGAAACTACCCAAATCTAGATCTAAAACCATAGATCTAGTAACCAGAATGTCTGATATTATATCTATATCCTTTGTGAAGAAACCACTGTGTGACGACCAAAGTATAACCGACCGTAGTATAGGAATTTCACTTCCTACTCTGTGTATGTCACTCAAATAGCAGGACATCACACCCTACTACCTTCTTAAAAGATCCATCCTCTATTCTGATGAAGTCAAACCTCTGACTGTCACATCAAAAACAGATGATCTATCTTCGCTATATCTGCTTTAGTCCATAAATAGACATAAGCTACTTGTCCACTATGCTTCCACTGCTCCCACTGACTACGACAACCCTCTGGCAGAATCGTATACACGTACACTTCTAAAGCTAGTTCAGAACGACGCTATACTCATCCTCCTGCCGGGTCTCACAGTCTGGAACAACAGCAATGGCAAGTCTGGGTAAACAAGAACCTCCCTGCCACCGTCCTTGAGGCTACCGGAGTACCTCTCGGATGCCTGAGGTTACCCACCATATCTGCGGAGTGGCCAATGGAATGTCAATCGAGATTGAATCTTCAGGTTCTTATTAAATTTTCAGTAATCGTTTGCGGTTCTGGAATCACTTCTTGTTCTACCATACTCCCACTACCGTTTTCTGAAAAAAAATCCATTTTTATCAAAACTGTGGCGAGTCAAGAACAATATCACTATTGATCTTCCAGATGGTAGAAAGTCAACCCTCGTCATATCCCGGGTCAACCCACAAACAACCATTACAAAAACATGCCTTGAGTTATCCAGAGTCTGGTTTTAAGCATAAGCCGGACAACTCCCGTACCTTAACAATGTTAAGATATGAACTATTCTATATCCAATATAGAAATAGAGGCACTGATTTAATTGGAACCAGATTCAAATCATGCAGCTGTCTCCAGTGCATGTCAACTAAATAGAGAGAGGCCGATCATCATTACTTAACTTAGGAGTGCTTCCAATTATGAGTAACCTGAAAGAGAAGCAAGTTCTCATAGTCATTACTATCAACTGAATACCATACACAAGTATCTACATCTTTGATCACCTTGAAGAATCCCGATACTTGCAACACCTGGTTCTCTACTTTATTCATATACCTATAACTTCTCAGAACTTGGACCTTGTGTTTCTACGAAACACATGTCTAAGAACTAGAGAAGTCACAAGTAAACAGAATATAGTACGAGTACCAACCCCTCTGTCCTAATGGACACTGGACAACATACATACTCTGTATAAGTCCTCTGAGTCTAATAACCCATTCCCTGTATATCGTAGGTTGAAAACTGTACTTATGGTTAAGAAGAATTACACCGCTGTTTAATGCTCCTTACCTAACCATCCACTGATATAGGTAAATGTCATAGACATAATTTCAAAAATTTATATCTCACTTTATAAAAATAAACGTACAGATATATCAATTTGAAATTGGTGCATTACAACGGATATTCAAAACTAAATATTTGCCGTCCGGCAAACAACCCGGGTGATTTCCTCAAATATCACCAATTACAACGAATCCTGATATAATGAGGATGATCACCTAATTCCCAATAACTTACTCCCACTCATCATCTGTAAAACCATACAGATGTGAGAATCAAACTTGGTAAATACATACCCTGGAGCAAGGGATAATTGGGAAATCAGTTTTCTTTTAACAATACACAGTGAAACTGAAACTTGTAAATGTTTCGAAGGGGTATCCGGGTATTCCTAGTAATGCCTCTTCCAATATCAGATTCACAACTGTAACCGTATATTTCTTTGCCATCTCTCCAAATCCCTTTATATGTCTTTAGTCATTACCTTCTATACACCCCTTTAGGTCAAATGGTTTTCTTCCTTCTCTACCGTTCGGCACCAGCCTATGGTTTGAAAGAAGACTATCCAATAAGCATAATGAGTGTACTGTCCTAATCCTAGGATCACTCGCAACCCGAGAGAAGGTAAAGATAAAAGACAACTGAATAAAATCTTATTCCTATTTCTCCTGAACCAGAATCCATCCCCGAACTGGAACAAGTCCCTTCGAGTTCGTATATAACCATACGATGGAGTATCCAAATAACTGTGGATCTTCGTAGTGATACAGAGTGTTCTGGAGAAATACAAAGGTGAAGGAGTGGTAATGAAATACGTGGTTCGGTCGTGAATAGCAGTCGTAGTTTTACCTTGCCTTCTTACCAATCCCTTTATTTGTCTTTACTTAATACCTTCTGCACACCTTCGTTAGGCTAATTGGTTTTCTTCATTCCCTACCGTTCGGCACCTGCCTATGGTTTGGAAGAAGACTATCCAATAAGCGTAATAGGTGTACCGTCCTAATCCAAGGAGCACTCGCAACCTGAAAGAAGGTAAAAGGAAAAGACAACTGAATAGTTTTATTCGTTTTCTCCAGAACTGGAAACCATCATCGAATCTGGAACAAGTTCCTTCGAGTTCGTATATAACAATACGATGGTTTTATCCAATGGAAGTGGATGTTCGTAGTAATACGGGGTGTTCTGGAGAAAAGGGTAAAAGTAGGAGTGGCAATGAGGTTTGCAACTCTGACAATCCAAAAACCAGTGTTTTAAGAAGGTTCGGTTAACTTGGTCACTGAGTTATAGCCAAGGGTCGGGTCATGGTCGCTGCCAAAGAGAGAGAGAAAAGAAACACTCTGCGTGCACTCTAACCTAGATCAGAATGGTTATCAATTTATCTAATCAGGAAACCTCCCACCGTAACCTCAAATTCTCCTCCAAACCTGAAAGAAGAATTAGTCGGGATCACCCGAGGAGTAAACCAACTCATCAGTGGGAATCGGGATCCAACTATTATCGCATGATAACGCGACGGAATCCACTCACGTTATCACACTCCAGAAGGTATGTGCATGCCTGGCAAGTTTCAGTTTCTTTAGAAACTCCCGATGTGATTTGTACTCCTAGAACCTAAGTGACCTTGACAATGCCAACATATCAAAAAGTCCTAGTCAAGTTCAACCCGTCATTATCCTGATTGCGTTAAACCCACCCGTACGAGTCCTTGACAATGCCAACATAACCGTATGACTGTCCTAACCAATCCACATATCCAGGCGACAGAAAAACATTACAGAGCTACCGAACACTACGCCTCGGCAATGCACGACATACGTAGCACGAATACTAAGCAATACTAATCTGAAATGATGGAGGGCTACGACAGGTTTTTGGCGAAAAACCTTTAACGTAATGAACTTGATATCGTTGAAAGAACCGGATAGCTTTTTATAAATATAGTGGCGAAAACCTTTGCTAAAGAGGTCACTCTCGGTGTAGGGATCGCGGCTCTTTCCCCGTAGAATGAGGTGCAGGATATTCCAACTGAATACCACGATGCAAAGCAAAAGGCAATCGGCTATGTTAGTGTATATGCCCTAGAGGCCATTACTGTATCACACTAGTTTGTATATTACTTGATGGAAGCTTGGGATATTCACAGTTGTATATACAATCTTGATCGAAATGGTAGTATGCTAGTTGGTTTGTCTCTGCTTTAATATGTGCATGTGTTTCTTTTAGCATATCGCTGATATACATATTAGTAGAGCCCTTAGGATCTTTGCTTGATTACCAGCGTTGTGATGGCGCTCACACTCGTGGGAGCTGGGTAATCCATAAGCACATCTTTATACAGGTCCCTGGTCGTTGGACTATCGAGACAGGGCATCGATACTCCGGAGTAGACTAGCGTATGCGCTTCTTATCCCAGTATGGGAGACGGTCTGTCCCACAGCCGTCAGTACGTCGTACTTGAGATAGTATACGGGTGCTCGTTAGGTTACTAGTACACTGGACAGGACTCGTCGGGAACTGTTGGTTGGTATTATACCTATCGTCAGTTATCAGTTCCCAGGTGACATGAGTACAGCTTAGTCCGCTGACTTGACACTGTCACTTCGCCTCGAGTATGTTCCCACTGCACTTTGATTACTACCCTACCACGGCTCAAAGGAGTCGTGCAAACAGGTAGTTTTTGGGTGCAGTCCCGAAGCACTTGGAGGCAGTGACGGTTAGACAGGATTCGTCTCTCCCGGTATTAGGGGTTGACATCGCGCTGTGTCTAGGAGAGCCATTACACAAGTAGTCCCTGGCCAGGGCAAGCGAGATATACTGGTAGGTTTCCAGTGTTATCTCAGGGTGTTTTGGGCTACACTCCGACACGACTTGTACCGCTATTAGGGGACTGACGTTCACCACCCCCCTAGGCCTGCCATGCGATGTATCAGACGAACAGACCGGACTGTACGGAGACTGTCACATACAGGCTCAGTAGGAGTTCAGATGGGGTTCACCTCGTCAGTCTTCTTATCGGCATCTACCTGGGGACCGTTACGTACAGCTAGTGCCGCTTGCGGTCTGTGGTTAAACCCACTGCCAGCGTAGTGTCGAGTCTTTAGAGTCCCACACAGAGAGCTATTCGCCTTTAGGCAAAATGAGTAGAGGTCGCATGGTTTTGCGACAGGGTTCGTTCACATCCGCGCACTTGTGCACGTTTGCTGTCCGGACAGCTTATACTAGCGGGCTTTGGTTTAGGCCAGATCCTAGTATATGATTTGGGATTGGTTTCATCTCTTTGTATTCGTGTTCCTCGGATCACGAATACGGGTGCGTATGCACAGTTGCTTGAGACAGAGGGAGAGGACTTTGATTAGGGTTAATGACTATTGTCATTTTATTAACCCTAAAGTTTATGTGTGTATTATGGTTAATTGATATTAGTTTAATATAATTGTGCATAGTTATGGTTGTTGACCATTTGACTATCTTGACTTGTTGACCTTAGTTGACATGTTGACCATCATCATTCCATATAAAAGATGCTCTTTGATCCTTGCAATTAGCATTAAATATGAAATGATAATGGTCATGTCTTGATTAACCATGACAATTATCTAGCTAATTATCAATTTAAAATAATTCACACATATATGTGAGAATGGTTGTTTATTCTCTCATTCTATCATTTACTTTCTCTTTCTTGTTCTTCCTCTCCCTCAAGCTCTCCCCTCTCATGTATTGAGAAACACTTGAGCTTGAGAAAAACCACTTCTTGATAATCTCTACTCTCATCTAGGGTTCTAGGATTAGCACTTCTAGCACCCTAGTTACTTTTAGCTTGGAGTTGAAGCCAAAGGTTGAGGCTTTCGGGTGGATCCTTCTTCGACGTGAGAAGACGACAAAGGTGACCTCTTTCTACTACTCCAAGGAGCAAGGAGAGAATGACATAAAGCCCTAGGTATAACCATTCTAACACTTAGCTAGTTTCTAGTTAGCTTTAGCTTGTTTTTGTTTAGCAAAGATCCTTCTTTGTCTAGTCCATGTTGCCTATAGTTGATAAAAATTTGAATTTTATTCCGTTTTCCGCCTCCCCGCAAGCACCGGGGTGGGCAACATGGACTTACAGTGGTATCAGAGCCTAACTAAACATAAACTAGCTAGGTAGTAAAAGTGTATGGAAGTTTGATCGGAAAAATCGAAAAACCAAAATTTCAAAACCCTAACTTTCTGTTAAATTTTTTCCTGTTCAAAATAAAATAAATCATACTCCAAAAATCATCTCAGGGTTTTGTGAAGAAAGCCACCAAAAACGATCCAGTGATTCGCCCAAAGCGCCGCGGTTCCGCGGCAATAGCAAGCTATTGCCGCGCAACCGCGGCCGTTTTGGCTCGGTTCTGGGTCGAGTTTGGTGCAGTGTTTTTCTGGCTTGGTTTTGGGATTTTTAAGATGGTTTATATGTGCCCAGGTTTTCCAGAAAAGAAATTTATTTTGGGGGCCTATAAATCCGTATTTTTTATCGAACTTCACTACACTTTGACTAAAAGGTTATATCTGTGATGTTTATATGTATTGAACGTTGGCTAATCGCTATATGTCGATTAGTCGGGGTTATACATATCTGTGATCTATGTTTGATGCTGGTATGTGTATATGAATGTGTTGGATTGTCGCGGGTGAATAGCCGGGGTGGATGTGAGATGAGTGTTTCTTTTTCTTTCATTCATTGTAATATGTAAATTGATGTATTATTATTTGTATGGCCGCACAACCGGGTCGGGGTTTTAGCCGTCATTGTATAATTATTTTTACTGTTTTTGCTCCTAGGATAGACCCATGGAGGGGGTGCACAAACTACCGGGTATCTCGAAGTGCCGAGTGGCCTACTCACGGTGTTGAGGGAGGTTGCTTCGCTTCGGGTACTTGGCGGGTAGTTTGCCGCACCCGTAGGGGTCTTGGGTGGGGTATTGGCTATTCACCGCGGCCGTGTAATCCGCTTTTCGTTGCAGGCTCGAACGGATTGCGGATTCCTAGTATATCCAATGTATTCATCTGTGATCTGTAATGTCTATCATTGCTATATATTTATATATGATAACTATTTAGGCGTTGCTTATGTTTTACAGCCGCGCTAGCCCAGCCCCCGCTCTGTCGTTAGTTAAGTAACCTAACGGGTGATGACGGGGCTCCGTGGCGAATGCGAATAGCATAAGCGTACGTCATATTTTGGTTGTTTTCTGCAATGGTAGGATTAAATGATGGGACGCATTAAAAGAACTAATGCAAGAAAATAAACCAAGTAAAAGTCGATTGGAACACTTTGAAAACCACTCGGTTCTTTTCAAAACTAAACTTTTAAACGTGGAGCTTGAACCACTCCTTTTAAAAGCTATCTCGTTCCATCGATTATATCAAGTTCACTACGTTCACGGTTTCGCTAAAACCATTCGTAGCCCTCCGTCATTCCACATGAATGGTCAAAAGTATTCAAGCTATGTATTTTGGCCAAAGTCAAGGCATAGTGATTGGTAGCTATTGGATATTCATGTGCAGCATAGATAGATGTGTTAGTTTGGGACAGTCGTGCTTCCATATTGGCCAAAGTCAAGGGTAGGTACGGGTGGGTCCAAATTAACCAGGAGAATGACGGGTAGAACTTAACATATGACTTATGATATTTTGGCCAAAGTCAAGGTCATAAGAGCATGGGGCAAAAATCCACATCGGGAGTTTCATAAGTACTGAAACTTGCTAGCGCTGCATAACATTTGGAGTGTGATGATTCTGGTAGGATTCCTTCGGTTTTATCACGCGATGATATTTGGATCCCGATCCTACTATGAGTATATGCTACTCCTCGGGAAAACTCTCACTTAACGATCAATGCTATAAACTTAGTAGGTGTCTAGAAAGGTGTTAGCGGGGCTACGCCCCCAGGGAAAAGAGGTTCTTAAATTAAGGAACTTCGCGAAAGCGTTGGAAAACCTCCCTCGAAGTACCGACACTGGCCTGGCTGAACGGTTAAGCAAGTATTGTACGGTGAGATTGATCCTGACTAATCCTTTCTTTACGGTTTGAGAAGGGATTCGAGAGACAGTGGGAGCCATCCAGTTTAGACAAACTAAAAACCACTCTAAACTTGCAAGAGCATCATGCTAAAGTGTTTCTTTTCTCTCTCCTAATTGCAGCGACCATTCAACATGACCGGACTTAAGTTATTACTAGATAAAAACATATTGACAGGGCCAAACTACAAAGATTGGCTCAGGAATGTCAAGATGGCAATCACTTACGACAAGTTGGGGTATGTACTTACCACCAAAGCTCCCCTTGTCCCAGGTCCCACCTCCAGCGTCGCGGATGTAGAAATCCGTAAGACATGGGAGATAGATTGCGCGAAGGCCAAATGCCTCATACTTGCCTCGATGGACAACGAACATCAGAGGAGGCACGGGAATATGGACCTAGAGTCCATATTTCTCCATACAAAAGAACTGTATGGAGAGCAGTCTTGTATCGCATGATACGAAGTGTCGAATAAGCTTTTTTCGGCAAGATTGGTCGCCGGATCATCGGTAGTGGAACACGTGCTTAAGATGATTGGCTACATAGAGGAGCTCGCGGACCTTGGGACCACGTTGGAGAATGAACTCTATACTGATTTGATTCTCCAGTCCCTTCCTTCCACTTACGCCCAGTTTATCCTTAACTTCAACATGCAAGGAAAGGAGGTTGAACTTTCCGAACTTCTGAACATGTTGAGGAATGCTGAGGGCACCCTACAGAAAGGTAGGGAGACATCCACTTTGTTTGTAGGAGGATCTTCCTCTTCTAGATCCAGGACGAAAGCTAAGGGTAAGAAGAAGAAAGCCCCCGCCAAACCAAGAGGCGGTGTCAGTAAAGTGGATACGAAGGGAAAAGGAAAAGCAACAAAGGTAGCGGGAAAGCTGGTGGGGAAGGAAGAATGCTTCTACTGTCATAAAAGTGGTCACTGGAAACAGGATTGCAAGGTTTGGAAGGCCAGAACACAGGATTTGAAGCGAGTTGCGGCTTCGGCTTCAGGTGTGTATGTTATTGAAAACTGTCTATCAATAAACTCTACATCCTGGGTATTGGATACCGGATCAGGATCTCATATCCGTAATTCTTTGCAGGCGTTGAGAAAGCGTAGAGTTTTAAAGGCAGGTGACATGACCCTCAGAGTTGCAAACGGTGCTAGCATGGATGCTGAGGCCGTGGGGGACTATCACCTGGGATTGTTGGATGGACACTTTTTGGTTTTGCGTAGTTGTTATTATGTACCAAATGCAACCTGTAATATCATTTCTGTATCTTTATTATCTAAAGAAGGTTATGAATTTGCATTTGTAAGTAATGTAGTGAACATTCACCTTAATCAAGTTTTGATTGGGTCAGGTACATTGAACAACGGTATATACGTATTAAACCAACCACAGATTTTCAATGTCCAGAATACACACAAAAGAAAGTCTCCAGAAATCAATAAAACTTTCTTATGGCATTGTAGACTGGGTCACATCAATGAGAGAAGGTTGACTAAGTTACATGCAGAAGGATATTTGGATCCGTTCGAATATCAATCGTATGCAACTTGTCAATCCTGTCTCAAAGGAAAGATGACAAAGACTCCGTTCACTGGACACGGAGTAAGAGCGAGCGAGCTCTTGGGACTCGTACACAGCGACGCGTGCGGTCCAATGTCTACACATGCGCGAAGCGGTTATTCTTACTTCATTACTTTTACGGATGACTTTTCAAGGTACGGTTATGTCTTCTTAATGAAACATAAATCCGAGGCTTTTGAAAAATTCCAGGAATATAAGAATGAAGTAGAAAAACAAACAGGCAAAAGTATCAAGACACTGAGATCTGATCGAGGTGGTGAATACTTGAGTGTCGAGTTCCTGGGTTACTTAAAAGAGAATGAAATTCTCTCTCAGCTTACTCCTCCATACACTCCGCAACATAATGGTGTATCGGAGAGACGGAACCGAACCCTATTGGATATGGTATGGTTCATGATGAGTAACGCTGAGTTGCCGTGATCGTTCTGGGGATATGCGCTAGAATCAGCTGCATACCTTTTGAACCGAGTTCCAACTAAGACTGTGCCTACTACACCATATCAGATGTGGTGTGGGAAGAGACCCTATCTTAATCACATTAAGACATGGGGATGTCCAGCTTTTATAAAAAAGCAGCATGCGGACAAGCTCGAGGCACGTTCAGTACAGTGCAAGTTTGTGGGATATCCAAAGAACTCCAAGGGATATTACTTCTATTGCAAAGAGGAACAAAAGGTCTTTGTTTCTCGCCATGCCCACTTTCTAGAACACCAGTTCATAGAAAAAGAACTAAGTGGGAGCGCAATAGAACTGGAAGAAATTCCAGAACCACGAGCTATTACTGAAAGCTTAGTAGAACCAGAGGGTTCGAAAGATCAGGACATTCCCACGCCACTCCGCAGGAGTAGTAGACAGTCTCATCCTCCCGAGAGATACTACGGTTTTCTCATTGACGGGGATAGAGAGGATTGCATCATAGATTATGATGAGCCTACTAGCTTCCAGCAAGCCATTCAGAGCGTCGACTCGGTAAAATGGCTGGATGCAATGCGGACCGAAATGGAGTCCATGTACACCAACAAAGTATGGACGTTGGACATTGCTCCAGATGGGGTAAAACCCATAGGATGCAAGTGGATCTTCAAAAGGAAGATTGGTGTAGATGGACAGGTTGAGACCTATAAAGCCAGACTGGTTGCAAAGGGTTTTCGTCAACGACCTGGTTTGGACTATGACGAAACTTTTTCTCCAGTAGCTATGCTGAAATCCATTCGGATCCTTCTAGCCATTGCTGCCTTCCACGATTATGAGATTTGGCAAATGGACGTAAAGACCGCTTTTCTAAATGGACATTTAGAGGAGTGTGTTTATATGGACCAGCCAGAGGGTTTCATTCAGAGTGGGAGCAGCGGAAAGGTGTGCAAGTTGCTTAAGTCCATTTATGGACTAAAGCAGGCATCACGGAGTTGGAACATCTGTTTTGATGAGACGGTCAAGGAATTTGGCTTTATCAAAAATCCAGATGAACCATGCATCTATTGTAGATTTGTAGCGAGAACTGTAGTATTCCTCGTTTTATACGTGGATGACATTCTCTTGATAGGAAATGACATTCCTATGCTACAATCTGTCAAGGGGTTCTTGTCACACAGGTTCTCCATGAAAGACCTGGGTGATGCCTCATACATTCTGGGTATCCGAATCTACCGTGACAGATCCAAGAGGATATTAGGACTTTCACAGTCCAGGTACATCGACACCATACTGAAGAGATTCAGTATGGAAGATTCCAAGAGCGGTAATCTACCGGCTTGTCACGGGATCACCCTCTCCAAAGAGATGTCTCCCAAGACTGATTTGGAGAGGGATCGCATGTCTATTATACCTTACGCTTCTGCGGTAGGCTCTATAATGTATGCGATATTGTGTACCAGACCGGATGTGGCTTATGCACTGAGTGTGGTAAGCAGGTATCAGTCAAACCCTGGGGAGAAACATTGGATAGCAGTAAAGAACATTCTCAAGTACCTAAGAAGGACTAAGGATATGTTCTTGGTGTATGGCGGAAAAGACCTCCAGATTGAGGCCTTTGCTGACTCCAGCTTCCAGAGTGACAAGGATGATTCCAAGTCCATGTCGGGTTTTGTCTTTACCCTCAATGGAGGGGTGGTGTGTTGGAAGAGTTCCAAACAGGAAACCGTTGCTGACTCGACTATGGAAGCGGAATACATCGCTGCATCTGATGCCGCAAAAGAAGCTGTCTGGATAAGGAATTTCTTGAAAGAACTTCAGGTGGTTCCGTCCATTGTTGACCCAATACCTCTGTATTGCGACAACAACGGGGCTATAGCTTTAGCGAAGGAACCCAGGTCCCATCAGAAATCCAGACACATCTTGAGGCGGTATCACCTGATCAGGGAGATCGTGGATCGCCAGGAGATCGAGGTTCGGAGGGTTGCTTCAGAAGATAACACAGCAGATCCATTCACCAAGGCCTTGCCCCGGACTCAGTTCGAGCGGCTGATCGAGATGATAGGTCTTCGATACGCCAGTACATGGCCTTAGTGTAAGTGGGAGATTGTTAGTGTATATGCCCTAGAGGCCATTACTGTATCATACTAGTTTGTATATTACTTGATGGAAGCTTGGGATATTCACAGTTGTATATACAATCTTGCTCGAAATGGTAGTATGCTACTTGGTTTGTCTCTGCTTTAATATGTGCATGTGTTTCTTTTAGCATATCACTGATATACATATTAGCAGAGCCCTTAGGATCTTTGCTTGATTACCAGCGTTGTGATGGCGCTCACACTCATGGGAGCTGGGTAATCCATAAGCACATCCTTATACAGGTCCCTGGTCGTTGGATTATCGAGACAGGGCATCGATACTCTGGAGTAGACTAGCGTATGCGCTTCTCATCCAAGTGTGGGAGACGGTCTGTCCCACAGCCGTCAGTATGTCGTACTTGAGATAGTATACGGGTGCTCTTTAGGTTACGAGTACACTGGACAGGACTCGTCGGGAACTGTTGGTTGGTATTATACCTATCGTCAGTTATCAGTTCCCAGGTGACATGAGTACAGCTTAGTCCGCTGACTTGACATTGTCACTTCGCCTCGAGTGTGTTCCCACTGCACTTTGATTACTACCCTACCACGGCTCAAAGGAGTCGTGCAAACAGGTAGTTTTTGGGTGCAGTCTCGAAGCACTTGGAGGCAGTGACGGTTATACAGGATTCGTCTCTCCCGGTATTGGGGGTTGACATCGCGCTGTGTCTAGGAGAGCCATTACACAAGTAGTCTCTGGCCAGGGCAAGCGAGATATACTGGTAGGTTTCCAGTGTTATCTCAGGGTGTTCTGGGCTACACTCCGACACGACTTGTACCGCTATTAGGGGACTGACGTTCATCTCCCCTAGGCCCGCCATGCGATGTATCAGACGAACAGACCGGACTGTACGGAGACTGTCACATACAGGCTCAGTAGGAGTTCAGATGGGGTTCACCTCGTCAGTCTTCTTATCGGCATCTACCTGGGGACCGTTACGTACAGCTAGTGCCGCTTGCGGTCTGTGGTTAAACTCACTGCCAGCGTAGTGTCGAGTCTTTAGAGTCCCACACAGAGTGCTATTCGCCTTTAGGCAAAATGAGTAGAGGTCGCATGGTTTTGCGACAGGGTTCGTTCACATCCGCGCACTTGTGCACGTTTGTTGTCCGGACAGCTTATACTAGCGGGCTTTGGTTTAGGCTGGATCCTAGTATATGATTTGTGATTGGTTTCATCTCATTGTATTCGTGTTCCTCGGATCACGAATACGGGTGCGTATGCACAGTTGCTTGAGACAGAGGGAGAGGACTTTGATTAGGGTTAATGACTATTGTCATTTTATTAACCCTAATGCTTATGTGTGTATTATGGTTAATTGATATTAGTTTAATATAATTGTGCATGGTTATGGTTGTTGACCATTTGATTATCTTGACTTGTTGACCTTAGTTGACATGTTGACCATCATCATTCCATATAAAAGATGCTCTTTGATCCTTGCAATTAGCATTAAATATGAAATGATAATGGTCATGTCTTGATTAACCATGACAATTATCTAGCTAATTATCAATTTAAAATAATTCACACATATATGTGAGAATGGTTGTTTATTCTCTCATTCTCTCATTTACTTTCTCTCTCTTGTTCTTCCTCTCCCTCAAGCTCTCCCCTCTCATGTGTTGAGAAACACTTGAGCTTGAGAAAAACCACTTCTTGATAATCTCTACTCTCATCTAGGGTTCTAGGATTAGCACTTCTAGCACCCTAGTTACTTTTAGCTTGGAGTTGAAGCCAAAGGTTGAGGCTTTCGGGTGGATCCTTCTTCGACGTGAGAAGACGACAAAGCTGACCTCTTTCTACTACTCCAAGGAGCAAGGAGAGAAGAACATAAAGCCCTAGATATAACCATTCTAACACTTAGCTAGTTTCTAGTTAGCTTTAGCTTATTTTTGTTTAGCAAAGATCCTTCTTTGTCTAGTCCATGTTGCCTATAGTTGATAAAAATTTGATTTTTATTCCGTTTTCCGCCTCCCCGCAAACACCGGGGTGGGCAACGTGGACTTACAGGCTATAGTGAAGTTATTACCCTGACGCAAACTTCTGTCCAAGGGGTCACTCCCGGTGAAGGGATCTCGGCCCTTGCCTCGTCGACTGAGGTGCTGGATATTCATAACCGAATACCACTGTGCAAAACAAAAGAGAACGTCCTTGCAATAACAGCTTTTTGAAAATTGTTCCAACAACATCAGAATAGGTTTGTTTAGCTTGCATTGATCCGAATCAATGTAGTCCCATCAATTAATCACACCAATAAAGAACGAAAATATGATGTACGTATATGCCATCCGCATTCGCTACTGGGTCCCGTCATCACCCGTTAGGTTACTTAACTAACGACAACGCGGGGACTGGACTAGCGTGGGTGTAAAACATATACAACATCTACTAGTATATATATCAATATATAATAATCGCTCAAGGCGTGATGAATGCAACATCACAGAAATGTAATAAGTATCACAGAACAATACAGATAATCTGGGATCCCCGGGTTTTATAGAGCCGCTACTGAAACCCGACGTTCCCCTGGTCATGTGGATAGCCTGTGCAATGAAATCCTAGACCCCTACGGGCACGGCAAGTTACCCGCCAAAACCTGAAGCGAGGCAGCCCCTTTCAACAACGTGAATGGACCACCCAGCACTTCACGGAATCCGGTAACTTGAGCACCCCTCCTTAGGTCAACCTGTACCCCATACGAGTGCGGCGAATAGACTGCCAATTCTAGAGTGAAGCCCCCTCCGTCTCAAAGCCATGAGATGCGGGCCCGTTGCCCTCTAGAACCCGGCTACCCGTGCACCCCACCGCGGGGTAATCCTAGTACAGAAAGTAAAATATATACAACGGGTACATCGACCTCAGCCCGGTCGTGCCCCAAAAGAATAATATACAAACAGGCAGTGACGACAGTCCATATGTCGGATGCTCGCCCCGCAATATCAAATGTACATAAATAACCAAACTGTACTAACATTGCATCCAGGCTATCCACCACGACAAATCTGCAACATCACAGTACAACACAGAACATCAACGTGAATGTCACGTTCGCAAATCTGTCTAAAAGAACTATAGCAATTAAACAGGATTTACTGATCAAATGACATTCACGGTCGCAGATATAATATAAATACTGTGAACTATCATGTTTAAAATTTTCGATCGACAAAATTTCCGAAAGTGGGCCCCAAGCACAATACCCAGTACTCAAATAAATCTGGGCCCAAAATCAAATTACCAGAAACCCCTTTTCAAATTCAGAGACCAACTGAAGAAATTTGGTGCACTGTGGCTACAGTACGGCGGCGGATCCGCGGCCAAAACGTGGGTACGGCCGTGGATCCGCCGCGCTACAGTGAAATCAGCCCACCAAATTTTCTCAGTTCTCTTAAAAAACCCTGCCTGATTTTCTGTAACACTCCAAATAATTTTTTTGACAACAGAAAAATTTCGACAGAAACTGTGACTTAAAAACGCGGTTTTTGAAAATTTCGTCCGATCGAAGTTCTAAACACGTTAGAGCAAGCTAGTAAAGGTTAATGGCGTGGCTCTGATACCATGTAAGACTACGGTAACGCCCCGGCCGTCTTTCCGAGGCCAAAATGCGGAAACAAAAACTTTTCTTAACTTGGAAACCGGCGCTATCGTATGCTTAAAACCCGGATCGAACCATTAATCTTTATCTAGCTATCTAGAGAAGGGATAGAAAACTATACCGATCGATCCGTGTCCTTCGGTCTTTGGCCACCATCCCAAGCTCCTCACGACATCTTCGGTCTTGATCTCCTCGTCGGAAAGGGCACCACATCTACGAGTCTTTTTACGGGCTCCCGCTTCATCCGAAGTAACTCGGGCACGAAGTGTGCTAGCTGACGTGTCCAAGATGTTATAGAGAATGTTTGTGATCACTTTGCCTCTTGCATCCATTGCTTGGATGGAGGTTGAAGGTGTTACCATTAATGGAGAATGTAAGCTAGAGGAAGAAGAAGAAGAAGAGAAGGCTTTTTCTTCTTTTCTTTTCTTGTGATGGAATAATAAGAGTGAGAGAGAGTCTAGAATCATATGAGAGCTCACCTATGATCTTGGCTACCCCTCTCTCTTCACTCTCATCATTTCAACCCAAAAACATCATATAATGTGACATTAACACATAAAAAGAGACCATGAGTCACTAATGTGTCCATGTCACATTTAATGCATGTCATGATGAAATCTAGCTCACAATTTCCATTAACAAACATTAATCTAAATGTTTGCAACAATAAAAGGATACGGAAACATCTAATTAAACTCGTGACGGATCATAAGGATACCCCTCACCTGTATATACATACCTGCATCCGCATTCCAACTGAATGCGAATGCGATGAGACTAAAGTAATCCAACAAATCTAATACTAGGATCCGGCTTAAACCAAAGCCCACTAGTATGATCCGTCCGATCATGATCCGTGCAATACCGCACGTATATTATCGAACCCTTCCATATATCATACGGCCTCTACAACGTTTCGCCCGAAACTTGAGAAACTGTCTGTGGGGGACTCTAAAGACCAGTCAATACTTTGGCTGTGGATTTAACCCCTAGCACGTCAGAGGTATTAGCCGTACGTAACGGGCTACCAGGTATTGACCAAAAGGGAGGTCGATGAGCAAACTCATCCTGACACCCTACTGAGCCTGTCAGTGACAATATCCGTACAGTCCGGTCCGTTCGTCTATGAGCATCGCATGGCGGGCCTAGGGGGTTGGTAAAAGTCAGACCCCCAAAAGCGGTACAAGTCGTGTCGGAGTGTAGCCAAGAACACCCTGAGATACTACTGGAATACCTACCAGTAAATCTCCTGCCTTGGCCAAGGACTTCGTGTAATGGCTCTCCTAGACACAGCGTGACCTCACCCCCAATACCAGGAGAGACGAACCCCTGCAGATCCGCTCACTGCCTCCATGTGACTCGGGACTGTACCCAACTAAAACCTGTTTGCACGACTCCTTTGAGCCGTGGTAGGGTAGTAATCAAAGTACAGCGGGAACTTACACGAGACAAATGACGATCTCCTTGCTACTTAGTGCTTGTGCTAAGGAGGCCAATGATTCGTTATTGGAGCAGATAGCAGCAACCATTTCATCGGGCATGCGTATTTTTGATTTTCCGACGGGGTTCATTAATGGAATTTTTTTGATGTAGTGAGTAATACTCCCCGATTTCAATCTCCCACTGGGAGATGTTCCTATAAGAGAAAGAGGACAGCCCCACCCGGCTCTTCAGCAATTTATTGCTATGCGAGAGTTCTTGCCTTGAATTGAAGGACTTGTAGACAAAACTAAAACAATGGCGGCTGCCGGCATGGAGTTAGCCGGGGCTTCTTCCTCGAGTCCTGTCATGATCGCGCACTCGACGAAAGAGCTTTACAAGCGGATCTAACACGTCCTATCTTATAAGTGCAACCCTTTCAGCAAGTAAATTGAGTGAAGCTCGGGTCCCCGGAACGAGCGGAACGTGAAAGCACTTCTGACAGGGCTGGTAAACTGTCCCATCCGAGGGGTCTCCCCGTACTCCAAAAAGGGAGTGAAAGTGGGTCTGGTTTGGACAGTCCAACGTCTCCGACACTACATGCTCTGCTGCACTGTCTATTTGTTGGCAAAGTTCGATCCTCTCCGCTACATCTTAGAGAAGCCCGTTCATAGGATTCGCAGGCAGCTTACTTGTCCAAGTACACCTGAGTAGAACGGTGTGGCAGAGAAGAAGAATCGGCATCTTGGTGAGACTATTCGTAGCATGATTCACGCTAAAAACGTGAAGCATGACTTTTTTTTTTGGCCGAGTGCACGCATACGGCGGTGTATGTCCTTAATAGGACTTTCTTGAGGTGACATCACTCTTTTTGAGAAGTTGTTTGGCCGCCGACCCGATGTCTCACATCTACGAGTGTTTGGATGCCTTTGCTTCGTGCATGTCTATAGCGATTCTTAAAAGTGATAGGGCAACTGAATATCTGGATTGAAAGGCCATCTCCTGGTTGAACTTCAAATAAAGAATTGGTTCATTCCCTTCCTACGAGACCCGCCCGACCCAGGGGACAGGCTCCTGAACCAAGCAAGGAACCAAGCAAGGTCGATGAACTAACCTGTACAAATGTCACCAGGGAACTGCTATCTGACGTCAGGTATAATACCAACTACCATGTTCCTGGCGAGTCCTGTTCGGTATACCCATAACCCAATGAGCACCTGTATACATCTTAGGTGAACCAACTCACACCAGTGGCTTGTGAGGCCGGCCACCGCCCCTCGTCGGGGTCTCGACTGTATACACTAGTCTACTCTGGAGTATCGATACCCTGTCTCGAAAACTCCTGCGACTAGGGACCTTTTAAGGATGTGCTTATAGACCCCAGCTCCCACGTATATGATCGCTATCATACTGCTGGCCGTCAAGCAAGAATCCTAAGGGCTCTATCAACGCGCAATAGTGACCTGTAAGGTCACCTAAGGCAGTACACGATGATAAAGATAAACCAGATAGCATACTATCATCTTGAGTAAGACCGTCCTACCGGCATAGGTCCTCCCTCAATCATTGCAATCACGTGCCTGTGATCCAATAATTGACTCCGAGGGCACTATATCCAACAAGATTGGCCACCGCCCCTCGTCGGGGTCTCGACTGTATACACTAGTCTACTAATGGAGTATCGATGCCCAATCTCGAAACTCCCACGACTAGGAACCTTTTAAGAATGTGCTTATAGACCCCAGCTCCCACGTATATGATCGCCATCATACTGCTGATCGTCAAGCAAGAATCGTAAGGGCTCTATCAGTGTGCAATAGTAACCTGTAAGGTCACCTAAAGCAGTACACGATGATAAAGACAAACCATGGTAGCATACTATTCTCCATCAACGTGTAATAGTGAACCACAATGTGACCTAAAGCATGTACACGATGATAGAGACAATCCAGATAGTATACAATCATCTCGAGTAAGACTGTTCTACCGGTATAGGTCCTCCCTCAATCATTGAAATCATATTCCTGCGATCCAATAATTGACTCTGAGGGCACTATATCCAACAATCCAGGAGTACTCTCTCATGCCAGCAGGATGCAGACGCAACGTCATCATAAAAAAAGACCCAAGGGTCAAAAAAAATGGAGTAATGGAAAAATCCTAACTACAAATCTTGACAGTTCATATACAACTTAGAGACTATCTCGGCGTTCCCCCTCATTTCAACCGGATGCGAATGCAGCTATCAAATGAAATTGGAGCAATGGCATATTCCTAGCCCCGGACTTCAATTGCAATACACACAGCATAGAGGTCCTACAGATGTCTACCCTACTTCAGCAAAGAATCGGCGCGACATCGTTAAAGCAAGAAACGAAGTGACGGCATATTCCCAGTTTCGGATCTTGACGGCAACTCATATAAAGCCTAAAAGACCATTGGAGGTCATCCCACCCTAGAAGGGTGTGGTTATGACTCATCGAGGCTCTAAATTGAGCCTAACCTCAGGTAAAAAGCGTCATGGCAAATTCCTAACGCTTGCTCTTCCAACGGTAATATGACCTAAGGAGATTACTTGAAGATGTCTTGTCCAGCCCCCGAAGAGATCAGAGACACGACAGTCATGGGGCTACTCAAACACCGGCTTAAAGATCGCATATCGAGGAATATATCAGCCAACGCGATGGTACCACGGACTAAAACCCTAGTACCACAAACCTAACAGACTCCTGTCATAAAAAATGGGGGTTATCTATATACAACGTTAGGGCAAGTTTGCCTATAAACCCAAGGGAGGTAAACTAAAAATACTCCGAAATGAGTACATAAACTAGAGACTCTGAAATAAGTGAATAAACTACAAACTCCGAAATGAGTACATAAACTAGAGACTCCGAAATGAGTGAATAAATTAGAGACTCCGAAATGAGTGAATAAACTAATTAGTGCCAAATCAAGATATCAAAAGAAAGAGAGGCGCAGGCATGAAATAAAATATGTCTTTTATTCATAAACCAAAATGAATACAAGATATAAAAAAGAGAGAGGGAGATACAACGACAAAAAAATTAAGACGGTGGACGATTCAATAAGCCAGCTAGATCGTCATTTTTACGCTGGACCTCCGTCTCAAGCTCTAGCAGCACCGTAAGCAGAGCCCCTGCCCATGCCTGTTGTTATTGATATAAAGAAAACTGATGCTCAAGCTCTTTTTCAGCAGTCTTGTGAGTCTCAACCATTTGGCACGTGAAAATGATAGCTTTATCGAGAGCCACCACCTCCGTAATTGCCTCCTGAAAGACCTGACAAATTTCATAGGCCCAAGTAGTCTTGGTTGTGAGCTAGGCTTGAAGTTCCCCCAAAGCTTTCGAGGCCAGCTCCCTCTCTGAAAATTTCCGGTTGAGCCTTTTTTCACAAGATTGGAGGTTGGCCGTACACCGATCAATCCATTTATGCAAGCTAGTATTTACAGATAAGATATCAGAGGGAAGGCGTATGCATTCGACTTCATGTAGAGAAGCCTCCATTTGACGGCAATATTCAACCCAAGTACGCACCATCGCCTCATCATGGCAGGCGGCAAGTACGGACAAAGAAGCATTAGTTTCGATAGCAAATTCCTCCGCCATGACGGAAGTGCCTGCACGGAGGTCTTCAATAAGAGTGGCCAGTGAATGAATACTCTGTTTCGCCATCCTCTCAGACATACGCCTAGCATAAGGGCCCGGCGGCATGCAAATATGGGACTCCACTGGAGTCAGGGTTGGCAAAGATGTGAAGATACATGCATGGTTAGTCGTCTTTCCGCATGGGGAATAAGTAAAAGAATACCAGGACTAAAGCGTCACTTACCCATGGCCACAGAAGGCAAATCTGAGAAATCCCTAGGCCTATCAAGAACTTCAACTTCGTCATCAGCCTGCAGGATTGTAGTTTAAAGTAAAAGGCACGTCAGTATCATTATGAAAATATAATACGGAAGGCAAAGGAATACTAGCCTTTGCCGGAAGAAAGGATGATGCTCTGGGAGGGTATCGCGTGCGGGGCCGCCATGTTAAGTAAACGTAAGAAGGTTTCCTCCAGAGAATGATTTATAATAGAGGACGCCAACTCCTGCAATTCCGAGAGAAAGGAAGGGTCAGACATATGGAAAGGTCATTAAACAAAAAGAAAAATATAAGATTACCTTCAATACTTCGTCCATTCTTGACCAAAGGGACAACAGCCTCAGAAAGCTCCTCTATATCCTCCGGTGTGCCGCTGGGAATATTTACAGAGTCTATAGCTAGTCCGGCAACCTCCGCTGAAGGAATAAAAGTCATCACTGGAGGCTCTAAGGCACGATCTAGGCTCGAAGCTGTGCCCTACAAAAGAAAATATGTAAGGACGAATGCAATATGAAAGCAATGTAAATCATTTACTGAGAAGGATGTAAAAGGTACATACCGATACGCCAAAGAGCCTGAAGTATGGCCTCTTCGAGCCGCCGCTCTTTCCGGGTTAATCACACCCGTCGAGTTTCGATCGAAGATAGAGCTTTACCCGCCTTCAGAGCAGTCTCGTCTACAGAAGCGACCGATATTGGCTGTTTGAGAGCCCTTTCTTCTTCCGACGTTAAATGAACTACGGGTAATATAGCAGGAGCCGGATCAACAACACGAAACTCAATAGGGGAAAGCCTCCCTTCTTAGGGCGCATGTTTTCAGTCTCATCCTGTGATCGCTTTAAGGCTTCGGCCAGCTGAGTGGCCTCCTCGGCAGATGTACTGGGAAAAAAAAGACCATCATCCGGTTCATGCACAGACACAGGCTCATCACAAGTAAGAGGTTCAGGCCCGAGCAAGGTGTCGATTAAGCGCAAAGCCGACTTCTTCCACCTTTTAAGTCCTGAGCCAGCACTCGCAGAAGGACGCTTCCTCCCCTTAGGCACCTTTCTACGGCGTTGCCCAATTTCAGCCTCAGGGTCCAACTTTGATGACGCCACAGCTTGTGCTTTATCAGGAGCCCCCGCGTCGGCCCCAGTACGAACTGGCATACCAGCAATATGGGGAGCCGACTATGTTCGAGTAGCTTTCGGGATGACCACTGAATCGCTATCTCTCAGAAGAGAGCGAACGACCGACCGTGGTCACAATGGAACATTGATGGCTTGAGCAGGCGCAGAGGCCTTACACTCGAAAAGCATCCGTCTCTCCTCTGTGATGATGGGACTGACCCGGTGACGATACCGGCCCTTGAAGGGTCCCATAGACCTTGGAATGTAATAGGGCTCGGGGATCATAAAAAGAGAACCGGTGTTTAGCCTCATGAAGTGATGAATAGCATCGCGGGCAGTCTCCAAAGAGTGAGTAGGCTCAACTAAGAATGCTTCAAGGGGGACACCCTGGTTATAACCCAACTGTTGGGCAAAATGATGCGGATTGTACCGCATGAAGAGAGCAGCATCGTTTAATCAGAATACTAAGTACCTCAGCCTGATTGAATACAAATGCATGATCTCCTTGTGTTTCAAAGCCGGCGCCCCATTCTTCAACAAATCAAATAACTGTTGAATAGGCCCCACTGACGCAGAAAGGACCCGATCATTGAAAACCATGCCACCTTCGTTTGAATACGGGTTAAGCAGCACGTGCAAAGCCCCTAACTGAGTCGGATCAGGAGCGGAGGCATCAACCAATCTCATGACTCGTGGGAAAGTATAAGACTCATAAAAATCAGGCCGCCGGTGCACAGCAAACACGCCTAACATGTGCATCTCGATCCAGGACGTGAAGTAATGGAGGGAGAAGTTCACGATATCTGCATCTGGATTTGAAGTGTTGGCTGTGGTACTTAAGCCATGATACAAGTGCGATAACCCTGCAACGCTAATGGTCAATCATGCTCCTTCGTCTATGCGATGTGCGGGGTAGAAGATGGAGGCTCTCATGAAGTGTTGATGCATCGGTATGGCAAACCAGTTGAGCCAAAGACTGATGAAGCCTACAAAGAATGTTTTCTCGTTCATACCAGGGGCAGCAATCGCATCAAAAGTCACGGCCGACGAACTTGGGATATAAAATTATGGCAGATCTTCCTCTGTAGCCGGCAGTTTGTCCAGGCCAAAGCTGAAGGGATCCTCAACCTTTGCAAATTTCGGAGCTTTCTTGGATAGAGCATCATTGCGAAGGAAGCGAGCGATGAAATCTTCAAAACTAACAGCTTGCTCTTCTGATGCCACAAACAGGCTCTCAAAAATGCCTATGGCCTTGATTAAACTTGGATGCTCGTGCTGAACAGCATTCTCAGTTGTCAAGCCTTCATGCATAGCTGACACCGTAGCAAAAATGTAGTCGTCGGGGGGTAGTAATTTCTCGTAGTGTTCTCCCCTGATCGACAGTCCTATAATTTCTTGGAATTCCTCCAGTGAAATGGAAACTTTGCGATCCCCTAGTAGGAACGTGTGCCTTGGAAGATTCCACTGGTTTAAAAAAGCTTTACCCACCAAACGTGAGGAGCATGATAGTAGAACATAGATGCGTACACCGCCTGATACAATCGAACTTTTTGTAGATGTGAGCATTCGGAGGAGAGAATATACCGGGCCTAAGAAAGGTAGCCCATTGGATGCCACGAGATGACGCCTATCTTATAAACCTGCCCCAAATTCGAGCCTCACCTTGGCATATTCGGCGTTCCAGAATGTCGATAACCACTGAGAGTTGATTGGGTATTCCTGTCGTCGATGGCTCAAGCCGTCCCTCAGGAGTCCAATTAACCGTCTCCACTGCATAAGCAGTACACGGACGCTCCATAAACTGAATCGAACGAATGGGTTTCACTGGTACTTCATATGTAAAACTGCGCCGACCCCTTATAATGTGACCATACCAGATTCCCCATAGCAGAAGGCTCTTTCTGTTCTTATCGTGATTCTTAATCATAGCCATCACTTCTTCGTCTGACGGCGACTGTGGGAAAGCAGCCTCTGAGCGTGTAGAAGGGAAGTAGGGAAGTGAAGCTATTGTACCTGAAAACGGGGACAAAAAAACAATAAACAAAATGTGTGACTTGGTCTTATAGGACTACTAACTAAAAAGCTAGTGGACTCCATGAAATCAAAATGGTGGCTCGTCAATGATGAGACAAAGGGCCCATTATGAGAATTGAAAAGGGTTCTCATTAAGTGAACAGTGGAGTTAAAAACTCAATATCTTAGAAAAGCAGGCTCTTTTAAAAGATAACAACAGATTCAAATCTGTACAAAAGGTATTAAAACCCTAAAAAGGAAAATACTCCAGAACAGGAAAGGGAATAAAATTTCCAAAAAAAACTCGGAGCTAAGCTCTGCAAGACAAGATGGAATTAAATTTCTCTAATAATGGGATTATATTCCAGAAATCCCTATGATGGGAAACAGATGGGAAATATAATGGAATTAAATTCCAAAGACCCTCAAAAATCAGGATCAATAATAGGATAAAACCCTAAGAAAAGAACCAACGATTCTCAAGAATGTCATTGATTCAAGACCCACGGTCTAATAAAAAAAAGAAAAAAGTTCCTTTTTTAAGATCTCTAAGAGATCAGTTCAAGAAAAGAGCCAAGCTCTGTTAATGGGTTAAAAATCCAAAAAAAAAGAAAGAAGAAGTCTTTTAAGAGCTAAGCTCTGTTCATAATCCTTACCAAATTTTTTTTGGCAGAGTTTAACTTGGATCAGAAGGAGTCTGTGAGCAGAGATCTAAGCTCTGAAATGAAAATTAAATTCTCAAGGAAGAAAGAAACTTAAGAAAGAAGACAAAAAAACAGTAGTCATCTCAAGGGCCAAAGGCCCCATTTATAAGACGTGATGAGATCGGTTCAACTTCCCATTCCCCTAGGCGATCCAATGGTGGTAAAGATGGACACCGTTGCACTCACGTGCAAGCCACGTGAGAGCAACACTGGAGGGCATTTGTTCCCTTATAAAAAGGGAGAGAAAAGATGAGAGAATTCCCTACGTTTTGAGCCTCACATGTTAAACGCATGAGCGCTTATATGCAAAAGCATATAAGCGCTGAAAGTAAGCAACTAAAGGCTAAGCAGGCCTCACATGTTAAACACGTGAGCGCCTATGTGTAAAGCATATAAGCACTAAATAAACAGATTAAAAACCCACACTGGGGTCATGTGTTAAACACGTGAGAACACCCTTTTGAAATATTAGTTTCAGATAGAGTTAAACTCTATACATAGAATTAAATTCTATTTAGTATGCAAAGCATATAAGCACTAAGAGTAAATGGCTGAAAACCAAACTGACCCTACGTGTTAAACACGTGAGCGCCCTTATGCAAGGCATATGGGCGCTAAATGAAAAAGGTTAAATAAGTCTCACGTGTTAAACACGTGAGGGCGTCTCCTTATGTAGAATTAAATTCTACTCTTGGAAAAATACCTCCCTTGAACTTTCCAAAAGAGAAATATTCTCTGTTAACAGAGTACCGTTGGATAAAAAATCCAAGGGTGATTAAAAAATCACCAAATATAGAATTAAATTCTAATATGGGGAATATCTCCCTGATCTTTCTAAACGAGAAGGATATTTTCTATTAAACAGAAAGTTGTTGAATCAAAGATCCAATGAGATGGAAAATATTTCCTATATCTTTCTAAACAGAGAAAGATTGTGCTCTGTTAAACCGAGAGCCCTTGGATTAAAAATCCAATGGTGATTGAAAATCACCGTTTGATAGAATAAAATTCTGTATATGGGAAAATATTTCCCCAATCTTGTTAAAAATAAGAAAATATATTCTGTAAAACTGAAATCATCGGATCAAAAATCCAACGGTGGGTAAAATCCTCCGAACAAGTTGGAATCTCTTAATAAGAGATTTTCTCAAAACTAATTAATAATTTGCTTCTACTATATAATGTTAGTTGTATGAAAGCCCTAGAGGCCATTATTGTACATGATTGTATATTATAATGGATGCTTGGACATATATAGGGAGGACTTTCTTGCTCGACATGATAATATGCTATCTGGTTACTCTTTATCTTAACATATAGACTAGTATTATGATACTGTCTTGCTCTCATATGTTGGTAAAGCCCTTAGGATGTGTACTTGACTACAGGATTATAATGCAGATCATACTAGTGGGGCCAGGATAGTTCACAAGTTCATCCTTTAATTGTTCCTAGTCATGGGTGTATCGAGACGGGGCATCGATATTCCAGAGTAGACTAGCATATACGTTTCTTAACCCATTTGATAGGCGATGGATGATCCCATATCCATTGGTGTTTGACATCAAAGATTGTATACGGATGCTCAGTGGAGACTGGGTACACTGAACAGGACTCACCGAGAACTCCTAGATGGTATTATACCTAACATCAGATAGCAATTCTCTGGTGAAACTGGTACAGGTTAGTCTGTAGACCCGAGATCGTCATAGAGTCTTATGTGATTTCCACTGTACTTTGATTTCCACCCTACCACGTTCAAGAGAGCGTGCAAACAGGTGGTTTTTGGGTACAGTCCCGAGTCACATGGAGGCAATGAGCGATAGGAGGGGTTTCGTCTCTCCCGGTATTGGGGTTGATGTTGCACTGTACTCGATTGGCCATAACAGGAAGTTCCTGGCCAGGGCTGATAGTAAGATTTACTGATAAGTGTTATTAGTAATTTCTTGACCCGTTATGAGCCTCACATCGGCATGGCTTATCAAGTTACTGGGGTCTGACATTTACCACCCCCAGACTTGATATGCGACATATCAGACGAAGAGACCGGACTATACGGTAGTGTTACTTATTGGATTCTCAGGAGTTTGGACAAGCTTGTTTGTTGATCTTCTGATCGCTCAATACCTAGGTAGACGTTACGTCTAGCTAGTACCGTTGACGGCTTGTGGGTGACTGATATGATCATCACCTACTGCCGGCGTATTGACGAGTCTTTAGAGTACTGCACAGAGGTTTCCTGGCTCAAGCAAAATGAAATAGGGCACATATGTGATATGTACGGGACCGAGATTGATACTTGTATGTGATACAGTATTCTAATCTCACGATATAGGTTATATATGGTATTACCGGATTATTGAATCAAGTGTTGATTCAATAATTTGTTATATGTATATTTGATATACATGTAAATGATATTAGTCGGTTGTATGTAATATAGCCGGGTTATTATATCATGTGTTGATTTAATAATTTAATCTATTATTATATATTTGATATATTAATATACATTAACTAATATTAGCTTACTTAAGAATTATTTTCTCCAAATACATATAAATATATATGTGATATATATTAATTTATTTATTTATGTGTCATGCTAAATGATACATTGGACTTGAGTGTATGAGACTCATACCTAACTAAAACTAATTTGGGTGTTTAAATATTAAGGGAAAAATCAAAATTAGGTGGAAATTGACATGGTCTAAGATGCTTGTGGAAGCATGTAGAAATCTTGACTTAGTCCACTAATTTTGTTTTACTCTAGATATTTATTAATCTAACCATTATGTTTATCCATGGTTAAGTCTCTACAAGAGATATATGAGATATTTTCTCACCCATGGTTCATCACTTGAGCTTGATCATCTTCTTCTTTGCTTTCTAGCTTTCAAGTGAGGTGAAAAAGAAAAAAAGGAAAAAATTCTAAAGTAAGCAAAATTCCTACTTCATCAATCTATATCAAACTAGCCATTTAGTATAGGTTGTTTACTTTACGAATTCATCAATTAATGAAGAGGTGGCTTGAGTTAGCGATTCTTCGACGTAGATCATTTTCGGCCTCGAAGATCTTTGAGCAAACTCGTTCCTTTCGCCTAGTGGAGCCCAAGGAGAGTCCGGGACACCACTACTTGGAGCAAAGGGACTACTACACGAAGCTTTAGAAGCGAAGGACCGGTCTACAAAGGTTGTATTCCTATATCACTTAGTGTAAAGTTTGTTTACATGTTATATAAAACCCTAATTCTCTAGTTAGATCCTTGGTCGGGCTCGCTCGGCACCCTAATTTTTTTAAAATAGCATACTTGATGCATGCCGAAAACCGTCGAGGGTGCTAAGCGAACCCTTCATATAAAGGACTCGAGACCACAGACAGACATATAGACGGATCCCCCATAAGCTTCTGAAAAAGATAGAAAGTTTTCAAAACAACAAGAGAATTTAATTCTCAATAAAGAAGAAGACTTTCCTCCTCTCAAACTCTAGGTAAAGAAAAAAAGTATCGAGATCAAAACATTTCCTTTACCTAACATATCCAAGGGTTTAAACCTTCTTAAGAATTCAGTTTTTTCTCTGAATCAGAGATCCACAAGACAAGTCTCTCACAAGTTGAGAATTTAATTCTCATCGGGAAGATCTTTTTCTTGAGAATCAAAGATTCAGAAAAGAACTAGGTTAAAAAGAAAGAGAAAAGAAAAGAACATGTGTTCTGAGAATTTAATTCCTCCGAAATTAAGGTTTAACCCTATATAAAGAACTTAGTTCTTATAAAATGAAAAACTTAGTTCTCCAATAAAGAAAAAATGATTCAAGGTCTTCAAAATAGAGATCTTGATGATCATCAATGGCCAAAATGTCATTAACAGATATTAAACCTCTATAAAGAAAAAGAACTTGGTATCTTACGTGAAACACACGTGAGCGTCAGAGAAAACTTAGTGCTTAGCACTATTATAGTGCCTCTCGTGTTTCCCACGTGAGTGCCCAAAATGAAAAGACTAAATGCCTCACGCGCTTCACATGTGAGCGCCAGAGCTCTAACCAAGTGCTTAGCACTTCTGTATAGAGAAAAAGGGGTGAACAAACAAAACCCAGAATCAATACTCAGCGCCTCACGTGCTTCCTACGTGAGTGTCATACAAAGTGCTTAGCACTCTATACTCAGTCAAAATGACTAAGTGCTTAGCACTGATTGGGCAGCGCCCATATCTGAGTGCCTCACGTGTGTTTTCACACGTGAAAGCCAGAGCTACAAATAAGTGCTTAGCACTCCTGAGTAAAATAAAAAAGAAGGCCCAAGATCGAGTAGACCAAGCCCAAATTGACTTACTCTCTGAAGTTTCTTGCAGCTGAGCCCAAATGCTCTGTTGTTTGATTTTAAGTAAAAATAATTCCTAAAATGTTACTAAGTTGATCTCAGTCTAAAATAAGACTAACGTATCCTTAGTTAAAAATAAACTGAGCCTAAATGCTCATATATTTAAGTTGATCTTAATCTCAAACTAGATTAACTGTTCTTAAATAAAACAAAACATTTTTGAACTAAAGAAATATGTAAGCTAAGTTCAAAACCGAAACCCAAATCTAAAATATACGGATTTAGACTGGTCCGCGCCTTACGGGCGATGACATAAATTAGTCTCCGTACACAATATATGGTCAACCAAAATAAATAAAATAAACACACGACACTGTTTACCACCGAAAACCGGGAAGAAAAACGTCTTGCCTGAATTTGGGGGCAGATGATATTTAGATTTATCCGTCCATCTCTCTGAAGATACCAAATTGATTTATGGCACCGTGCATCGGAGGTTTGGACGGATGCGGCCGTTGTAGCATACTTCGTCAGATTCTCCCTCGTTTGCAAGGTTTTTTTATTTATTGTGGGGACGCTCTTCCCTGCAGGCGCAAGTTCCTGTAGTTAATTACGCTACCGTATCACGGTAACCACTTTCTCCTGCTCCAGAAGGTTACTTCCTGTCGTGTGTGTTTGTTTTATTTTTGGTTGCCCGTGGATTGTATACGGAGACTAATTTATGTTGTCGTCTATAGAGCGTGGATTAGTCCAAATCCGTATATCTTAGATTTAGGTTTGGGTCGATTTAAGGATGGTTAATCTCGTTTGAGATTAAGATCAACTTAAATGTTTGTTAAGGATACGTTAGTCCGATCTTGGACTAAGATCAACTTAACGGGGGTTTAGGATTATTCTTGATCCAAAAAAGAGCATTTGGGCTCTATCGTTTTAGTTTAGGGACGTTACAGTCCGCAAATCACCATTTTTTTGGGGTGAGGGTTTAGTTTAAGGACGTTACGGTCCATAGCTTAGTTTAAGGACGTTGCGGTTCATAGCTAGTTTAAGGACATTGAGGTCCACAGGAATGTGCTCATGGGTTTGGGAGTGCACCCAAGAGCTGTTGGTTGTCGGGACCCTCCACCTCTCTGAAGACGTTGAAGAATTACAACGACATGTATCAGAGGTATGGAGAGATGTACCCTTGAACCAAATTCCAGACTGAAGCGGAGAGATCATGGTGGATCATCTAAGAATCGTTAGTCATTTTTGGGAGACTAAGATTAACTTAGAAGATATGTGATGGACATCATTCTGGTCAATTAATTTGGGAAGTCATGAGCATAGAGGCTCAGTCTATTTGGAGATTCAAGACGTTTTAATCTCAAGAAGACTTAGCCCATTTGGGGCTGAAGTTGGCTTCTTATAGTGTTAAACACTAATATATGCTCGGTGCCCACGTGCTCTCACGTGAGTCTCTAAAGCAGTGTTAAACACTGAAATTTGCGACGCTCACGTGTGGCACATGAGGCGCCTGAAAGTTGGCGTTGTACACTTGGGTCCAAATCCCCATCTGTATATAAGTGTTAAACACTTAATTCTTGTGGCCCTCACGTGTGGGCACGTGAGGCGCCCCAAAGTTGGTCACTGCCTCTTTGGGTTTATTCCCTCTTCCTTTTATAAGTGCTAAGCACTTAGCTAATGTAATGCTCACGTGCAAACACGTGAGGTGCTCAAAATATGAGTGCTGTCTTTGGAATTTTCCCCTTTTCCATGTAAGTGTTAGGCAATTGTTTGGGGGTCATGTGGGAACACGCGAGGCGTCCCAAAATGAGAAATGTTTTTGGATTTATTCCCTTTTCCATATAATTACTGAGCGCTCATTTTAAGAGGTCACGTGGGAACACGTGATTTGATCTCAATCTTTCCTTTTTGTTCTTCAGAGGTGCTCACGTGGGAACACGTGATCTGTTGTTATTGCATTGAACGCTAATCATTTGTTTTACGTGCATGGAGATCTTGATATGAGTTTTGATAATTTCAGGTCCTTTATTTTTATAAGAATTAAATTCTTATGCATGGTTAAACCCTAGTTTTATCAGAGGAATTAAATTCCCATATCTTTTTGTAAGAATTAAATTCTATGAACTTAGTTCTTTCCTCTAAGTTTTGAATCTGCATGACAGAATCTCCCCGATGAGAATTAAATTCTCAACTTGTGGGGAGATATGCTTCTGCAGACCTCAACCAGAGGAAGAACTAAGTTCTTTTTAGAAGAGTTAAACTCTTGAAATGGCGAAGAAGAGATAAAATGATCTTTATGTCTTTCTTCTTACCTAGGGTTTCTTTTTCTAAAAGAGAGCTCTTTTTTTTTTCCTCAAATCTTATAGGGGGTCTCCCCTCTCTCTCCCTCTTCTCTCCCAAGACTTGAAATCTTGGGTCCTTTATATAGTAGAGGCAAGTTTCTTGATTTAGTTAAAGAAATCTCTCATTGAGAGATCTTAATTGATTTGGGGATTTTATCCCTCGCTGGATCTTTGATCCAAGGACTTCTGTTTTACAGAAGATATTTTTCTTGTTTTTAACAAAATTAGGGAAATATTTTCCCATACAGAGCTTATTCTGTAGCTTAGCGATTTTTACCACCATTGGATTTTTAATCCAAGGATGCTTGGTTTAACGGAGAACCATTTTTCTTTGTTTTAAAGAGAGATGAAAAATATTTTCCAACCCATAGGATCTTTGATCCGCCAACTTTCTGTTTAACAGAAAATATCATTTCCCATTTAAAAGTTCAATAGAATTTAATTCTACCATCATTGGATCTTCGATCCAACGGTTCCTTGTTGAGTAGGGAAGTGCCCTCACGTGTTTAACACGTGGGGCTTATTAGCTTGGCAATAGTTTTAATTGCTGTGCCTATATGCGTTGCATATAGGAACTTACGTGTTAAACACGTGGGGCTATTTTGGACTAGCAATTGTTTTAATTGCAGTGCCTATATGCGTTGTATATAGGCACTCACGTGTTAAACAAGTGTGGCTCTTTGGCCTAGCAATTGTTTTTAATTGCAGTGCCTATATGCGTTGCATATAGGTACTCACGTGTTAAATACGTGGGGCTGTTTTAGCCTAGCAATTATTTTAATTGCAGTGCCTATATGCGTTGCATATAGGCACTCACGTGTTAAACACGTGGGGCTGTTTTGCCTAGCAATTGTTTTAATTGCAGTGCCTATATGCGTTGCATATAGGCACTCACGTGTTAAACACATGGGGCTCTTTGGCCTAGCAATTATTTTAATTGCAGTGCCTATATGCGTTGCATGTTCGCACTCACGTGTTAAACACGTAGGGCTGTTTTAGGGAAGAAATTTCCCTCATCCCTTTTTTATAAGGGAACAAATGCCCCCCAGCGTTGCTCTCACATGGTTTGCACGTGAGTGCAACGCTGCCTGTCCTCACAGCCGTTGGATTGCTTAGGGGAATGGGAAGATGAACCGCTCTCCATCATGTCTTATAAATGCAAGGCTTTTGCCTTTGGGAAGCCACTGTTCTTTCATCTTCTTTCTTGTTTATTTTCTTTAATTCTTCTCTTCAGAGCTTAGTTCTCTGCCTGTTGGAATCTCAGAATTAAACTCTGTTAAACTTTTTCTTTAGTAAGGATCATGAACGAACCCCCCTTTTTTGTTCTTTTCTACGTGGATTTTAAATCCGGGGACAGAGCGTTGCTTTTTCCTAGATTGGTTTCTTAAAGATCCAAAGCATACATTTTTTTGTAGATTCTAAGATCTTGAATCAATGGGGATTGTTGATCCTCCTCTTAGGGTTTTACCCTGTCACCGATCTTTAATATCCTTGGAATTTAATTCCATTTTCCTAGCCTCCTTACCATGGGGGTTTTCTGGGATTTAATCCCTTTATTAAAGGAATTTAATTCCTTGTTCATAGAGCTTGGCTTTAAGAGAGACTCAGATATTTTTGGGAATTTTATTCCCTAATGCTCTCGAGTATTTGAGGGTTTTAATGCCCCTAAAGTAGATTTGAGTCTGTCATGCTTTTAGCAGAACATGCTTCAAGCGTTTGTTTGAAATTTACTATTTCCTTGATGAGAATCCTTCTCGATTCTCTCAATGATTATTTTGCCTCATCATTGGTGAGCCGTTATTTAGATTTTGTGGGATCGATTGGTCTTGCAATCAGTGGTCCCATGGAATAAACATCCCATCGTTGTATTATGTTATTATTATATATATATATATATATATATATATATATATATATATATATATATATATATAGGTTTTATTAATGGTTTTTCTTTCCCTTATTTCAGGAACAATGGCTTCACTTCCCTACTTTCCTTTTACTCGCTCATACGCCGCTTTTCCGCAATCGCCATTGGATGAGAAGACTATGGCGATGATCAGGGCCCATGACAGGGACTGTACTAGTTTGCTCTTATGGGGAGTCTGGTATAGTCACATCATTCGTGGCCGCTGCAGCTTCACTTGCGAGGTGTCAACAGAGCCTCTCCACCCCATACCGCTGATGGAGTGCCCGTAGACTGCTTATGTGGTGGAGGCGGCTAATTGGACTCCTGCAGGCCGGCTTGAGCCGTCAACATCTGGGATACCCAACCAGCCCTTGCCGGCCATAGATATCTTGGGGCGCTGCATCTGTCAAGGTGAAGCCCAACCTTGGGGAAAAGTCTATAAAATAGGACTTACCCCTCGCCACCCAGTAGGCTATCTTCCCTGGGCTCGATATGTTCTTTCCGCCCACCGTGCATGGTTGCAGAAGGTTGAGCTGTATCAAACGGTGTACACGTTTCTATTCCATTACCAAGCTCCTCACGTCTGGTGGGTCAAAGCCTTCTTGAACCAATGGAATCTCCCTACCAACACCTTTCTGTTAGGGGATCGCGAGGTATCTATTTCATTGGAGGAATTCCGCGAGATCTCCGGACTTCCGATCAGGGGAGAGCATTATGAAGAGTTGCTGCCTCCCGATGAGTATGTATTCGCCACCAGCGTCAGCTATGCTTGACGGCCTGACGACCGAAACCGCCGTCCGCCATAAGTATCCCAGTTTAATCAAGGCACTCGGTATTTTTCAGAAGCTGTTCGCGAAGTCAGAGGGGCAGGGCGTCACTTTTGAGAGCTTTATCGCCTGCTTCATCCGTGAAGACGCTTTATCCAAAAAGGCTCCAAAGTTTGCGAACATTCACGACCCTTTTGGATTTGGGCTGAATAAACTGCTAGCCAAAGAGAAAGACTTGCCGCAGTTTTATATTTCGTATTCGTCAGTTGTGTCCTTCGACACGATTGCGGTCCCTGGCATGGATGAAGAGACCTTCTTTGTCTACTTCATCAGCCTTTAGCTCAGTTGGTTCGCGATTTCGACGCATCGACGCTTCATGAGAGCCTCCGTCTTCTATCCCGCTCATCGTGTAGCCGAAGGGGCACGACTGGCTGTCAATATTGCGGGATTGTCGCACCTATACCACGGATTAAGCGTTGCGGCCAATACTTCGACCCCGGGTACAGATGTCGTGAATTTCTCTCTCCACTACTTCATGTCGTGGATCGAGATGCATGTACTTGGAGCTTTTGCAGCACATCGGCGGCCAGATTTCTATGATTTCTATACCTTCCCACGGGTTATGAGATTGGTGGATGCTTATGCTCCCGATCCGACTCAGCTGGGGGCCCTCCGCGTGTTGCTCAACCCGTATTCAAACAGGACGGGATGGTGTTTAGTGATCGAGTCCTTTCTGCTCCTGCGGGGCCCGTTCAACAGCTTTTTGATCTATCAAAAGCGGAAGCGCCGTCTTTAAAGCCTAAAGAAGTTATGCATTTGTACTTGATTAGACCGAGATACTTAGTGTTCCGTCAGAATAACATGACCCTTTTTATGCGATACAATCCGCACCGCTTTGCCCAGCAATTGGGGTATGACTAAGGTGTCCCTTTCGAGGTGTTCTTAGTTGAGCCCACTCCATCTCTGGAAGTCACTCGTGACGTAGTCCATCATTTTATAGGGTTGAACACTGACTCCCGTTTCATGATCCCTGAAGCCGACAACCTTCCAAGGTGTGTAGGGTCTTTCACGGGTTGGTATCGTCATCGAGTCGGTCCCGTCATTGCCGAGGAGAGGCGGGTACTCTTTGAATGTCGTTCTTCAGCTCTGGCCTAAGCCACCGGCGTTCCGTTGTGGACGCGGACAGTGGTTCGTCCTCTATTGAGGGATAGCGGCATGGTACTTATCCCCAAGGCTGCAGAAACAGAATTGACTCCCCGCACCGCTGGTATACTAGTGCGCACTAGAGCCTAAGCAAAGGCTTCCAATGAAGCGCCAGTGATAGTGCCATCAGTGGCGGCGTCATCAATGGTAGTGTCATCCGCGGTGGTATCGCCAAAAGGGAATACCGGAAGCGAGGTAGGCCAACGTCGCGCCAAAGCACTGAGGGGAAGGAAGCGTTCTTCTGCTAGCACTAGCACAAGTTCTAAGAGGAGGAAAAGATCGGTCGCCGGCTTACCGGAAACCTTGCTTGAGTCCGAGCCGTTCATTCAGGACGAACCGATAGCTATGGAGGAGTCAGACGCCGGTCCTATTTACCCTGGCTCGTCTGCTGAGGAAGCCGTGCAATTGGCTGAAGCTTTAAGGTGCTCGTAGGATGGGACCGAGAATGTGCACATCCCGAAAAAGCTTTACCCTCCGGTTATCTTCTACGAAGATCCCCCATCGCTACGGAGAGTACATATGGGTCCTCTGCGAAGGTAAGACGAAAAAGCCTTCAAGCAGTCCATCTTGGCTGCTTCTGAAGATGAGCTGGCATTGAAGACCGGTGGGCATGAATCTGCATTTGAAGACCGACGAGCACATTTCCACAGGAAGGAAAAACGGCTCGAAAAAACTATACTAGAAGCACCTTGGCATATCGGAATGCGTGTCTTCCGTATCTTTCTTTTGGCAAGTAATTTGTATTTCTTTTATATCTTCTTATCTTTGCGAAAACATTGCAGGGACTTCAGCAACGAAAGAGGATTTGAGCCTAGGTTGTGCCATGATCGTGGATTCTATAGATGTCTTTCTTGACGCACCGGCGGGTACAGAAGAGATCACTACAGCCGCCGTTCCTGTTGTGGAACTTCCGGTGGTGACTCTTGTTCTTTCGGTGTCCATTCCTCCAGCGAAGGTGACCCCATTGGCCGCGGACCCTATGGATGTCTCTGGTGACGCACCGAAGGGTGTAGAAGAGATTGTCGAAGTTGTTAGTTCTATCTTAGAGCTCCCAGTGATGACCTCCACTTCTTCAGCGTCGGTACTTTCCACAGAGACGACCTTGCCGGTCGTAGACTCAGTGGATCATTCTGGTGGCATCCTGGAGATTGTAGGAAGGACTGCCAAGGCCACTGTTTCCTCTTTGGAGCCTGAAGTGGTGGCTGTTGTTTCGCAACTGGAAGCTGCTATGCCAGCAAATATCTCCGGTGATGTGCCAGAAGGCTAGGAGGAGGCTGCCGAAGCTGCTATCCCTCCAGTTCAAGGCGGGCGGAGCATCGAAGGTAATCTTCTACAGTTCATTTTAATGATCTCCTCGTTATCTGAACTCTTCTTTCCTTCAGAATTGCGGGAATTGGCGGCTTCCATCGTGGATCTATCCCCTAGGAAGTCCTTCCAGTGTTTACTCGATATGGCTGCCCTACAGGTTATATCCCCGCAAAGCATAGTCCTTTCTTCCGGGCAAGGTCAGTGTTCTTTGACCCTTTTGTTTTACTATCATTTTTTTATAACGATACTAATATGCCCTCTGTAGTTCTGGAAGCTGATGACGAAGTTGAGATCCTTGATGGGCCTGGGGATCTTTCAAACCACCCTTGCATAACTGTGGGTAAGTAAAGCTTCATCCTTGGCCTTGTTTCATCTATTCCATGTTTGCAAGTCTCGCTGACTGTTTATAAATCTTGACAACTTTGCCAGCTCTAACTCCGCTAGAATCTCGAATCACTATGCCACTAGGTTCATATGCCCGACGTGCATCTGAAAGAATGGCGAGACAAAGCATTCACTCCTTGTCGGCTCTCATTAAAGAACTTCGCTGGTAGTTCTGTTACGGCCGAAGAATTTGCTGCCGAAGCCAATACTTCTTTACTTTTCCTTGCCACTTATCATGACGAAACATTGGTGCATGTTTGGGTTGAGTATTGTTGTCGAGTGGAGGCTTGCTTACATGATCTTGAGTGCATATGCCTTCCTTCCGAGCTCCAAACCGCAAAGGCGAGCCTGCGGGGGTGGATTGAGCGGTGTGCCGCTAATCTACAGTCTAGCGAGAAGATGCTCAACCGGAAATTTTCGGAGAGGGAGCTAGCCTCAAATGCTTTGGGGGAACTTCAGGCTCAACTCACTACCAAGACCACTCGTGCGTACGAAATTTTGCGGGTGCTTCAAGAAGCTATCACAGAGGTGGTAGCTCTTGATAAAACCGTTACTTTTACCCGCGAGATGGTTGAAGCTCATAAAGTTGATGAAAAGGAGCTTGAGAGTCGTTTCGCTTCATATCAGACTCAACAGGCTCAGGCGGGGACCCGTCTTGTGGCAATAACAAAATTTGAAGCCGAGACCCAGCGGAAGAACGATGAACTAACGAGCTTATTGCACCATCCTCCGGCTTAAATATTTTTGTATATTCTTTTTTTTGTATTTACTCCTGAATGAGAGTATCTTGTATTCATTTTGATTCTTTTATGAAATGTACCTTGTATTCATTTGGATTCATGAATAAAAGACATATTTTATTTCATACCGGCGTGTCCCTTTAGCAAATGCGTCTTGTAGATAGTCCATCTTGATCTCCTTGCATGGCAGCGATGGCTTAGAAAATAGGTTCAGATCTGCCGCCTAAGACTTTTCAACTTTATGAGCCGTGAGGGTCTCATAAAGACTTTTCCCCCTACGAGTCGAGAGGATCCCACAGGTGTGTTTTCTCCTTAGGAGTCGTGAGGACTCCTAAGTGCGTTTTTTCTTGAGAGTAGTGAGGATCTCACAAGAGAGTTTTCCCCCTTACAAGTCGAGAGGACTCATAGGTGGTTGTTTCCCTCCTTATCGATATTCGACTTTGGAGAGTGTGGCCCATGAATAGTATGCAATAGTCCATCTTGGACTGACTTGCAGGGCCCCAGTGTTTAGGAAACAGATCCTTATCCCCATTGCTTAAGGCTTTTCCCAACGAGTCGAGACGAGTCGAGAAGTTCTTGCAGGAACATTATTTTCCCCACGAGTCGAGACGAATCGAGAAGTTCTCACAAAGATGTCCTAACGTCACAGTTAACTCTTGCTAATAGAAGTCCGTTAGGGTCTGTGGTACTAAGGTTTTTTACCCATTGTACCGCAGCGTTGGTCGGTGTATTCCTCGATACGCAATCTTGCTGTTTGAGTAGCCCAGCGACTGTCGTGTCTCTGATCCCTTCGGGGGCTGGACAAGATGTCTTCAAGTAATCTTCTAGGTGATATTACCGTCGAAAGAGCAAGCGTTAAGGATATTCCATGTCTCTTTTTACTTGAGGTTAGGCTCGGTTTGGGAGCCCCGATGAGTCATGACCACTCCGCGCTGGAGTGGGATGATCTCCGATAGTCTTTCAGGTCTCATTTGAGTTGCCGTCAAGACCCTGAAGCTAGGGATCTTCCTTTGCTTTGTTTGTTGACATTGTGTCTGCAATATTGCGACGAATGTCGAGGTTGTCTCTGGGTTGTCTGTGAACTGTCGAGATTTAGAACTAGGGGACTTTGCCATGGCTTCGTTTGTTGATGTCGCGTCTGTATCCTGCTGGAGGGAGGAAGAATGCCGTTATTGATCTCTAGGCTGTGGATGCTGTCGTCGAGACTTAGAACTATGGACTCTGCCATGGCTCCGAGGTAGTCTCTAGGTTGTCGGTGAACCATCGAGATTTGGAACTAGGGGACTTTGTCGTGGCTCCGAGGTAGTCTCTAGGTTGTTTGTGAACCCTCGAGATTTGGAATTAGGGGACTTTGTCGTGGCTCCGAGATAGTCTCTAGGCTGTCTGTGAACCGTCGAGATTTAGAACTAGGGGACTTTGTTGTTGCTCCGTTTTGCTGACGTCGTATCTGCTTCTGGTTGGAATAAGAAGGAACGCCGTTGTTGATTTTTAGGCTGTAGATATAGCCATCGAGATCTAGCTTCCCTTTGACGAAGCACGATGGTGTAATATGGTTCCCTTTCTGTTTGTGCCCATGGATTGTATACAGGGGTCAATGTGATCTCACCTGTAGGGCAGAATTTTCATTTCATTTTATTTCTTTCCGCGATGCTCTATTATTTCAGCATTTTAATTGCGAAAGTTGCGATTGCCTAATCATTTCGGCTGTCTGTTTTTTTTCTTTTTACTCGCTGCTTTTTATTGCGTGTTGCCCAAACATTTCGGCTGTTTTTATATGCATATATTTTGCTCGCTAATTTTTATTGCGAGTTGCCCCATCATTTCGGCTATTTCATATGCATTTTTGCTCGTTGATTTTTGTTGCGAGTATGAAACTTGAGATCTGATACCAATCTTGGCATCAGCACCGCTGCGACTGGAATATTGCCAGGAGCGAATCATCATTTGCCTTTGTCAATTTGAATAGAGGTGGCTTAGCAAACATGGTTAGGATCCTGTTAACTAAGGCTTTTTGACTTTACGAGCCGTAAGGGTCTCATAAAGGTATTTCTCCCTACGAGTCGTGAGGATCTCGTAGGTGTATTTTCTCCTTAGGATTCGTGAGGATTCCTAAGTGATATTTTCTCTCGTAAGTCGTAAGGATCTCACAAGAGTATTTTCTCCTTGCAAGCCGAGAGGACTTACAAGTGTTGTTCACCAAATGGGGAAATTTCACGCTATTGGTGGAACTAGGTGAGGGAACGTTTATTTGTGCCCGTGGATTGTATACAAGGGTCACTATTGGACTGCTTGTAGGGCAACTTAGGGAGTGATGGCTTAAGGACAAGTTTAGATCCTTGTAACTTAAGACTTTGAATCCTATGAGCCGTGAGGGTCTCATAGAGGGAATTCTCCTTACGAGTCGTGAGGATCTCGTAAGTGTAATTTCTCCTTAGTAATCATGGGAATCCCTAAGTGTGTTGCTCCCTTGTGAGTCGTAAGGATCTCACGCAGGCGTTTTCTCCTTATAAGGTCGAGAGGACCTTACATGTGTCTTTATTTTAACGAGATTGCACCCTTTCGGGTTTTCACAATCTCGCTGGTAGTCCTGCTGTTTTTACTCACGGCGCCCTTTCGGGGTTTCATCCGTGCCCATTTCGCTTGTGGACGTACCATTTTTTTAAAACGAGATTGCGCCCTTTCAGGTTTTCATAAGCTCGCCGGTAGCCCTATTGTTTTTACTCACGGCGCTCTTTCGGGTTTTCATCCATGCCCATTTGGCTTGTGGACGAACCGTTTTTTTGGCGATCACGGTGGGACTTCGCCTCCGGGTAGCTGTTTAGCCAGCGGGATTTGAGTTGGTGTTTGAGGCGACGTATTTAGTTTAATGACATCTCGGTCCATTGTTAGTTTAGGGATAACTCGGTCCATTATTAGTTTAGGGACATCTCGGTCCATTGTTAGTTTAGGGACATCTCGGTCCAAAGCAGCTTCGAGGCGAAGTTTTGCCGAATACTACTTATAGAGTTTAGACTCGGGAGGACAGCGAGCAAACACGAGCGTCGTCATCTATCATTAACCTGAGTCATGACTTGTTAAGCGTAGTATTTCTTAAGGAACCGTCCGTTTATTTGCCGGAAGGGTCTTTCACCATGCATATCCATGAGCAAGTAGGCCCACCTTGGTAGACCTTGTCTATGATGTACGGACCTTCGTAGTTTTGCTCGAATTTCCCCTATTTAGCATGATTGGGGATCATAGGTCTTTTTACGACTAGCACGAGTTCGTCTTGGCGGAATGTTCTTGGCCTAGTCAATCTTTCGTATGAGCGCGTCATCCTTGCTTTGTAAGCTTCCAGGTTTTGCTGCGCCATGAGACGAGTTTCATCAAGGGCATCGAGCTCCTCAAGCCGAAGATGGGCATTTTCTTCATCCGTCAGCTCGTATCGAACTGCTACTCGTAGAGAGGGTAGCTCTACCTCCAAGGGAAGTACCGCTTCTGTGCTGAATACCAACGCGAATGACGTTGTATTTGTGGCTGTTTTGAACGTGGTTCGATATGCCCAGAAAGCTTCATGCAGTCTCTCATGCCAGTCTTTTCTGTCTCTGGACACCGTTTTCTTTTTCTGGACACCGTTTTCTTTATGATCTTAGTCAAGGTTTTGTTAGAAGCCTCAGCTAGATCGTTAGCTCAGGGATTATAGACTGAAGAATATCTCCAATCTATATTATGTTGCTGTGTGAAGCAATTGATTTTATGGCTTCTATAGGCTGGCCTGTTATCAGAGATAATCCGTCGCGGAGTGCCGAACCGGTAGAGGACGTGTGTCTTGAAGAAATGGAGGATGTTCTCCGTCTTCACCTCCCTTAGCAATACTGCCTCTGCCCATTTGGAGAAGTAATCGGTCGTTGCCAATATGAACCGATGTCTCTTGGATGACGCTGGCTCAATGGGGCCAATTATGTCAGTTCCCCATATTTCGAACGGCCAGCTAGCCAGTGTTGGGTGTAGCGGATTCGGATGCTGGTGGATGAAGTCCTCATGAATTTGGCACGAGTGACACTGCTTCGCATATTCGAGATAGTCCTGAATAATTGTGGGCCAGTAGTAGCCCATTCTCTTGATCTTCAGCTTCATCTTGGGCCCAGCCTGATGGGAACCGTAGAGTCCATCGTAAGTTTCTTGGACGACCCTCCTCGCTTCTTCTGGTCCCAGGCATATCAGCCACAAAGAGTCAAATGATCTCTTATATAGAGTATCATTGACGAAGGCGAAAGATAGAGCTTGTTTCATGAGCTGATGTCTCGAAGATGCATTTTTGGGCGTTCGATGGGATTTGAAGTAGTCTATGAAGACTTCTCTCCAATCCTCAACCTTTTCTTCGTCCTCTACTTGGAAAACCGCTTCTTTGGTCGCTTCCTCTTCTTTAGACGACTTCGGAGACATTTCTGCTGCACGAGAATCCGGTGGCTTTGCACAATGATCCTTACGTCATCTAGGTTTTCGTCAGCCAGTTCTTTAGCGAGCTTGGCTAACACATCCGCCTTGCTAGTTTCCGCATGCGGTATGCTTTCCAGGGTGTAGGAGGGGATTTGCGTCAGCAATTGCTGCACTTTCTCGCCATATTTTACCAACTCAGGTTTACACGTCTGATAGTCGCCATTTACTTGGCTGACGACCAGCTGGGAGTCTCCATATATGAGGAGGTTTTCGATCCCCATGTCGACAGCGATCTCAAGACCCGCTATCAAAGTTTCATATTCAGCCTCATTGTTTGTTCTTGGCTCTGTTAAAGAGAGGGCAAAACACATTATCCTTCCTTGCGGAGTCACGAAGATAAGGCCCACTCCGGCTTTGATTATGGGGGTGCTTTGCTTCCGCCTCTTCATAGATGATGCCCCATCGAAGTAGAGTTCATATCGGGTATCACTTCCTTCTTTCTCTCCATCGATTGCGTCAAACACATGTTCGTCTGGCAACTCGCAATTCAAGGGAGAGTCGGCGGGTATCGGATGCTCAACGAGAAAGTCGGTGATGGCCTGGTGTTTTATTGCCTTGAGGGATCGATATACTATCGAGAACTCCATCAAGAGGAGGGCCCATTTGGCAAGCCTTCCCGTTAGTATGTCTCTTGTCATCAAATACTTGAGAGGATCCGCCTTTGATATGAGATGGACCTCATATGCTAAGGCATAATGTCGAAGCTTCGTTATCGCGAAGATCAGTGCTATGCAATGCTTTTCAATAGGGGAATAGTTGTTTTCTTCCCCCAGAAGGACTCGACTCAAATAGTAGAGAGCTCTCTCCTTCCCCTGGTTGTTCTCCTATGCCCATAGCACGCCTAAAGAACCTTCAAGGGCTGTTGTGTACAGGATGATGGGTTTTCCCTTGACTGGAGTGGTCAGTACCGGCGGGTTCTGCAGGTATTTTTTGATTTCGTCTAGCGCATTTTGGCATTTACGATCCCAAACGAACGGGTCCCTTTCTTCATTAGACGGCTGTAGGGGCGGCATTTTCCGGAAAGGTTAGCTATGAACCATCGGATATACGCGAGCTTTTCTTGGAGAGACCGCAGTTGTTTGAGAGTTCTTGGCATGGGCATTTCCATGATCGCCTTGATCTTCAATGGGTCTATTTCGATGCCTCGGTGTCGGATAATGAATCCTAGGAATTTGCCTGAGGATACTCCAAACGCACATTTCAGAGGGTTCATCTTCAGATTATATTTCCGAAGACGTTGGAACACTATCTTTAGATGCTCCTAGTGCTCCTCATACGATTTGCTTTTAACCACGAGGTCGTCAATATAACATTCGACAATCTCGTGTATGAGGTCATCGAAGATCTTTGTCATGGCCCTCTGGTAGGTGGTGCCAGCGTTCTTCAGACCAAAGGGCATCACTTTGTAGCAGAATATGCCCAGCGGAGTCCGGAAAACAGTGTGCTTTTGGTCTTCAGGATGCTTCTTTATTTGATTATACCCCGAAGATCCATCCATGAAGGAGAAGCCTGTAAGTCCATGCTACCTCTCCCGGTACTTTCGGGAATGCGGAATTTGGTAAAAAACAATTTTTACGGAGGTGGTAACATGGACCTATAACCCGGATCTTGGTTAAACATCTATCTAACAACCTAACTTGAGTTTCTAGCTACTCGGTTAGGGGGTTATACCTTGCTTGTCTTGAACTCCTTCGTCTTCAAGCTCCGATGGTGGTCCGATTGGCTTCTTCTCGTCGTCTCCGTACGCCGAAGATAGATCCACCTGAAAGCTCCAACCTTTAGCTCCTTCTTCGTTCTTTGAAGAAACTAGTTCACTTGGTTTGCTAAACCTAGTGAACTAGAATGAGTAGAGAAGAATTAGAATGAGATTTTATCTATGGTTCTTGATTCTCAACTCATGAGAGATATAAACCATAGAGTCAAGAGAGGGAGCAACAGGATGAGGGTGAGAGCAAAAGCAAGAGAGCTCAAGAACAAGAGAGAGAATGAGCAAGAAAGAATGAGCAAGTATTTTGTCTCTCACCCTCTCATAATCCAAAGTCATGATAACTCATCATATCAAAAAAAGTCTTATGTGATGATTGAAGCAACCATAACCATATCATATCATGCACTCATTTTACACAAATGAGCAAGTAAGTAAAATTCTTTGCCATGAAATGATGGCTATGGTTATCATGATGGTCAACTAGTCAAGCCTAGTCAACCGGTCAACAAAGTCAACAAGTCAACAAAAGTCAACAAGTCAACAAAGTCAACAAAAGTCAACAACCAAGTCACCATAATACTTAATTAATATAATAGTTAATCACATATCATATTCTCATTAGGGTTGAGCAAAAAGTCAAATAGTCAACGGTCAACTGTCAACAACCCTAATGAGAATCCGCTGCCTCTGCCTCCCTGTCAACTGTGCATACACACCCGCATCCGCGTTCCGAGGAACACGAATGTAAACTGGATAAATCCAATCCCATAAGGTACACTAGGATCCGGCTTAAACCAAAGCCCGCTGGTGTAAACTGTCCGGACACTGTACGTGCACAAGTGCACGGATGTGACCGAACCCTGTCACAAAACCATGTGACCTGTCGCAATACCATGCGACCTCTACTCTTTTGCCTAAAGGCGAAAAGCTTTCTGTGTGGGACTCTAAAGACTCGACACTACGCTGGCAGTGGGTTTAACCACAGACCGCAAGCGGCACTAGCTGTGCGTAACGGTCCCCAGGTAATGCCGACAAGAAGACCGACGAGACGAAACCCATCTAAACTCCTACTGAGCCTGAGTGTGACATTCTCCGTACAGTCCGGTCTGTTCGTCTGATACATCGCATGGCGGGCCTAGGGGGCGGTAAACGTCAGTCCCCCAATAGCGGTACAAGTCGTGCCGGAGCGAAGCCCAAAACACCCTGAAATAACACTGGAAGCCTACCAGTATATCTCGTTTGCCCTGGCCAGGGACTACTCGTGTAATGGCTCTCCTAGACACAGCGCGATGTCAACCCCCAATACCGGGAGAGACGAATCCTGTCTAACCGTCACTGCCTCCAAGTGCTTCGGGACTGCACCCAACCACTACCTGTTTGCACGACTCCTTTGAGCCGTGGTAGGGTAGTGATCAAAGTACAGTGGGAACACACTCGAGGCGAAGTGACAGTGTCAAGTCAGCGGACTAAGCTGTACTCATGTCACCTGGGAACTGATAACTGACGATAGGCATAATACCAACTAGTCAGTTCCCGACGAGTCCTGTCCAGTGTACCCGTAACCTAACGAGCACCCGCATACTATCTCAAGTACGACGTACTGACGGCTGTGGGACAGACCGTCTCCCACACTGGGATGAGAAGCGCATGCGCTGGTCTACTCCGGAGTATCGATGCCCTGTCTCGATAGTCCTGCGACCAGGGACCTGCATAAGGATGTGCTTATAGATTACCCAGCCCCACTAGTGTGACGGCCATCACATCGCTGGTAATCAAGCAAAGATCCTAAGGGCTCTACTAATGTGTATAGGCGATATACAAAAATAAACACATGTACACATTGAAGCAGAAACAAACCAAGTAGCATACTACTATTTTGAGCAAGATTGTATATACAAGGTGAATATCCCAAGCTTCCATTAAGTAATATACAAACTAGTATGATACAGTAATGGCCTCTAGGGCATATACACTAACAATCTCCCACTTGCACTAAGGACATGTACTGGCGTATCGAAGACCTATCATCTCGATCAGCCGCTCGAACTGAGTCTGGGGCAGGGCCTTGGTGAATGGATCTGCAGTGTTATCTTCTGAAGCGACTCTCCGAACCTCGATCTCCTGGCGATCCACGATCTCCCTGATCAGGTGATACCGCCTCAAGATGTGCCTGGATCTCTGATGGGACCTGGGTTCCTTCGCTAAAGCTATAGCCCCGTTGTTGTCACAATACAGAGGTATTGGATCAACAATGGACGGAACCACCTGAAGTTCTTTCAAGAACTTCCTTATCCAGACAGCTTCTTTTGCTGCATCAGATGCAGCGATGTATTCCGCTTCCATCGTCGAGTCTGCAACGGTTTCCTGTTTGGAACTCTTCCAAAACACCGCCCCTCCATTGTGGGTAAAGACAAAACCCGACATGGACTTGGAATCATCCTTGTCACTCTGGAAGCTGGAGTCAGCAAAGGCCTCGATCTGGAGGTCTTTTCCGCCATACACCAAGAACATCTCCTTAGTCCTTCTCAGATACTTGAGAATGTTCTTTACCGCTATCCAGTGTTTCTCCCCAGGGTTTGACTGATACCGGCTTACCATACTCTGTGCATAAGCTACATCCGGTCTGGTACACAACATCACATACATTATAAAGCCTACCGCAGAAGCGTAGGGTATAATAGACATGCGATCCCTCTCCAAATCAGTCTTAGGAGACATCTCTTTAGAGAGGGTGATCCCGTGACAAGCCGGCAGGTTACCGCGCTTGGAATCTTCCATACCGAATCTCTTCAGTATGGTGTCGATGTACCTGGACTGTGAAAGTTCTAATATCCTCTTGGATCTGTCATGGTAGATCCGGATACCCAGAATGTACGAGGCATCATCCAGGTCTTTCATGGAGAACCTGTGTGACAAGAACCCCTTGACAGATTGTAGCATAGGAATGTCATTTCCTATTAAGAGAATGTCATCCACGTATAAAACGAGGAATACTACAGTTCTCGCTACAAATCTACTATAGATGCATGGTTCATCTGGATTTTTGATAAAGCCAAATTCTTTGACCGTCTCATCAAAGCAGATGTTCCAACTCCGCGATGCCTGCTTTAGTCCATAGATGGACTTAAGCAACTTGCACACCTTTCCGCTGCTCCCACTCTGAATGAAACCCTCTGGCTGGTCCATATAGACACACTCCTCTAAATTTCCATTTAGAAAAGCTGTCTTTACGTCCATTTGCCAAATCTCATAACCGTGGAAGGCAGCAATGGCAAGAAGGATCCGAATGGATTTCAGCATGGCTACTGGAGAGAAGGTTTCGTCATAGTCCAAGCCAGGTCTTTGACGAAAACCCTTTGCTACCAGCCTAGCTTTATAGGTCTCAACCTGTCCATCTACACCAATCTTCCTTTTGAAGATCCACTTGCATCCTACGGGTTTTACCCCGTCTGGAGCAATGTCTAACGTCCATACCTTGTTGGTGTACATGGACTCCATTTCGGTCCGCATTGCATCCAGCCATTTCACTGAGTCAACGCTCTGAACGGCCTGCTGGAAGCTAGTAGGCTCATCATAATCTATGATGCAATCCTCTCTATCCCCGTCTATGAGAAAACCGTAGTATCTCTCGGGCGGATGAGACTGCCTACTACTTCTGCGGAGCGGCATAGGAATGTCCTGTTCTTCCGAACCTTCTGGTTCCACTAAACTTTCAGTAATAGTCCGTGGTTCTGGAATTTCTTCCAGTTCTACTGTGCTCCCACTTATCTGGTTTTCCAAAAACTCAGTTTCCAAGAAGTAGGCATGACGAGAAACAAGAACTTTTTGTTCCTCTTCACAGTAGAAGAAATATCCTTTTGAGTTCTTTGGATACCCCACAAACTTGCACTGTACTGAGCGTGCCTCGAGCTTGTCCGCATGCTGCTTTTTGACAAAAGCCGGACATCCCCATGTCTTAATGTGCTTAAGATAGGGTTTCTTCCCACACCACATTTCATATGGTGTGGAAGGCACAGTCTTAGTCGGAACTCGGTTCAAAAGGTACGCAGCTGATTCTAACGCATACCCCCAGAATGATCGCGGTAACTCAGCGTTACCCATCATGGACCGCACCATATCCAATAGGGTGCGGTTCCGTCTCTCCGATACACCGTTATGTTGCGGGGTGTATGGAGGAGTAAGCTGAGAGAGAATTCCGTTCTCTTTTAAATAGTCCAGGAACTCGGCACTTAAGTATTCTCCACCTCGATCCGATCTTAGAATCTTAATACTTTTGCCGGTCTGTTTCTCTACTTCATTCTTATACTCCTGGAATTTTCCAAAGGCCTCGGACTTATGTTTCATTAAGAAGACATAACCGTACCTTGAGAAGTCATCCGTAAAAGTAATGAAGTAAGAATGTCCGCTTCGGGCATGTGTAGACATTGGACCGCACACGTCACTGTGTACGAGTCCCAAGAGCTCGCTCGCTCTTACTCCATGTCCAGTAAACGGAGTCTTTGTCATCTTTCCTTTGAGACAGGATTGACAAGTGGCATACGACTGATATTCGAACGCATTCAAATACCCTTCTGTATGTAACTTCGTCAACCTTCTCTCATTGATGTGACCCAATCTACAATGCCATAAGAAAGTCTGATTTATTTCTGGAGACTTTCTTTTGTGTGTATTCTGGACATTAAAAATCTGTGGTTGGTTTAACACGTATATACCATTACTTAATGTACCTGACCCAATCAAAACTTGATTAAGGTGAATGTTTACAACATTACTTACAAACGCAAATTCATAACCTTCTTTAGAAACTAAAGATACAGAAATGATATTACAAGTTGCGTTGGGTACAAAAAAGCAATTACACAAAACCAAAACATGTCCATCTGACATTCCCAGGTGATAGTCCCCCACGGCTTTAGCATCCATGCTAGCTCTGTTCGCAACTCTGAGGGTCATGTCACCTGCTTTCAAAACACTACGGTTTCTCAACGCCTGCAAAGAATTACAGATATGAGATCCTGATCCGGTATCCAATACCCAGGAAGTAGAGTTTATTGAAAGACAGTTTTCAATAACATACACACCTGAAGCTGAAGCTGCAACCTGCTTCAATTCCTGTGTTCTGGCCTTCCAGGCCCTGCAATCATTCTTCCAGTGTTCTTTCTTATGACAATAGAAGCATTCTTCCTTATCCACAAGCTTCCCCGCCAACTTTGTTGCTTTTTCTTTTCCCTTCGTATCCACTTTACTAACACCACCCCTTGGTTTGGCGGAGGCTTTCTTCTTCTTTCCCTTGGCTTTCGCCTTGGACCTAGAAGAAGATGATCCTCCTACAAACAAAGTGGATGTTTCCCTACCTTTCTGTAGGGTGCCCTCTGCGCTCCTCAGCATGTTGAGGAGCTCTGAAAGTTCAACCTCTTTTTCTTGTAAGTTGAAGTTCAGTATAAACTGGGCGTAAGTGGAAGGAAGGGACTGGAGAACTATATCCGTATATAGCTCACTCTCCAATGTGATCCCTAGGTCCGCGAGCTCCTCAATGTAGCCGATCATCTTTAGCACGTGCTCGGCTACTGATGATCCGACGACCATTCTTGTCGAAAATAACTTTTTCGACGCTTCGTATCTTGCGATACGAGATTGCTCTCCATACAGTTCTTTTGTATGAAGCAATATGGATTCCAAGTCCATATTCTCGTGCCTCCTCTGATGTTCGTTGTCCATCGAGGCAAGCACGAGGCACTTGGCCTTCGCGCTATCAATCTCCCAAGTCTTGCGGATTTCCTTATCCGCGACGCTGGAAGTTGGACCAGGGACAGGGGGAGCTTTGGTGGTAAGAAGATACCCCAGCTTGTCGTAAGTGATTTCTATCTTGACATTCCTGAGCCAATCTTTGTAGTTTGGCCCTGTCAGTTTGTTTTTATCTAGGAGTAACTTAAGTCCAGTCATGTTGATTGGTCACTGCAATTAGGAGAGAAGAAGAAACACTCAGCATGATGCTCTTGCAAGTTTAGAGTGGTTTTTAGTTTGTCTAAACAGGATGGCTCCCACTGTTTCTCGAATCCCTCCTCAAACCATAAAGGAAGAATTAGTCAGGATCAATCCCACCGTACAATACTTGCTTAACCGTTCAGTCAGGCCGGTGTCGGTACTTCGAGGGAGGTTTTCCAACGCTTTCGCGAAGTTCCTTAATTAAAGAACCTCTTTTCCCTGGGGGCGTAGCCCTGCTAACACCTTTCTAGGCACCTACTAGGTTTATAGCATTGATCGTTTAGTGAGAAATTTCTCGAGGAGTAGCATATACTCACAGTAGGATCGGGATCCAAATATCATCGCGTGACGAAACTGAAGGAATCCTACCAGAATCATCACACTCCAAATGGTATGCAAATCTAGCAAGTTTCAGTACTTATGAAACTCCCGATGTGGATTTTTGCCCCATGCTCTTATGACCTTGACTTTGGCCAACAAATCATAAGTCACATGTCAAGTTCTACCCGTCGTTCTCCAGGTTAATTTGAATCCACCCGCACATACCCTTGACTTTGGCCAACAAGGCAGTACGACTGTTCCAAACCAACGCATCTATCTATGCTGCACATGAACACCCAATAGCTACCAATCACTATGCCTTGACTTTGGCCAACAAACACAGCTTGAATACTATTGACTATTCATGTGAAACGACGGAGGGCTACGAATGGTTTTGGCAAAACCGTGAACGTAGTGAACTTGATTTGGTCGATGGAACGAGATAGCTTTTAAAAGGAGTGGCTCCAGCTCCGTATTTAAAAGTTGGTTTTGAAAAGAACCGAGTGGTTTTTCGAAAGTGTCCCAACGACTTTAACTTGGTTTATTATCTTGCATTAGTTCTTTTAATGCGTGATATTCTTGCATTAGTTCTTTTAATGCGTCCCATCATTTATCCTACCATTGCAGAAAACAACCAAAATATGACGTACGCTTATGCCATTCGCATTCGCCACTGGGCCCCGTCATTACCCGTTAGGTTACTTAACTAACGACAGAGCGGGGGCTGGGCTAGCGCGTCTGTAAAACATAAGCAACGCCTAAATAATATCATATATAGATATACTGCAATGATAAACATTTCAGATCACAGATGAATACATTGGATATATTAGGAATCTGTAATTCGTACGAGCCTGTAACGAAAGACAGATTACACGGTCGCGGTGAATAGCCAATACCCCACCCAAGACCCCTACGGGTGCGGCAAACTACCCGCCAAGTACCCGAAGCGTAGCAACCTCCCTCATCACCATGAGTAGGCCACTCGACACTTCGGCATACCCGGTAGTTTGTGCACCCCTCCATGGGTCTATCCTAGGAGCAAAAACAGTAAAAAGAAATTATACAATGACGGCTACAACCCCGACCCGGTTGTGCGGCCATACAAATAATTATTACATCAATTTACAAATTTACATGAATTGAAAGAAAAGAAAACTCTCGTCTCACAACCCCTGGCTATTCACCCGCGACAATCCAACATATTCATATCCACATTCCAGCAACATTACAGATCACAGATTTGTATAACCCCCACTAATCGACATATAGCGATTAGTAGACGTTCAATACCAATATCACATTACAGAAAAACCCGTTAGCTTAAGTCTTTTAGAAGTTCGATCAAAAATACGGATTTTCGGGACCCCAAAAATAAAATTTTCGTTCTGGAAAATCTGGGCAGAAAATATATATTCCAAAAATCCCAAAATCCCCCCATAAAAACACTGCACCAAATATTGACCTCGGCCGAGTCAACTCGGCCGCGGATCCGCGGCGGGAGCGTGCTCCCGCCGCGTTTCCGCGGCGCTTTGACTCGAACGTTGGACAATTTTTGGTGGGTGCTCACAGAAAAGCCTGAGCCGATTTTAGGTGTTAAAATAATAAACTTTTGAACAGTAAAAAAATCGACAGAAACTGCAAATTTTTGGGGTTTGTTTTCGGGACTTTTTCTTTGATCGATCTTCTAGTTACTTGCTAACATGTTAGATAGAGTTTAACTAGGCTCTGATACCACTGTAAGTCCATGCTACCTCTCCCGGTACTTTCGGGAATGCGGAATTTGGTAAAAAACAATTTTTACGGAGGTGGTAACATGGACCTATAACCCGGATCTTGGTTAAATGTCTATCTAACAACCTAACTTGAGTTTCTAGCTACTCGGTTAGGGGGTTATACCTTGCTTGTCTTGAACTCCTTCGTCTTCAAGCTCCGATGGTGGTCCGATTGGCTTCTTCTCGTCGTCTCCGTACGCCGAAGATAGATCCACCTGAAAACTCCAACCTTTAGCTCCTTCTTCGTTCTTTGAAGAAACTAGTTCACTTGGTTTGCTAAACCTAGTGAACTAGAATGAGTAGAGAAGAATTAGAATGGGATTTTATCTATGGTTCTTGATTCTCAACTCATGAGAGATATGAACCATAGAGTCAAGAGAGGGAGCAAGAGGATGAGGGTGAGAGCAAAAGCAAGAGAGCTCAAGAACAAGAGAGAGAATGAGCAAGAAAGAATGAGCAAGTATTTTGTCTCTCACCCTCTCATAATCCAAAGTCATGATAACTCATCATATCAAAAAAAGTCTTATGTGATGGTTGAAGCAACCATAACCATATCATATCATGCACTCATTTTACACAAATGAGCAAGCAAGTAAAAGTCTTTGCCATGAAATGATGGCTATGGTTATCATGATGGTCAACTAGTCAAACCTAGTCAACCGGTCAACAAGTCAACAAAAGTCAACAAAGTCAACAAAAGTCAACAACCAAGTCACCATAATACTTAATTAATATAATAGTTAATCACATATCATATTCTCATTAGGGTTGAGCAAAAAGTCAAATAGTCAACGGTCAACTGTCAACAACCCTAATGAGAATCCGCTGCCTCTGCCTCCCTGTCAACTGTGCATACACACCCGCATCCGCGTTCCGAGGAACACGAATGCAAACTGAATAAATCCAATCCTATAAGGTACACTAGGATCCGGCTTAAACCCCCGCTAGTGTAAACTGTCCGGACACTGTATGTGTACAAGTGCACGGATGTGACCGAACCCTGTCGCAAAACCATGTGACCTGTCGCAATACCATGCGACCTCTACTCTTTTGCCTAAAGACGAAAAGCTTTCTGTGTGGGACTCTAAAGACTCGACACTATGCTGGCAGTGGGTTTAACCACAGACCGCAAGCGGCACTAGCTGTGCGTAACGGTCCCCAGGTAATGCCGACAAGAAGACCGACGAGGCGAAACCCATCTGAACTCCTACTGAGCCTGAGTGTGACATTCTCCGTACAGTCCGGTCTGTTCGTCTGATACATCGCATGGCGGGCCTAGGGGGCGGTAAACGTCAGTCCCCCAATAGCGGTACAAGTCGTGCCGGAGCGAAGCCCAAAACACCCTGAGATAACACTGGAAGCCTACCAGTATATCTCGTTTGCCCTGGCCAGGGACTACTCGTGTAATGGCTCTCTTAGACACAGCGCGATGTCAACCCCCAATACCGGGAGAGACGAATCCTGTCTAACCGTCACTGCCTCCAAGTGCTTCGGGACTGCACCCAACCACTACCTGTTTGCACGACTCCTTTGAGCCGTGGTAGGGTAGTGATCAAAGTACAGTGGGAACACACTCGAGGCGAAGTGACAGTGTCAAGTCAGCGGACTAAGCTGTACTCATGTCACCTGGGAACTGATAACTGACGATAGGCATAATACCAACTAGTCAGTTCCCGACGAGTCCTGTCCAGTGTACCCGTAACCTAACGAGCACCCGCATACTATCTCAAGTACGACGTACTGACGGCTGTGGGACAGACCGTCTCCCACACTGGGATGAGAAGCGCATGCGCTGGTCTACTCCGGAGTATCGATGCCCTGTCTCGATAGTCCTGCGACCAGGGACCTGCATAAGGATGTGCTTATAGATTACCCAGCCCCACTAGTGTGACGGCCATCACATCGCTGGTAATCAAGCAAAGATCCTAAGGGCTCTACTAATGTGTATAGGCGATATACAAAAATAAACACATGTACACATTGAAGCAGAAACAAACCAAGTAGCATACTACTATTTTGAGCAAGATTGTATATACAAGATGAATATCCCAAGCTTCCATTAAGTAATATACAAACTAGTATGATACAGTAATGGCCTCTAGGGCATATACACTAACAAAGACTTCATGGGTGGATGTGTTATCGATCATCAGCTCGGTAACAGGCACTGGGAAGTCATACTTCGGACAAGCTTTGTTAAGATCCCGAAAATCTACGCAGATGCGTGCTGTCCCATTTTTCTTTATTGCCGGAATGATATTGGCGATCCAGTCAGGGTATTGAACTTCTTGGATGAAGCCGAAGTAGATTGGCTTCTTGACTTCGACATTGATACTCATCTCAAGCTCGAGCCACATTCTTCTTGGTGCTTGTTTGACTGGCTTGATGTCCGATGATATTGCCAGTTTATTTTTGGATCTAGTCCCGGAATCTTGGAATAGTTCCACGCGAAGCAGTCTTTATACTGCATAAGCACATCTTTTAGTGTATCCATCCGCTTCTCAGATAGCAGCTCATTGACGAACGTTGTCCTTGGCTCGTTTACCATCCCCAAGTCGATTTTTCTCAGGTTGTCCGCCGTGGTATGTATCCCATCTTACAGCTCTTTTGGTGCCGGTGAAAATTCTGAGATCACCTCATCTTCATCTTCATTTTTGAAGCAATGGGAGAGGTCATCCATATTCTCATGCTCTCTCTCCTTTGAGAACGTTATCACGTGGCAGGTACGAGTCCGTTTCTAAGTTCGATGTTGATCCGGACTTTCCTTTGCGGCGTAGGTTGCTCTTGGCTCATGCTTTCATGGCGGGGTTACCTTCTAACTGTCGGATAGAGCGAACCTGCCTCGTTGATACTGATCTTCAACCCAGTATTTGAAGGTGAAGCAATCTTCAAGAGGATGTCCTATTGCTCGGTGGTAGGAGTAATAAGCCGGATGGTGGAGTTCGTTTACTTGCTCAGGGTGTCGAGACTCAGGGAGTGTCATCGTTTGAAGCTTCATGACAAGGTTGAATATTTTCCTTGCCTTGTCTTGAGGGAAAGAGTATTCTCGACCCATCTTTTTCATAAAAGACGGATTCCAGCTGACTTTTTCTCAATCGCGTGGCTTCTTGAATCCACTTCACTGTTTTTGAACGTCATTCCCGTTCTTTACCTTATTGTTGCTTTTAAGTCGGGCTTTCTTTTTGCCAAGAGAGTGCACAGCGAGTTGAGCGTGAAGGGGATCGTCATCCTCCATATCCTGCTGAATGATACGTTGCGTCCTGCCTTTTTCGTAAATGGCCATTTCACGGCTGTGGTCATCCCGAACCTTTTGACCTGCTTCTCTCATTAGCTTGTCAATATGTTCTTCGAATGACGGGCTTGGTATTCCCACGGCGGGATTTCGCTCTGTTTCAATGTAACAACTCCATTTTTAATGTACAAAGAATTGATTTAAATTCAATATATACTTGGAGTATTTATTGTTGCTGATATCTCTTTAAGTATTTATTTCACTCCATAATTACAAGAAGGAGCTTGTAGCTCATTGGTAATACCTTGCACTGCTGAACCAAGCCACCAGAGTTCAAATCCCATGCCCCACATTATTTTTAATATTATTTTGTTTTTGATTTTTTAGAATACCAACCGTTACACGTGTGTTTCTCACAAAATTCCTTCTACACATAAAAAGTTAGATGCACCATAAACCACCCCAGGAGACCCCCACCCATCGACCCTCCGACTCTGCTGAGTCGGCCGACTCGGGCCGGCGCCGCCGGCCGGACTCGGCCGGACGGCCGAGTCGCCAACATCGAAGATGAGCATCTTGACCTAGTCAACCCCCCTGCACACACTAAATTTCTAGATCGGTTACAGAGAGCACATTAAACCTCTTTTACTCCAAATTTTAATGATTTTTATATAATTTTTTATATTTTTTTAATTAAAAACCCTAACCCTAGCCTAACCCTATAAATACACTCCCTATCCTCTACCCTCTCATCCTAAATTTCTGAGTCCACTCTCTCAAAATTCCAAGAGAACTTTGGTACATTGGAAACGAGCGAAAGGCGAAGCGCTGACGAAATCGACGGCGAAATTCCGGTGGTCGTGCTAGGAGCTCTCAACGACGATTAGATGCACCGGCAAACCCCCTACTTCCCTCTCACTCTCTAGTGTTGTCCAAACCCGTAAGTCCCTCTTTTCTATATTTCTTTTCCCTTATAAAAATACGAATTTACAAACCCGACGGAATCGGAACAAATCCGATTTCCGATTCGGTTTTCTATAAAATCTCACTTCTCACCAATTCATTCATGCTTAAACATCTCTATGTTGACTATTAATCACTTAACAAATAATTTGAGCAAGTTTTCTCACATGAAATGATAGATTTTGCAATATAACGTATTCTTTCACTTAAATACCATAATGTTTAGTTTTCACATCTAACCCCTTAACATTGCTATACCATAAAGTACATCACGAAGTAATGACCTACCTCCACACACACGCAAATACAACCCTAAATGATATCATCAAAACTTAGAATACGATAATACAAGATTTTACATTTAAATACCATTTTCTTAATAAAACCTTTTCTAAAAGTTTTAGGTTTGATACACTTTTAAAACAAATATCTTTTAATAGGAAAATACGATAAGTTGTGGACATCGATCGTTTATCTAAACCTGACTTTATGGTGTCTAGGCTAGGCAAGTGAGCAAAGGTAACTTTAAAAGGCCCGTCTCACGATTCGTGAGCAGATCCCTCCTTCCTCACTTGTACTTACCTGGCCATAATTGGCGGTGAAGATGCGATTTGAGGCTTCTAACAACTTGTTATTTAGATCATTTAGAATTAGTCTAGTTGAAATAGAAAACCCTAAAACCTAAAATACGGAAAAACCGACTTTTGCAAATAAATACCTTTTACTTTAATAAAACCGTATTCTAAGGGTTAGTATTTATAAAATCTTTGCAAAGCGCCACTACAATCCACCTTTAGGGAATCCGTTAGGGATAGTACGGTTTATCGTGCACCCTCGGGCTTAGTAGTGCGAGATTCAGACCTCCGCAAGGAGCATTCGGTCTCGAAAGGTTTAAAATACGACATCTTAAGAAAATGGGACTTTTAAAATATAAAATATTTATTGAAATTATTTTTATATAAATATATGTATTTTGTTATAATATAAATATTCCACTTTTTCTAAAAATCACAAGACTAAATTTTACATTAAAATACCATGAATTTCAAATAAATCAATATTACAGATAAATACTTTTATTTATGTAATTAGGATATTTTCACTTGAAATATCACAAAATAAAATTACACTCATTATAACTATAAAGACGAATAATAAATACTTAGGGTGTGTCTTGAAAACTATACAAAAGTATTTTTACATAAACCCCCCTCAAGTTTTATAAACTACAATAAGGACCCTAGTAAATATAGGACTTCGATTACATTTCTTCTGTCCGACTCGGGTTTGAGTCTGATCATAATCCGACTTGAATATGATTCAAGTACTATTTTAATCTATAATATTCCAACTCAATATGAACACATGAATCTCAGAATCCAGTTATCAATCTATACAACTTGACTGAATCAATCCATGGATATACATCCATTATCCCGTTATTCCAATTACCTGATTATGCAGTTACAATCTGTTTACTGATATCATGGTTTTGGTCAGTCATCCAACTTATACAATACAATACAACAACACAATCAAAACACTACGGGGTTTAATGGGTAGATTGGTGCGGAAGGTGTTAGAAGTGGCACGAGACGGTAAGATTAAGACACCTAACCTATATTCCGTTGTTGTTGTACCGTGGCTTAACGGTTCCTTATACATTCCGTTTGCCCTGGTCTCTAGCATACTGAAACCCCTCTCGTATACACTGGCATCCTTCCGTACCAAGCTACAAACAACAGCGTAAACACAATATTCTACAATATTATACAACTTAAGAAGATACTTCTTATTCTGTCTTTTTCTAATCTTTGGGACTTACCGAGCGACCTGTTTGCTGACGACATTCTATTTCTTTCTTCTTTGAATGTCGTCAGGTGTTTTGGACCCGTCAGAGATCGAGCCCACCGGTGAAGACTTGGATCAGTTCCACGAAGACCCCGAACTCTAGACATTGTACCTTATTCTATTCAGTATTTTTCATTTCCTGTTATGCCATTGTTTTGGCATCGCTTTTATTTCAGATGTATTTACTTTTCATGCATTGTACAAAAGACAAAAGAATGTTATTAATAAAGTTGCTGTTATTTTTATATCTCTTGTCTCTTGTGAATTACCTTTATATTGCTTAGATACGCTTAGCGTATTTACTTCACAGTAAATACGTAGCGGACCTCGTCGTGTCTCCTTCGCCGTACACCGAGAAGCGGGGCGTGACAGGTTTTGTTGGTGGCCCATGCAGGTTTGAGCTGTATAGAACCATACTATGCAGTTCTGTTCTGTGTGAACAACCTAAGCTATATAACACAAGAACCAGCAACTAAAACATTCTTTACAATTCATGTTTCTTGAATCTTTTAAATTTCTATTTCTTGAATCTTATCATTTCTTGTATTTGAATCTGTCCTAACCCAAATTTTTCTTCAAGGTTATGGATTCCCCGAACAACACCAGCACCAAAGTCAACAACACACCTCCAGCACTACCTCTCACACCAGCTGTTCCTGCGTCACCCACCGAGCAAACAGTGCTACTTGAGGCGATCCGCAGCCTTCTCGAGGGACAGCAACAACTCCTGAACCGTCCCGAGACCGACGCACCGGGAGTAAAGCAATTCAGGGCTTTACATCCCAAGCAATTCTCTGGAAAAGGAAGCCCTCTTGAAGCAGAAGAATGGGCACAAAGCATAAAAGACGATCTGGCAGCAGCTCAAGTGCCAGACATAGCTTGGGTCTGTGTGGCGAAACTACAGCTCACGGACAATGCTCGCAACTGGTGGAAGGCGGAAGAAAGGCGTCTGGTACAGCCTATTGAATGGAAGACTTTTCGCGAGAAGTTCGACGCGAAATACTTCCCTGTGACTGCCAGGTTTGCCATGGAGCAGCAGTTCATTCATCTACAACAGGGTTCGATGTGGGATAAATCAGTAGATGGGTACGACGCTGAATTCACTATGTTAAGCCGGTAAGATATGTCACAACAGTTCAATTTTTAAATCTCACATACTACACAGCTTACACAATCCTTAAACAAATTCGCGGCGCATTTGATACCGACGGACGAGATCAGAGCCCGTCGCTTTAACAAGGTCTGGACACGGAGATTCAGGCTGCCCTAGCCACGGGAAAATTTCTGACTCATGAGAATGCTCTGGAAGCTGCCCGCAGTTATGAGGCAGTGATAAAATCAAGGGGCAGACCTCAGTCTACAGGAGTCAAGCGCCCTGCCAACCAGATGGCAGGTGGAGCCTCGTCCAGGCCACCTTTCGTGCCAAGGCGACCCGGAGTACCGAACCATCGTCCCAGCCCAGCCTTTTGCACTTACTGTAAGAGAACTGGACATATGATGAAAGACTGCCGTCGAGCCAACCGTCTTTGCTTAGTCCGCGGCTCAGCTACTTATGATATTGGGTCTTGTCCCCAAAGACAAAACCCAATTGCTGCACCCAGGCCAGCAATTACTTATCCGCAGCGACCAGCTCTTCAGGCACCTGCTCCAAGACCTGCACTACCTGCACCACCCAGAGGACCACAAGCTGCACCACCTCCTCGTCAGTTCCATCAAGCTCAAAGGAACGTTCCGAGGAATGCTCCTCAGGCCAGGAGGAATGTACCAAGGCGCCAGGCTTTCACTATATCAGTGGAAGAAGCTGAGGCCACTGGCCAAGTCATCACTGGTAAACTTTTCTTTTCAAACTTTGCTTTTCTATCCTGCTACTTAGCTACATATTTTCTATACCTAAAACATATCCCACATACCTTAGGTACAATCTTAGTATCCTCAATCCCTGCACTAGCACTGTTTGATACTGGAGCATCACATTGCTTTATGTCGCAACGGTTTGTTCGAACCCATGCGATTCCAGTCTCACCGCTTGTATCCAGCTGGAATGTCAGTTCAGGAAATGGCGTTCTAAAGGCAACTATGGGATACAACTTGTGTCCAGTCGTCGTCTGCAGCAGAGAATTTTATGCTGACTTCAAAGTGCTGGACATACCGAATTTTGATGTGGTTCTAGGAATGGATTGGCTTGGAACTTTTTATGCTACCATCGACTGTCGTCAAAGGAGGGTAGTATTCGAGATTCCAGACCATCCGGTCTTCTATTTCAAAAGTGGAGACCGTACACTGGAGCCAAGCACCTACAAAGCGAAGCCAAGAGAAGCTGTAGTTGCAGCAGCTCAAGCAGAGGAATAATCAAGGCTAGATGTGGTTCGAGAGTTCGACGATGTATTTCCTGACGATATATAAGGTTTGCCTTCCGATCGAGCTCTTGAATTCAGTATTGATTTAGTACCAGGAGCACAACCGGTGATCAAAGCACCCTATCGTTTAAGTCCGGAAGGTTTGAAGGAAGTCCGAACACAGTTGGACGAATTACTGGCGAAAGGATGGATTCGTCCCAGCACTTCACGTTGGGGATCACCTATACTACTTGTGAAGAAGAAGGAAGGTTCATACAGAATGTGCATCGATTACAGAGCCTTGAATGAAGTCACTATAAAGAACAAGTATCCACTTGCGCGCATCGATGGTTTATTCGATCAACTAAGTGGATCTTGTGTTTTCTCTAAATTGGATCTTCATTCAGGTTATTATCAAGTGAAGGTCAAGGAAGCTGATATTCACAAAATAACTTTCAGAACTCGCTATGGACATTACGAATTTTTAGTGATGCCATTTGGAGTGACCAACGCACCCGCAATATTCATGAACCTAATGAATCAAGTTTTCCGGGAGTACTTAGACAGGTTTGTTGTCATCTTCATCGACGACATCCTGGTGTATTCTAAGAGTCGGAAGGAACATGCAGAGCACCTACGAATTGTCCTAGAAACTCTTCGACAACATCAGCTTTATGCCAAATACAGCAAGTGCGAGTTTTGGTTAAAGCAAGTTGGTTTTCATGGACATATCGTATCAGGAGAAGGAATCTCTGTGGATCCAGCGAAAGTTTCAGCAGTTAGCGAATGGCCTACACCAAAGTCAGTGAAGGATATTCGAAGTTTATTAGGTTTAGCTGGATATTACAGAAGGTTTATTGAAGGCTTTTCAAAGATAGCAACGCCCCTGACCAAGCTCACACGTAAAGATGAAGAATTTGTGTGGTCAAAAGCATGCGAACAAGCTTTCGTAGAACTCAAGTCAAGGTTGACATCAGCACCTATTCTCGTCATACCGGATCAATCTAGAGGATTCGAAGTGCATTGCGATGCATCTGGTAAGGGATTAGGATGTGTTCTACATCAGCACGGTAAAGTTGTGGCTTATGCTTCAAGACAGCTGAAGATTCATGAGCGTAATTATCTGACGCATGATTTGGAATTGGCAGCCGTCATCTTTGCTCTCAAGATTTGGTGCCATTATCTACTTGGTGAACGAGTGAACATCTACACAGATCATAAGAGCCTGAAGTACGTGTTTACTCAGAAGGAGTTGAATATGCGGCAGAGAAGATGGTTAGAACTTATGGCGGACATTGACATCAACTTGCAATATCACCCAGGGAAGGTGAATGTAATACCTGATGCTCTTAGTCGCCAACCATTAGCAATGAATCTCACCGCTCAGTGGAAGTTTCAACAAGACTTGCATCAGATGGATATTGAAGTAATCATACCAGGTAATGCTTCAAGTTTGATGAATTTACAAATTCAATCAACCATTGTCAATCAGATCAAAGCAGCTCATGCAAGCGATGCTAAGTTGCAAAAGATCAGAGAACAGGTGGAAAATGGACTCAGAACAGACTTCATCATCCATGAAGACGGATCTTTGAGATACGGCAACAGATTGTGTGTACCAAAAGGTCCTGTTCGGGAGGAGTTAATGAAAGAAGCTCACAGCTCCCCCTACTCAGTACACCCTGGAGGTACCAAAATGTACAAAGATCTACGTCAGAATTATTGGTGGCATGGAATGAAGCGTGAAGTATCCAGAAGCGTCGCAAAATGCTTGGTGTATCAGTAAGTAAAGGCTGAACATCATAGGACTGCTGGATTACTTCAACCGTTACCAATCCCAGAATGGAAGTGGCAACACATCACGATGGATTTTGTGACTGCTCTTCCTCGCAGCACAGAGGGTAACGATGCGGTATGGGTCATTGTGGATCGACTCACAAAGTTGGCTCACTTCATCCCATTTCGAGTTGGCCAATCAACTGAGACACCAGCAAAGAAGTACATGGAGGTAATAATCTAATTAAGATTTAAACTCTTCATAATGTACTATCTCTGATACCCATGAACTCATACAGGAAATTGTGAGACTTCATGGAGTACCGGTCTGCATTGTCTCCGATCGTGACACCAGGTTCCGATCGCAATTTTGGCAGAGTCTGCAAGCAAGCTTGGGAACAAGTCTGAACTTCGGCACGGCTTATCATCCACAAACAGATGGTCAGTCGGAACGAACAATTCAGATCTTGGAGGATATACTCAGAGCATGTATGTTAGACTTCAAAGGATCGTGGGAAGATCACCTACACCTTGTGGAGTTTTCGTACAACAACAGCTACCAAGCAAGCATACAAATATCATATTTTGCAGCACTGTATGGAAGGAAGTGTCGATCGCCATTAAGTTGGGACGACATCGGAGATAGGGAACTTCTTGGACCAGAGATGATAGTAGCGACTGTTGATGTGGTTCGTACTATCAGGGAAAGGATGCGCATAACCCAAGATCGACAGAAGCACTGGGCTGATGCAAAGAGACGACACTTGGAGTTCCAGCCAGGAGATCACGTATTCTTGAAGATATCTTCGAACCGCGGAGTGATCCGATTTGGAAGATGGGGTAAGCTAAGTCCGAGATATATTAGATCGTTCGACATACTCGAACGAGTCGGTGAGGTGGCATACCGCTTATCACTTCCACTTTCATTGGAAGGGGTGCATAATGTGTTCCACATATCCCAACTCAGAAGGTATGTGAGTGACCCCAGCCATGTTCTCGATCATTCCGAGCTCACGATATAGCCCGATTTGTCTTGTGAGTAACAGCCTGTGGAGATCCTGGACAGGAAAGTGAAGACACTTCGGAACAAGGAAGTTAACTTGGTTCGAGTGATGTGGAGGAAAGACACTCCAGAAGAGTCCACTTGGGAAAGGGAAGATGAAATGCGTACTAGATATCCACATCTCTTTGTAATCTAGTCCTCAAATAAAAGTTGTAAATTTCGAGGACGAAATTTTTGTAAGGAGGATAGACTATAACAACTCCATTTTTAATGTAAAAAGAATTGATTTAAATTCAATGTATACTTGGAGTATTTATTGTTGCTGATATCTCTTTAAGTATTTATTTCACTCCATAATTACAAGGAGCTTGTAGCTCATTGGTAATACCTTGCACTGCTGAACCAAGCCACCAGAGTTCAAATCCCATGCCCCACATTATTTTTAATATTATTTTGTTTTTGATTTTTTAGAATACCAACCGTTACACGTGCGTTTCTCATAAAATTCCTTCTACACATAAAAAGTTAGATGCACCATAAATCACCCAAGGAGACCCCCCACCCATCGACCCTCCAACTCGGCCGAGTCGGCCGGCGGACCGGCCGACTCGGGCCGGCGCCGCCGGCCGGACTCGGCCGGACGGCCGAGTCACCAACATCGAAGATGAGCATCTTGACCTAGTCAACCCCCCTGCACACACTAAATTTCTAGATCGGTTACAGAGAGCACATTAAACCTCTTTTACTCCAAATTTTAATGATTTTTATATAATTTTTTACATTTTTTTAATTAAAAACCCTAACCCTAGCCTAACCCTATAAATACACCCCCTATCCTCTACCCTCTCATCCTAAATTTCTGAGTCCACTCTTTCAAAATTCTAAGAGAACTTTGGTACGTTGGAAACAAGCGAAAGGCGAAGCGCTGACGAAATCGACGGTGAAATTCCGGTGATCACGCTAGGAGCTCTCAACGACGATTCGACGCACCGGCAAACCCCCTACTTCCCTCTCACTCTCTAGTATTGTCCAAACCCGCAAGTCCCCCTTTTCTATCTTTCTTTTCTCTCATAAAAATACGAATTTACAAACCCGACGGAATCAGAACAAATTCGATTTCCGATTCGGTTTTCTATAAGATCTCACTTCTCACCAATTCATTCATGCTTAAACATCTCTATGTTGACTATTAATCACTTAACAAATAATTTGAACAAGTTTTCTCACATGAAATGATAGCTTGCGCAATATATCGTATTCTTTTACTTAAATACCACAATGTTTAGTTTTCACATTTAACCCCTTAACATTGCTATACCTTATAGTAGATCACGAGGTAATGACCTACCTCCACACACACGCAAATACAACCCTAAATGATATCATCAAAACATAGAATACGATAATACAAGATTTTACATTTAAATACCATTTTCTTAATAAAACCTTTTCTAAAAGTTTTAGGTTTGATACACTTTTAAAATAAATATCTTTTAATAGGAAAATACGATAAGTTGTGAACATCGATCGTTTATCTAAACCTGACTTTGTGGTGTCTAGGCTAGGCAAGTGAGCAAAGGTAACTTTAAAAGGCCCGTCTCACGATTCGTGAGCGGATCCCTCCTTCCTCACTTGTACTTACCTGGCCACAATTGGCGGTGAAGAGGCGATTTGAGGCTTCTAATAACTTGTTGTTTAGATCATTTAGAATTAGTCTAGTTGAAATAGAAAACCCTAAAACCTAAAATACGGAAAAATCGACTTTTGCAAATAAATACCTTTTACTTTAATAAAACCGTATTCTAAGGGTTAGTATTTATAAAATCTTTGCAAAGCGCCACTACAATCCACCTTTAGGGAATCCGTTAGGGATAGTACGGTTTATCGTGCACCCTCGGGCTTAGTAGTGCGAGATTCAGACCTCCGCAAGGAGCATTCGGTCTCGAAAGGTTTAAAATACGACATCTTAAGAAAATGAGACTTTTAAAATATAAAATATTTATTGAAATTATTTTTGTATAAATATATGTATTTTGTTATAATATAAATATTCCACTTTTTCTAAAAATCACAAGACTAAATTTTACATTAAAATACCATGAATTTCAAATAAATCAATATTACAGATAAATACCTTTATTTATGTAATTAGGATATTTTCACTTGAAATATCACAAAATAAAATTACACTCATTATAACTATAAAGACGAATAATAAATACTTGGAGTGTGTCTTGAAAACTATACAAAAGTATTTCTACATAAAACCCCTTCAAGTTTTATAAACTACAATAAGGACCCTAGTAAATATAGGACTTCGATTACATTTCTTCTGTCCGAATCGGGTTTGAGTCTGATCATAATCTGACTTGAATATGATTCAAGTACTATTTTAATCTATAATATTCCAATTCAATATGAACACATGAATTTCAGAATCCAGTTATCAATCTATACAACTTGACTGAATCAATCCATGGATATACATCCATTATCCCGTTATTCCAATTACCAGATTTTTCAGTTACAATCTATTTACTGATATCATGGTTTTGGTCAGTCATCCAACTTATACAATATAATACAACAATACAATCCAAACACTACGGGGTTTAAGGGATAGATTGGTGCGGAAGGTGTTAGAAGTGGCATGGGACGGTAAAATTAAGACACCTAACCTATATTCCGTTGCTGTTGTACCGTGGCTTAACGGTTCCTTGTACATTCCGTTTGCCCTGGTCTCTAGCATACTGAGACCCCTCTCGTATACACTGGCATCCTTCCGTACCAAGCTACAAACAACAGCGTAAACACAATATTCTACAATATTATACAACTTAAGAAGATACTTCTTATTTTGTCTTTTTCTAATCTTTGGGACTTACCGAGTGACCTGTTCGCTGACGACATTCTATTTCTTTCTTCTTTGAATGTCGTCAGGTGTTTTGGACCCGTCAGAGATCGAGCCCACCGGTGAAGACTTGGATCAGTTCCACGAAGACCCCAAGCTCTAGACATTGTACCTTGTTCTATTCAGTATTTTTCATTTCCTGTTATGCCATTATTTAGGCATCGCTTTTATTTCAGATGTATTTACTTTTCATGCATTGTACAAAAGAATGTTATTAATAAAGTCGCTGTTATTTTTATATCTCTTGTCTCTTGTGAATTACCTTTATATTGCTTAGATACGCTTAGCATATCTACTTCACAGTAAATACGTAGCGGACCTCGTCTGGTCCCCTTCGCCGTACACCGGGAAGCGGGGCATGACATTCAATATCAGCGCTATCCGGAAAGGCATTCTCTTTTCCACCGGAATCATTTATAATATGGCAGCCATAGAATCGCTCCCCTTTCTTAGACCGAACGTATCCAAGGCCGGTCGTCTCCATTCTCCCATTGGGCATCTTCCGTTGAGTCCCGGGAACATCCCAAATCTTGTTATAGAACTGGGCTTATCAAGCAATATGTTTGAAGGGTACACCTTGGCATCTCAATAGCCTTTTTAGTCTCTCTGCATAGTACCTGGGCAAACGGATTGGTTGAAGCCTGTCGAGTGCAGGTTCAGCACCGTGCCATATTTCTTTCTCTACTTTAGTCTCTGTGGATTGAAAGAAAAGGATCGCCTTTTCACCTCTTTGCTTAGGAGGGACATAGAAGGTCTGCAGCTTTTGCACGGTGTACGTATCAAGTGCATCAAGTTCTTTGTAATGCCGCTGCGGAACCATGGTAATTTGTAAACTTTGGTCAGCTCTAGCAAAGGTCTGCATTGACAGGCGGACGGAGAACACTGTATTGGCCTCGTCTTTAGAGTAACTTCCAAAGACCAGAACAGGAGTAGATAGTCCTGGCCTGTTGCCTTGGGTTTGTCCCGAGTAGACCATCTCTTCATCCTCCTCGGTATCACTCCTAAAGATCGGGATAGTGGCGATGGCTTTTTGTTTATTCTCTGGTTTGCGACATATTTCCATGTCTTCGAAGTCTGGTAAGAAGTACTTGGCGTCTTCATATTTGCGGACTTCATTTACGGAGAATGGGTTCAGCTCCCCTGTAATTGTGTACTCGAGGCTGTCCTTGAAGTACTTCATGTTAGTGTATGTTGCATGCTCCCACAACTCTTGTGGCGCGGCGGAAGCGGTGAACAAAAATTTTCTTGGCATATAACACGCACTTAACTGAAGATCTTGTCTAAACCACAACTAGAAAAACCTAACTAGAGATCTTATCTTCTATGTTAGGGATTATACCTCAATGATACGGTCCTTCGGGTCTTCTCTTTAATGAACTCCTTAGCTCCTTTTGACGTTGCCGATGTCTTCGATCTCCGGCCACCCAAGACCTAGATGATCCACCCAAGAGTTGTCGTGCGAGCTAGAAACTCTTCACAAGAGTTTAACCTAGATACCGATTTTGCTAGAATAGGTCACTAGGATTATGTAGAGATGAATGTATTGGATTAGCTTGAAATCTATAGCATTTCTTTCTCTTAACCTTCTCTTGATTCACTTAACATTCACATCTCATGTGAAGCTATTTATAAGAAGAATGAGAAGGAGGAGATGAGAAGGAGTGAGTGTTTATCATAATGAAAGTGTTCAAGCATGATGAATAAAAATATAGCACTAAGAGAATTAATTGAAGCATGCATTATATAAATTAGTATCATGCTTCAATAGTAACTCCATAACAACAACCTCATCATGCTTGTACCTTTTAATTTCCACCTCATTTTATTTTTCATAAATGATGTCATTATTATGTCATTATGAGGTGGCACCTTCTAAAAGGTATTCTTGTAACAATTACAAAAATACCCCTCCTCCGTATACCGTATACCGTATACTGTATACCCGCATCCGAATTCCGAAAAATACGAATACCATTAATCCAATAATATAATACCAGTATCCGGCTTAAACCAAAGCCCACCAGTATTATCCTTCCGATTATTATTCCTGTAACAATTACATGAATAAAATCGAAACCCTGCCGTAACAGCTTACGGCTGCCATAACAACTTACAGCCTCTACATATTTCGCCTGAACGAGGGAACTCTCTGTGTGGGACTCTAAAGACTCGACAGTACGCTGGCAGTGGGTTTAACCACAAGCACGTCAGCGGCACTAGCTGTGCGTAACGGCTACCCAGGTACTTGACGAAAAGGTGGCCGACGAGCGAACCCATCACAACCCTTACGAGCCTGCAAGCAACACTTACCGTACAGTCTGGTCTCTTCGTCTGATACGTCGCATATGAAGTCTAGGGGTGGTAAATGTCAGACCCCAGTAACTTTATAAGTCATGCTGATTTATGGCTCATAACAGTTCGAGAAACTACTGATAACACTTATCAGTAAACCTCGAGAACCCTGGCCAGGGATTTAGGTGTTATAGCCGATCAAACATAGCGCGACATCAACTCCCTATACCGGGAGAGACGAAACCCCTCCTATCGCTCACTGTCTCCATATGATTCGGGACTGTACCCAAAATCCACCTGTTTGCACGACTCAGTAGAGCCGTGGTAGGGAGGAAATTAAAGTACAGTGGGAATCACACAAGACTCTATGACGATCTCGGGTCTACAGACTAACCTGTACAAGTATCACTAGAGAACTGCTATCTGACATTAGGTATATATACCATTTAGGAGTTCTCAGCGAGTCCTGTTCGGTGTACCCATTCTCCAATGAGCACCTGTGTACAATCTTTGATGTCAAACATCAATGGTTGTGGAATCAACCATTGCCCCCAGGGTCAAGAAACGTACACACTAGTCTAATCTGGTAATACCGATGCCCTGTCTCGATATACCCTCGACTGGAACTATTGAAGGATATGCTTGTAGACTGCCCAGGTCCCACCAGTATGATCTCATCATAATCCTGGTAGTCAAGCATAGTCCTAAGGGCTTCATCAACACATCACATGTTATGATAAAGATAAACCAGATAGCATACTATCATTTCGAGCAAAGATTGTTTCTGTACATATACATGTCTAGTATCCTATACAATACAGGCCTCTAGGGCATACATATCCAACAATCTCCCACTTGCACTAAGGCCTGTAATTAATGCAATAAGTACCAGCTAGAACCAGTTTCCGGCGTACCGCATGCCCAACAGCTCAAACACTTTCTCAAACTGTACTTGAGGGATAGCCTTAGTGAATGGATCTGCTGTGTTGTCTTTCGTGTCTACTCTCCGTACCTCGATTTCCTGGCGATCCACTATCTCCCTGATGAGGTGATACCGCCTCAAGATATGTCTGGATTTCTGATGGGACCTCGATTCCTTTGCCAAAGCCATGGCTCCATTGTTATCGCAATACATAGGTATTGGATTAGATATGGATGGAACCACTTGAAGTTCTGAAATGAACTTCCTCATCCAGACCGCTTCTTTTGCGGCATCATTAGCAGCAATATACTCAGCTTCCATCGTGGAGTCAGCGACGGTATCTTGTTTGGAACTCTTCCAACATACCGCCCCTCCATTTAGAGTAAATACAAACCCTGAGATGGACTTACTATCATCCTTGTCGCTCTGGAAGCTGGAGTCGGTAAATCCCTCCATTTGGAGATTTCCGTTACCATACACCAAGAACATTTCTTTAGTTCTTCTCAAATACTTTAGAATGTTCTTCACAGCAGTCCAGTGTTTCTCCCCTGGGTTGGATTGATACCTGCTTACTGCACTTAGTGCATAAGCTACATCTGGCGAGTACATAACATCGCATACATTATAGATCCTACTGCCGAAGCATAGGGTATAATGCTCATGCGAGCCCTCTCCTCATCAGTCTTTGGAGACATCTCTTTGGAGAGGGTGATCCCATGACAAGCGGGTAAATTACCCCTCTTAGAATCTTCCATACTAAACCTCTTTAGTATGGTGTCAATGTATCTCGATTGGGACAATCCCAATAATTTCTTAGATCTATCTCTATAGATCTTAATCCCCAGAATGTACGAGGCATCACCCAGGTCTTTCATGGAGAACCTCTGCGATAAGAATAGTTTGACCGATTGTAGCATAGGAATATCATTTCCTATCAAGAGAATATCGTCCACGTACAATACGAGGAATGTAACAGTACTCTCTACAATCCTTTTATAAATACATGGTTCATCCATATTTTTGATAAAACCAAACTCTTTGATTGTATCATCAAAGCAGATGTTCCAACTCCGTGATGCCTGCTTTAATCCATAGATGGATTTAAGCAGCCTGCATGCTTTTCCGCTGCTCCTACTATCAATGAAGCCCTCTGGCTGATCCATAAAAACACATTCTTCTAAATCACCATTTAGAAATGCCGTTTTAACATCCATCTGCTAGATCTCATAATCATAGTAAGCAGCTATAGCAAGCAAGATCCGAATGGATTTGAGCATCGCGACTGGTGAAAAAGTTTCATCATAGTCCAAGCCCGGTCTTTGACGAAATCCTTTTGCTACCAGCTTAGCTTTATAGGTCTCCACCTGACCATCCACACCAATTTTTCTTTTAAAGATCCATTTGCACCCTATGGGTTTTACTCTAGAAGGTGCAGCCTCCAAAGTCCATACTTTGTTGGTGTGCATGGATTCCATTTCGGATCTCATGGCATCCAACCATTTCACTGAGTCACCACTCGTGATAGCTTGCTGAAAACTAGTAGGGTCATCATCATTCATGATGCAATCTTCTTTATCGCCGTCAATTAGAAAACCGTAGTATCTATTAGGTGGGCGAGAAGTCCTACTAGATTTACGGAGTGGCTGAGGTATGTCAGGTTCTATTGAAACCTCAGGTTCAATCAAATCATCGGTAATGGTTTGTGCATCTGGAACTTCTTCCAGTTCTACCGCATTGCCAACAGTATCATTTGTAAAAAAATCATTTTCTAAAAATGTGGCATACTGAGAAACAAACACCCTTTGTTCCTCTTTGTGGTAGAATAGATATCCATACGAGTATTTTGGATATCCCACAAATTTACACAAAACCGATCGTGTCTCAAGTTTGTCTGGATTCTGCTTTTTCACATAAGCCGGACAACCCCATACCTTAACTCTGTTAAGAGATGGTCTCTTCCCATACCATATCTCATATGGAGTGGTAGACACGGTTTTGGTCGGAACCCTATTCAATAGATAAATCGCAGTCTTCAATGCGTGCCCCCAAAATGATATAGGTAACTCAGCATCACTCATCATGGATCGTACCATATCTAATAATGTGCGATTCCTCCTTTCCGATACACCGTTGTGCTGTGGTGTATACGGAGGAGTGAGCTGAGAGAGAATCCCATTCTCTTTTAGGAAATCTAGAAACTCTGAGCTTAGATACTCACCTCCACGATCCGATCGAAGTTTCTTGATACTTAAGCCTGTTTGTTTTTCTACTTCAGATTTATACTCCTTGAACTTTTCAAAGGCTTCGGACTTATGTTTCAACAAGAACACGTGCCCGAATCTCGATAAATCTTCAGTGAAGGTTATGAAGTATGAAAAACCACCTGCAGCATGTGTAGACATTGGTCCACATACATCACTATGTATGAGGCCTAAGAGTTCAGTAGCTCTCTCTCCGTGTCCAGCAAACGGAGTTTTGGTCATTTTACCTTTGATGCAAGATTGGCAAGTCGCATAAGATTTATATTCAAACGAGTTTAAATATCCATCTTTATGTAGCTTGGTTAGTCTTGTTTCATTAATATGACCTAGTCTACAATGCCAAATGAAAGCTTCATTTATGTCTGAAACCTTTCTTTTGTTTCCGTGTTGTATATGAAAAACTGTATGCTGATTTAGGATGTATATCCCGTTATTTAATGTTCCATACCCAATCAACTCTTGATTAAGATTAATGTTCATAACATTAGATTGCAATATAAAATTATATCCAGCATTGTCCAACAACGATACAGATATAATATTACATAACATCGAAGGTACAAAATAACATGGGTTCAAAACCAATATAGAACCCGACAGCAAACTAAGATGATACTCTCCCACTGCAGTAGCATGTACTGAGGAACCATTCCCAACCCGGAGAGTGTGATCACCTTTCTTCAACAACCTGCTATTTCTCAACCCCTGCATACAATTGCAGATATGAGATCCTGATCCAGTATCTAATACCCAGGAAGCAGAGTTAATTGAAAAACAGTTTTCGGTTACAAACACACCTGAAGTGGAAGCATCACCATGCTTCTTCTTCTGGAGGTCGGCCAAGTATTTAGCACAGTTTCTCTTCCAGTGCCCAGTCTGGTGGCAGTGGAAACATTCCCCACGACCTGTCGCAGCAGCCCCTTTCTTGTCCCTTCCCGATGCCTTTTTCACTCTGCCTCTCTGCTTGATGGGATTCTTCTTCTTCTTCTTTCCCTTGGCCTTGGCTTTCGGGATAGAGCAAGAAGATGGCCCAGCAATAAGAGCGGGAGTTTTCGCTACCTTTAGCGTGCTCTCTGCACTCCTCAACATATTGAGGAGTTCTGGTAAAGACTTCTCCATTTTGTGCATGTTGAAGTTTACAATGAATTGAGCAAAGGCAGGGGAAAGGGACTGCAGAACAATATCAACATATTGCTCGTTCTCCATGGTCCAACCCAGGTCCTCAAGTTCTTCGATAAGTCCAATCATCTTCAATACATGGTCACCTACAGACGTGCCAGCAGCCATGCGCATCTGAAACAACTTTCGAGATGCCTCGTATCGGAGAGTACGAGATTGCTCTCCATACAACTCCTCTGTATGGAGAAAGATGGATTGGACATCCATCTTCTCGTGCTGCTTCTGATGTTCATTGTTCATAGAAGCTAGCGCGAGGCACTTGGCTGTTGCGCAGTCTGTATCCCATTTCTTGCGGATTTCTTTATCCGCAACTGAAGAATCAGGGCCTGGGCTAGGAGGGGCTGGAGTAGTCAGGACGTATGCGACCTTATCATATGTCAGGGCAATATTCACGTTCCTTAGCCAATTTTTGTAATTCGGTCCAGTGAGTTTGTTTTTGTCTAATAAAAGTTTAAGTCCCGACATCGGTATCTGCTATTAGGAGATAGAAAAGAAGTCATTCAGTGATTGCTCTTGCATAATTAGATTGGTTATTAATCTTATCTAATTGTTGTCTCCCACTGCTTTTTATCAAATTTTCCTTCAAACCTAAAAAGAAAACTAGCCAGGATAAATTGCAATCTACAAGTTCGCTAACCGAAAAGTGCAAAATTCTCCCGGGAGTAACTTTTACTCACAGTGGGATCGGGATCCAACTATCATATAGAAGGTATGCAATCTCATTGCAAATCTCAACTCTTGAAATCCCCGATATGATTTTTACCCATAGTGACTTATGACCTTAACTATGGTCAACAAATCATAAGTACTAGTCAAGTTCAACCCGCCATTTCGTGATTGATTTAGACCCACCCACATGACCCTTAACTATGGTCAACAAAGTCATGAGAATGCCCTAATCGATCGCATCAAATGCTTTGTAAGAATTCACCACTTAGCTACCGTACACCACGCCTTAACTATGGTCAACAAACGTGGCACGAATACTAAGTACTCTGCTTCCTAAAATGGCGGAGGGCAACGGATGGTTTTTATGAAAACCTTTAACGTTTTGAACTTGATATCGTTGTAGAATCGAGTGGGAAAGAGTGGTTTAAGCTCCAGTTTTTAAAAATCGAATGGTTTTGTAGTATCTTTCTAATTTTGCTAAAGAGGTCACTCCCGGTGAAGGGATCTCGGCTCTTTCCTTATCGAATAAGGTGCTGGATATGAAAATACCATGATGCAAAGCAAAGTTAGATCAACTATAAAATCAAATCGAGTTCTTTGTAACATTTTCCAGTTTCGCTAAAGGGGTCACTCCCGGTGAAGGGATCTCGGCCCTTTCCTCATCGAATGAGGTGCAAGATATTCAAGAATACCGCTATGCAAAACAAAAGCTAGAGTTACCCTTTTTCTTAAAAAATTTGATTCTACAACATCTTTAGGTTTCTTTCTCTTATCATTAATCACATTAATGTTGTCCCATCATTTAAGTTTCCTAAACATCACAGAAAAGAAACGGAAAAATAGAACGTACGCTTATGCCATCCGCATTCGTCACTGGGTCCCGTCATGCACCGTTAGGTTACTTAACTAACGGCAGAGCGGGGACTGGACTAGTGCGGGTGCAAAACATAAGCAACGTTTATTATATATCTCATATATAAATATAACCATTTCAGATCACAGATGAATGTATTGGATATACTAAAAATTCCGTATTTCATTCAAGCCTTTAATGAAAGACGGATTCCACGGTCGTGATGAATAGCCAAACCCCCTTTAGACCCCTACGGGTGCGGCAAACTACCCGCCAAATTCCCGAAGTGTAGTAACCTCCCTCAACAATTGAGTAGGCCACTCGACACTTTGAAAACCCGATAGTTTGTGCACCCCACCTTGGGTCTATCCTAGGAGCAAAAACAGTAAAAAGAAATTATACAAACGGTGGCTACAACCTCATCCCGGATGTATCCGTAAAACAATATTACGTGGCTTTTTACAAATTACATGGAATGAAAGAAAAGAAAAAACGCTCTTCTCACACCCCCCGGCCATTCATCACGACGATCCAACACATTCATATACACATACCATCTCATGATATCCATATGTGCAACCCCCACTAATCGTCATATAGCAATTAGCGGACGTTTCAAACACATATCACAAAAACGAAAAACCCGATTAGCCAAACACTATTAGAATTTCGATCGATAATTTTAAAATATACCAACACTTGACATGTTCCTGTATTAACACCTTTTTAAAATTCTTTATATCCCAGAAACCCTAATTCTGCAATATATGAACACTGTAGAAAAATGAGTCAACAAGGCCCCAAAATGGCGGCGGATCCGCGGCCAAACCATGGGTTTGGCCGCGGATCCGCGCCTCTTTTGTAGAGTCATGAGTGCAAATTTCTACAGTATTCTTATAAAAGCCTGCTTGTATTTTTAAGATATGTCAAATTAATTTTGGAACACTTTCAAAAACTGACAGCAGCAAGGGCAGAATACGAGTTTTCGGGAGAAAAAACTGTCGATCGAGCTTCTAACTTTTGGCTAACATCTAATTGTGGTTTTGTTAGGCTCTGATACCATGTTAGTGTATGTTGCATGCTCCCACAACTCTTGTGGCGCGGTGGAAGCGGTGAACAAAAATTTTCTTGGCATACAACACGCACTTAACCGAAGATCTTGTCTAAACCACAACTAGAAAAACCTAACTAGAGATCTTATCTTCTATGTTAGGGATTATACCTCAATGATACGGTCCTTCGGGTCTTCTCTTTGATGAACTCCTTAGCTCCTTTTGACGTTGCCGATGTCTTCGATCTCCGGCCACCCAAGACCTAGATGATCCACCCGAGAGTTGTCGTGCGAGCTAGAAACTCTTCACAAGAGTTTAACCTAGAGACCGATTTTGCTAGAATAGGTCACTAGGATTATGTAGAGATGAATGTATTGGATTAACTTGAAATCTATAGCATTTCTTTCTCTTAACCTTCTCTTGATTCACTTAACATTCACATCTCATGTGAAGCTATTTATAAGAAGAATGAGAAGGAGGAGATGAGAAGGAGTGAGTGTTTATCATAATGAAAGTGTTCAAGCATGATGAATAAAAATATAGCACTAAGAGAATTAATTGAAGCATGCATTATATAAATTAGTATCATGCTTCAATAGTAACTCCATAACAACAACCTCATCATGCTTGTACCTTTTAATTTCCACATCATTTTATTTTTCATAAATGATGTCATTATTATGTCATTATGAGGTGGCACCTTCTAGAAGGTATTCTTGTAACAATTACAAAAATACCCCTCCTCCGTATACCGTATACTGTATACCCGCATCCGAATTCCGAAAAATACGAATACCATTAATCCAATAATATAATACCGGTATCCGGCTTAAACCAAAGCCCACCAGTATTATCCTTCCGATTATTATTCCTGTAACAATTACATGAATAAAATCGAAACCCTGCCGTAACAGCTTACGGCTGCCATAACAACTTACAGCCTCTACATATTTCGCCCGAACGAGGGAACTCTCTGTGTAGGACTCTAAAGACTCGACAGTAGGCTGGCAGTGGGTTTAACCACAAGCACGTCAGCGGCACTAGCTGTGCGTAACGGCTATCTAGGTACTTGACGAAAAGGTGGCCGACGAGCGAACCCATCACAACCCTTACGAGCCTGCAAGCAACACTTACCGTACAGTCCGGTCTCTTCGTCTGATACGTCGCATATGAAGTCTAGGGGTGGTAAATGTCAGACCCTAGTAACTTTATAAGTCATGCTGATTTATGGCTCATAACAGTTCGAGAAACTACTGATAACACTTATCAGTAAACCTCGAGAACCCTGGCCAGGGATTTAGGTGTTATAGCCGATCAAACATAACGCGACATCAACTCCCTATACCGGGAGAGACGAAACCCCTCCTATCGCTCACTGTCTCCATATGATTCGGGACTGTACCCAAAATCCACCTGTTTGCACGACTCAGTAGAGCCGTGGTAGGGAGGAAATTAAAGTACAGTGGGAATCACACAAGACTCTATGACGATCTCGGGTCTACAGACTAACCTGTACAAGTATCACTAGAGAACTGCTATCTGACATTAGGTATATATACCATCTAGGAGTTCTCAGCGAGTCCTGTTCGGTGTACCCATTCTCCAATGAGCACCTGTGTACAATCTTTGATGTCAAACATCAATGGTTGTGGAATCAACCATTGCCCCCAGGGTCAAGAAACGTACACACTAGTCTAATCTGGTAATACCGATGCCCTGTCTCGATATACCCTCGACTAGGAACTATTGAAGGATATGCTTGTAGACTGTCCAGGTCCCACCAGTATGATCTCATCATAATCCTGGTAGTCAAGCATAGTCCTAAGGGCTTCATCAACACATCACATGTTATGATAAAGATAAACCAGATAGCATACTATCATTTCGAGCAAAGATTGTTTCTGTACATATACATGTCTAGTATCCTATACAATACAGGCCTCTAGGGCATACATATCCAACACTTCATATACTGATGTTGTATAGAAGAGATGATGTTGTACTCATGTAACCAAGGCCTGCCGAGCAAAGCATTGCAGCAAGTTTTGGCGTCAATAACATGGAACTTGATGTCAGTGACGAGCACCCCGAAGCGTAATGTCAGTATTAAAGACCCGAGCATTTATGATGATTGGGAGTCAAAACCAGAGATGGTAATTTTATCCCGAGCCAAGTGCTACACATTCATGCAAATATCCTTCAACACTCTTACATTGAGAAGGTTGACGGAGGACCCGTTGTCGACCAGGATCTTCTCTATCTTGATGTCGTGGCAGTATCCGGCTACATATAACAGACGATTATGCTCGCACGTTCCGAGAAGGAGGTCTTCATCGTTGAAGGTGATGTCCGCTGTGTGAACTTCTTCCAGCTCATCTTTCATCGTTTCTTTTGCCAGGAAGGCTTGAAACTGATTGGGCTCTTGTAACGCCCTAATCAGAGAATCTCGTGCCTCTTTAGATAGGAGAAGGGCATCCAAAATGCTTAATTGTGAGGGTATCTTCCTCAGGTGTGCCAGGACATTGTAATCCACCTTGCTCTTCTAAGGCGGGTGCTTGGCCGTGAGCTCTTCGACGACTCTATCATCGACGACAATCTCCTCAGGGACTTTTTCCTTCCCTTTGTCTCTTTTGCTCGAACCTTTGTTTGAGGGTCCGAGATTCTTTTCAGGAAACGTACGATTACACAACTGAATGTTCTCACAGTTCTTCATCTCTTCTTATTTTTCAGAGGTGGATTCCTTGAAGAGAGGGCGGAGGGCTATTTCTTTGTCAGAATCGCTCCCGAAGGTAAGAACTTGAGATTTTGCTCTTGTTGAACCGGTATCAACCATATGACAGTTTCCAGCCTTCCTTCACGCTCGTCTGTCACACTTCTCTGTTCCCGATGGGCTTTGTGCTTCATTCGCTTGAAGTGTTGTCGATAGGCAACATATCCCTGCCACCACTTCTTGAAGGCATTGCACTCTTCGGTAGGGTGTGTGACCTTCTGATGGTACAAGCAGTAGTTCGTATGTACATTCGCCCCGTTGAGGCATGTACTCCCGGGAGTATTTCCTTCGAAAGGTGGCAGCTTTATTCCTACTGATAGAGCTTTGGAAAACTGCTTCCCTACCTTGATTCTACTCTTGCTGGTGGCAGGTGCGCTTCGATCCTGTTGGGGTACTTTATGACTTCTCATTACCGAGGCTTCTTCAGCTTGACGCCGACGCTTGGCTTTTTCGTATATGGCCGTTTCACGTCTTCGGTCAGCTTTGCTCTTTTGGAGGGCTTCGTTCAGCGGCTTGTCGATCAGGTCATCTGACGGTTCCATAGATTTTGGTTCTGGATCTGTCCCCAGTTTCTCTACGTCAGGAGCTTCTTTGCCATTTATCGACGAGTGGGAGATCATGTGGTAACTCGCTACATAATCCTCGGGTTCTTCTAAAGAATCGTTTCCTTCATCAATGTCACTGTTTCCGTTCTCAAAAACATACTTGAAGAATTCTTCCAGTGTGATTGGGGTCCATGCTTTTTGGTTGTATTCCTCCAGTGCGTCGATGTATTTTTGCAGACTCGTACGATTACCGTCAAGCTGCACGGGCTTCTTGGCCTTCTTCTTTTTCTTTGAAGACGTCGGAGGCTTGGCCTGGAGGTTTTTCCCATCGTTACCAACTTTCGGTGTTGGGCGTGATTTCAGCATCCCGTCAATAATCTCAGGCTCCAGCGGGTTTTCCACCTAATCGTCGGACATGCTTGAAGATCCTTCAGTATTCTTTTAGTTTTAGCCGAAAGGACAACTTCCCACGGAGATTCCTCTACAAATGAGCATGATGTCTCGACGTATCCACCTTTCTAGGAGCGTGCTGTTGTGGCGGGTTTACCTTCTAGTTTTCGGACAGCGTGAACTTGCCCTGTTGGTACTGGTCTTCAAGACAATTTTTGAAGACGTAGCAATCTTCGATTGGGTGGCCCACTATTCGGTGGTAGGGGCAGTAATTGGGATTGTTGATGTCGCCCGGTTGTAGTGGGCGTCTCGGATCCGGCAGAGTGATGAGCATGTTGCGCACCACCAGTTCAAATAGTCTCCTCGTTTTATACTGGAGGAACGAGTAAGGACGTCTCAACTTATTTTTGAGGGATCTTGGTTTGTTGTTTTGGCGAGCTACCGGTTTCGGGTCACTCGGTTGTTGTTGAGCGTTGGCAACGAAGGTCGCTTTCCCTTTGCCCTTTTCATTCCGAAAACCTATTTTTGAAGAGGACGACCTATGGCCCATTTGGGCCAACTTGTCAATCAAGGCCTGGAAGGTGGTCGGCTTGAAGAACATCATAAATTAGGATATAGTTGCCTGAGGGTCAAGGCTCCCGACGAACATACCCACGGCAGGAGCTTCTTCTATGCGTTGTTCGCATTTCGACCAGAGGTTCCGCCATCGAATTGCATACTGAACCCATGTCTCTCCTGGCTTCACTCTGGCATTGATTAATGCCGCGATCGGGGTGCGCTCGCTAGCGCTTGCGAGCCGTTGCGTAAACAGTAGCTCCATTTCTGTAAATGTCTTGATGGAGTCATTCGGAAGCTCCGGATACCATTCAAATGTTGTCTTCGCTAGGCTGCCGACAAACTGGCGAAGCAATAGTTTGTCATCGCCTCCAGTATTTCCATATAGAGCTCTGAACTGAGCGACGTGCTGACGGGGATTGCCCGTCCCTTTATACACGTGGAATTTAGGGATCGTATATCCCAGCGGATACTTGATTTGATTGTACCAATCTGGATATGGTCGCCCAGTTCTGACAACTTGGCCAGCCGCTTCGCTTGCTTGATGAACTCGTATTTGTTGAGCTATGTAGTCGTCAAGGGCAGCTTTGGAGATCGTCTCCTCCCTGGCTGCTGATAGAGCCGGAAGTGGGTTCGATGTCTCCCCTCAGTCGTCTTCAATGATTATTGGAGGGTCTGGCTGGATCATCATCCCAACTATGTCTTGTAACAGAAGCACCATTTGTTTTATATTAGCCGCTTGTTCCGCGGCCTCTTTGTCTTTCTTTTCAAGTACCTTTCGTAGGAATTCGGTGTCGGTCTCCTGCTCCTAGCGTTGTTCCAACGATGGTTCCGGGCTTTCTTTCTGCCCAGTGAGTGCGGCCATTCTTGTCAACATCTCCTGGAGCTTTTGTTGTTGCTCCCGATCTTTCGTCATAGACCGTGTGAGTGGTCGATGACCCATGGAAGTGCGGCTTTACTCTTTGCTGGAAGCCATGTACACCATGTGCACTACCATGCCCCCAGACTTGGGGCGTTTGGATCCATCACACTCAGAATTTGTCGCCGGTGTGGTTGATTCTATGGCCCTCTCTTTTTTTGTGAGGCCGAAGTTGAGGGAGCCGTTACAGCGAGCACCCATTTAGATGATACCTTCCGTGGTACGACGGAAGGATGGTCCTCATCTTGCCGGGCCTTCTTCTTCTTTAGTCGGCGAGAGTATTCTTTGTCAATTACAGAGTCTTGGACTTTCCACCAGACTTTGTGGATCTTGGAGGACAACCGCTGAGGAGCCTGTTCTGGCTTCACCTGTGTCATGCTTTCAACAGGTGGCAGAGACTTCTTCAGTATGGAAGTTGGAGAGTTCTTGCGCACCCTCCTGAGCAGCTCGAAGCTGTTTCCAGTTGGAACAGCAACATTAATTTCCACCATTGGAGCTGGTGGGGTAAGTCCAGAGGGAGAACTGCCCCCAGCTTTCCCCACTCAGCGCCAGTGGCGATGTCGAGTATGTCATGCAGACGGGACTATCTCTGTCATTGGAGCGATTCGCCATGCCCCCTGCTCTGATGAGAGGATGCTGTTGGTGTCAGCCTGTCAAAGACTGATGTCCGTTGAGAGGGGACGGTCAATCTTTCGAAGGCCGACCTTTTGGTAGGGGAAGCAATCTGATGACTTTGCCGGAAGCAGGAGCTGGAATGGCCAATCTTGCAAAGACCGCTCTTTTAGCAGGAGAAGCCCCATTGACGACTTCATCTGCCGGAATTGGAATAGCTATCCGCTTCGGGATAACCCATTCAGGTATCGCGAGCCTCTTTGCGGGCCCACTTGAGCTTAGGCTCAGCCTGTCGAAGACTGATGCGACAGACTTGGACAACCCGATGAGAGGGGCCGCGGTGGTTACAAGCCGATTGAAGCCCGACTTCTTTGGAGCCTCCCGTGATGGCACTGGAGCGCTGAAACTCGCTGGTGGGAGCATGGTCCCGAAAAACAATCCAGTGGTGGCCTGAGTCACCTATTCCACTGGCATTGAGAAGATGCAAGCCGCATTTGGCCCGTACGTCACTCCTCCAGCGGGGACAGAGTAGGAGTTGCTGTTGCAGGTGCAGTTAGAAGCCATTGATCTTCTTTTCTCTGCACAGGAGCAAGACACCAAATCTTAATGCCTAGAATCCAGGGGCAACCATAATAAACTGCGATTTGTTCGCGAACACGACACACGAAGTGTGGAGTGGAAAGAGAAAAAGGACCCATCGAGCATGCCAAAATCTGTTTACCGCCGAAAACCGGGAAGACAGACGTCTTGCCTGAATTTGGGGGCAGATGCTATTTGGATTTATCCGTCCACCTCTCCGAAGATGCCAAATTTATTTATGGCACTGTGCATCAGAGGTTTGGATGGATGCGGCCGTTGTAGCAGACTTCGTCAGATTCCCCCTCGTTTGCGAGGGGTTTTTGATTGTAGGGACGCTCTTCCCTGCAGGCGCAAGCCCCTACAGTTAATTACGTTACCGTATCGCGGTAACCACTTTCTCCTATTCCAGAAGGTCACTTCGTATCGTGTGTGTTTGTTTTATTTTTGGTTGCCCGTGGATTGTATACGGAGACTAATTTATGTTGTCGCCCATAGGGCGTGGATTAGTCCAAATCCGTATATCTTAGATTTGGTTTTGGGTCGATTTAAGGATCGTTAATCTCGTTTGAGATTAAGATCAACTTAAATGTTGTTAAGGATACGTTAGTCCGATCTTGGACTAAGATCAACTTAACGGGGGTTTAGGATCGTTCTTGATCCAACAAAAGAGCATTTGGGCTCTATCGTTTTAGTTTAGGGACGTTACGGTCCGTAGATCACCATTTTTTTTAGGTGAGGGTTTAGTTTAAGGACATTACGGTCTATAGCTTAGTTTAAGGATGTTGCGGTCCATAGCTAGTTTAAGGAAATTGTTGTAACATTTCAGAAAAATAAAATATTATTTTTAGGAAGTTAAACAATTTATGTAATGAATATTATGAATATTTTGGGTATGGAGATTAGTTTTAAATGATATGGTAAAATTATATACCGATAAATTGGGAAATATTTGGAAAATTATATTAAATATTGATTTTAAAAGAATTTATGAAGATTGGGAATTTTACAATCTAGTATACAACTAATTGTATATAAGTTAGTATTACTAAACTCGATTAGTACCTTGTTATGCATTAAGCTTAGTTAGGCATATGACATGCACCATGTCATGTTTCAAAACTTTTTTTTAGCACTCTATGAACCATGGCATCCTTGTTTTCCTTTTATATATTTGGGTTTTTGGTTTTATTTGAAAAAGGGAGAAAAGAAAAGAAAAGAATAAAGAATGGAGGTATGGACAAGAGAGAGGGTGAGGGGTTTTCCTTGACCTTGGCTCATTTGGTCTTCACTTCATTTTCTTCTTCTCCTTTTCTCTCATGGCTGCCCTCTCCCTCCACCACCTCTACCTCCTCACTAGAACCCCAAATCCACATCAAAACATCATTTTCCCTTCATTAAAAATGTGCACAAGCTCACTACAAGCATGGTGGATCAAGAAAGTTATGATTTTGAGCACTAGGAGCAACTCAAGAAAATTCTTGAGTTGCCAAATGAGGTATTTCTTTCACCATTAGTGTAGTAATTGATTTACTTTAACTTCTATTTTAGTTTAGAAGTGATTAAGTGAGGTTTAGTGACCTTTGAAAATTCCAAGTTGAGGTTAGGGTTTGATTTGAATTGAGGTGGTGCAATTGAGGTTTAGTAGTGACTTTAAACCCCGGTGGTATTAATCTTATAGACTAAAACTGAGAATAAAACCCCAAGACTTGGACTTTAGAGACTTTTCGTGTCGATTTGTGAAGATTGAGTGCCTGCAGGGAATCTGGAATGACCTGGAATCTTTATAGGAAAAAACTAGCAACTCTATTGACCTAGATTGAACAATAGAAGACCACCCTGAAAATACGAACCCAATCCAAGCATCAAAAACCGAGCTTGCCGGATTTTGGGTTGATTTCGTTGGGCCATGGGTGGGCTTTAATGTTGGGGCTTTGGCAATAGCTCACCTCTTGATGATCTATCCCCTGTAAATGTTTGTTTAGCCTAATTTTACCTGACCAAAAATCTGGAGCTAGATTTCTGAGTGGCTTTTTTTGAGTTTCGTGGTTTTCAATAACTTGGTTTTGGTATTCGAACCGTGGATTCGATCGTTGGACGTTTGTATGTCAACGACGAGGGATTTATGATTGTTCTCGTATGTGTAGGCTATAGGTTCTAACCTATAAGCACCTCGCGTGTCGTATTGGTTTCGAATTGGATGTTTTGATGCGATATGATATATGTGATATGTAGGTACCTTCACGTGGATTTCGTATGACAAGGGAAGAGCATGGCGACATCGACTTTGGCAAGTAAGGGTCAAGGTGAGTAGATGTATATCTATGGGGGAAGTCGGGTGGATGGCGTATAGCACCCCCGCAGTTTCGTATTGTAGCATGCGAATATTATATATATATATATATATATATAAATTTGTGTATTTTGAGACGTGTATAATTAGCAAGAAAGGTTTTAGGAGATCATGGGTTAATTTTTAGCGTAATTGGATGAAAGTGTTGTTAGTTTAGTTTCTTAGTCGCGAAACCCTAGAGTAAAGGTTCACAAACACACATACATGCACACACGTAATATGTTTGGGTGTCTATGTTTATATGTATATATGTATATGTGGATGCGTTGGTACATACACACACACATACGTATATACGGATAATGAGGATATATATGATACTTGATGGTGAGTCGATATGATCGGGCATGATGCCATGAGATTGTGATATGTGATTGGGTCGTGATATGATATACGACATGATATTATAGTGGATCGTTGGGCGATGTGTTTTTATACACACGAGGATATATGTTTGATGACATTGGTATGTTCTAGACATTAGAACGATACCCCTAATTCAGGATATTATGATGATGATACCATATGAATAATGAGGTATATGTGATATTTGACCCGTACCCCGATTTCCGGGATGTCGTACGATGGATTTTACCGTATGAGGTATAAATATGATGATTGATCCACACTCTTGATTCGAGGATGTCGTATTATATATTTTACCGTACGCGACGCTATTGAGGCAGGATCGCCGACTACTAGGTATATCGACTCGGAATTTAGGTGGATTTCTTAGCCTTTCAACTAGTTCTTTAGTTTAGTCTTTAGTGTTGGGGTAAAAATTTACATCCCGGTTGACCAAGTCAAAATCAAAGTCAACCCCAAGCCAAGTGGGCCCAAGCCCAGATCCAGTGGGCCCATGCCCGGGTCGAGCCCGACCATGAAGCGGCCGGCCTCCCCCACGCCAAGATAAAATTTTTGTAATAAATAATTTTGTTGCATTTTCTTTTATTTTATTTTATGGATAAATGTAAGAAAAATAGGCATAAAGCCAAATTTTTGTAAAGCCCATGGCTTATGTGCAAAAAGAAATGGCACATGGGCCATGAAATAGGCAAAATGCCATTTTGTGAAGCCCAAGGGGCTATATGTAAAGTGTATAGCCTATAAAGGCAAGATAATGAAAATATCCCAACAACTTTTTTCTCTCTCCAAAAAAGTTTCAGAGCTGAGCTCTTTCTTCCTTCTCCAAGGTTCCAAAACCTTCTTCTTTCTTTTGAATTAAATCAAGAGTTTTACTCTTCCTTTTTCAAAACAAATTAGTTTTTCACCACAAAACCCATCAAGGGGAACTCAGATCTTCCATCAGATCTCAAAAAGAAAAGATTTTGAAATCCCACATCTCTTGATCTTCAAGATCCAGCTAACAGAGGAGGAAGAAGAAGAACATCTTTCACAAAACCCTCAAAAAAAGAAGAAAAACACATTCAGGAGTCTAACTCCTCTCTGATTTCTCTTCTGAGAAATTTTTTTAGGCTAAAAGCCTCCTGTGCCTCTCCGGCGCGCAGCGCAAGTGCGCAAGGCGCCAGCGTGCCGACACGTGGCGCGCGCGCGCTTGCGCACCTGCGCGCTTGCGCAAGTGCACAAGGCGCCCGCGTGCCGACACGTGGCGTGCGCGCTTGAGCAAGTGCGCAAGGCGCCCGCGTGCCGACACGTGGCACGCGCGCTTGCGCACCTGCGCAAGTGCGCAAGGCGTCCGCGCGCCGAAACGTGGCGCGCGCGCTTGCGCAACTGCGCAAGTGCGCAAGGCGCCCGCGCGCCGACACGTGGCGCGCGCGCTTGCGCACCTGCGCAAGTGCGCAAGGCGCCCGCGTGCCGACACGTGGCCCCCACGCATCCCTTGGATGCCTTTTCCCTCTCTTTTTATGTACATACATATACACATACATATGTATACAAATTCACACATATACATACTCCGCCACATTCTCCCCCTCCAAAAAATTTTCGGGCCGGGGCGCTGCCCCGAACCCCGCAAGGGGGCTGCTAGCCCCCTTGACCCCCAGCCCGCTATCCGGGTAGCGGGACCCCCGTAAAAACTCTGCGTGGCTCACGATATATCCAAAACCCCCTTTCAAAACACACGCACACTGCACATTGAGTTCGCATGACCAGTTTAACCCGTTAATCGGAGGTTCCCTCGCCCCAAAGGCGATGGGTAATTAACGGCAGCTTAGTCCGCGGCTGCCGGAGATTCGGATCCCCACAATCATTAAATCCCGGCCTACCCTAGGCAGGGGGAATCTGTAGTACGCCTGACAAGCGCTCGCGTATTCCCATCTCACTGGGGTGACGAAAAACACCCTACAGATTCTGGCACGCCCGGTGGGACCAATCTCTCATCCCATATTTCGGGTTAAACGTTCATACGAACTCAATCAATATACATATCGATTGCTTATACTAAAATGATGTTTTTTTTTCCGTGCAGCAATCAACCTTCGACGACAATGTCTTCCCAGACGAATTCAACTTCCAAAGCGACCCCGATTCCGTACGTGGTCAAGATCAACGCTCGTGTGGTTCTCCCCGCAAGCCTCGGTCGACAATGGGAGGAACCGCCCCGCCAGTTTGGCTCTGTCATCATCTACCCTGCCGGAAGCGCTCATCTGGCAGAGATCCCAGCGGAACAGGTGGCCAAGCCGGTCTCAAGGGGTAAGAGGCCGAATGTCGTGATCGCCAAGGCACCACAACCGAAACTTAAGATGGTGTCTGAACGAGTCCCTGGCGCTCTAGCTGGGGGCAAGACTTCCGATGTGAAGGGCAACATTAAAAGTTGCGGACGAGCTCAGGCGATAACTCCAACAAATGCACAATCGAGCGTATCTCCGAGGCCCTCCATCGCCCGGTCTGCGGCGTCTTCCCAAAAAGCCGAAGTCTGCCAGGTGCTTAGAACAGAAAAGTTAAGGCAGAAGCGTCTCAGGTATCGAGCCAACAAAAGGGCCAAGGCTTCGGCCAAATGGAATCGTGTGAAGTTCCAAGTGCAGGGTTGCCCCGCGACGACGGCCGAGTCGGACGTAAGAATCAGCAATTCCTTCGAGCCTCTAAAGTGGGTTCAGAAAAATGCCATGACCGCCAGAATCAAGAAAACAGCGGTTCGAACAGTGCCACAAAGAGACGTGTCCCGGCCCCAACAGAAAAAGTATGACACTGTCTCTTCAAGAGTCTATCAAGCACTCTGTGCCGCGCGAAAGCAGCGGGGCAAACCCAGAAAAGAAGCGCCAGCACCATTCAAGAACCTGGTTAGGCCGGCCGCCTTCAATCGACTACCGGCTACCGAAGCAAGCGGGTCAAGACAGCGATCCGTGAAATCATCCGCCAATGATAGAAAGACGGCAGGATATATCGTCCATACGGTCTATATGGCGGGCGGGCGCCCTAGCGACAACCTTCGCAGCAAAAGCAAGGACGGGGCCACCACATCCCAAGCCCAATCTAGCCTGAATGTGGTTGCCGCCGCCCAAGAACAGCCGCCCCTGCTGGATGAAGAAGACCCTCTCGATGAGGATGATAGGCAGATAGACCCCTCGGTCCATGTAGAGTCAAGCTCGGACAGCGAGGAAGAGCCGACTTTCCGCCCTAGGACTGCGGAGCAAGAGCTGCTTCAAGAGCTTCGAAAACAGCTCAGGAGCAAAGATAAAGAGATGGCCAAGCTCTATTCGAAGATTGATGACTTAACGAACGTGGTGATGCAGCTTACGGCTCAAATTGCTCGAGCGCCTCCCAATCAGGCACAAGCCGCTACTAATCCGCCGGGTGATGACAATCCGAGGCAGCCAATGCCTGTTCCTTTGGGACCAAGACTGGTCGAGCCAAATGAAAGCCGATTACATTCCGCTTCTGGGGACGCCTTGGCCCCAGATAGCGCTATCCCGCTAACACAGGATTGGATAATGGATTTGGTCACCAGCAAGGTTAAAACATTGGTGGCCGAAGCTGAAGCTCAGAAAGAAATCGGCAGTAGTGGACGGCCATATCCCGCGCAGTATGATCTGATTGAGTTCCCAAGCGGCTACGTCATTCTTAAGTTCGGAAGATTTGATGGAACGGGAAATGCAAACCAGCACGTCGCCCACTTCAAAGCATCGTGCGGAAATACAGGGGGCAATGACGCGCTCCTTCTTCGTCAGTTTGTCAACAGCCTGACCGGCGTCGCCTTCGACTGGTACGCGAGCATACCAGACGGGTCCGTCATTACCTTCGCCCAAATGGAGTCTCTGTTCCGGCAAAGGTTCATGAGCGTCAGTGATAAAATCTCCATTGCCGACCTTGTGAGGACCAAGCCGGGGAAGAATGAAAGCAACACCGACTTTATCGCCCGATGGCGTAATCTCACAGTCAAGTGCGAACCGCCGCTGGAGCAGGACCAGTCCGTCAGCCTTCTCATTGGGAACCTCAGCAATTGGATGGTCCCCTTCTTGTGTACAGCGGGCCTCAAGACGTTTCAGGAGCTAACCAAGAAAGTCCAAATGCTGGAACGCTCGAAGCAAGAGTCCCCGCCGGATTCTCAGAGAGACAAAACTTGGAAAAGCAAGCGGGACGACAACCGTAGAAGCGGGAGTTCCAGCAGTACCAATGTCTTCAATGCCTCCGACAATGAAGAAAAGCGAAGGGCGGGCGAATCCAAAACCAACCGGTCTCGAAAGCCATTGCTGGGAGGAGATGGGCCTTCCCTAGAGGAGAAAAAGAACAAGGTTTACTCTTTCAGAAGGGACAAGGTCCGCAAGATATTTAAAGATGCCTTGAACAATGGCCTACAACTGCCGGAGTCGAAAAGACCCCAAGAAGCAAAAATGACCGACAATCCCCTGTATTGCCCGTACCACCGAGTAGTGAGCCATGCGATCGAGGATTGCTATATCTTCAAGGATTGGGTCGAGAAGCAGTACAAGGCTGGAGAGATCGAGCTGTCCAAAAGCGTGTTGGTGAACAATCAAGTTGCAACCGCCAACTTTATACAGACGGAAGCTGAAGCCTTCTGGGAGCAGACAGCCGAACCCGCTGCCCTGACCAACGAAACTGACTCATCGCGGCCTCCGTGGAGTACGCACATATCTAATAAGACGAAGAAGATGATAAAGCTACTTCGGAAAGAACCCAGGATGGAATGGGAAGGACAGAAGAAGCCTACCAGCCCAGCTGCCAATGTGGCTCCATCAGGCTCAAAATCCAAGAAGCTCAAGAAGAAGAAAAGTGCAGCTCGGCGCGAAAAATAGTCTGCAGGGAGATCGACCATTCAAAAGTATATCGATTCCCTCGAAGAATATGAGCAAAAGGAAAGAACATTGATTCAATTGAAGGAGTTCTTCCCTGTACAAGCGGCTGAAATTCTGGAGGAGTTAGAAGAAGACTCCAATGAAGAAATTCCAGTAGTGACCTGCTACGCCATCCATCTTGGCAGCGACTCTGAGGATGATCTCTGTTTTCCGGAAGAGGACGAGGAGCTCACCACAAAGGCCAATCAAATCCAGCTCAGAAGCGGCAGGGCTCTACCGCAAAATCAGGGCAACGCCCCAAAAGGGAAGGAAAAACAAGTCGCTAATGAAGAAGATGGCAGAGAACTGGCCGATGAAAACATAAATCCTTCCTCGGTGGACTATAATGTCTTGGCACATCTCCGGAAGCTTCCATCTCTCCTGAGCATCTACGACGCCTTGGTCCTATCTAAGGAGCTTAGAGACGTTCTCATTCACGCTCTACAAAACCCCGAGCGGTATCAGGCTCACTTTGCGGAAATTAACATGAAAGAAGCCCAGCACGCTTTGCATGCCGCCGCAGTCACATTTAAGGATGAAGACTTGCTACTGGGAACGGCTGAGCATAATCGGCCGCTTTACGTGACCGGGTACAGCGACGGAGATCGAATTAATCGCATATTGATTGATCCGGGGTCCTCAGTGAACATCATGAACTTGCGAACTCTGAAGAGTTTGTCAATGGACGTCCGACACCTGTCAAGGGAAAGGATTTTCATTCAAGGCTTCAACCAAAATTGCCAGCAAGTTCTGGGGTCTATAGCTTTGCCAATCAAATTTGGGGATCTGCAAACTGAAGCTAAGATATACGTGATCGACGCCGACACATCTTATAAGATTCTCTTGGGGCGGCCGTGGATCCACGATTACGGCATCATTCCGTCAACTCTCCATCAATGCATGAAGTACACTAAAAATGGCGAAGAAAGACGCATTGACGGAGACATCCAGCCGTTCGGTGTGCATGAAGTCCGATATGAAGATTCTCGGTACTTTACGAACCACCAAAATGCTAAGCCACAACTGACTGAGGATAGAACGGCCCCAAGACTCAAAAGCAAATCTGCGCCGGCTATCACTTTCAAAAGCAAAAATACCCAAGTGCGCCCGCATTTCGGCAGCGACTCTGATGAGTCCGACGCTGGAAGCCCGTCCTTCCGCAAAACTCGTCCTCATTTCGGCAGCGATACGGACGAATCTGTTACTGAAGGCCCATCTAGCAGCAAAGTCCGCCCTTATCTTGGCAGTGACACTGAAGAGTCAGAGGAGGAGGACCTGTCGTGCAACAGCGGTGCAGATTGGACCCCCACGCAACAAGCGAAACTACGAGAGACCTTCGAAGTTGCAGAAGGGTCCCTAGCCGTTACAAGGGTACCAGAGCAAATGTGCAAAGAGCTCGATGCATTATCAATCTCCACCGTGGACCAGCTGAAAACTTTCTACGTTCCCGGGAGGAAAAGTGGACAGAAGGGCATCTTGTTTTATGGGTCAAACCCCGTTGTGCACCCGGACGACCTTTCTGTCGCGTGCCTTCCCTATGAGAGAGGCATAAGAGCCGTCCTCAATCCCAGATACTATGCGCCCGAGATGCGGGAATACTTTAAGAAGTGCGGATGCCGGTTATATCAAACGGAGTCCGAAGCAAAGTTTTACGAAGGGCTATGGTATCCGCCCCAGGTCCGAGCACTCATCGATGGACGGATTCCAGATAGACGGGGCATAGGCTACATTCAACCTGATTCCAAAGCGTGCTACATGATCCATGTTGGTGAGACCAGCGAAAGATCAAATGATGATGACGAGATAGCCGAGCCAGAAGAAGCTCCTCAAGAGCTCGAAGATGGCGGACAAGCGACCTTTGATGAGCTAACCGAGATTGACTTAGGAACGCCCGATAATCCAAGGCCGACCTACATCAGCTCACTCTTGTCGGAGGAAATGAAAGAGCAGATAATTGCCCTACTGCGTGAGTTCGTCGACTGCTTCGCGTGGACGTACAAAGAAATGCCTGGCCTTTCCCCTGAGGTAGCCGTGCATAAGCTGGCTATATCTCCTGATGCTAAGCCAGTCAAACAAGCTCCTCGAAGAATGAGAAGGGAGTTGGAAGAAAAGGTCATCGAGGAAACCAAGAAGCTCATCGATGCCGGCTTCATCAGGGAAGAGAAATATGCAGACTGGATCGCATGCATAGTCCCAGTGAAGAAGAAAAATGGGCAGATCCGAGTTTGTGTCGATTTCAGGGACCTCAACAAGGCATGTCCTAAAGACGACTTTCCGCTACCGGTCATGGAAATGATGGTCGATGACACCTCAAATTACGAACTGTTCACCTTTATGGACGGCTCGTCTGGATACAATCAGATCAAGATGTCGCCTGAGGATGAGAAGCACACAGCATTTCGAACCCCGATCGGAATATATTGCTACAAGGTAATGCCATTCGGACTGAAGAACGCAGGTGCTACATATCAAAGGGCGATGACTAATATCTTTGATGACCTAATCCATAAAGTCGTCGAATGCTATGTTGATGATCTGGTCGTCAAGACTAAAGCCAAGGCCGATCATATCCAAGATCTCAGGACCGTTCTCACCAGACTGAGGGAATACGATCTGAAGATGAATCCTCTGAAGTGCGCTTTTGGTGTGTCATCGGGAAAATTCCTGGGCTTCATAGTCCGGAATTGAGGGGTCGAAGTTGACCCATCAAAGATAAAGGCCATCATGGAGATGCCCCCTCCGAAGAGTCTGACGCAGCTAAGATCTTTTCAAGGCAAGCTTGCTTATATACGGAGGTTTATCTCAAATTTATCAGGGAGATGTAGGCCCTTCTCAAAGCTCATGAAGAAAGGAGCTCCTTTTATCTGGGATGCCGAATGTCGAGCAGCGTTCGAAAGCATTAAACAATACTTGTTGCACCCTCCAGTGCTGGCCGCTCCCATTCCGAATAAACCGCTGATTCTCTACACTGCCGCGCTGGACGAGTCACTCGGTGCGCTCCTTGCCCAGAATAATGAGGAAGGAAAAGAAAATGCCCTCTACTACCTCAGTCGAACTCTAGTCGGGGCGGAACACAACTACTCCCCAATCGAAAAGCAATGCCTGGCTCTGATATTTGCTGTGAAGAAGCTGAGCTGCTCGCTCATCGGGTTATGCTGATCTCCAAGGTCGACCCGCTCAAACACTTGATGACTAAAGCAAGCCTAGCCGGCAGAATGGCAAGATGGGCTGTCATGCTACTTGAGTTTGACATAGTTTACACTCCTCAGAAAGCAGTAAAAGGGCAAGCTCTTGCAGACTTTCTCGCTGCTCATCCTATACCAGAAGGGTCGCCACTAAATTGTGAGTTACCCGACGAACAAGTGCTGCATCTCGAGAATGACGAGCCATGTTGGGAGCTCTACTTCGATGGGGCCTCATCGATAAGGACCTCCAGTAAATCAAGCGTCCCGGAGATAAAAGCAGGGATAGGATTGGTGTTCATCACACCATCAATGGGAACCCTACGGCGTTCTTTTGCTCTCACCGAGCCTCGGACAAACAATGAAGCTGAGTATGAAGCTCTGATAGCTGGTTTGGAGCTCGCCATAGAAATGGAAATCCGTCGGCTACGAGTTTACGGTGACTCCCAGCTCGTCGTCAACCAAGTAAGCGGCGACTATAAGATATATAAACCCGAGTTAGCTCGGTACAGAGGTCGAGTGGTGGAACTCATGAAACGGTTCACTCATATTGAACTAACGAGAGTCCCTAGAGCATTGAACGGAAAGGCTGATGTACTCGCTCGCTTGGCCAAGGAGCTGGCTGATCCTGACATGGACGAAATTCTGATCACAGTCAGGAGCCGACAAATCCTACCCCCTGTCTCTCTACGAGAAGAGGAAAGCGCGGAACAGAAGAGCAATCCCGCCGAAGAAGCTTCGATCGTCCAAGACGAGCCCGATTGGAGAGAACCCTTCATAGAGTACCTCCGATATGACAAGCTGCCCGAAGAAAAATCTGCGAGGATTCAGCTGAAGAAAAGAGCTCTCCGATACGTGTTTGTAAATGACACGTTATACCGCAGGTCATATGACCAACTCTAGCTCAGGTGTCTGTCATTGGCCGAAGCCCAAAAGGTCATGAAAGATGTCCACTCGGGCGTTTGCGGTGCTCACCAATCTGGCCCCAAGATGCGACTTCAAATCAAACGGCTTGGGTATTACTGGCCCACCATGATACGGGATTGCGGAGAGCATGCAAAGAAATGTTATATCTGCCAAATTCACGGTGATTTTATTCACAAGCATCCCAACCCATTGCATCCTACAGTGGCGTCGTGGCCCTTCGAAGTTTGGGGCACCGACATTGTTGGCCCAATTGATCCTCCGTCATCTAAAGGCCACCGGTTCATACTGGCCGCGACAGTCTACTTCTCCAGGTGGGCTGAAGCTGTCCCGCTAAAAGAAGTCAAGACAAAGGATATTCTGACATTCTTCCAGCATAATATTCTATACCGCTTCGGTACACCAAGAAGAATCATTTCTGACAACGGGCCTTCTTTCAAGAGCTTCAATGTCTCAAGGTTCGCTACTCAGCACAAAATAGACTGGAGATATTCCTCCATCTATAATCCAAGAGCCAATGGGCTAGCCGAAGCCTTCAATAAGACTCTATGCAAGCTCCTGAGGAAAAATGCCTCAGCCAACAAGAGAGACTGGAATCTCAAGCTTCACGAGGCATTGTGGGCATATCGTACCACGCACCGTACTCCAACTCAGTCCACTCCATACTCATTGCTCTTCGGAGTGGAGGCGGTCCTCCCCCTCGAAGTTGAAGTTCCGAGCTTAAGAATGGCCGTCCAACATGAGTTGACGGAGGAAGAAAACGTGCTCCTTCGACTTGAAGAACTCGATGCCCTCGAAGAAAAGAGGCTCGCCGTGCAACAAAATCTGGAACTATACCGAGCCCAAATGTCACGGGCTTATGACAAGATAACCCGTCTCCGCGCCTTCAAGAAAGGTGAATTGGTGTTGGTCCTCAAAAGACCGATTATCCCCAATCGACATGCCAAGGGAAAATTCGAGCCAAACTGGGAAGGACCATACGTCATCGAGAAAGTGTTTGACGGAGGATCCTACCAACTAATAAGTGCCGAGGGAGAAAGGCCCATGCCACCCATCAATGGCCGATATCTCAAGAAATACTACACGTGAATGCTCCAAGTCGCAGGCGAATTGAGCACATCAGCCCTACGGTCTGGATCAGACATCCTGCAAAACCGTATACAATCCACGGGCGTAAATGACCCCTATTTCTCCCAAATCCTGCCGGTGAGACCACTTTTAAAGTCCCACCAGCGGCAAAAAAAAATAAATAAATAAAAAAAAAAGTAAAAGAAAAAAAGAAGAAGAAGAAATAAACGGTATGTCCACAAGCAAAATGGGCACGGATGAAAACGCGAAAGGGCTCCGTGAGTAAAAACATCAGGACTACCGGCGAGTCTGTGAAAACCCGAAAGGGCGCAAACTCGTGAAAAGAGATGAAACACACTCACAAAGTCCTCTCGACCTTGTGAGGAGAAAACCCCTGCGTGAGATCCTTACGACTCACAAAGGAGCAACACACTTAGGAATCCTCACGATTCCTAAGGAGAAAATACACCTGCGGGATCCTTACGACTCGTAGGGAGAAAATGCGTTTATGGGACCCTCACGGCCCATAAAATTGAAAAGCCTTGGGTGGTAGGGACCCAAACCTATCTCCTAAGCCATCGTTCCCCAACGGGCAACGGCAAATGATGAGTCGCTCCTGGCATTTCGCTTCAGTGTTAGCGGTGCTGATGCCGACCAAAAACCCAAATCCCAAGTCCTCCCAAGGCAAATGATGAGTTGCTCCTGGCATTATTCCAGTGCAGCAATGCTGATGCCAAACAAGATCCAAATTCCAAGTCCCCAAACGGCGAATGATGAGTCGCTCCTGGTACCATATTCCAGTGCAGCAATGCAGACGCCAACCAAAATCCAATTTCTCAAAATTCTCCCAGCCCTACGGTTGGTCCCCAAGTTGACTACCGTATACAATCCACGGGCTCAAATAATTCTCATCATACTCATGCCCCACCACAATTACCAAGTTGCGCGGCTGGTCTCCGCCTTTGGAATTATGCTCCATTGAGAAGACCCACTCATGTGTCCTCACGATACATGAGGAGAACAAACCTTTGTGGGATCCTTACGACTCATAAAGGAAAAACACACTTAGGAGTCCTCACGACTCTTAAGGAGAAAATACACATGCGGGATCCTTACGACTCGTAGGGAGAAAATGCTTTTATGGGACCCTCACGGCCCATAAAATTGAAAAGCTTTAGACGATAGGGATCTAAACCTGTCTCCTAAGCCATCGCTCCCCAATCCCCAAGTGGCGAATGATGAGTCGCTCCTGGTACCATATTCCAGTGTAGCGATGCAGACGCCAACCAAATTCCAAATCTTAATCCCCAACGGCGAATGATGAGTCGCTCCTGGTACCATATTCCAGTGCAGCGATGCAGACGCCGACAAAGTCCCGAAATTTTTCCGGCCCTACGGTCTGGATCATACATCCTGCAAAACCGTATACAATCCACGGGCGTAAAACAATCCCAATTTCTCCCAAATCCTCTCGGGGCAAATGATGAGTTGCTCCTGGCATTATTCCAGTGCAGCAATGCAGATGCCAAACAAAAACCAAAATCCCAAAATCCTCTCCATGACAGATGATGATTCGCTCCTGGTACCATATTCCAGTATAGCGATGCTGATGTCAACCCAAATCAAAATCAACAAGTCAACTTCCACTCCGACACCGCAAGAAGCGGAGCAAGTCAAGTCCACCCCCGACACTGCAAGAAGCAGAGCAAGTCAAACCAAGCATCGACCGTCCACGTCGCTAAAAGGGCAGCATCGACCGTCCACGTCGCTAAAAGGGCAGCATCGACCGTCCAAGTCGCAAAAAGGGCAGCATCGACCGTCCAAGTCGCAAAAAGGGCAGCATCGACCGTCCACGTCGCTAAAAGGGCAGCATCGACCGTCCAAGTCGCTAAAAGGGCAGCATCGACCGTACAAGTCGCTAAAAGGGCAGCATCGACCGACCGTCCACGTCGTAAAAAGGGCAGAACCGACCGTCCAAGTCGCAAAAAGGGCAGCATCGACCGTCCACGTCGCTAAAAGGGCAGCATCGACCGTCCATGTGGCAAAAAGAGCAGACCGACCGTCCACGTCGTAAAAAGGGCAGAACCGACCGTCCATGTCGTAAAAAGGGCAGAACCGACCGTCCACGTCGTAAAAAGGGCAGCACAGGATTCCTACAAAGCGGGAACCAGATCGCTCCGGGCCAGGGAAACGTCTATCACGGACACTCCGTCTTGGAGACGTGTCAAGCATCAACCGTCCATGTCGTGAAAAGGGCAGTGCCAGCTTCCCAAAAGGTGGGAACCGAATCAAGTCCCCTCCACGTGAAAGAAGATCCATCAACTTCACGCACACGACCCACATATGTGGTGTGCATTTATTGATGGGGGGCAATTTGTTGGGGTAAAAATTTACACCCCGGTTGACCAAGTCAAAATCAAAGTCAACCCCAAGCCAAGTGGGCCCAAGCCCAGATCCAGTGGGCCCATGCCCGGGTCGAGCCCGACCATGAAGCGGCCGGCCTCCCCCACGCCAAGATAAAATTTTTGTAATAAATAATTTTGTTGCATTTTCTTTTATTTTATTTTATGGATAAATGTAAGAAAAATAGGCATAAAGCCAAATTTTTGTAAAGCCCATGGCTTATGTGCAAAAAGAAATGGCACATGGGCCATGAAATAGGCAAAATGCCATTTTGTGAAGCCCAAGGGGCTATATGTAAAGTGTATAGCCTATAAAGGCAAGATAATGAAAATATCCCAACAACTTTTTTCTCTCTCCAAAAAAGTTTCAGAGCTGAGCTCTTTCTTCCTTCTCCAAGGTTCCAAAACCTTCTTCTTTCTTTTGAATTAAATCAAGAGTTTTACTCTTCCTTTTTCAAAACAAATTAGTTTTTCACCACAAAACCCATCAAGGGGAACTCAGATCTTCCATCAGATCTCAAAAAGAAAAGATTTTGAAATCCCACATCTCTTGATCTTCAAGATCCAGCTAACAGAGGAGGAAGAAGAAGAACATCTTTCACTAAACCCTCAAAAAAAGAAGAAAAACACATTCAGGAGTCCAACTCCTCTCTGAATTCTCTTCTGAGAAATTTTTTTAGGCTAAAAGCCTCCTGTGCCTCTCCGGCGCTTGCGTAGGTGCGCAAGGCGCCAGCGTGCCGACACGTGGCGCGCGCGCGCTTGCGCACCTGCGCGCTTGCGCAGGTGCGCAAGGCGCCAGCGTGCCGACACGTGGCGCGCGCGCGCTTGCGCACCTGCGCGCTTGCGCAAGTGCGCAAGGCGCCCGCGTGCCGACACGTGGCGTGCGCGCTTGCGCACCTGCGCGCGTGCGCAAGTGCGCAAGGCGCCCGCGCGCCGACACGTGGCACGCGCGCTTGCGCACCTGCGCAAGTGCGCAAGGCGCCCGCGCGCCGACACGTGGCGCGCGGGCTTGCGCACCTGCGCAAGTGCGCAAGGCGCCCGCGTGCCGACACGTGGCCCCCACGCATCCCTTGGATGCCTTTTCCCTCTCTTTTTATGTACATACATATACACATACATATGTATACAAATTCACACATATACATACTCCGCCACATTCTCCCCCTCCAAAAAATTTTCGGGCTGGGGCGCTGCCCCGAACCCCGCAAGGGGGCTGCTAGCCCCCTTGACCCCCAGCCCGCTATCCGGGTAGCGGGACCCCCGTAAAAACTCTGCGTGGCTCCCGATATATCCAAAACCCCCTTTCAAAACACACGCACACTGCACATTGAGTTCGCATGACCAGTTTAACCCGTTAATCGGAGGTTCCCTCGCCCCAAAGGCGATGGGTAATTAACGGCAGCTTAGTCCGCGGCTGCCGGAGATTCGGATCCCCACAATCATTAAATCCCGGCCTACCCTAGGCAGGGGGAATCTGTAGTACGCCTGACAAGCGCTCGCGTATTCCCATCTCACTGGGGTGACGAAAAACACCCTACATTTAGTTTATTAGGAAGAGGTTGGAACAGGCTCGAGTCATACTTATTTTCAGAAACTAACGAATCGTGAGTATTTTCAAAAGACAACCCGAGGGATATTACGGATTTTTCAAAGGACGTACCTTTTCTTAAAAACACCGTAGCCCCTATTTTCTAAAAAACCACGATTCGTGCTACTTCAAATGCCAAAACTGTATGACTCGTATATAAATGTATATTCTTATATGTTGCGGTTACTACATCTTTTTTCGTATATTCATGTTGTTCTTATCGCATCGCTTGCTTATACTTGTGTTTTCTTTTGTTATTATGAACCCATGTTGTCAGGACACCAGCACCATTACCGATGGTGCATATGTCCACGAACACTTGCTTGCCGGCTCACTCACATCATCATCGGTAATTGCCAGGACACATACACTTTAGAGAATATTACTTCATTAATATAACCTGCTAGCTGATAGTTCCAATATGTTATTACTATGCTAGTTTAGATATTGCATTCTTTGCTTAGATACCCATGCATATATATATATTCATTTGTCATGCAATATTATAGGGCTTTATGCCGGTAATTCACCGTTTATTTACTCTCGAGTTTGGGATTTCGGATTTTCCATGAGATTTCTGGATTTGGAGAAACCGCAAGGATTTTATCAACTCATTTTCATTCTAAAGATAGAAATTTGCAGTTTTCTCGTGATATGATGTGAGAGGTGTCCATGAGTTTTCTCGGTTCTTGAGCGGATTCGAGGAGGAGGATGAACCGTCTGCGGGTGCATGGTGGACCCGGTGCGGTACCCCGGGGCAAGATGATCACAGATGATGGCATTGAGTCCAGCAGGGGAGCACTACCGACCGATTATTTACGACGCGGCGGATATCCGGAGGATACCGACGTAATCTTGAGATTTGATGATATGGGCCAGTCCGGATTGCCGGAGCCCGGGATTTGATGATATGGGCCAGTCCGGATTGCCGGAGCCCGAGATATTGAGATTTGATGATATGGGCCAGTCCGGAATGCCGGAGCCCGAGATATTGATACATTGAGATATTGGGATATATGTTTTGTGTCGATACTTGACACGGATTCTTTGTTGATTTCATTGATGATACTTCGGTTTTTATACAGAAATCACACAAAGATAAGAAAATAGTTTTCTCGTACAAGATGTATTTTACTCTCATTCTTAATACGTTCGTACATCATATATGTGACATGTTGCTACCTGAGGCACTAACACGAGCACTTGATGTTATGCTTATGTTTAGATGATTACCTTTGCCATTATTAGATGTTTCAGGTTATATTTTATGAGGATATTATTGTATGACCTAGGAGAGAGTCATACATGCGATTTCTTCTCGGTGATATTTTCTACTCACGAGTTGGCAACTCACCCCAGTTGTGCCACAGTTTCTTGCAGGTTTTGCCGTACAGGTGTCCTTGGCGGATTTGCTGGCACACCACTTCATTCCGGGTGATTACTTGGGTAGGTGGGTTCACTTGTATCATAACCACCGTTGTACTTGTATTTATTTCAGTTGTATCTAGTGAACTCCATCAACCAGACTTGTATATTTGATAGACTTAGAAGACCAGTTGTATATTCTTTCGACCTTAGAGTCGCGCGCTTGTATTATTATGATTCTTCTCTGGTTTTCTTGAGGATGTTGGTTTTGTTTCTGAGTTTTGATCCTCGCCCTTCGGCGTTATATATATATTGCTTGCGTGGTTGTTTCCGCTAATTAGCGAAGAGCTAGCTCCCTCTTGGAGATACCGTTATTCATTATTTATGTATATGCATGTTTGTACCCGTTTGGGGGCAGTATTTACAAAGGAGACTCTGCCGAAATTTTTGGGAAAAACTTGATGCTTTAAAAAATGCTTACTACGACTTTCAAAGTGATTTTTATGTTAACTTTTAAATAAGTATTCCTTCACTCTCTTTTTAAATGGTTTAGATTTCTGGGCTTTTGGCTTACTTGAATTAGGTGGGGTCCTATAGACTTATATGATTCAAGTACCAGTCACGTTCTATTTCGGGTCATGAGAATTGCGGTCCATGGGGATGTACTCATGGGTTTGAGTGCACCCAAGAGCTGATGGTTGTCGGTACCCTCCACCTTTCTGAAGACGTTGAAGAATTACAACGACATGTATCAGAGGTATGGAGAGATGTACCCTTGAACCATATTCCATACTGAAGGGGAGAGATCATGGTGGACCATCTAAGAATCATTAGGCATTTTTGGGAGACTACGATTTACTTAGGAGATGTGTGATGGACATCATTCTAGTTAATTAATTTAGGAAGTCATGAGTATAGAGGCTCAGTTTATTTGGAGATCCAAGACGTTTTAATCTCAAGAAGACTTAGCCAATTTGGGGCTGAAGTTGGCTTCTTATAGTGTTAAACACTAATATATGCTCGGTGCTCACATACTCTCACGTGAGTCTCTAAAGCAGTGTTAAACACTAAAATTTGGGGCGCTCACATGTGGCACGTGAGGCGCCTGAAAGTTGGCGCTGTACACTTGGGTCCAAATCCTCGTCTGTATATAAGTGTTAAACACTTAATTCTTATGGTCCTCACATGTGGGCACGTGAGGCGCCCCAGAGTTGGTCACTGCCTCCATGGGTTTATTCCCTTTTCCTTTTATAAGTGCTAAGCATTTAGCTCATGTAATACTCACGTACGAACACGTGAGGTGCTCACAATGTAAGCGCTGTCTTTAGAATTTTCCCCTTTTCCATGTAAGTGTTAGGCAACTGTTTGGGGGTCACGTGGGAACACGCGAGGCACCCAAAATGAGAATTGTCTTTGGATTTATTCCCTTTTCCATGTAATTGCTGAGCACTCGTTTTAAGGGGTCACGTGGGAACACGTGATTTGATCTCAGTCTTCCCTTTTTGTTCCTCAGAGGTGCTCACATGGGAACACGTGATCTGTTGTTATAGTGTTGAACGCTAATAATTTCTTTTACGTGCATAGAGATCTTGATCCGGGTTTTGAGAATTTCAGGTCCCTTATTTTTATAAGAATTAAATTCTTATGCAGGATTAAACCTTAGTTTTATCAGAGAAATTAAATTCCCATATTTTTTGTAAGAATTAAATTTTTTGAACTTAGTTCTTTTCTCTAAGTTTTGAATCTGCATGACAGAATCTCTCCGATGAGAATTAAATTCTCAACTTGTGGGGAGATCTGCTTCTGCAGACCTCAACTAGAGGAAGAACTAAATTCTTTTTAGAAGAGTTAAAACTCTTGAAATGGCGAAGAAGAGATAAAATGATCTCTATATCTTTCTTCTTATCTAGGGTTTGTTTTTCTAAAAGAGAGCTCTTCTTCTTTTTTTGTTTCTCAAATCTTATGGGGGGGAGGTCTCCTCTCTCTCCCTCTTCTCTTCCAAGACTTGAAGTCTTGGGTCTTTTATATAGTAGAGGCAAGTTTGTTGATTTAGTTAAAGAAATCTCTCATTGAGAGATCTTAATTGATTTGGGGATTTTATCCCCCGCTGGATATTTGATCCAAGGACTTTTGTTTTACAAAAAATATTTTTCTTATTTTTAACAAGATTGGGGAAATATTTTTCCATACAGAGCTTATTTTGTAGCTTGGCGATTTTTATCCACCATTTGATTTTTAATCCAAGGGTGCTTGGTTTAACGGAGCACCATTTTTCTTTGTTTTAAAGAGAGATGAAAAATATTTTCCAACTCATGGGATCTTTGATCCGCCAACTTTCTGTTTAACAGAAAATATCATTTCCCATTTAAAAGTTCAATAGAATTTAATTCTATCATCATTGGATTTTTGATCCAACGGTTCCTTGTTGAGTAGGGAAGTGCCCTCACGTGTTTAACATATGGGGCTATTTTGCCTAGCAATTGTTTTAATTGCAGTGCCTATATGCGTTGCATATAGGCACTCACGTGTTAAACACATGGGGCTTTTTGGCTTAGAAATTGTTTTAATTGCAGTGCCTATATGCGTTGCATGTAGGTACTCACGTGTTAAACACGTGGGGCTGTTTTAGTGAGGAACTTTCCCTCATCCCCTTTTTTTATAATGGAACAGACACGAAGTGAACTGCTGGAGAAGGAGAAAGTGGTTATCGCAGCGCGATAACGTAATTAACTCTAGGGGCTTGCGCCTGTAAGGAAGAGCATCCCCACAATCAAAATCCATCATAAATAAGGGGGAATCTGATAAAGTCTGCTACATCGATCGCATCTATCCAAACCTTTGATATACGGTGCCATAAATCAACTTGATATCTTCAGAGAAGTGGATGGAGAAGTACAAATAATGTCCTTCCCTAAATTCAGTCCAGACGTCCCAACGTCTTGGTCCGGTCTTTCGGCGGTGAACACTTATATTTTGTGATAATACCAACATGGTTCATATGACCAAGAATGCAGATCAACATTTTAGAACTAAACATATCGATACGATACCATTTCTTACGTGGTCATTTTCATAAAGGAGATATCATATTAGAGTACATATCTACTGAAAGTCAATTAAGAGACATATTTAACAAACCATTAGACAAGAATAGATTTTCACGAAGTGAATTCAATTTGTTTGAATTAATCACGACTTAGAAACCATAAAATATTGTTTATCGCCGAAAACCAGACCGAGACGTTGGAGACGTCTAGCCTGAATTTGGGGGCAGATGATATTTGGAACATATCCATCCACCTCTCCAAAGATGCCAAATTGATTTATGGCACCGTATATCGGAGGTTTGGATGGATGCGATTGATATAGCATGACTTATCAAATCCCCCCTCATATGTGAGGGGTTTTCGATTATGGGGACGCTCTTCCCTGCAGGCGTAAGCTCCTGCAGTTAATTACACTATCGTAATGCGATAACAACTTTCATCTTCTCCATGTGCATCACTTCGTGGCATGTTGTGTTTGTTTATATGGGGTTGCCCTTGGATTGTATATGGAGACTAATATTTATCATTGCCCGTAGGGTGCGGATTAATCCAAATTCATATATTAGATTTTGGGTTTTGAACTTAGGACACAAATCTCATATAAACGAGATCCATCAGTTCACGGGATATTTAGATTTGATCTAAGGATCGTTAGTCATATATGAGATTAAGATCGACTTAGGAACAATGAGCATATGAGCTCAACTGATCATTAGATCATTTATGAATAGCCCATAGATAGTATACGGTAGTCAATATGGAAACAGTCCGTAGGGCAAAATATATTAGTTTAAGGACATAACGGTCTATAGGAGACATGAATGGAATATGGCTTGTTTGTGCCCGTGGATTGTATATGGGGGTCAATATGGAGACCAGCCATAGGGCCAAACATATTTTAGTTTAAGGACATTGTGGTCCAATATTACTTTAGGAACATTTCGGTCCATTTTTCATCTTGCATGCACGTGTATATTTTACGTGGTGAAGTGAACGATGGGAATATGGGATACGCCCAATATTAGGGTGCGATCCAATTTGAAGGTATTTATATTTCCCTCAAAGATACACACACACACACACATACACATATATGTGTTGGATATAGGTGCTCTCAAGGCAATTATTGTAATTGAAAGAGGACCTATACGAGAGAACGATCTTACTCGAGATGATAATATACTATCTGGTTTGTTTTTATCTTTCATGTGATGCGTTTTATTCACTATCACGTATCGTTTAGACATGTGATAAAGCCCTAGGTACTTGACTACTAGGATGATGATGCAGATCATACTAGTGGGGTTGGATAGTCTATAAGCACATCCTTAAATGTCCATAGTCGTAGGAGTATCGAGACTGGGTATCGGTACTCCAGTTTAGACTAGTGTGTACGTTTCCTGATCCGGTTGGAGGGCGATAGCTGATCATGCAGTTATTGGTGTTTGACTTCGAGGATTGTATATATGTGCTCATTGGATGAGTTACACTGAACGGACTTACCGAGAACTCCTAGTTGGTAATATACCAATGTCAGATAGCAGTTCTCTGGTGACATGAATATAGGGTAGTCCCTTAGACCTGAGATCGTCATAGTGTCTCATATGTGTTCCAACTATATTTAGACTTCTATCCTACCACGGCTCAAATGAGTCGTGTAAATAGGTTTTTGTTGGGTATAGTCCCGAAGCACGTGAAGGCAGTGAGCGGTCGAGTGGATTCATCTCTCCCGGTATAGGGAGTTGATGTTGTGCTGTGCAAGACATGACTATAACCATAAATCGATAGCCATCGCAGTGGAGATAAACCGATAGGTGTTATCAGTTATATCTTAGTTATGAGTCCTATGTTGCATGACTTATAGAGTTATTGGAGTCTAATAGATTCCAAACCCTAGACCCGATATGCGATACTCTTAGACAAAGAGACCAGACTGTACGGTAATGTCACCGATAGACTTTGCAGGGTTCAGATGAGCTTGCTTGTTGACCTTCTTTCGATCAATACCTGGGTAGCTGTTACGTGCAACTAATATCGCTGACATGCTTGTGGGCTATGGATATGATCATAACCTACTGCCAGCGTATTGTCAAGTGTTTAGAGTCCTACACAGAGGTTTCCCAGCACATGCGAAATGATGTAGGACACGTATAGGGATACGTGCATGAGTTCGATTAAACACGTGTATTTGATACACGTATTTAATCGGGTATTTATTGATATTAGCCGGTATATATATGATATAGCCAAATTATTAAATCAAGTGTTGATTTAGTAATTAAATGTATATTTATATATTGATATATTTATATATTAACTAATATCATGCTCACTTTATTATTTTCTTCTCTTTAATTATATTTATATTTGATATAAATATTGTGACATGTATATTGATACATATGAGATGGGTGTATGAGAATTATATGAAAGAATGAGAATGAGTCATGGATTTAAAATGGTTGTAGAATTGATGAGGTGTTTTATTTTTTTTATGACTCATTTTTGTTTCAAGTTCATTTTCTTGAACCTTATCATTTTCTTTCTCTCATCTCATTACCATGGGTTCTTCTTCTTCTCTTGATTTTTTTTCAAGTGAGGAATGAAAAAGAAAAAAGAAAAATTAAGTGAGCTAATTATTCTACATCTTCTACTAATCATTCTTAGCAAGTTTATTTAGTGGGTTGCTTTATTTTAATGAGATCGATTCGAAGCTAAAGCTTGTATTAGAGTTATCTCAAGGTGGATCATCTTCGGCGATAAGATCATCGAGCAAGCTTGTTCCAGATTTCGTGGAGACTGGCCGAAGTCCAAGAAGAGGTGGCTAACGCGCTACAAAGGTTGTAACCCTCCAAACTCTTTGTTTTAGCTTACTAGATTAGTTACAAGTTTAGTATTTTGGTTTGATTCTTGGGCTGGGTTTACTAATACTCTCTAGATTTTTAAAATTACTGCTTCTGCCACGTTTTAAACCCTACTAGAGGAGCCTAACAACCCAACAGTGGTATCGGAGCCATACCAAAAGACTGCAACTTATTTTGGTGACATTGGAATTCATGAAACCCAAATTTTTCAAAACTAGTTTTAAATATTTGCATGAAAAGCTCTCATTTTTTCTTGTCTCGGAGCCACCGGATTCTTGGTTCGGACCAAGAGCATAGATTAGGCTCACGATAATCCGAACCCACTCAATTTGAGCTCGATTCGGCCCCGATTAGGGACCGAACCGAGGTCGATTCAGCCCCGCATCAGGGGCTGAATCAGCCAAGATCGGACCCGATTTGGGGCTGTTCCAGGGCTGATTCAGCCCTGATGCGGGGCTGATCCTACCCCTGTTTCGGTCCCGTTTTGGGGCCGAATCAAGGCTCATATAGTGTGGGGTTTTATGCGTTATCGGGGTTCGATTTTGCATAAAAATGAGGGGATTTTCGTTTTCGAGATGAACTTGAAATTCATTTTTTGGAATTTCAAGTTTGCGATCTCACGGTTTATGAATTCTAATGTCATGGTTCGAATCAAATAAATCAAAGTGTTTGATATAGTCGGCTAGAACACGAATAAAATAAGGATATGCGTTGGTAAACGTCGCCTAATTGCTATATGATCAATTAAACAAGCTTGCGCATTTGTTATTAAGATGTTGGTGTGGATGGAATGTATTTAGATTGTTGCGAAATGAATAGCCCCCGTGCGGAAGTGTGATGTTGTGATAAGTGTTATTTCCATTCATGCTTGTAGCCATCTTGTATATTCATTTATTCGGGACAAGCTCCAACATATGGCCACCATTTCCGTTATATATATATTCTTTGTTTCGGGACTTAGTGGTTCACATGTGGCCGTAGTCGCCGCTTATTGTATTATTATTTATTGAGACACAATCAGGTTGCGATCGTTATCGCCGTTGTATTAATACAGGTTTAGGTTTACCCTGCGGAAAATCGCATAAGCAACTGAGTTCTAAATTGCTACGGGTGGCCATCTTAAAGAGTTGAGATCGAGTCACTCGAGTCTATAGAGGAGTGTTTTCTCCTTACGAGTCAAGGTGATCTCGTAAGCGTATGTTCTCCTTGGAAATCGTGGGGATTTCTAAGTTCCTTTCACCTTTGTGAGTCATAAGGATCTCACTTATGTGTTCTCCTTGCAAATCGAGAGGACTTTGCAAATGTATTTTTTTTATGAGTTTGCGCCCTTTCGGGTTTTCACAAGCTCGCTGGCAGTCCTGCTGTTTTTACTCACGGAGCCCTTTTAGGTTTTCAGCCATGCCCATTTTTCTTGTGGACATGCCGTTTTTTTATCGGTGAAACTTCCGGATATGGCTTCGCCGCAGATGGCCTAACTGTTTGCCGGTGGGACTTTGATACGATATGGATTATTAATACCTGTAGATTGTATACGATAGCCGATTTGGAGACTGTCCATAGGGAAACAAATATTATTTGAAGGACTTCATCATCGTTGGAGCTTCATAGCTGGTGGGACTTTAGGTGCAGCTTCACAGGTGGGACTTAAGTTGCACTCTTCGCCGGTGGGACTTCAGTTGCAATGTTGATCTCAAGGAGTATATTAGTTTAGAGACATCGTGGTCCAATATCAGTTTAAGGACACTACGGTCCAACATCCCCGTGTTTGGGGAGACGCATTAGTTTAGGAACATTACGATCCAATATTAGTTTAGGGGCATTACGGTCCAACATCCCCGTGTTCGGGGCGAAGTACTAATTTAGGGACATTTTGGTCCAACATCTGTTTAGGGACATTACGGTCAATATTAGTTTAGGGACATTATGGTCCAACATCCCCGTGTTCGGAACGAAGTACTAGTTTAGGGACATTACGGTCCAATATTAGTTTGGGGACATTACGGTCCAACATCCCCATCTTCAAAGTGAAGTACTAGTTTAGGGACATTTCGGTCCAACATTTCCATGCCCGGAGCGAAATGCTTGGCTCTCAGAGTTCCGGCTTAGGAAGATAAGGAATGAATATAGGTGTCGTCATTTATCATTGACCTAAGTCACAATTCTTTAAGTATAATATTTCTTGAGAAATCGACAGTTTACTGGTTGATATATTCTTTCTCCGTGAATATCCATGAGTTGGTAAGCTCCACCTTGGTAGACTTCCTCTGTAATATACGGGCCTTCATAATTTGGTTCAAACTTCCCACATTTTGCACGGTTAGGGATCATTGGTCTTTTGACAACCAGTACGAGTTCTCCTTGGCAGAATGTCCTCAATCTGGACAATCTTTTATATGCTTAGGTCATCCTTGCTCGATAGGCTTCCAGGCTTTGCTGTGCTGCGAGACGGGTTTCGTCAAGCGCATCAAGTTACTCAAGCCGTAGATGAGCGTTATCTTCATTCGTAAGCTCGTAGTGAACCTCCATTCTTAACGAGGGAAGTTCTAGCTCCAACGAGAGCACTGTTTCGGCTCCAAATACCAAGACATAAGGTGTTGTCTTTATGGCCGTCTTGAACGTTGAGCTCCATGCAGCCTTTCATGCTAGTCCTTTTTATTCCTGAACACCATCTTCTTTATAAGCTTTGTCAATGTCTTTTTGAAGGGTTCAGCTAGACCATTGGCTCAAGGGTTATAGACGAAGGAATATCTCTAGTCCATTTTGTGTTGCTTGGCGAAGTGGCTTTTTTTGTAGCTTCTATATGTTGGTGCGTTGTCCGATATTATACGTCGTGGAACTCGGAACCGGTATATCACATGAGTTTTGAAGAAATGAAGAATATTCTCCATTTTTACTTCTCTTAGCGGAACTGCTTCTGCCCATTTGGAGAAGTAGTCAGTTGTCGCCAAGATGAAGCGGTGTCCTTTTGATGACGTCGGTTCAATGGGGCTTATGATATCTATCCCCCACATCTCGAATGGCTAGCTGGCTATGGTAGGATGCAGCGGATTGATGTGCTGATGTATAAAGTCCCTATGTATTTGGCATGAATAGTATCGCTTCGCATATTCGATGCAATCTTGAATCATCGTAGGCCAGTAGTAGCCCATTCTCTTGATCTTCAACTTCATCTTAGGACCGGCTTGATGGGTCCCACAAAGACCGTCATGAACTTCTTGGACGACTCTTTTGGCTTCTTGTGGACCTAAACATCTCAGCCATATATGATCAAAGGACCTTTTGTATAAAGTTCCATCGATTAGAGCGAAAGACAAAGCTCGATTGACTGGTGCCTTTGCGATGCATCTTCAAGCATTCGTTGGGACTTGAAGTAGTTTAGAAAAACTTGCCTCCGATCTTCATCTTCTTCTTCTTTATTGACCTGGAGAACCTTCTCTCCAAGTATCTCTTCTTCTTCTCCAGGCGTTTCTACTGGATACTCTAAAAGAAATTCAGCCGGCGATAGAATCTTGCGGCTTTGGATACTAATCCTTACATCGTCAAGATTTTCATCTGTCATTTCTTTGGCAAGTTTTTCTAATGTGTCTGCTTTGTTGTTTTCCAATCATGACACACTTCCCAGTACATAAGAGGGAATCTGCATCAGTAGTTGCTGTACCCTTTCGTTATACATTATTAGCTTCGGCTTGCATGTCTTGCAGTCATCGTTCACTTGATTGACGACTAACTGCGAGTCACTGTATATGGTGAGATCCTTGATGCACAAGTCGATTGCGATTTTGAGAATGGCAATGAGAGTTTCATATTCAGCTTCGTTATTGGTTCTTGGTTCTATCAATGAGAAATCATAGCGGATTATCCCGCCTTGTGGAGTTACGAAGATAAGTCCTACCCCGGATTTGATTATTGGGGTGTTCCTCTTCCGTGCCTTGATTGAAGATGCTCCATTAAAGTATAGTTCCCACTGGTACATTCTGGTTTCTTCTACCTTTTCACTTATGTTGAATGCATATTCATCCGGCAGCTTGCTATTTAATAGAGAGTCGGCCGGGATCGGGTGTTCCACGAGGAAGTCGGCGATGTCTTGTCCTTTTACCGCTTTGAGGGGGCGATAAATAATCATGAACTTCATCAACATAAGGACCCATTTAGCGAGCCTCCCAATCAGCATAGCTTTAGACATGAGGCACTTGAGGGGATCCACCTTCGATATGAGATGGACTTCATATGCCAGGGTGTAATGTCTGAGCTTTGTGATGGCAAAGATCAATGTCAGGCAATGCTTTTTGACAGGAGAGTAGTTGCTTTTTGCTCTTAGTAGGACTCGACTTAAATAGTATAGATTCCTCTCATTTCCTTAGTCATTCTCTTGTGCCCATAGCGCGCCTAGAGAACCATCAAGCGCAGTTGTATAGAGGATAAGGGGATTTCCCTTAACCAGAGCGGCCAAGAACGGTGGATTATGCAAATATTGCTTGATCTCCTCTATCGCCTATTGACGCTTCTGATTCCATATGAATAGGGTCCCTTTCATCATCAGATGGCTGTATGGATGGCACTTCCTAAAGAGATTGGTGATGAACCGTCGGATATAGGCGAGCTTTCCTTGGAGAGATCTCAGTTGTTTGAGATTCCTTGGAGGGGGCATTTCCATAATTGCCCTGATTTTGGAGGGGTTGATTTCAATCCCTCAGTGACAGATTATAAAACCCAGAAACATCCCTGATGAGGCTCCGAAGGCGCATTTCAGCGGGTTCATCTTCAGGTTGAATTTTCAAAGGCGCTTGAAGATTATCCTTAGATGCTCCAAGTTCTTTTCATGTGAAATGCTCTTGACTACTAAATCATCGATGTAGCACTCAACGATGTCATGTAACATGTCATCGAATATCTTGGTCATTGCTGCTTGATATGTCGCCCCGGCATTCTTTAGTCCGAAAGGAATGACTTTGTAACAGTATACGCCTAACGATGTACAGAAAGCCATATACTTTCGATCTTCCGGATACATCTTTATTTGATTGTATCCCGAAGATCCATCTATGAAGGAGAAGACCTCATGAGGAGAGGTGTCATCGATCATCAGTTCGGTGACTGATACGGGGAAGTCATCTTTCAGACACGCCTTGTTAAGGTCGCGAAAGTCCTTACAGATCCGGACGGTCCCGTTCTTCATCATCATGGGGATGATGTTGGCGATCGAGTTGGGGCATTAGACTTTCTTGATGAAACCAGAATCTATAAGTTTCTTGAATTCAGCGCTGACACTCATCTCGAGTTTGAGACGCATTCTTCATGGAACTTGTTTGACAGGATTTATTCTCGGCATTATGGATCTGGATCAAGGCCTGTCATTTCGGAATAATTCCACGGGAAGCAATCTTTGCACTCCATGAGTATTACTTTTAAACCAGCTACTTGTTCATCTGAAAGCAGCTTGCTGATGAACGGGGGTTGAGGATCTTCTTCGGTTCCTAAGTTTATCTTCTTCAATTCATCAGCGGTGGTATAGATCCCGTCTTCCAGTTCTTTTGGTGCTGGTGGCAGCTCCAAAATTTCCTCTTCTTCTTTTGTGAAGCAGTCGAGGTACTGAAGCGTATCTTCATCCCCGTTTTCATTGAGGAGTCTTATCATATGGCAAGTGTGGGTGAGCTTCTGCTTCATAGGCTGGTTATGCTTTGACTTGACAGGGTTGTCTCGCATTGGCTCATGCTTTTGCGGAGGTTCCACTTTCTAGTTGTCATTTAGTTTGAACTTGCCTTATTGGCATTGCTCTTCCACCCAGTTATTGAAGGGAAAGCAATTCTCGATTGGATGAATAATGATCTGGTGCTAGGGATAGTAGTCGAGATGATCAAAAGCATTAGCTTCATGAGGCCGCTTAGACTTGGGCAGTATTAACATCTGGTGCTTCATGATGAGGCTAAATATTTTCCTCGTCTTATCCGGGGAAAAGAATATCCCTATCCCATCCTTTCTGTAAGAGGTGAAGCTGAGCGACCTTATGGCTTGGATGTAGATGGCGTCCTATCTTCGATGTGGCCATCTTGAATTTCTTCATTTTTGAAAGAAGGTAAAGGCAGCTGTCGAGGATGAGGATTATGGTTTGTCTCTCCCATAGATTTCCTGCTTAGGTTCAATCTTCTGGCTTCTTCATACAAAGTTGTCTCACCCATTCGATAGGCTTCTTTGATTAGCTTCTCAGTTAGGTTCTCTGGTGGCAGAGTCGTAGTGTTTTGCGATGCTGAATTACTGCAACTCATTGCTTCATTAGATCGCTTGCATGGGGGTAATTGCATGACCTTTTTGTGTAGGACCATTATATTTTCTCCGAGTTCATCAAATTCCTGAATGATTTCTTTCATCAGCAACTCAATCGACGCTTCAGATGATCCAGTCGGAGTACTTTGCGAGATTTCTTCACCTTACTCGGCTGAGTTTCCTGTCATCCAAGTATCTTCCTTTTCGCTCAGGGTATAGCAGGTATAAGCCCGCTTCTTCTTCTTAGGCCGGACATAAACCAAACCAGTAGTATCGAACTTTCCATGGGACGCTAGTTGACGAGTCCCTGGCACTTCTCAGATCCTTTTGAAATACTGGACCCGACGAAAAGTTTGTTCGAACGGTATTCCTTGCTGATGGAGGAGTTCTTTCAAGCTCTTTGTATAATATCTTGGCATGGGGATTAGTTGTAACCTATCGAGATTCGGCTCGAGTCTATGCCAAATATCTTTCTCCACTTTGATCTCTTCCGATTTATAAAAGAGAATCCCCTTTTCGTTTTTACGTCTGGGAGGCACATGGAAGATTATTAGCTCTTGCATGCTGTAAGTGTTGAGTGCATTGAGCTCTTTGTAGTGATGCGACGGAGTCATTGTAATATGCAGGGCTCGATCGGCTTCATCGGGAACCTTCACCCAAGGATGGATAGAGAAAACCGTATCAGTTTCTTCTTCCAAATCACTGCCGGAATTGGAGCTGACGAGCTTGGTTTATCAGTTTTCTTTGGAAGCTGTTCCGTGGGTATTATTTCGTCCTCTTCAGAGTCACTTCCAAAGATTGGGATGATCGCCGCTTGTAGTTGTTTTTTTGGGTTTGCCACACTTCTTTGTATCTTTATAGTCTAACAAGAAGTACTTCACAACTTCATATTTCCGTACATTATTTATTGAGAACGGGTTGAGCTCCTCTGTGATAGTGTGCTCCTGGCCAATCTTGAAATATTTCATACACTGATATTGTGTAGAAAAGATGACGCCATACTGGTGTAGCCAAGGTCTACCCAGTAAAGCTTTATTGCAGTTCTTGCCCTTGATGACATGAAATTTGACGTCCGTGACGAGTTGTCCAAAAAGAAGTGACAACACTATGGACCCCAGCGTTCTTGGAGACTAGGAGTCGTATCCGGAGATGGTGATTTTCTCTCGGTTGAGGTATCATATATCCATGGACAGCTGCTTGAGCACCTTAAAATTCAGCAGGTTGACCGAAGAACCGTTGTCGATGTCCTTACTTGGCCGTTCGCTTTGGGACAATCGTGTTAAGGAGGATAAGCCTTGTCCATCCACTTCTTTCTTTTAAGATGCATGTTATAGTGAACGTATTTTATCCACCATTTCCCGAATGCCTTACACTCGTTGATGGGTTGGCAGACCCTTTGGTGGTAGAGGCAATACTTTGGATACTCTTCTCCACTTTCGAAGTCCACAACCTCTGGAGTATACATATTTAAGGGCAACCCCTTCATCCCTTTGGATAAGACTTTAGAGAAATGTTACTCGGCCTTGCCTTTCTTCAGCAGTATTTTCTGCTTCGGTTGTTCATTTGGCTTTGGTTGGGGAGTTAAATAACTCGTCTCTTCCGCGGCTTCCCTTTTTAAACGTTGTTATCTGTCTTTTATGTAGATTGCTAGCTCACGCTTTTGATTTTCCCGGCTTCTTTGAAAGGCTTCCCTTAGAAGCTTCTCAATCGGGTCCTGTCGTGGCGAACTCGGAGCTTCAGGCATTGGTTCTACTTCTTGTTCATCTGAATCACTTTCGGACACGGTTGGGCCTTCATCATCATAGATGGAGGAGTGAGAGACCATACGACAGCTTTCCACATGGTCTTCTGTTTCTTCCTCTAAGTTATCATCCTTATCCTCTCTGCTATTTTCGAGGATGTGCTTGATAAACTCTTCAAGAGTAACAGACGAATGCGCTTTCTGATTGTATTCTTCTAGCGCGTCAATATACTTTTGGATATTTGTACGGCTGTCGACATGCTCAGCTGGATGTACAGATTTCTTTGCTTTCTTCTTATTTTTCTTATTGGAAGACTTGTTGACTTCGGGGGTTTTCCCTTTATCAATAGCCTTTGGAGTGGGACATGGCTTTAATAACCCTTCTATGATCTCCGGCTCAAGCGGGCTTTTCCATTTGATCGCAGGACATGCTTGGAGAACTTTTAACATCCTCTTCATTTTGGGAGACAACATTATCTCCCATGGGATTTCTTCGACGAACAAGCAGGATGCCTCCTGCGTGTTGGCTCCTTTAGAGATGTGCTTCTGAGGAGAGTGCACCTTCTATTTATCGGAGAGCATGAACTTGCAATGTTTGTACTGCTCCTCGACCCAGTTCTTGAAGATATAGCAGTCTTCAATCAGATGACTTACTACCCGATGATATGGACAATAAGTTAGACTATTGACGTCATTGGCATGGGCTGGTCGCCGTGACTCGGGAAAATTTAGAAAGCTGCTCTTCTTTGCAAGGTTGAATAACTTCCTTGTCTTGTCACGAGGGAACGAATATTCTCGTCTCATTCTTTCTTCAAGGGTGGGTTCCGTGCCATTGTTATTTTGACGACCAGACATTTTAGGACCGTTCGGTTGTTGTTGCGTGTTAGCGATAAATGCTACCTTACCCTTTTCCTTGAAGTTCCGCAAATCTCCATTAGAAGAGGTAGGACCTTGGTTCATCATATCCAGCCGAGCCAACTTATCGATGAGCTCTTGAAAAGTTGTTGGACTGAGAAGGGCCAGATATGGGATACTTATGCCTTTTTATCAAAAGTGCTCACGAATATACTTATGTCCAGAGCTTCAGTGATTCTTTGTTCGCACTTGGACCATCTCATCACGTACTGAACCCATGTCTAGTTTGATCTGGGTCTCTCGTTGACCAAAGTGGTCACGGTAGTGCGCTTGCTCACACTAGCGAATTTTTGACAAAAGAGAAGCTCTATCTCATCAAAAGTTTTGATCGAGTCATTAGGAATCTCTGTGTACCATTCGAAAGCCATGTCTTCTAGACTGCTAACAAACCGTCTAAGGAGCAATATATCATTCCTCCCAGTATTGTCGCACTTGGACCGGAACTAGGTGATGTGCTACTTCGGGTTCCTGATTCCTTTATATATAGGGAATGTCGGAATTATATATCCCGGCGGGTACTGTATTTAATTGTAACACACCGGGTAAGGTCGGCCAGTCTTTGTCAACTTGCCGACAGGTTCACTGGCTAGATGAGCTTTGAACAGCTGAGTCCATCTATGATTTAGAGATTACTTCATCCTTTGTTGCTGCTGAGGCTTGGAGCGGTTTGGAAGTCTTTACTTTATCTTCGATGATGACCACAGGCAGTTCATCTGCTGGTGGTTCGGTGTGAGCCATCATCCCGATCATATTTTGGAATAAGTGGACTATCTTATCCATTCCGGCCTCCATTTCTGCAGCCTTTTCGTCCTTTTTCTGAAGCATGCACTTCAGATAATCAGTATCTGATTCCTGCTCCGCTCTTTTCTCGGAAGTGTCGTCCATATTTGCACCCGGTGGAGGACTCATAATTTCTGCCGCCTGAGCCATCAACTCTTGCAGCTTCTGGGGATCCTTCATTACAGACCGTGTGATTGGTCTGTAAGAGGCGGAAGTTTTGCTTTCATCCTTGGAGTTCACCATATAAACGGTGTGAACTACCAAGCCTCTAACTTTGGGACGCTTAGAGTGTTGACCTTCGAAGCTCTCCTTGGGTCTTTGAGTCTTTTCCGACCTCTCTTTTGTGAGAGGCCAGTTTCGGAGGAACCATCATAGCAAGAGCCTCCTTGGGTTGATGGGAAGAGCGCTTATTATGACTCTTCGGCTTCTTGGGTCGGGGAGAGTAATCTTTGTTGATTACTGACCTATGTACTTCTTTCCAGACCTTGTGGATGATCAAGAAAATTCGTTTCAAAGAAAAGGCCGGCTCAGGTTCGCATGATATCTCCGGAGGAGGTGGAGTATTTTTTAGCACGGCAGTCGGGGAGTTGAGATTCACCATTTTCAACACCTCGAACCTGTTTCCAATTGGAAAAAAATAGCCTGGATCATCGGAGCTGGCAGGGTTAGTCCAGATGGCGAATTGGGCCCAGCCTGCCTTATTCAGCGCCAGTATCGACGTCGAGCATTTCTGGAAGTAGGAGCCACTTGAGCATTGGGAGCCTCATGTATCAGCCCTATGCGTTAGTCTTGTCCCTCGGCAGGTGACAATCGTTTAAAGACCGATTGTCTAGATGGAGTAGCAGATGCCAGTCAGTGGAAAACAGAAGGCCTTGGAGGTGAAGCGCCCTTTGCGCCTTAAGGGTAGCAGGGGCTGTGTTAGGAATATATATGCCTTAGAGGCCATTATTGTATGATATAGTGGATTCTTGGACATATATATAGAACTTTCTTGCTCGACATGATAGTATGCTATCTGGTTACTCTTTATCTTAACATGTACACTTGTATTATTATACTATCTCTCTGATACATGTTGATAAAGCCCTTAGGATGTTTGCTTGACTACCAGGACTATAATGTGGATCATACTACTGGGACTTGTGTAGTCCACAAGCACATCTTTTAATTGTTCCTAGTCGAGGGAGTATCGAGACAGGGTATCGATATTCCAGAGTAGACTAGTGTGTACGTTTCTTGACCCTGTAGGGGGCGATGGTTGATCCCATAACCATTGGTGTTTGACATCAAAGATTGTCCGCGGGTGCTCATTAGAGAATGGGTACACCGAACAAGACTCGCCGAGAACTCCTAGATGGTACCATACCTATCGTCAGATAGCAATTCTCTGGTGACACTGGTACATGTTAGTCTGTAGACCCGAGACCGTCATAGAGTCTTGTGTGGTTCCTACTGTGCTTTGATTTCCTCCCTACCATGGCTCAAAGGAGTCATGCAAACAGGTGGTTTTAGGTACAGTCCCGAGTCACATGGAGGAAGAGAGCGATAAGAGGGGTTTCGTCTCTCCCGGTATTGGGAGTTGATGTTGCGCTATGCTCGATTGGTTATAACAGTAAGTCTCTGGCCAGGGTTGATGAGATTTACTGGTAAAAGTTATCAGTAGTTTTTCGAACCGTTATAAGCCATACATCGGCATGACTTATCAAGTTACTGGGGTCTGACGATTCCACCCCTAGACTCGATATGCGACATATTAGACGAAGAGACTAGACTGTACGGTAAGTGTTACTTATAGGCTTCATAGGAGTTTAGACAAGTTTGCTTGTTGATCTTCTATTCGATCAATACCTGGGTAGCCGTTACGTTCAGCTAGTACCGCTGATGGCTTGTGGGTAACTGATGTGATCATTATCTACTGCTGGCGTATTGACGAGTCTTTAAAATCCCACACAGAAGTTTCCTAGTTCAAGCAAAACGAAGTAGGGCACATATGCCAATATGTGCGGGGGCCAGATTAAATACGAGTATGTGATACCGTATTCTAATCTGATGGTTATTTGTTATCGTTTAGGTTATATGTGATATAACAGGATTATCGAATCAAGTGTATATTTGACAATGTGATATACAGATAAATGATATTAGTAGGTTATATGTGATATAACCGGATTATTGAATCAAGTGTTGATTTAATAATATGATATATATTTATATTTGATATAATTATATATATTAACTAATATTATTTCTCACTAATTATTTTGTTTTCTTTATATATATATATATATATATATATATATATATATATATATAAATGAAGCATGGTTGATTTTCTATTTTTAGAAAATAGAAAATGTGAGGTGGAAAATATGAGACATTTGAGGAATGGAGTGAAGCATGTCTTAATGAATATTTTATTCATCTTACTTCACTATTGAAGCATGGCTTCATTTTATTATTGAGAAAAATTGATTCTTCAATAAGGGTGAGTTTGAAAAAGCCATTCTACACTTGCAATTTATTCACTTGATCATTTTTCTTGAGTTGAGCTCTTTACTCTCTAGCTCTCTTCATCTTCCTCCTCACCTCCTCCAAGCTCAATCCTTCACATGAGTTGTGAAACATTGAGCTTGTGATAACCATAGTGAGCAAATAAAACCCCTACTTCACCATCCTACACTTGATTAGTAATTAAGTGTAGTATGTTTCCTTCACTAAAGAGTTTAGTGAAGAGATAGCTTGGATTAGCGAAGCTTCAGGTGGATTATCTTCGGCACGAAGATCGCAAAGGAAGCTCGATCCAACTTCAAATGGAGCCTAGTGGAGTCGCGTGGACTACTGCACGGAGCTTTTGAAGAAAAGGACACGATCTACAAAGGTTTTAGTTTCTTTCTCTTAGTGTTAAAGTTTATGATATCATGCTAAAACCCTAATCATCTGGTTTAGATCTTTGGTTAGTCTAGCTTAGCACCCCGAATTTTTAAAATTAGCATGCTAGATGCTTGTGAAAACCCGGTGGTGGTGCTAGGGTAGACTTTCATGGTAGCAGAGCCAAGCTAGAAGATTAGACGATATTTATAGAATTAAGAAAACAAAACAACTCCGAAACTATAACCCGAGAAACCAAGTTTCTGTTGAATTTTTAAAGGTCTCTGAATTTTTTTTAAACAGGTACAAAATGTTGCATATGATGTAACTAGAACACCAAACAAAACTGTGACCTAAACACCTAAATCTCACCGGCCAAATGCCCATTTTGGTCGGCCTGACCGGTCCCCATGTGTTGGTTTGGGTTCGAGTTTGTTTGGTGTTTTGTAGCCTTGGTTTTTGGGGTTTCAGGTTATGTTTGTTTATCCCAAAATTGCATGTGATGTCAACTTTGTTAAAGGGCTATTCAGAGTGTTTTGTAGTCTCAATTTTAACGTCGTTTCGGGTTTAGTTTGTTATGTGATACAATATCTGGAATCCATATTTAATTAGTTTTGTGAAAACTAGTTTATAATTATTAATCTAGTGTTTTAGTCTCGGTTGATTGATTGCCACAGAGTTTCGATTCGGATCAAAACTCTGTCGCAATCGCGTATAGTACGTGAACACCAAGTCGGGAATCTTGTTGAATTATCCGACTGCTTATTGAAAAGAGTTTTCAATTTTAAAAATAAAATGCAAGGTTTATAGGTTAGGCATGAAATTTGGACTATGTGATATTCCGGGTTTATGATGTTTAAGAAAAATGCGGATTCTAAATATTGTAGTTTTTCATTTCTTTTCTGCGACCGTAAGTGTAATATATGGTGTATCCCCGATCTCGTTACTATATGTCAATGACATTTAGGATACACATATTTACTTATGTTGATGGCAGGTGATGTTATGTGTTGCTGTGATATGTTATATTGGATCGTCGTGATTGAATAGCCGAAGGTTTTTGTGTGAGATGAGAGTTTTTTTCTATTTTCATTCATGTAAAAAATGTATGAAATATTCTTTTATTGGGACGCTTCCGGGTTGAGGATGATGTCACCATTGATGTATATTATTTACTTTTCCACGTTAGGATAGACCCAAGACGGGGAGCATAAGTAACCGGGTTCTAGAGTCCAGTGGGAGACCATCCTGAGGAGTGGAGACCGGGTCTCCTAACTCTAGAATTGGCAGGATTGCTTGCCGCTCTTGTAGGGGTCAGGGATGTGGGTTTGGCTATTCATCACGACCGTGGAATCCATGTTTTTCATTACCGACTGAATTTAAAACACGGACCCCTAGTATATCCAATATTTCATATGTTGACTTCTGCTGCTTGTGTTCTGTGATGTGATCATATGACTGTGTGAGACGAATGCTATATATATATATATATGATATATATAATAAGCGTTGCTTATGTTTTGCACCCGCGCTAGTCCAGCCCCGCTCTGCCGTTAGTTAAGTAACCTAACGGTGTATGACGGAGCCCCGTGGTGAATGCGAATGGCATAAGCGTATGTTCTATTTTCGTTTTTTTTCGGTGATGTTTAAGGAACATAAATGATGGGACTTCATTAATGAGATTAATGGAAAGAAAAGAAACCTAAAGATGTTGTAGAATCAAAATTTTTAAAAATGTAGCTCTAGTTCTTGCTTTGCATAGTGGTATTCCTTGATGAATATTCAACACCTCATTCGATGAGGAAAGAGCCGAGATCCCTTCACCGAGAGTGACCTCTTTAGCAAAACTAGCGAATGCTACAACCCACTCAGTTTTGTTTTGATAGCTTCTCTAGTTCTTGCTTTGCATAGTGGTATTCCTTGATGGCTATCCAGCACCTCATTTGATGAGGAAAGAGCCGAGATCCCTTCACCGGGAGTGACCTCTTTAGCAAAACTAAGAAATGCTGCAAAAACCATTCCTTTTCAAAATACTAGATTCTACAATGATATCAAGTTCATTACGCTAAAGGTTTTCTTAAAAACTAGTCGTAGCCCTCCGTTATTTCGTGCTGCGTTTGTTGACCTTGTCAAGGCATAGTGTGCGGTAGCTGGTTAGTGCTTATCTGCCGCATGTGATGTGATTGGATTAAGGCAGTCATACGACCTTGTTGACCTTGTCAAAGGTCGTGCGGGTGGGTTTAATTCAAACACGAAATGAACGGGTTGAACGTGACTTGCGGTTTATGGATTGTTGACCTTGTCAAGGTCATAAACCGCATGGGGTAAAAACAGATATTGGGAATTTCAAGTGTTGAAATTTGCAATGAGATTGCAAACCTTCTATGAGATAGTTGGATCCCAATATCTACTGCGAGTAAGAGTTACTCCTGGGAGAGTTTTCCACTTTACAATTAGCTGATCCAGTAGATGTCTAAGAAAGGTGTTAACGGGGTTATGCCCCTGCGGAAACGAGATTATTTAATTAGTTCTGTGCAAAAGTATGAGGAGACTCCCTCGGAGTACCAATACCTGCCTGGCTGACCGATTGGCAAACTTATAGGGTGTCATAAATCCCGGCTAATCTTACCTTTTATGGTTTGAAGGAAAATTTGATAAAAACAGTGGGAGCTATCCTGATTAGATAAGAAACCAATCTAATCTTGCAATGAGCGCACGCTAATGCGTTTCCTTCTCTCTCTCCAGGTAGCAACCAATGAAACGCCTTAATCAAGATAATAATATGGATGTATTGACCGAACCCGCTTATTATACTGAGCTGGGGAACGTTGGTTCCACTTTTTCTTATGATTGTCATAAGTCTGAGTAAGGAATAGGGGAATATTAGGATTCCCACGCAACCCGAACGAAGATAGAGCATGCTAATGCATCTTCTTCGGGCATGTTCGTAACCGATAACTGTTTCTCAGTTTGCTCTATGTCCTGAGTATTGGATACCGGACCAGGATCCCACGTATGTAATTTGTTACATGGGCTAAAGAGAGGTAGAGAACTGAGAAATGGTGATATGTCTCTAAAAGTAGGAAATGGAGCAATTGTTGCAGCCAAAGTAGTTGGCGAATATCACCTTATATTACCAAATGGTAATGCATTGATTCTGAACGACTGTTATTTCGTACCAAATATGATGTGCAATATTATATCAGTTTCTTTTTTGCATAAAGAACGATATAATTTTGTATTGGAGGATAATGTTATGAACATTTTCCTAAATCAAGTGTTGATTGGGTTTGGCACGTTATGAAATGGTATATACATTCTAAATCAAACGACAGTTCTAAACGTACAGAACACACACAAGAGGAAAAGTTCAGAAATGAACGGAACCTTCTTGTGGCATTGTAGACTAGGTCATATCAGTACGACAAGACTAGATAAGTTACATAAAGATACATATTTGAATCAGTTTGAATTTACATCTTATGAAACTTGTGAGTCATGTCTCAAAGGAAAGATGACCAAAACTCCGTTTACTAGACACAAAGAAAGAGCTACTGAACTCTTCGGACTGATACATAGTGATGTATGTGGCCCCATGTCTACACATGCCAGGAATGGTTCCTCGTACTTCATTACATCCACCGATGATCTCTCAAGATTCGCACATGTGTTCCTGATGAAACACAAATTAGAAGCTTTTGAGAAATTCAAGGAATATAAGAGCGAAGTAGAGAACCAGACGGGTAAAAATATTAAAATCCTTCGATCTGATCGGGGAGGAGAATACTTAAGCACAGAGTTCCGAGACTATTTAAAGAGATTGGATTCTCTCTCAGCTTACTCCTCCATATACACCACAGCACAACGGAGTATCGGAGCGGAGGAATCGCACCTTATTAGATATGGTGCGCTCTATGATGAGTACTGTTGAGTTACCTATTTCCTTTTGGGGTTATGCACTTGAGATAGCTGCATACCTATTGAATCAAGTTCCATCAAAATCTATGCCTAAAATACCATATGATATATAGAGTGGAAAGAGATCATATCTTAAAAGAGTTAAGATATGGGGTTGTCCGGTCTATGTTAAAAAACAGAATCCGGACAAACTCGAGGCATGATCAGTTCTTTGCAAGTTTGTGGGGTATCCAAATAATTCACATAGATATCTGTTCTACCATAGTGAGGAACAAAAAGTGTTTGTTACTCAACATGCCACCTTTTTAGAAAAGGAATTTCTTGTAAAAGAAATTTGTGGTAATGAGGTAGAGCAGGAAGAAGTTCCAGCTACACAAACTACAATTGATAATTTGGTGGAACCGGAGGATCCAATAGTCTCCGACGAAGCTCAGCCACTCCACAGATTAAGTAGGGTTTCTCATCCACTTGAGAGATACTATGGTTTTCTCATAGATGGTGGGAGCGAGGATTACATCATGGAAAATAATGACCTAACAAGTTTCGAGCAGACCATCACAAGTGGAGACTCTGTGAAATGTCTGGATGCTCTGCGATCTGAGATGGAATCCGTGTACACCAACAAAATAAGGACTTTGAAAGTTGCTCCTGAAGGGGTAAAACCCATTGGGAGCAAGTGGATCTTTAAGAAGAAAATTGGTGTAGATGGAAAAGTTGAGACTTTCAAAGCTAGATTTGTAGCAAAAGATTTTCATCAACGACCAGGTGTCGACTATGATGAAACCATTTCTCCTTTCGCTATGCTTAAGTCCATCGAGATCGTACTTGCCATTGCTGCATACCATGACTACGAAATCTGGCAGATGGACGTCAAGACCGCGTTTCTAAATGGTGATTTAGATGAGATCGTGTACATAACATAGACAGAGGGCTTCGTAGACAGTGGGAGCAGTGGAAGCGTGTGCAAGCTGCTTAAATCAATCTACGGATTAAAACAGGCATCACGGAGCTGGAACATCTGTTTTGATGAAGCTATCAAAGAGTTTGACTTCATCAAAAATATAGATGAACCATGTATATACAAGAAAGTTGTAGAGAGTAAGGTTGTCTTCCTCGTATTGTACGTGGATGACATATGCTTGATAGGAAATGTTGTTCCTATGCTACACTCGGTCAAGCTCTTCTTATCATAAAAGTTCTCCATGAAAGATCTAGGTGATGCCTCCTACATTTTGGGGATAAAGATTTATAGAGATAGATCTAAGCGAATGTTGGTATTGTCCCAATCCAGGTACATTGACACCATACTAAAGAAGTTTAGTATGGATGATTCTAAGAGTGGTATTTTACCTGCTTGTTCAGGAATCACTCTCTCCAAAGAGACGTCTCCCAAGACTGATTTGGAGAGGGCTCGCATGCAAGAGATATCCTATACTTCGGCAGTCGGGTCAATCATGTATGAGATATTATGTACCAGACCGGATGTAGTTTATTCATTAGGTGTAGTGAGTAGGTATCAAACAGATCCTGGGGAAAAGCACTGGACAGCTGTGAAGAACATTCTTAAGTAACTTGAGAAAGACTAAAGAATGTTCTTGGTGTATGGTAACAGAGAACTCCAGGTGGAGTCCTTTACCGATTCGAGCTTCCAGAGTGATAAGGATGACAGTAAGTCGGTCTCAGGTTTTGTCTTCACCTTCAATGGAGGGGCGGTATGTTGAAAGAGTTCCAAGCAAGATACTGTAGCAGACTCGACGATGGAGGCTGAATACATCGCTGCCAAAGATGCTGCCAAAGTGGCTGTCTGGATGAAGAAGTTCATTGGTAAACTTGGTGTGGTTCCATCCATTGAGTATCCAATACCTATGTATTGTGATAACAATGGAGCTGTGGCTTTAGCCAAGAAACCCCGGTCACATTAGAGATCCAGACATATTCTTAGGCGGTATCACCTGATCCGGGAGATAGTAGATCGAAGGGAGAACGAGGTCAGGAGAGTTGACATGAAGGACAACGTAGCGGATCCACTCACGAAGGCCCTCCCCTAGACGCAGTTTGAGAGATTTTTTGGGATGTTGGATATGAGATACTACAACAACTGACTTTAGTGCAAGTGGGAGATTGTTAGGAATATGTATGCCCTAGAGACCATTATTGTATGATATAGTGGATGCTTGGACATATATATAGAGGACTTTCTTACTCGACATGATAGTATATTATCTGGTTGCTCTTTATCTTAACATGTACACTTGTATTATTATACTGTCTCTCCGATACATGTTGATAAAGCCTTTAGGATGTTTGCTTGACTACCAGGACTATGATGCGGATCATACTACTGGGACTTGTGTAGTCCACAAGCATATCCTTTAATTGTTCCTAGTCGAGAGAGTATCGAGACAGGGCATCGATATTCCAGAGTAGACCAGTGTGTACGTTTCTTGACCCTATAGGGGCGATGGTTGATCCTATAACCATTGGTGTTTGACATCAAAGATTGTACACAGGTGCTCGTTAGAGAATGGGTACACCGAACAAGACTCGCCGAGAACTCCTAGATGGTACCATACCTATCGTCAGATAGCAATTCTCCGGTGACACTGATACAGGTTAGTCTGTAGACCCGAGACCGTCATAGAGTCTTGTGTGGTTCCCACTGTGCTTTGATTTCCTCCCTACCACGGCTCAAAGGAGTCATGCAAACATGTGGATTTTGGGTACAGTCTCGAGTCACATGGAGGCAGTAAGCGAGAAGAGGGGTTTCGTCTCTCCCGGTATTGGTAGTTGATGCTGCGCTATACTCGATTGGCTATAACAGTAAGTCACTCGCCAGGGCTGATGAGATTTACTGGTAAGAGTTATCAGTAATTTCTTAAACCGTTATGAGCCATACATCGACATGACTTATCAAGTTACTGGGGTCTGACGATTCTACCCCTAGACTCGATATGTGACATATCAGACGAAGAGACCGGACTGTAGGTAAGTGTTACTTATAGGCTTCATGGGAGTTTGGACAAGCTTGCTTGTTGATCTTCTATTCGATTAATACCTGGGTAGCCGTTATGTCCAGCTAGTACCGCTGACGGCTTATGGGTAACTAATGTGATCATTACCTACTGCTGGCATATTAACGAGTCTTTAGAGTCCCACACAGAAGTTTTCTAGTTCAAGCGAAACGAAGTAGGGCACATATGGTGATATGTGCGGGGGCCAGATTAAATACGAGTATGTGATACCGTATTCTAATCTGGCGGTTATTTGTTATCAGTTAGGTTATATGTGATATAACTGGATTATCAAATCAAGTGTTGATTTGATAATGTGATATACAGATAAATGATATTACTAGGTTATATGTGATATAAACGGTTTATTGAATCAAGTGTTGATTTAATAATATGATATATATTTATATTTGATATAATTAAATATATTAACTAATATTATTGCTCACTAATTATTTTGTTTTCTTTACACACACGCGCGCGCGCGCACACACATATATATTTATTTATAAATGAAGCATGGTTGATTTTCTATTTTTGGAAAATAGAAAATGTGAGGCGGAAAAGAGGAGACATTTGAGGAATGGGGTGAAGCATGGCTTGATGAATATTTTATTCATCTTACTTCACTATTGAAGCATGGATTCATTTTATTATTGAGAAAAATTGATGCTTCAATAAGGGTGAATTTGAAAAAGCCATTCTACACTTGCATTTCTTCACTTAGTCATTTTTCTTAAGTTGAACTCCTTATCCTTTTGCTCTCTTCATCTTCCTCCTCACCTACTCCAAGTTCAATCCCTCACATGAGTTATGAAACCTTAAGCTTGTGAGAACCCTAGTAAGCAAACAAAACCCTTACTTCACCATCCTACACTTGATTAGCAATTAAGTATAGTCTGTTTCCTTCACTAAAGAGTTTAGTGAAGAGATAGCTTGGATTAGCGAAGTTTCGGGTGGATCATCTTCGGCACAAAGATCGCAAAGGAAGTTCGATCCAACTTCAAGTGGAGCCTAGTGGAGTCGTGTAGACTACTACCCAGAGCTTTTGAAGAGAATGACACGATCTACAAAGGTTGTAGTTTCTTTCTCTTAGTGTTAAAGTTTATGATATCATGCTAAAACCCTAATCATCTAGTTTAGATCTTTGGTTAGTATAGCTTAGCACCCTAAATTTTTAAAATTAGCATGCTAGATGCTTGTGAAAATCCAGTAGTAGTGCTAGGGTAGGTGTCAGACTCTTAGTGATAGTCTTCCTGGGAATGGCCTGGACGGTTAGAGCATCCGGAGTAGCAAAGCTCAACCTCTTCAAGACTGATTTCTTCGGAATCATGGGCTTCTTGGCGGGGCCCATGGAGCTTGTGCTCAGCCTCTTGAAACCTGAACCTTCAGACTTAGCAAGCTTCTAGGAAGGGCCTACGAAGGTGGTCATCAGCCTGTTGAAGACTGACTTCTTCTGAGCTTCACCCTTCGGCGTTGAGGCACCGATGGTGAGTTGGGGAAGCATTGCTCTGAATTGAAGCCCATTGAGATCTTGCATGATTTGAGCAAATAGGATGCAGAGTAACGGAGCCATGGCCCCTGCAGAGAAGACCATCTTGGATAGAGTAGTGTTGGTGTTACAGTTACAGTTGCAGGTGTTGCTGGAGGATGCCGTTGATTCTGCACGGAATTAAAACACCAAATTTTAGTATCCCAAACTCCAATGGCAACATAAACATAATATACCACGATTGGTTCGCGAAACACGAAACACGAAGTGTGGAGTGCAAGACTACGGTAGCTCCCCGGCCGTCTTTCCGAGGCCAAAATGCGGAAAAGAAAATTTTTCTTAACTTGAAAACCGGCGCTATCATATTCTTAAAACCCGGATCAAACCATTAACCTACAACTAGCTATCTATAGAGGGGATAGAAAGCTATACCGATCGATCCGTGTCCTTCGGTCTTTGGCCACCATCCCAAGCTCCTCGTGGCATCTCCGGTCTCGATCTACTCGTAGGAAAGGGCACCACATCATCAATTCTTTTTACGGGCTCCCGCTTCGTCCGAAGCAACTCGGGCACGAAGTGTGCTAGTCGACGTGTCCAAGATGTTGTAGAGAATGTTTGTGATCACTTTTTCTTTTGCATCCATGGCTTGGATGGAGGTTAGAGATGATGCCATTAATGGAGATTTGAGCTAGAGAAGAAAGAGGAAGAAGAAGGAGTTTCCTCTCTCTTTTCTTTTGTGTTGTTGCAAGAAGAATAATGAGAGTGAGAATGAGAAAATATAAGAGCAAAACCTACCCTTGGCTGCCCCGCTCTCTCCTCTCATCAAATCAACTCACAAATCCATCACATTATGTGACACATGCACAAGAAAAGAGACCATGAGTCACCTCTTGTGCATGTGTCACAATAAATGCTCCAAATGATGAATTCTAGCTCACAATTTCCATTTACAAACATTAATCCAAATGTTTGCAACAATAAAAAGATACGGCAACATCTAAAGTAAACTCGTGACGGATCACAAGGATGCCCCTCACCTGTATATACATACTTGCATCCGCATTCCGACTGAATGCAAATGCGATGAGACTAAAGTAATCCAACAAATCTAATACTAGGATCCGGCTTAAACCAAAGCCCACTAGTATGATCCATCCGATCATGATCCGTGCAATACCGCACGTATAAGATCGAACCCTGCCATATATCATACGGCCTCTACAACGTTTCGCCCGAAACTTGAGAAACTGTCTGTGTGGGACTCTAAAGACTCGTCAATACTTTGGCTGTGGATTTAAGCACTAGCACGTCAGAGGTATTAGCCGTACGTAACTGGCTACCAGGTATTGACCAAAAGGGAGGTCGATGAGCGAACTCATCCTGATACCCTACTGAGCCTGTCAGTGACAGTATCCGTACAGTCCGGTCCGTTCGTCTATGAGCAACGCATGGCGGGCCTAGGGGGCTGGTAAAAGTCAACCCCCAAAAGCGGTACAAGTCGTGTCCGAGTGTAGCCTAGAACACCCTGAGATACTACTGGAATATCTACCAGTAAATCTCCTGCCTCGGCCGAGGGCTTTGTGTAATGGCTCTCCTAGACACAGCGCGATCTCACCCCCAATACCGGGAGAGGCGAATCCCCTGCCGATCCGCTCACTTGCCTCCATGTGGCTCGGGACTGTACCCAACTAAAACCTGTTTGCATGACTCCTTTGAGCCGTGGTAGGGTAGTAATCAAAGCACAGTGGGAACTCACACGAGACAAATGACGATCTCAGGTCGATGAACTAACCTGTACACACGTTGCCAAGGAACTGCTATCTGACGTCTGGTATAATACCAACTAGCATGTTCCCGGCGAGTCCTTTCCAGTGTACTCATAACCCAATGAGCACCTGTATACATCATAGGTGAACCAACTGACACCAATGTCTTGTGAGACCAGCCACCGCCCCTCATCGGGGTCTTGACTGTATACACTAGTCTACTCCGGAGTATTGATACCCTGTCTCGAACACTTCCACGACTAGGGACCTTTTAAGGATGTGCTTATAGACCACAGCTCCCATGTATATGATCGCCATCATACTGCTGGTAGTCAAGCAAGAATACTAAGGGCTCTATCAACGTATAATAGCGACCTGTAAGGTCACCTAAAGCAGTACACGATGATAAAGATAAACCAGATAGCATACTATCATCTTGAGTAAGACTGTCCTACCGGCATAGGTCCTCCTTCAATCATTGCAATCACGTGCCTGTGATCCAATAATTGACTCTGAGGGCACTATATCCAACAATTTCCCACTTGCACTCAAGGCTAATTATTGCGATGTCGCATACTCACAGCCCGTGTGATACCGAACGCCCAACTCCTCTACTAATCAGTCTCACAAAACCCATTTGCGAAACTATTGCGTTCAAGGAATAGCTTTAGTGGGTGGATCTTCTCTGATATTTCTTTCTATGTCTCTCTTTATCTCAAATTCGCGGAGAAAGCCATCTCCCGAATTGAGCAATACCTGTCTTAGAATATGTCTAGATATCTGATAGGACCTAGTTCAAAAATGAACTCCAAATCCAAACTTCTTAGACTGTATCGTCGACTGAACTTAATCAGTATCCTGCGTCATGCCTCTCTCAGTGTCCGCTTGGATCTCCTGTCCAAAACACTGCCCCTCGTCAGAGAGAAAACTATAACTCTGACAGTCGCTCTATCATCCAGGTCACCTTAGAAGCCTGGAATGATAACTGTCTCCCGAAGGAGGTTGTTGTTATCATATCCCTAGAACATCCTACTTATGTTAATTAAAACTGCTTCCGAATGTTTCTCCAGGATTGGATCAATATCAACTTATTGCATCTACTGTAAAAACAACATCTGGTGTGGTACTTGACATTTCACGATTGACTCAATTGCCTAAGCAAGTGATTTGCCAATCATGCGCATCCCTCTCCCCTTTAGTCTTTAAGACACCTTTAGAGAGAGTGACTCCATCACCTGCAGGTACACCACCATGCCAGGAGCCATCCATTCTAAAGCACCTTTAGAATGCTGTCTAAGTACCCAGATTGGAAAACTACCAAAATCTAGATCTAAAACCATAGATCCAGTAACCAGAATGCCTGATATAATATCCAAGCTTTATGTGGAGAAACCACTCTGTGACAACCAAAGTATAACCGATCGTAGTATAGGAATTTCACTTCCTACTATGTGTATGTCATCCAAATACCAGGACATCACACCCTACTACTTTCTTAACAGATCCATCCCCTATTTTGATGAAGTCAAACCTATGACTGTCATATCAGAAATAGATGATCTATCTCCGCTATATCTGCTTTATTCCATAAATAGACATAAGCTACTTGTCCACCAATGCTTCCGCTGCTCCCACTGACTACGACAACCCTCTGGCATGTAGGGTTCCTAGGCACTCTTGTGAAGGTTCATAAGGCATCAAACATGCCCGGATTAAATTTTAGACGTGCCGAACAACCCAAAGCCGGGATCTTTGCTAGATTATTAGGGTTTAACATGCAAGAAGATAACTTTTATCTAAGTGTGAGGGATTACAACCTTTGTAGTCCGCTTCTTCACTTCACACGCTCTGAGTAGAAGTCCCTTTGCGGCGATCCACGATCTCCCGGACTCATGAGAGGCTCCACGACTCAAACGATCCATGCTAGCTCGAAGTATTCCAAATCTCCGATGATCTACCTTGAAGTTGCTACGACTCAAGCTTTCTCACTCTAAAGAGATGAACACACTAATCTCATGGGCTAGATGAGATGAGGATGAGAGAGTAGTAATTTTGCTTTCTTTTTATATCATTTTCTCATATTTATTCATCACTTAAGGATTTTCAAGCAAGCTTTTCAAGAGAGAAGAAGAAGATAATGGAAAATCAATAATCATATTAATCCTTTTGTGATGAATAGAATAAAGTGTATATGATTGATATATAAACCATGGTTAAGGATGAGTGGATAAGAATGTGTAGAGAATAAACTAGAGTTAGGGTTTGGTTAGGTTTAGAAATGTGTCATCACAAAATATCTAAACCATGACAAAATAAAATGCTTCTAGAAGGTGCATGAAGCAACTAACCCTAATCAAACCCTAACCTCAATTAATCATCCTTAAACATGTTTAACAATTAATCATATCATGTCACAATAATATATATCACATATATATTATATATTTGCAACAAAAGAAAATAATACAATTAACATATATCGCATATATATCAATGTATCATTCAATGAGAAAATGAAATAATAAAGCGAGTCAATATTAGATAATGTAATAGAATATATCATATATATTATTATATATTAAATCATCGAATCAACACTTGAATCGATGATCCGGCTATATCAAATATTACCGACTAATATATCATGTACCGATTCATCGAATCAACACTTGATCCGATGTCCCGGTTCATATCTAAATATCGCGAGAATATAATACGCTATCCCATATCGCATTATTCTCGGTCCTGCGCATATCACATATGTGCCACTACTCCGTTTCGCCTGAGCCAAGAAACCTCTGTGTAGGACTCTAAAGAATCGTCAATACGCCGGTAGCAGGTGATGATCATATCAAACACCCACAAGCTGCAAGCGGTCAGCTAAACGTAACAGCCACCCAGGTATTGAGCGATCAGAAGATCAACAAGCTAGCCTGTGCGTTCTTCTGTGAATCCGATCAGTAACACTCCCGTACAGTCCGGTCTGTTCGTCTGATATGTCGCATATCAAGTCTAGGGGTGGTATACGCCAGACCCCAGTAACCGATAAGTCGTGTCGATGTGTGGCTCATAACGGGTCGAGAAACTACTAGTAACACTTACCAGTAAATCTCTATATCAGCCTGGCCAGGGACTTCCAGTTATAGCCAATCGAACACAGCACAACATCAACTCCCTATACCGGGAGAGACGAATCCCTTCCTATCGCTCATTGCCTCCATGTGATTCGGGACTGTACCCAAAAGCCACCGTTTTGCACGCCCTCTTGGACGTGGTAAGGTGGAAATCAAAGCACAGTGGGAATCACACAAGACTCCATGACGATCTCGGGTCTACAGACTACCCTGAACCAGTGTCACCAGAGAACTGCCATCTGACGTGTGGTATATCACCATCTGGGAGTTCTCGGCGAGTCCGTCCAGTGTACCCAGTCTCCACTGAGCACCCGTACACCATCTCTGATGTCTAACACCGATGGATATGGGATCATCCATCGCCCATCATATGGGTCAAGATGCGTATACGCTAGTCTACTCTGGTGTATCGATGCCCTGTCTCGATATACCCTCGACTAGGAACAGTTATAGGATGTACTCATCGACTACCGTGGCCCCACTAGTATGATCTCATCATAGTCCCAGTAGTCGAGTACAGATTCTAAGGGCTTTATCAACATGTGAGAGTAAAACAGTAAACCAATACAAGTCAACATGTTAAGATAAAGTGAAACCAAATAGCATACTATCATGACGAGCAAGAAAGTCATCTCTATATATAACCAAGCATCCATTATAATATACATCATATGTACAACAATGGCCTCTAGGGCATATACATAACTAACAATCTCCCACTTGCACTAAGGCCAGCTGCTGTAGTATCGCATACCTAGCATCCCGAATAATCTCTCAAACTGTATCTGGGGAATAGCCTTCGTGAATGGATCCGCAGTGTTGTCCTTCGTATCTACTCTCCTGACCTCGATCTCCCGGCGATCAACTATCTCCCTGATTAGGTGATACCGCCTCAGAATATGTCTGGACTTCTGATGGGACCTGGGTTCCTTGGCCAAAGCCACAGCTCCATTGTTATCGCAATACAGAGGTATTGGATGCTCAATGGATGGAACCACACCAAGTTCACTAATGAACTTCTTGATCCAGACAGCCTCTTTGGCAGCATCGTTGGCAGCGATGTATTCAGCCTCTATCGTCGAGTCTGCAACGGTATCCTGTTTGGAACTCTTCCAACATACCGTCCCTCCATTGAGGGTAAAGACAAATCCCGAGTGCGACTTAGAGTCGTCCTTATCACTTTGGAAGCTGGAATCGGTAAAGGACTCCACCTGGAGTTCTCCGTTACCATACACCAAGAACATCTCCTTAGTCCTTCGTAAGTACTTGAGAATGTTCTTTACAGCTGTCCAGTGACTCTCTCCAGGATCTGCTTGATACCGACTCACTACACTTAGTGAGTATGCTACATCGGGTCTGGTACACAGCATCGCATACATGATAGAGCCTACTGCCGAAGCATAGGGTATCCCTTGCATGCGAGCTCTCTCCAAATCAGTCTTGGGAGACATCTCTTTGGAGAGAGTGAGTCCAGAGATCGTGGGTTGGTTCCCACGCTTGGATTCTTCCATACTAAACATCTTTAGTATGGTGTCAATGTACCTGGATTGGGACAATCCCAGTATCCTTTTGGATCTATCTCTATAGATCATGATTCCCAATATGCAGGAGGCATCACCTAGATCTTTCATTGAGAATCTCTGTGATAAGAAGAGCTTGACTGATTGCAGCATAGGAATATCATTTCCTATCAAGAGTATGTCATCCACGTACAATACGAGGAAGACAACCTTACCCTCTGCTACCTTCTTATAGATACAAGGTTCATCTATATTTTTGATGAAGTCAAACTCTTTGACTACAACATCAAAACAGATGTTCCAACTCCGCGATGCTTGCTTTAACCCATAAATAGATTTAAGCAGCTTGCACACCTTTCCGCTGCTCCCACTATCTACGAAGCCCTCTGGCTGAGTCATGTACACGCTCTCTTCTAAATCACCGTTTAGAAAGGCGGTCTTAACATTCATTTGCCAGATTTCGTAGTCATGGTATGCAGCAATGGCAAGTAAGATCCGGATGGACTTAAGCATAGCCACTGGAGAAAAGGTTTCGTCACAATCCACACCTGGTCGTTGACGAAAACCCTTTGCTACAAGTCTAGCTTTGAAAGTCTCAACTTTTCCATCTACACCAAATTTCTTTTTAAAAATCCACTTGCTCCCAATGGGTTTTTCCCCTTCAGGAGCATTTTCTAAAATCCATACTTTATTGGTGTACATGGATTCCATCTCGGATCGCATTGCATCCAGCCATTTCACAGAGTCACCACTCGTGATGGCCTGCTCGAAACTAGTCGGTTCATCATCATTCATGATGCAGTCCTCGCTTCCACCATCAATGAGAAAACCGTAGTATCTCTCAGGTGGACGAGAAACCCTACTAGATCGGCGGAGAGGCTGGGGTTCGTCGGGTACTATTGAATCTTCTGGTTCCAATAAATCATCAGTTGTAGTCTGTAGTGCTGGAACCTCTTCCAGCTCTACCTCTTTGCCACTAATTTCTTTTGCAAGAAATTCCTTTTCTAAAAAGGTGGCATATTGAGAAATAAACACTTTTTGTTCCTCAGCGTGATAGAAAATATATCCTTGAGAATTCTTAGGATATCCCACAAATTTGCAAAGAACTGATCGTGCCTCGAGTTTGTCTGGATTTTGTCTTTTGACATAGGCCGGACAACCCCATATCTTAACTCGTTTAAAATATGGTCTCTTCCCACTCCATATCTCATATGGTGTGGTAGGTACAGATTTAGACGGAACTAGATTCAATATGTATATGGCTGTCTCAAGCGCATACCCCCAAAAGGAAATAGGTAACTCAGCATCGCTCATCATAGATCGCACCATATCTAATAGGGTCCGATTCCTTCGTTCCGATACACCGTTGTGCTGTTGTGTATAAGGAGGAGTAAGCTGAGAGAGAATCCCATTCTGTTTTAGATAATCTAAAAACTCACCGCTTAAGTATTCACCTCCTCGATCCGATCGAAGAATCTTAATACTTTTGCCCGTTTGGTTCTCTACTTCGTGCTTATATTCTCTGAATTTCTCAAAAGCTTCAGACTTGTGTTTCATCAGAAACACATGTCCGTATCTAGAGAGATCGTCAGTGAATGTAATGAAGTAGGAAGAACCGTTCCTGGCATGCGTAGACATGGGACCGCATACATCACTATGTATTAGTCCTAAGAGTTCAGTAACTCTTTCTCCGTGTCCACTAAACGGAGCTTTGGTCATTTTTCCTTTGAGACATGAATGGCAAGTATCATAAGATGATAATTCGAACGGATTCAAATAACCATCTTTATGTAACTTAGCTAGTCGTGTCGCATTGATATGACCAAGTCTACAATGCCACAAGTAGGATTCGTTCACATCTGAACTTTTCCTCTTGTGTGTGTTTTGTATATTCAGGACTGTATTCTGATTTAGAATGAATATGCCATTATGTAACGAGCCTGATGCAATCAACTTTTGATCTAGGAATATGTTCATAACATTATCCTTTACTACAAAATTATATCCTTCTTTACTCAATAAAGAAACTGATATAATGTTGCACATCATGTTCGGTATATAATAGCACTCATTTAGAATCAGTGTATTACAACTTGGCAATACAAGGTGATATTCGCCAACTGCTTTGGCTACAATACTTGCACCGTTCCCTACTTGAACGGAATGATCACCTTTTCCTAGTTCTCTACCTTTACGTAGCCCATGTAACTGTTTACATATGTGGGATCCTGATCCGGTATCAAATACCCAGGACGTAGGGTGAACTGAGAAACAGTTCTCAATAACTAACACACCCGAAGAAGATGCATCAACATGCATGTTCTTTTGGGCGGCGTGAGAATCTAGATATTCTCCTGTTTCCTGTTCAGTCTTATAACTCTTATAAGAAAGAACGGGTCCAACGTTCCCTTGCTCAGTACAATAATCGGGTTCAGTCAATACATCAATATTATTATCTTGATTATGGCCTGACATGGTCGCTACCTGGAGAGAGAGAGAAGAAAACACTTTAGCGTATGCTCTTGCAAGATTAGATTGGTTATTATCTTATATAATCAGGATGTCTCCCACTGTTTTTATCAAATCTACCTTAAAACCCTAAAAGGTAAGATTAGCCGGGATTAATTACACCCTACAATTTCGTCAATCTTTCAGCCAGATCAGTGTCGGTACTTTGAGGGAGGTTCCCCGTGCTTTCGCACGGACCTAATTAAAGTAAACCTCGTTTTCCCAGAGGCGTAACCTCGTTAACACTTTTCTAGACACCTACTTGAATGACTAATTGTCCTGTGTAAAACTCTCCCAGGAGTAACTCTTACTTGCAGTGGGTATCGGGATCCAACTATCTCATAGGAGGTATGCAATCTCATTGCAAATTTCAACACTTGAAATTCCCGATAATATTTTGCCCCTAGCGATCTATGAACTTAACTAAGTCAACAAACCATAAATCGCAAGTCAAGTTCAACCCGTACATTTCCTGATTGAATTAAACCCACCCGCACGACCCTTAACTAAGTCAACAAAGCCGTACGAATACCCTAATCCAATTGTTCCCCTCCGAACGGCGGCCCGGACTTCGCGTCCGTTGCCTGAGGTTCGGGGCAGATGCTATTTGGTTTTATCCGTCTATCTCTCCGAAGATGCCAGGTTGATTTATGGCACCGTGTATCAGAGGTTTAGACGGATGCGGCCGATGTAGCAGACTTTGTCAGATTCCCCCTCAGGGTGAGGGGTTTTTGATTATGGGGACGCTCTTCCCTACAGGCGCAAGCCCCTGCAATTAATTACGCTACCGCATCGCGGTAACAACTTTCTCCTTCTCCAGAATTTCACTTCATGTCGTGTATGTTTGTTTTGTTTGTGGTTGCCCGTGGATTGTATACGGGGACTGAGTAATGCCGTCGCCCGTAGGACGTGGATTAGTCCAAATCCGTGTTTGCTTAGATTTGGGTTTGGTGTTTTTAGTTTAAGGATGCATTAGTCGCGTTGCGGCTAAGATCAACTTAAACGTTCGTTAAGGATACGTTAGTCCTGTTTGAGACTAAGATCAACTTAACGTAGTGATTAATTTAATGTATGGCCATCGGGACTCGTCACCTCTCTGACGTCGTTGAAGAATTACAACGACATGTATCAGAGGAGCTCGGAGATGTACCCTCGAACCAGAGTTCATTGGGAGTTTTATAATCCATTTGAATGTTTAAGGATACGTTAGCCGTGTTTGGGGCTAAGATCGACTTAAACGGGACCGTTTAGATCCGGCAAAAGAGCGTTTGGAGGCTCTATTGTTCCAGTTTAGGGACGTGGTAGTCTATCGCCAGTTTAAGGACGTGGAGGTCCATTGCCAGTTTAGGGACGTGGTAGTCTATGTTTAGTTTAGGGACGTTTCGGTCCGATATTAGTTTAGGGACGTTTCGGTCCGATATTAGTTTAGGGACGTTTCAGTCCGATATTAGTTTTAGGGACGTTTCGGTCCGATATTAGTTTACGGACGTTTCGGTCCGATATTAGTTTAAGGACGTTTCGGTCCAATATTAGTTTTAAGGACGTTTCGGTCCGATATTAGTTTAAGGACGTTTCGGTCCACGAGTTTAAGGACCCCGCAGTCCATATGGGTGTGTGGTCGTTGGGACCCGTCACCTCTTTGACGTCGTTGAGGGATTACAACGATAGATGTCAAAGGAGTTCGGAGATGTACCCTCGAACCGGACGTAAATCGATTTAGGAGAGCCATTTTGCTCAATCAATTTAATTTAAGGACTTATGGCCACGATTGGGCTAAATCCATTGCTTTTGCATTTCTTTTGCTTTTATTTGGGCTTTGCCCAATGGGGATGCAGAGCATCAACTTTATTTGGACTCTGTTCTTTATAAATGATGCAGAGCATCAATTTCATTTGGGCTCTGCCCTTTGCAATTTACTTTGGCCTGCTAGGTCTTTTTGACTTGGGCCTAGCCCTTCAAATAATGCATTGCATTTGTACAAAGCACCAAGAATCTTTTAGATTCAGGAAAAGAAGTCCAGGGCACTTTTTAATTTCTTGATCTAAATTTAGATCAAAGAAAAGAAAAGAAAGAAATCTTTTCTTTCTTTCTGTTTCAGAGAACCAGAGGTTCATAGCAAGTGCAAGGCACTATTTTTTATTATTTTTATTTATTTGTTTATCTATTGAAGATCGCTGATCTTGTTTTCTAGATCAATGATCTATTCTCAAAGGTTTTTACCTTCTTTTTTGTGTTCTCAGAAATTCTCCAGAGTTCTCCCTTTTTTATCCAATTCTCTATATCCAAAATTTCTCCCCTGTGAAATGGGGTCTGGGGTCCTTTTTATAGTGCTCAAAGATCAGTTAAATTTGTTAAAAAGATCTTTTCTGAGTGATTCGGGGAATTTTACCTACCGTTGGATCTTTGATCCAAAGGCCCATGTTTTACAGAAGAAATCTTCTTGTTTTAACAAGAACAGAAAAGATTTCTTTAAATCTTCTTTCTGTTGTTGCGCAACTCACCAGCGCGTGACACGTGTCGCGCAGTAAGGCGCTTGCGCAGCTGTGCTTGCGCAACTGCGCAGACACGTGTCGCGCAGTCAAGCGCTTGCGCAACTGAGCTTGCGCAACTGCGCAGACACGTGTCGCGCAGCGGTGCGCTTGCGCAGTTGTGCTTGCGCAACTGCGCAGACACGTGTCGCGCTGCGGTGCGCTTGCGCAGTTGTGCTTGCGCAACTGCACAGACACGTGGCGCGCTGTGATGCGCTTGCGCAACTGCGTTTGCGCAACTGCGCAGACACGTGTCGCGCAGCGGTGCGCTTGCGCAGTTGATCGTTGTTTTTGCTTTTTAAAGAGCCTTGCTCTGATTGGACGCACTGCCTTGGGCATTGTGCTGCCGAGTCAACTTCTGACACGTGGCAAATTGCGCACTGCGCACGGGATCTGAAGCGTTGCTTCAAAATTTTGAATTTTCAAAATTCAAACAGAGCCTTGCTCTGATTGGGGGAACAAATGCCCCCCCACCGTTGCGCTCACGTGGCGCGCACGTGAGTGCAGCGGTGGCAAGATCCCGACCATTGGATCATGGAGGTCAGTTGAAGGGGCGCAGGCGCCTATAAATAGGACCCTTGGTCCTTAGAATTTTTTACCATTTCAAGAACTTTTACTTCAGAGCCTTGCTCTTGCTTAAAAAACTCACAGAGCCTTGCTCTTGCTTCTTCCCAAGAACTTTAAAGTTCGGAACTTAGAATCATTCTAGGTAAAATTTAAATTAAATTAAATTAATTAATCAGAGCCTTGCTCTTGTAGATCTTTGATCTAAAGAAAAATCCCTTTGGGGTTTCTTCAACAGAGCCTTGCTCTCATAGATCTTTGATCTAAAGAAAACCCCTTTGGGGTTTCATCCACAGAGCCTTGCTCTCAAAATTCTACAGAGATCTTGTTCTTGGGTTTTAACCCATGAACAGAGCCTTGCTCATGGATCAAATAGAGAACTTTTAAAAGTTTTCATGGATCTTTAAGATCCCCAAAAAAAATTTAATTCTTAGGAGTTATAATTTTTTACTACAGAGCTAGGCTCTTTTTAAGAAGTTTTACTCCTTTGAGACCAGAGTTTGACAAATGTCACTCTGTGACAGAGCTTTGCTCTAAAAAGAGGAGATTTTCTCCTTGTCTCTAGGGATTCCCCCCCAATGAGGATATTCTCTTGGGGGTCTTTTTTATTGACTGACAGTCTCATCCAATGATGGGACTGTCTTATCAAATGATGTGCCGTCATCTTGATTTTGTGGGTCCCCCTTTGGTCCCCTACCCACTGCATTGTAGTGTGATGTAGGCCTTTGAAATGTGAAGCATTGGAACACTAACGGTTATGTTTTTGTTTTTGTTTTTTTTTTTACAGGAAACATGTCTGAAGATTTGTCTTTCCCTTTTGTTCGCTCAGAAGGAGGGTTCCCACATGCACCAGTGGACCGGGTGGTGTTTTCTCTGATCAAAGATCACGATCCCGAGTGCAAGAGACTTCACTTATGGGGAAGGTGGTACAGCCAGATTATCCAAGGCCGTCGCAGCTTTAGCTCCACCTCACCTTCCGAGCCCATAGTTACGATCCCTTATGCGGACAAACCCCCGGTGGAGTATGCCGTGGAGGTTAAAAATTGGAATTCCGACGACCTCCTTCAGCCTGCAATCGGTGCCATTCCGGTGCAGCCGCCGCCGGCTATAGACATTTTGGGGAGGCGAATCTGTCAGGGTGAAGCACGTCCTTGGGGACAGGCTTATAATATTGGATTGACCCCGCAGCCGCTTGCCGGATATTTGCAATGGGCCCGTTACATTTTGGCGACGAAGAGGGCTCACCTGACGAAGATTGGTTTATACTCCGCCGTCTACGTCTCGCTTTTCGAGTATCCCTCTCCTCCGACGTGGTGGATAATGGCCTTCATCGAACAATGGAATATCCCCACCCATACCTTCCTGACAGCGGATAGGGAAGTCTCCATCTCTCTAGAGGAATTTGCTGAGATTTCGGGTTTGCCAATGAGGGGAGAACACTACGAGGAGCTGCTTCCTCCTGACGAGTATGTCTTCGCCACTAAGCAGCTAGTATTTGACTTAACTCCGGCAAATGCCATTCAGCATCAGCACCCGGGCTTAGTGAAGGTGTTGGAGATTTATGAGGAACTCCATTTGGAATCGGGCGACCGGGGCGTCAGTTTCGCGGATTTCATTGCTCGTTTTATCCGCTCGGAATTCCTATCAGAGCAGGACGAGAAGTTCGCTCAGCTTGCTGACCCCTTTGGTTTCGGCTTGGACCGCCGACCTTTATCGGAGAATGACCAACGGGATTTTTATCTCCCTGGCACTGCCAGCGTCCCTTTTTCAGAGATCGCCGTTCCTGGCATGGACGAGGAGACTTTTTTCATAGGGTTCTTAGGTCTATGGCTATGCAGCTTTGCGCTCCCCATGCATCCACGCCTCATGCGGTCTTCCGTCTTTTACCCGGCGCATCGAATGGCGGCTGGTTTGCAGCTATCGGTAGGGATTGCCGGGCTGGCTTATCTTTATAATGGACTTAGCGTAGCGGCGGACACTAATGAGCCTGGGGTACAGCCTGCTAACTTTCCGATGCACTACTTCACTTCTTGGATGGAGCTGCATGTGCGAGGGGTGTTTGGTGCCCATAAGACTCCTCCGTTCTTTGAGAAATTCAAACTCCCGAGAATCATGCGGTTGGTCGGGGCTTCAATCGTGGTCGCATCTCCGCGGGAGTCTAGGGGACTGCTCCTGCGTTCACATCTAGTCGGAGCGAAGACCTCTTTTGTGGATAAGGTCATCACCATGGGCTCCGAGACCGCTAAGTCAGTGGTGTCGCTGCGTGATGACTTTAAGGACGGGGTTTTTGTACTGAAGGCTCGGGAAATCCTTCACTTTTACTCCATTCGGCCGGGCTACCTAGTATTTAGGCAGAATAAGACGGCTCTCTTTATGAGGTATAACCCACATCGGTTTGCCCGACAATCGAGTTACAATCAAGGGATCCCGATGGAGGCCTTTCTGGAAACACCCGCGGTCGGCCCAGAGGGGATAAGGAATGCGATGCATCATTTCACCCAGCTCAATACAGGCTCCTATTTTTTTATCAGTGAGCCTAGCCGTGTCCCTAAAATAATCCATCCGTATGTAGCCTGGTATGCGCATGCTATGGGCCCAATCATCTTAATGGAGAAACGCCTGCTGGTCGACCGTAGGGCTGCGCCTCCTGGCGGTGATCGCAAGGCTCCCTTGCAGCCAAGGATCCAGGTCATCCCCCAGATAAAAGATGCCAGAGTTGACCGACCGCGCGTGTTGAGTCCCCCGCGTGGATTGCCATTGCCCACTACGGTGGATGCATCGCCGGCGCCCCATGCTCCCGCGAAGACGGTTAATGTGGTATCGCCAGGATCTGGCGGAGGGGCGGAGATCGGGACTCGCCGCCCTAAAGTGGCTGCCAAGCGCAAATCCGCTCCGGGTGGATCTAAAGCTGGTGGACAGCAGAAAAAGAAGAAGTCCGCCCTTTCCCTCGATGCGATCCTCGGCTCAAAGCCTGCGGCTTCTCCTGCCAAGACCATATGTGAGTACGGCAGTAATGTGGGCTTCGTGGTAGACCCTGAGGACACCAATCTGGCTGCCGCCATTGCAGCTTCAGAGCGATCGGCGAGGCTTGAAGCGATGTTAAGCAAACTCGCTGAGTCCGGTAATCCTCAAACGTTTTATTTGTCATTTCATTGCACTTTGTATTATTATATTTAACTAACATTTGCTCCATTTTCAACAGGTGTCTCTACTGAAGAGGCTATCGCTGCCTCCCTATAAACCTTCCAGGAGGAGGAGGAGAAGCGTGCCCTAGCAAGCGTCGGTATGTTTTATCCCTTTCTCTTTTATAAGGAAAGTTTGTTGTTTTTTTATGATAGTCAACCTGACCTTCTTTTGTTTCTTTGCAGGAGTTGTGTCAATTGACGCAGGGATCCTTCCCGAGTCTGTCATCGAAGTCCCGGCTTCGTCGAAGTTGCCACAAGAGCCTCGGCTTGACAAGACGACGAGGGATGCCCTGAAAACCCTAGAGGCCTCCCTATTCACAGACGAGGACACCTCAATTAGGGAAGCTCTAGTGGCATCCGTCTCAACGGCTCGAGAGGAGCGGAAGCGGTTGAGATGCGAAGCAAGGGCGCGCAGAGCTGCTTTAGCCGCGGGAGCGGGCCCTAGCACTATTCCTTGTGCCGACACTCCTTCCGAAGCAGAGACGGGCAGAGCTGCTTTGGCCACGGGAGCGGGCCCCAGCACTATTCCTCATGCTGACACTCCTTCCGAAGAGGCCCCTGCCGTCCTGTCTACTGCTCAGAGGCAAGTGGCGCGCGCGGCTCGGAATGCAAACGACAAGTCCTCTTCAGGTAACATTTCTTTCAGAACCTTGTTGTAAGAATTATCAAGCCATTGGCTCATACGCATTCCAACTTTCAGGGCCAAGTCCGACTGAGGGAGAGGCGGAGACCGTCGAACCCCGGGGAGCGGAGGAAGCGGTACTTGCCGAGTCCGAGCCGACAGTGAGCAACGTGATCGGGGCCACGGGGCCTGAAACAGAAGTTGAAGGGTCCGCCGCCGAGAGGGTCATTGACGCCGCACCTGAAGTGGCGGCAGATGAGATGATCGTGTTAACCGAGCCGGAGGCGGTAGAGGGTGAAGCGCTCGCGGCTGGAGACCTCGCGGTGACGGTGGATGAGGCAACCGTGACCGCAGGACCCGAAGAAGTAGCGGGTGAGGTGGCCACGATTCCTGAGGACGAGCCAGCCGCTCCTTCTCTGGAATCTGGCAATACTCCAATCATAGCCCTCCCCGTGTATGGTCCCTTGCCGTCTCCAGGGCTTGCGAGCGCAACAACGGTTCCCATCGAATCGGGTGACGAGGCTACGGGTGGTGGCCTGATGTCAATGGAGGAAGGAATTGCCTCAGTCTCGGCTGGCAGTTCGTCAGGTAAGTTTCGGGTTACTATCGTTTCCCCCTTTTTATATATTTTGCGATTTCTTCTAACAAGCTTGTCTTTGCAGGTGCGGCCAGTGCCGACGCTCCATTGCTTGAAGGAGCACCGTCAACTACTGCTTTGGCGGTGGTCACTTCCCCATCTTCCCTCGTGCCATCGCGGATGTTGGAAGGTATGGATTTGCGACTCACAAGTTAATCTTTTAAACGTGTAGTTCATGGACTAACGCCATACCACCGCATCTTTTCAGGAGTGCTCTTTGATCATCTTTATCAAGTGTTGCTCCCACACTTCTCTTTCCCATCCGAACTTGCTTCTCCTTCTAGTGGCGCTGGTGAGTGTACGTTCAATACAATATCTTTGTTCATCCCCTTTTTCTAGCCATTGAATGATTTCTGACTTTTCCCTTTCTTTATTGCAGTGCCACAAATCGAAGGAGGGGATGCCAGACCTGCCGCGCTACCGGCCCTTCCGGCTCTGCCGTCCGTTGCTGCTGGTATAGCAAATTCCTTTTTTTGGTAACCCTTAAATATCTCTTGAACCATCGTTTAACCATGTTTTGTTTTGCAGCTATTGTTCCGGCTCCGGTCCCTTTTGAGTCTCGCGTCCTTCTACCGGCAGGCCCTTTCTTGAGACGCCCGTCTTCAAAGGGTGCTGTGATGAGTTTAGGCATGCTGAGCGGGTACATCGAAGAGCTCAACATGGATGCTCTCCCTTCTGCCGTAGATTTCGCTGTGGATGTTAATCCAATGTTGGCGGCGCTCGTAACTTTTCATAACGAAGGCGTCGTCGGATCTTGGGTTAATCACTGCAGGGAGATCGAGGCCTGTCTATACCGGCTGGAGTCGACGCGCCCTTCTCCCGAAGTTTTAGCCCTGAGCACCCAACGCACAACTTGGCTCGAGCAAAGCACTTCGCACTCCCGCCACTTGGAGCAAGAAGCAGCTCTAAGACTAAGGGAATGCCAAAAGACCTCGAACGAAACGGCTCATCTGCGCGCTGAGGTTGAGGCAAATGCTGCCCAAGTGAAGACCATCTTTGAGGGCCTCTTGGAGCGCATCTCCCATGGGCTAAACTTGAAGCGGAAGCTTGACGTAGCTGAGCGCGATATCCCAAGTCGGGAGGCTGCCTATCAAGTCGTGAGGGAGCAGCTTGCGTCGGTCTTGCAGCAACGAGCCCAAGTGGAGGCAGAGCTGGCGGTGGTAGCCGATCAAGAGAAGGCATGGAAGGACATATGCGAGCGATTGCTACATCTGTGCAAGACGCTTCCTTCCCAATAATTCTCCTTGTATCATTTGTTTTTGTAAAGTATATGTATATATTTTTTATTCTTTAGCACAATATATCCTGTACTCAATCAATATTTATGAATAAAAGATGCTCATTTTTGTAATGTCTTGTGTCATTTCTCCGTCTTTTCTTTCTTTTATTATCAGTATGCCACCTTAGTAACCATGATTGACGGACGATTGGGACGAGTATCCCGACTTTCTTAAGAAATAACGATGGCTTAGGCCGCAGGTTCAGATCTGCTGCCTAAGGCTTTTCAACTCTATAAGCCGTGAGGGTCTCATAGAGACTTTTCTCCCTACGGATCGAGAGGATCTCGCAGGTGGATTTTCTCCTTAGGAATCGTGAGGATTCCTAAGTGTGGTTTTCTCTTATAAGTCGTAAGGATCTTATAAGAGAATTTTCCCTCTTACGAGTCGAGAGGATTCGTAAGTGGTTATTTCCCTCTTCGTCGAAATTCGACTTCGGAGAGTGAGACCCGTGAATAGTATGCAAGAGACCAGTTTGGATTGACTTGCAGGGCCCCATTGCTCAAAAAGCAAGCTTTCCTTGCTGTCTGAGACTTCTTCTTACAAATTGAGACGAATCGAGGATCTGTCTGCGGTTGTTGCGGAACAGTTGACATGAGTTAAGAAGTTCTCATCACGGAGTGTTTGTATCCGTGAGTCGAGGAGTTTGCTAGGGATTATTTGTTTCCCAAGCGCCAAGGAGTATTTGTTTCCTTCGGGTTTGAAACGAGTCGAGGGTTCCCACGGGGGCTCTGGTAGCTCTGCGGGTCGACGCGGATCAGGCAGCTCTCGTCAAGGAGTGTTTGTATCCGTGAGTCGAGGAGTTTGCTGGGATTATTTGTTTCCCAAGCGCCAAGGATTATTTTTTTCCTTGGGGTTTGAAACGAGTCGAGGATTCCTACGGAAGCACTGGTGGCTCTGCGGGTCGACGCGGATCAGAAGGCTCTTGTCAAGGAGTGTTTGTATCCGTGAGTCGAGGAACTTTGCCAGGGATTATTTGTTTCCCAAGCGCCAAGGATTATTTGTTTACTTGGGGTTTGAAACGAGTCGAGGATTCCTACGGAGGCACTGGTGGCTCTGCGGGTCGACGCGGATCAGAAGGCTCTCGTCAAGGAGTGTTTGTATCCGTGAGTCGAGGAGTTTGCTGGGATTATTTGTTTCCCAAGCGCCAAGGATTATTTGTTTCCTTGGGGTTTGAAACGAGTCGAGGGTTCCCACGGGGGCTCTGGTGGCTCTGCGGGTCGACGCGGATCAGGAAGCTCTCGTCAAGGAGTGTTTGTATCCGTGAGTCGAGGAGTTTGCTGGGATTATTTGTTTCCCAAGCGCCAAGGATTATTTGTTTCCTTGGGGTTTGAAACGAGTCGAGGATTCCTGCGGAGGCACTGGTGGCTCTGCGGGTCGACGCGGATCAGGAAGCTCTCGTCAAGGAGTGTTTGTATCCGTGAGTCGAGGAATTTTGCTGAAGTCACTGGCTTTTTCGGTTGAAATGAACCGGCGAGGTTTGGGGTTCGTCGCCTGACGGAATCCGCTGGGAAAGTATGGTTCATTTTTTTGTTTACGCCCTTGGATTGTATACAGGGATCGATGTGATCTTAACTGTAGGGCCAATGTTTTATCATTTCTTCTTTTTATTTTATTTTATTTCCGCGATGCTCTATCATTTCAGCTTTTATATCGCGAAGGTCGCGATTGGCCGATCATTTCGGCTATTTTTCGCGGTGCCCAATCATTTCGGCTTTTTATTTTATTTTTACCCACTGCTTTTTATTGCGAGTTGCCCAATCATTTCGGCTATTTTGCATGCATACATTCTACTTGCTGCTTTTTATTGCAAGTTGCCCTATCATTTCGGCTATTTCGTATGCATGAGCGGCCTACTGGCTTTCGCCGTAAACCTAAAATTGGACACCGATTTCGGCATCAGCACCGCTGCAACTGGGATATTACCAGGAGCGAATCATCATTTGCCTCTGTCGTTGTCGAACAAAGGAGGCTTAGCGACCAGGGTTAGGGTCCTGTCGACTAAGGCTTTTGATTTCATGAGCCGTAAGGGTCTCATAAAGGTATTTCTCCCTACAAGTCGTGAGGATCTTGTAGGTGTATTTTCTCCTTAGGAATCGTGAGGGTTCCTAAGTGTTTTGCTCCTCTGTAAGTCGTAAGGATCCTACAGGAGGGTTTCCTCCTCATAAATCGAGAGGATTTACAAAGGTTGTTTACCATACAAACATATCCCTAGCCTCGGATGGGACTAAGTTAGGGAAATGTTTATTCGCGTCCGTGGATTGTATACAAGGGCCAATATTGGACCACTTGTAGGGCAATGTCGAAAGTTGTGGGGGTTGCTTAAGCACAGATTTAGATCTCTGTAACTTAAGACTTTCAAATCTTATGAGCCGTGAGGGTCCCATAAGAGAGTTCTCCTTACGAGTCGTGAGGATCTCGCAAGTGTATGTTCTCCTTAGGAATCGTGGGGATTCCTAAGTGTGTTGCTCCCTTGTGAGTTGTAAGGATCTCACGCAGGTGGTTTCTCCTTACAAGGTCGAGAGGACTCTATAAGGGTTCTTTAACGAAGTTGCGCCCTTTCGGGTTTTCACAAACATTCGCCGGTAGTCCTGCTGTTTTTACTCACGGAGCCCTTTCGGGTTTTCATCCGTGCCCATTTTGCTTATGGACATACCGTTTTTTTTTATTTTCTTTTTCTCTCTTTTTTTTACGAGGTCGCGCCCTTTCGGGTTTTCACGAACACTCGCCGGCAGCCCTGCTGTTTTTACTCACGGAGCCCTTTCGGGTTTTCATCCGTGCCCCTTTTTGCTTATGGACATACTGTTTATTTTATTTTATTTATATGTTTTTTTTATATCTCGTCAGCCTAAGGATGCTGCGGTATTAGTTTAAAGACGTTTCGGTCTGCTATTAGTTTAAGGACATTTCGGTCCATTGTCGAGAAGGTTGGCTATTCTTTATGGAGCTTGAGCCTAGGAAGATAGCGAGCGGACATAGTCGTCGTCATCCATCATTGACCTAGGCTGTGGCTCATTAAGCGTAATATTTCTTTAGGAAGCGACCGTTTATCGGCCTGAAAGGCCTTTCACCGTGCATGTCCATGAGTAGATAGGCCCCACCCTGGTAGACCTTATCAATGATGATGGTCCTTCATAGTTTGGATCAAACTTTCCCCGTTTGGCGCGATTGGGGATCATGGGCCTTTTGACCACTAGCACGAGTTCGCCTTGGTGGAATGTCCTCGGCCGGCTCAATCTTTCATATGAGCGCGTCATCTTTGCTTTATAGGCTTCCAGATTTTGCTGTGCTATGAGCCGGGTTTCATCAAGGGCGTCAAGCTCCTCAAACCGGAGGTGAGCATTTTCTTCATCCGTCAGCTCGTAGTGGACTGCCACTCGTAGAGAGGGTAATTCTATCTCGAGAGGGAGTACTGCTTCCGTCCCAAATACCAACGCGTATGGCGTCGTGTTTGTGGCGGTTTTAAACGTAGTTCGATACGCCCAAAGAGCCTCTTGCAACCTCTCATGCCAGTCCCTCTTGTTTCGGGACACCGTTTTCTTTATAATTTTCGTCAAGGTCTTGTTGAAGGCCTCGGCGAGACCGTTAGCCCGCGGATTATAAACTGAGGAATACCTCCAGTCTATATTGTGCTGCTGTGCGAAGCGGCTAATTTTATGACTTCGGTAGGCTGGCCCATTATCCGAGATGATCCTTCTCGGGGTTCCAAACCGGTATATGACATGCGTTTTGAAGAAATGGAGGATGTTCTCCGTCTTCACTTCCCTCAACGGTACCGCCTCTGCCCATTTGGAGAAGTAATCAGTCGTCGCCAAGATGAAACGATGTCCCTTGGACGATGCTGGTTCGATGGGGCCGACTATGTCAGTTCCCCACATTTCGAATGGCCAACTAGCCACTGTTGGATGCAATGGATTGGGATGCTGATGGATGAAGTCCCCATGAATTTGGCATGAATGACATTGCCTCGCGTATTCCAGGCAATCCTGCATCATCGTGGGCCAGTAGTAGCCCATCCGTTTTATCTTCAACTTCATCTTAGGGCCTGCTTGGTGGGAACCGCAGAGTCCGTCGTGGACTTCTTGGACGACCCTTCTCGCTTCGTCAGGTCCTAGGCATCTCAGCCACAGAGAATCGAATGACCTCTTATATAGAGTATCGTTGACGAAGGCGAAAGACAGAGCTCGTTTCACGAGCTGATGTCTTATGGACGCTTCTTCAGGTATTCGGTGGAACTTGAAGTAATCTATGAAGACTTCTCTCCAGTCTTCGGTCTTCTCATGATCTTTTATTTGTAGGGTCGCCTGCTCAGTTGCTCCCTTTTCTTTATATGATTCTGGAGGTATTTCTGCTGGGGAGAGCACTCGACGGCTTTGTATCACGATTCTAACGTCATCGAAGTTCTCGTCAGCCAATTCTTTAGCAAATTTGGCCAGTGCGTCCGCTTTGCTGTTTTCCGCGTGCGGTATGCTTTCCAACGTGTAGGAGGGAATTTGGGTTAGCAGTTGCTGCACTTTTTCACCATATTTTACTAATTCCGGTTTGCATGTTTGGTAATCGCCGTTCACTTGACTGACGACCAGTTGGGAGTCCCCATATATGAGGAGGCTTTCAATTCCCATATCAATGGCGATCTCGAGGCCTGCTATCAAAGCTTCATATTCAGCTTCATTATTCGTTCTCGGCTCTGTTAAGGAGAAGGCGAAGCGCATTATTCCTCCTTGTGGAGTCACAAAGATGAGTCCTACCCCCGATTTGATCATTGGCGTACTTTGTTTGTGCTTTTTCATGGAAGATGCTCCATCGAAATAAATCTCCCAACGGGTATCACCACTGTCGATTGCGTCAAACGCATGTCTATCTGGCAAATCGCAATTTAAAGGAGAATCGGCAGGTATGGGATGCTCGGCAAGGAAGTCGGCGATGGCCTGGCCTTTTACTGCCCTGAGAGGTTGATATGTTATCGAAAATTCCATCAAGAGCAGGGCCCATTTAGCGAGTCGCCCTGTCAATATGGCTTTTGACATTAGATATTTGAGAGGGTCCACTTTTGAAATAAGACGGACTTCGTGCGCCAACGCATAGTGCCTAAGCTTTGTTATTGCGAAGATCAACGCCAGACAGTGTTTTTCAATGGGAGAGTAGTTGCTTTCTGCCCCCAGCAGAACTCGACTTAAGTAGTAGAGTGCTCTTTCTTTTCCTTGATCGTTCTCTTGTGCCCATAATGCGCCTAAGGAACCTTCGAGGGCGGTTGTATAAAGAATGAGGGGTTTTCCCTTGACCGGAGCAGCCAACACCGGCGGGTTCTGCAGGTATTGCTTGATCTCGTCTAGTGCGCTTTGGCATTTTTGATCCCAGACGAACGGGGTTCCCTTCTTCATAAGGTGACTGTAAGGACGGCACTTTCCTGAAAGGTTGGCTATAAATCGCCGTATATACGCGAGCTTCCCCTGGAGAGATCGCAACTGTTTAAGAGTCCTTGGAGGAGGCATTCCCATGATCGCTTTAATCTTAGACGGATCTATTTCAATGCCTCGGTGTCGAACAACGAATCCCAGGAATTTGCCTGAGGAAACTCCGAATGCACATTTAAGAGGATTCATCTTCAAGTTGTATAGCCGAAGGCGTTGAAATACAGTCTTCAGATGCTCGAGATGTTCCTCGTATGATTTGCTTTTAACCACGAGATCGTCGATATAGCATTCAACGATTTCGTGTATAAGGTCGTCGAAGATCTTTGTCATGGCCCTCCGATAAGTAGCACCGGCGTTCTTCAAACCGAAGGGCATCACTTTATAACAAAATATACCAAGAGGAGTCCTGAAGGCTGTGTGCTTCTGGTCTTCGGGATGCATATTTATCTGGTTATACCCCGACGAGCCGTCCATGAAGGATAAAACCTCATGAGTGGATGTATTTTCTATCATCAGTTCAGTGACTGGCACTGGGAAATCATCCATCGGGCAAGCTTTATTAAGATCCCGGAAGTCTACGCATACGCGCACTGTCCCGTTTTTCTTCATCACTGGGATGATGTTGGAGATCCATTCAGGGAACTGAACTTCCTGGATGAAGCCGGAGTCGATTAACTTTTTGACTTCGGTATTTATGCTCATCTCAAGCTCGAGTCGCATTCTTCTCGGCGCCTGTTTGACTGGTTTGACGTTTGGGGATATTGCTAGTCTATGTACAGCAACTTCTGGATCTAGTCCCGGCATCTCGGAATAGTTCCATGCGAAGCAATCTTTATGCTGCACAAGGATGTCTTTTAACGCAGCCACCCTCTCTTCGGACAGCAGCTCGCTGACGAATGTCGGTCGCGGATCATTTACCGTCCCCAACTCGATTTTCCTGAGGTTGTCTGCGGTGGTATGTATTCCATCCTCCAGTTCTTTCGGTGCTGGGGGAAATTCTGAGATTACCTCATCGCTGCTGTTTTCAAAGCACCAAGGAAGGCTGTTCATGTCCTCGGACTCTTCTTTTAATATTGTTACCACGTGGCAAGTGCGAATTTTCTGCCAATCCCAATGCGGAGTTGGTTCTATCCTCGTGTTTTCGGGTTCGTGCTTTTGCGGCGGCGCTACCCTCCAGTTGTCAGACAACGCGAATTTGCCAAGCTGATATTGGTCCTCAACCCAATTTTTAAAGGTGAAGCAATCTTCAAGCGGATGCCCTACTACTCGATGGTAAGAGCAATAATTCGGGTTGGAGACTTCGCCCGCTTGCTCAGGGTGTTTAGACTCTGGCAGTGTAAGCATTTGATGTTTTAGAGCAAGATCAAGTATTTTCTTTGTTTTGTTCCGAGGAAATGAGTATGCTCGACCCATTTTCTTCATGAGGGCTAGGTCAATAACGCTCGACTCTCGGATGCGTGGCTTCTTAGCTCTGCTTTGTGGTTGTTGAGCGCCTTTTCTGCCCTTTGATTTGTTTTTGCTTTCGCGTCGAACCTTTTTTGTAGCAGGTTGACATGGGGCAGCATCTTCGTTCTTTACTGCCTGTTGAAGGAGGCGCTGTGTCTTGGCTTTTTCATAGATTGCCATTTCACGATTGTGATCATCTCGGGCTTTTTGACTTGCATCCCTTATAAGTTTGCTCATCTGGTCTTCAAACGATGGACTGGGCGGTTTTGCATCAGGAACTTTTGCTGGCTCAGGATTAGCGTCTTCCCATTGAGCGTCCGCCTCTTCATCAAAGTCATACATAACATAACAGCTGTTTACTAGCTCCCGTTTCTTTGACCGGATGTACCCAAGCCCTTTTGTTTCTATTCTCCCGTTAGGCAGTTTGCATTGAGTCCCGGGAACGTTCCAGACCTTGTCATAGAATTTGGCTTTTCTAACGGTCTGTGTGAAGGATATCCCCTGGTGTTTCAGCAGTTTCTTCAAACCTTCGGTATAATATCTGGGAAGACGGATAGGCTGAAGCCCGTCGAGCGTAGGATCCGCGCCATGCAAAATTTCTTTTTCCACTTTATTTTCTTCAGAACGGTAGAATAGGATTGCCTTCTCGCCTTTTCGTCCGGGAGGGATATAGAATGTCTGCAATTCTTTTACGCTGTTGGTGTCGAGTGCATCCAGTTCTTTGTAATGTTCAAGCGGCACTATGGTTATCTGCAGACTTCGCTCTTCATCAGCGGAAACCCGTATTGAAGGCCGAGCAGGGAATACAGCATGAACTTCATCCTCTGAATCACTGCCGAAGATCAATGAAGGAACGGATGGTCCCGGCCTGGTGGATTGGGATGGACCTGAATAAATGATATCCTCCTCCTCCTCGGTGTCACTGCCGAAGACAGGGATGGTGGCGTTAGTTTTGTTCTCCGGTTTGTGACACCTTTCCATGTCTTCGAAACTCGGTAAGAAGTATTTGGCATCTTCATACTTGCGAACTTCGTTTATGGAAAACGGATTCAACTCTCCCACCACTGTGTACTCGAGGCCATCCCTAGAATACTTCATGCACTGATGCTGTGTAGAAGGGATGATATTGTACTCGTGTAGCCATGGTCGGCCGAGCAGGGCATTGTAGCACGTCTTGGCGTCTATAACATGGAATTTGATGTCTGTGACGAGCAACCCGAAGCGTAGCGTCAATATCACAGATCCAAGAGTCTTTGAGGATTGGGAGTCGAACGGCGGCCCGGACTTCGCGTCCGTTTCCTGAGGTTCGGGGCAGATGCTATTTGGTTTTATCCGTCTATCTCTCCGAAGATGCCAGGTTGATTTATGGTACCGTGTATCAGAGGTTTAGACGGATGCGGCCGATGTAGCAGACTTTGTCAGATTCCCCCTCAGGGTGAGGGGTTTTTGATTGTGGGGACGCTCTTCCCTGCAGGCGCAAGCCCCTGCAGTTAATTACACTACCGTATCGCGGTAACTACTTTCTCCTTCTCCAGAATTTCACTTCATGTCGTGTGTGTTTGTTTTGTTTGTGGTTGCCCGTGGATTGTATACGGGGACTGAGTAATACCGTCGCCCGTAGGATGTGGATTAGTCCAAATCCGTGTTTGCTTAGATTTGGGTTTGGTGTTTTTAGTTTAAGGATGCATTAGTCGCGTTGCGGCTAAGATCAACTTAAACGTTCGTTAAGGATACGTTAGTCCTGTTTGAGACTAAGATCAACTTAACGTAGTGATTAATTTAATGTATGGCCATCGGGACTCGTCACCTCTCTGACGTCGTTGAAGGATTACAACGACATGTATCAGAGGAGCTCGGAGATGTACCCTCGAACCAGAGTTCATTGGGAGTTTTATAATCCATTTGAATGTTTAAGGATACGTTAGCCGTGTTTGGGGCTAAGATCAACTTAAACGGGACCGTTTAGATCCGGCAAAAGAGCGTTTGGAGGCTCTATTGTTCCAGTTTAGGGACGTGGTGGTCTATCGCCAGTTTAAGGACGTGGAAGTCCATTGCCAGTTTAGGGACGTGGTGGTCTATGTTTAGTTTAGGGACGTTTCGGTCCGATATTAGTTTTAGGGACGTTTCGGTCCGATATTAGTTTAAGGACGTTTCGGTCCAATATTAGTTTAAGGACGTTTCGGTCCAATATTAGTTTTAAGGACGTTTCGGTCCGATATTAGTTTAAGAACGTTTCGGTCCAATATTAGTTTAAGGACGTTTCGGTCCACGAGTTTAAGGACCCCGCAGTCCATATGGGTGTGTGGTCGTTGGGACCCGTCACCTCTTTGACGTCGTTGAGGGATTACAACGATGGATGTCAAAGGAGTTCGGAGATGTACCCTCGAACCGGACGTAAATCGATTTAGGAGAGCTATTTTGCTCAATCAATTTAATTTAAGGACTTATGGCCACGATTGGGCTAAGTCCATTGCTTTTGCATTTCTTTTGCTTTTATTTGGGCTTTGCCCAATGGGGATGCAGAGCATCAACTTTATTTGGACTCTGTTCTTTATAAATGATGCAGAGCATCAATTTCATTTGGGCTCTGCCCTTTGCAATTTACTTTGGCCTGCTAGGTCTTTTTGACTTGGGCCTAGCCCTTCAAATAATGCATTGCATTTGTGCAAAGCACCAAGAATCTTTTAGATTCAGGAAAAGAAGTGCAGGGCACTTTTTTAATTTCTTGATCTAAATTTAGATCAAAGAAAAGAAAAGAAAGAAATCTTTTCTTTCTTTCTGTTTCAGAGAACCAGAGGTTCATAGCAAGTGCAAGGCACTATTTTTTATTATTTTTATTTATTTGTTTATCTATTGAAGATCGCTGATCTTGTTTTCTAGATCAATGTTCTATTCCCAAAGGTTTTTACCTTCTTTTTTGTGTTCTCAGAAATTCTCTAGAGTTCTCCCTTTTTTATCCAATTCTCTATATCCAAAATGTCTCCCCTGTGAAATGGGGTCTGGGGTCCTTTTTATAGTGCTCAAAGATCAGTTAAATTTGTTAAAAAGATCTTTTCTGAGTGATTCGGGGAATTTTCCCCACCGTTGGATCTTTGATCCAAAGGACCCTGTTTTACAGAAGAAATCTTCTTGTTTTAACAAGAACAGAAAAGATTTCTTTAAATCTTCATTCTGTTGTTGCGCAACTTACCAGCGCGTGACACGTGTCGCGCAGTAAGGCGCTTGCGCAGCTGTGCTTGCGCAACTGCGCAGACATGTGTCGCGCAGTCAAGCGCTTGCGCAACTGAGCTTGCGCAACTGCGCAGACACGTGTCGCGCAGCGGTGCGCTTGCGCAGTTGTGCTTGCGCAACTGCGCAGACACGTGTCGCGCTGCGGTGCGCTTGCGCAGTTGTGTTTGCGCAACTGCGCAGACACGTGGCGCGCTGTGATGCACTTGCGCAACAGCGTTTGCGCAACTGCGTAAACACGTGTCGCGCAGCGGTGCGCTTGCGCAGTTGATCGTTGTTTTTGCTTTTTAAAGAGCCTTGCTCTGATTGGACGCACTGCCTTGGGCGTTGTGCTGCCGAGTCAACTTCTGACACGTGGCAAATTGCGCACTGCGCACGGGATCTGAAGCGTTGCTTCAAAATTTTGAATTTTCAAAATTCAAATAGAGCCTTGCTCTGATTGGGGGAACACCAATCACATCTCATGTTTTAACAGATAAACATTACTTAGCTACCGTACACTATGCCTTAACTAAGTCAACAAACATAGCACGAATACTAAATAATATCTATCTAAAATGACGGAGGGCTACGCAGGTTTTTCAGAAAACCCTGAGCGTAATGAACTTGATATCGTCGTAGAATCATGTGTTTTTGAAAAGGAGTGTTTTTGAGGCTTTTCTTAGTTTCGCTAAAGGGGTCACTCCCGGTGAAGGGATCGTCGGCCCTTTCCTCATCGAATAAGGTGCAGGATATATCATATATACCGCTGTGCAAAGCAAAACACTAAAAGCAATCAAAAAACAAACCGCGTTTTGTAGCATCTGCCAGTTTCGCTAAAGGAGTCACTCCCGGTGAAGGGATCTCGGTCCTTTCCTCATCGAATAAGGTGCTGGATATATCGTATATATCACTGTGCAAAGAAAAAACTGTAGCTACCCTTTTTATAAAGTTTTGATTCTACAACATCTTTAGGTTTCTTTTCTTTTATTAATCTTATTAATAAAAATCCCATCAGCTTATGCTTCCTAAGCATCACAGAAGAAACGAAAGCAGTAATATTTATATATCAGCATATATATATAGTATAAGCATTCGTCTCAGGCAGTAATATGATCTCATCACAGAACATTGCAGCAGAAGAACATATATGAAATATTGGATATACTAGGACGTCCGTGTTTTCAATACGAGCCTGTATAAAACACGGATTCCACGGTCGCGACTAATAGCCAAGCCCACATCCCAAGACCCCTACGAGAGCGGCAAGTAACACTGCCAATTCTAGGGTTAGGAGACCCGGTCTCGACTCCTCGAGATGGCCTCCCACTGGACCCTAGAACCCGGTTACTTGTGCTCCCCTCCTTGGGTCTACCTAATGCGGAAAAGTAAATAATATACACTGGTGACATCAACCGCAACCTGGAAGTGCCCCAAATAAAAGAATATTACATTACAATTGAATTTTACATGAATGAAAATAAAAACCCTCATCTCACATAAAACCCCCGGCTATTCAGAACGCGATGATCTAATATAACATATCACAGTAACACATAATATCTCATATCATCAACGTAAGTAAATATGCGCATCCCAATTGTCGTTGACATATAGCAACGAAACCGGCGATATCACATATTACACTTATGGTCACAGGAAAGAAAGTGTAAAACTACAATATTTGGAATCCACAATCACTTTAGACATCGTAAATCCGAAATATCACATACTCCGCATTTCATGCCTAACTCTATGAATTCCACATATTGTATCACATTCCAGATAAATAGACAGTATTAAACTTTCCGAACAGATAATCAAATACCCAAAATTTCCCAAAGTGCTCAACTCTTGAGCGGAATTCAAATAATCCCAGAATATGTCACGGTACCGGTGATCCAGCCGTAGAAGGGTCAAGCCAACGCCTCACATGTGGCACGCCGTACTGCCCCAAACCCGAAGGTTCAAAAGGCAGTTCAAGACGGTCACATAATCGAGTTAAGGTTTGTTGTCTTCTAGAGGGTCCACCGCTTAACTTGTATAATTTTCCGAAAGATTTAAACCCAATAAAAATTCAACGCTTGAAAGTTTGCCGTACCGGGAAATAGTAAGTTAATGATATCCGTTCAAATAATTTAACAGTTTCTAAATATCCGGAAAGAAATACGAACTTAAAAATTCCGATCGAATCTACTATTACAAAATAAACCCCAGATTTAAACAATACTGGAATCACTGTTAAAAATATCCAGAAGCCTCAACAAGTACCTACGGTCATTACCAGAAAAGCCACGTGTCACAATCCTATCAATCCGCCGCGGAAGCGCCGCGCAAGGCATGCTTGCGCCGCGGTTCCGCCGCCGTTTGATCGAATTGGGGGCTCGGGTTTTATGGTAATTCTTAGAATTCCCTGCTGATTTTTTTACATATTTTTAATTCAGAAAAATCCCAAAATTTAAAAAATTTCCAGAGAGGGGTCTTTTTGTGTCGTTTCGGGTTCGATCGGAGTTTTAACTTCGTAAACATATCGCCTAATGCTCTAGCTAGGCTCTGATACCACTGTAGGGTTCCTAGGCACTCTTGTGAAGGTTCATAAGGCATCAAACATGCCCGGATTAAATTTTAGACGTGCCGAACAACCCAAAGCCGGGATCTTTGCTAGATTATTAGGGTTTAACATGCAAGAAGATAACTTTTATCTAAGTGTGAGGGATTACAACCTTTGTAGTCCGCTCCTTCACTTCACAAGCTCCGAGTAGAAGTCCCTTTGCCGCGATCCACGATCTCCCGGACTCATGAGAGGCTCCACGACTCGAACGATCCATGCTAGCTCGAAGTATTCCAAATCTCCGATGATCTACCTTGAAGTTGCTACGACTCAAGCTTTCTCACTCTAAAGAGATGAACACACTAATCTCATGGGCTAGATGAGATGAGGATGAGAGAGTAGTAATTTTGCTTTCTTTTTATATCATTTTCTCATATTTATTCATCACTTAAGGATTTTCAAGCAAGCTTTTCAAGAGAGAAGAAGAAGATAATGGAAAATCAATAATCATATTAATCCTTTTGTGATGAATAGAATAAAGTGTTGGAGATAATGCCCTCAGAGTCAATTATTGGATCACAGGTACGTGATTGCAATGATTGATGGAGGACCTATCCCGGTAGGACAGTCTTACTCGAGATGATAGTATGCTATCTGGTTTACCTTTATCATCGTGTACTGCTTTAGGTGACCTGACAAGTCGCTATTACACGTTGATAGAGCCCCTAGGATTCTTGCTTGACCACCAGCAGTATGAGGGCGATCATATAAGTCGGAGCTGGGAGTCTATAAGCATATCCTGAAATGGTCCCTAGTCGTGTGAGTTTCGAGACAGGGCATCGATACTCCATAGTAGACTAGTGTATATAGTCGAGACCCCGACGAGGGGCGGTGGCCGATCTCACAAGCCACTGGTGTCAGTTGGATCACCTAAGATGTATACAGGTGCTCATTGGGTTATGAGTACACCGGACAGGACTCGCCTGGAACATGCTAGTTGGTCATATACCAGACGTCAGATGGCAGTTCCCTGGTGACATGTGTGCAGGTTAGTTCATCGACCTGGGGATCGTCATTTGTCTCGTGTGAGTTCCCACTGTACTTTGATTACTACCCTACCACGGCTCAAAGGAGTCGTGCAAACAGGTTTTAGTTGGGTACAGTCCCGAGCCACATGGAGGCAGTGAGCGTATCTTCAGGGGTTCGTCTCTCCCGGTATTGGGGGTGAGGTCGTGCTGTGTCTAGGAGAGCCATTACACGAAGCCCTCGGCCGAGGCAAGGAGATTTACTGGTAGGTATTCCAGTAGTATCTCAGGGTGTTCTGGGCTACACTCCGACACGACTTGTACCGCTTTTGGGGGTCTGACTTTTACCAACCCCCTAGGCCCGCCATGCGATGCTCATAGACAAACGGACCGGACTGTACGGATATTGTCACTGACAGGCTCAGTAGGGTTGTCAGGCTGAGTTCGCTCACAGACGTCCCTTTTAGTCAATACCTGGTAGCCCGTTACGTATTGGCTTATACCTCTGACGTGCTAGTGGTTAAATCCACAACCAAGGTGTTGACGAGTCTTTAGAGTCCCCCACATTCAGTTACTCAGCTTTCGGGCGAAAGGTTGTAGAGGCCGTATGGAGATATGGCAAGGTCCGATCAGATACGTGCGGTATTGCACGGATCAGGATCGGACAGTTTGTACTATAGGCCGTATGGTTATATGGCAGGGTTCGATCAGATACGTGCGGTATTGCACGGATCAGGATCGAACGGATATTACTAGCCGGTTTTGGTATAAACCGGATCCTAGTATAGTACAGTGTAGATTTTGTCTCATTGCATTTGTATTTCTGTCGAAATACAGATGCGGGTGTGTATGCACAGTATCGGGGTTTTCCTGTAATTTATTACGGGGCCAGTTTTATGGAGTTGCCAGTTTGCTTTCCGTTTCGGCCGATTTCCATTGTTCCGTTCATTGGCCGAAGATTGGTGGAGGAGGGTTTATTTGCATTGTTGCAAATAGGCATTAGTGGAGGGGGTTCTTTGCATCTTGTTGCATCATGATGGCTTTCATGATTAGCACCATCACTTGACTTCTTCTTCTCATGATGGCTTGACTTTTTGAAGCCATCATGCATGAGATGATGGTTGCCTTGGAGTGTTGGTTTTGTTGTGATCATTCACTTTTGCATGATATCCTTTGACTTTCTCTCTCTTTCATGATATGAGTAAGGCTCCCATTATTTTTGGGACTCTCTCCATTCTCACTCTCTTCTCTCTTGTGGTGGCCGGCCATGCTCCTATGGGGGCTGTCCAAAATTCTTGGGGTGGGTTTTTAGCTCATTTCATGTTGCAAAATTCCCATATGATCAATCCCAAAAGCTCCAAGTTCAATCCCTCCACCAAATGGCAATGCTCCAAAACCCCAAATGAGACTTCTTCTCTAGATATTCTACAGCATATCTTGGGCACGTCGAGTAGCCGGCTTCGTGCCCGAGTTGCCTCGGCATTGAGGTGGGAGCCCGTAAAAAAAGTAGGCGATGTGGTGCACTTCCGGCGACGAGGAGGAGACGGCACATTCCGCAGGAGATCGGGACGACGAGGAGAAGACCGGAGGACTCGGATCTGTCGGTACATCTCTCTTCCCTATCTTGTTAGTTGCTTAGACTTGTTAATGGTTACGATCCGGATGTTTAGTGCGCGGTGGTGCCGGTTTGCTAAGTCCGCAAAATTAAAGTTTATCACCGCTTCCGCATTCCGGCGTCGGATTGACGGCCGGGGCGCCGCCGTGCACTTACAGTGGTATCAGAGCCTCGCCATTAATATAGTCTAGCTTGGTGTAATGTGTTTTTTTGTTTCGATCGATCGAATGTTCCAAAACTGCATTTTAGTTCGCATCAATTTCTGTTGAAAATTTTTGGTCTCGAAAAATTTTTCAGGCTGTAAAATATTGATGTACTGGAAAATCTAAGAGCTCTGTAAAAATTCGATGAAGTGACTCCACAGTGGGAGCGCGGAACCGCCGCGAAAACCCCCTTCCCGCCGCTGTTCCGCCGCGCACTGTGGAGATCCCTGCACCAAATTTTTACAGAGGCTTTCTGGGGTGTAAAGTGGGGTTTTGGAATAATAACATTGGGCCCAGAATTTCTTGATCTGCTACAGTATTGTTTGGGGGCCCACTTGTTAAATTTTGATTGATCGGATATTTTAAACACATTTTTCACAGTATTTACAATATATCTGCGACCGTGAATGTCACTTGATCGGTAAATCCGGTCTAACTGCTATAGCCCGGTTAGACGGATTTGCGAACGTGATTTTCACGTTGATGTTCTGTTTTTGCTGTGATGTTGCGGATCGGTCGTGGGGGATAGCCTGGACGCAATGCTAGTACAGTTGTGGTTGTATTATGTACATTTGATATTGCGGGGCGAGCGTCCGACATGTGGACTGCCGTCACTGCCTGATTGTATTATTATTTTGGGGCACGGCCAGGTTGCGGTCGATGTATCCGTTGTATGTATATTTTACTTTCTGTACTAGGATTACCCCGTGGAGGGGTGCACGGATAGCCGGGTTCTGGATGGCAACAAGCCCGCATCTCATGGCATTGAGACGGAGGGGGCTTCACTCTAGGATTGGCGGGCTATTCGCCGCACTCGTAGGGGGTACAGGTTGACCCAGGAGGGGTGCCCAAGTTGCCGGATTCCGTGAAGTGCTGGGTGGTCCATTCACGGTACTGAAGGGGGCTGCCTCGCTTCAGGTTTTGGCGGGTGACTTGCCGCGCCCGTAGGGGTCTAGGATTTCATTGCACAGGCTATCCACACGACCAGGGGAACGTCGGGTTTCAGTAGTGGCTCTGTGAAACCCGGGGATCCCAGATATCTGTATTGTTTCTGTGATGCTGTACATTTCTGTGATGTTGCATTTCTTTTCACGCCTTGAGCGAAATATAATATATTGGTATATATATTAGTAGATGTTGTATATGTTTTACATCCGCGCTAGTCCAGTCCCCGCTCTGTCGTTAGTTAGCTAACCTAACGGGTAATGACGGGACCCAGTGGCGAATGCGGATGGCATATACGTACGTCAGTATATTTTCGTTCTTTTTGGTGTGATCAATTGATGGGACTGCGTTGATTCGGATCAATGCAAGTTAAAAACAAACCTAATCTGATGTTGTTGGAACACTTTTCAAAAAGCTGTTATTGCAAGGACGTTCACTTTTGTTTTGCATCGTGATATTCAGTTGGAATATCCTGCTCCTCAGTCGACGAGGCAAGGGCCGAGATCCCTTCACCGGGAGTGACCCCTTGGACAAAAGTTTGCGTCGGGGCATTAACTTCACTATAGCCGATTACTTTTGCTTTGCATCGCGGTATTCATTTGGAATATCCTGCACCCCATTCTACGGGGAAAGAGCCGAGATCCCTTCACCGGGAGTGACCTCTTTAGCAACGGTTTTCGTCACTATATTTTTTAAAGCTATCCGTTCCTTCGACGATATCAAGTTCTTTACGTTAAAGGTTTTCGCCAGAAACCATTCGTAGCCCTCCGTCGTTTCATATGGGTGGTCAATAGTATTCAAGCTGTGTATGTTGGCCAAAGTCAAGGCACAGTGATTGGTAGCTATTGGGGTATTCATATGCAGCATAGATAGATGCATTGGTTTGGGACAGTCGTACTGCCATTTTGGCCAAAGTCAAGGGTATGTACCGGTGGATTCAGATTAACCTGGAGAATGACGGGTAGAACTTGACATGTGACTTATGATATGTTGGCCAAAGTCAAGGTCATAAGAGCATGGGGCAGAAATCACATCGGGAGTTTCAAAAGAACTGAAACTTGCCAGATATGCGCATACCTTCTGGAGTGTGATACCGTGAGCGGATTCCGTCACGTTGTCATGCGATGATAGTTGGATCCCGATTCCTACTGATGAGTTAGTTTACTCCTCGGGTAACCCCGACTAATTCTTCTTTCAGGTTTGGAAGAGAATTTGAGGTACAGTGGGAGGATTCCAGATTAGATAAATTGGTAACCATTCTGATCTAGGTTAGAGTGCACGCTGAGTGTTTCTTTTCTCTCTCTCTTTGGCTGCGACCATTGACCCGACCCTAAGACTTTGACTCAGAGACCAAGTTGACCGAACCTTCTTAAACACTGGCTTTTGGATTGTCAGAGTTGCAAACCTCATTGCCGCTCCTACTTTTACCCTTTTCTCCAGGACACCCCGTATTGCTACGAACGTCCACTTCCATTGGACAAAACCATCGTATGGTTAGATACGAACTCGAAAGAATTTATTCGAGGATGGTTTCAGGTTCTGGAGAAAACGGATAGGATTATTCAGTTGTCTTTTCCTTTTACCCTCTCTCAGGTTACGAGTACTCCTTGGTTTAGGGGTAGTACACCTATTACGCAAATTGGATTGTCTTCTTCCAAACCTTAGGCTGGTGCCGACCGGTAGGGAATGAAGAAAACCAATCAGCATAATGATGGTGTGCAGAAGGTATGAAGTTAAGACAAAGCAAGGGATTAGTAAGAGGGCAAAGTAAATTGCAACAGATATTCATGACCAAACCAGGTATTTCTTCGCCAATCCTAAAATCACCTTTGAATTTCTCCAGGACACTCCGTATCACTACGAAGATCCACAGTTTATTGGATACTCCATCGTATGGTTATATACGAACTCGAAAGGAACTTGTTCCAGTTCGGGGATGGATTCTGGTTCAGGAGAAATAGGAATAAGATTTATTCAGGTGTCTTTTATCTTCACCTTCTCTCGCATTGCGAGTGTTCCTAGGATTAGGGACAGTACACCCATTATGCTTATTGGATAGTCTTCTTCCAAACCATAGGCTGGTGCCGAACGGTAAGGAAGGAAGAAAACCATTTGGCTTAAGGGGTGTACAGAAGGTAATGACTAAAGACATATGAAGGGATTTGGAGAGGTGGCAAAGAATTATACGGTTACAGTCGTGAATCTGGAGGAGGCATTACTAGGAATACCGGGATACCCCATCGAAACATTTCAATGTTTCAATCTCACTGTGTACTGTTAAAGGAAAACTGATTTCCCGATTAGATACTTACTCCAGGGTATGTATTTACCAGGTATGATTCTCACATCTGTATGGTTTTATAGATGATGAGTGGGAGTAAGTTATTGGGAATTGGGTGATCATCCTCATTATATCGGGATTCGTTGTAATCGGTGATATTTGAGGAGATCACTTGGGCTGTTTGCCGGTCGGCAAATATTTGGTTTTGAATATCCGCTGTTATGCACCAATTTCAAATTGATATATCTGTACGTCTATTTTCATAGAGTGAGATATACCTTTCTGAAATTATGTCTATGACATTTACCTATATCAGTGGATGGTTAGGTAAGGAGCATTAAACATCGGTGTAATTCTTCTTAACCATAAGTACAGTTTTCAACCTACGACACACAGTGAATGAGTTATCAGACTCAAGGGACTTATACAGAGTATTGTATGTTGTCCAGGGTCCATCAGGACAGAGGGGTTGATCCTCGTACTATATTCGGTTTACTTATGACTTCTCTAGTTTTTAGACAAGTGTTTCGTGGAAATACAGGGTCCGAATTTTGAGAAGTTATAAGTATTTGAATAGAGTAGAGAACCAGGTGTAGCAAGTATCGGGATTCTTCAAAGAGATCGAAGATGTAGATACTTGTGTATGGTATTCAGTTGATAGTAAAAATAAAGAGATCTTGCTTCTCTTTCAGGTTATTCATAATTGGAAGCATTCCTAAGTTGAGTAACGCTGATCGGCCTCCTTCCATTTAGTTGACTTGCACTGGAGACAGTTGCATGATTTGGATCTGGTTCAGTTAAATCAGTGCCTCTGGTCCTATATGGGATATAGAACAGTTCGTATCTTGACGTTGTTAAGGTACGGGGAGTTGTCCAGCTTATGATTAAAACCAGACTCTGGATAACTCAAGGCACGTTTCTGTAATGGCTGTTTGTGGGTTGACCCAGGCTATGACGAGGGTTGACTTTCTACCATCTGGATGAACAATAGCGATATTGTTCTAGACTCGCCACAGTTTTATTAAAAATGGATTTTTTCAGAAAACAGTAGTGGGAGTATGGTAGAACTGGAAGTGATTCCAGAACCACAAACGATTACAAAAGATTTGATAAGGAACCTAAAGATTCAATCTGGATTGACATTCCATTGACCACTCCGCAGATGAGGTGGGTAACTTCAGGCACCCGAGAGGTACTACGGTAGCCTCAAGGACGGTGACAGGGAAGTTCTCGTTTACCCACAATTACCATTGCTGTTGTTCCAGGTTACGAGACCCGGCAGGAGGATGAGTATAGCGTCGTTCTGAACTCTCTTCAGAAGTGTACGTGTATATGACTCTGCCAGAGGGTTGTCGTAGTCAGTGGGAGCAGCGGTAGCATTGGTGGACAAGTAGCTTATGTCTATTTATAGACTAAAGCAGATGTAGCGGAGATAGATCATCTATTTCTGACGTGACAGTCATGGGTTTGACTTCATCAGAATAGGGGATGGATCTGTTGAGAAGGTAGTAGGGTGTGATGTCATGGTATTTGGATGACATACACAGAGTAGGAAGTGATATTCCTACACTACAATCGGTTACACTTTGGTCGTCACACAGTGTTTTCTCCACAAAGGAAATGGATTTTATATCAGACATACTGGTTACTAGATCTATGGTTTTAGATCTAGATTTGGGTGGTTTCCCAATCAGGGTACTTGACAGCATTCTAAGAGTGTTTAGAATGGACGACTCCTAGCACGGTAATGAACCTGCAGGTGATGGAGTCACCCTCTCCAAAGGTGTCTTACAGACTAAAGGGGAGAGGGACGTGCATGATTGGCAGATCACTTGCTCAGGCAATTGAGTCAATCATGAGATGTCAAGTACCACACCAAATGTTGTTCTTGCACTAGATGCAATAAGTTGACATTAATCCAATCCTGGAGAAACAGTCGGAAGCAGTTTTAGAACATAAGTGAATGTTCTAGGGATATGATAATGACAGCCTCATTCGTGAGACAGTTATCATTCCAGGCTTCCAACGTGACATGGACGACAAGGAGGTTGTCAGAGTTATAGTTTTCCCTATGACGAGGGGCAGTATTTTGGACAGGTGGTCCAAGGCAATACTGAGGGAGGCATGGCGCAGGATACTGATTAAGTTCAGTTGACGATACAGTCTAAGAAGTTTGGATTTGGAGTTCATTTATGAGCTATGTCCCATCAGACATCCAGACACATTCTAAGACAGGTATTGCTCATTTCGGGAGATGGGTTTCTCCGCGAACTTGAGATATAGAGAGACATAGAAAGAGACATCAAGGCGGATCCACTCACTGAGGCTATTCCTCGAACGCAATAGTTTCGCAAACGAGCTTTGTGAGACTGACTAGTAGAGGAGTTGGGTGTTCGGTATCACACGGGCTGTGGGTATGCGACATCGCAATAATTAGCCTTGAGTGCAAGTGGGAGATTGTTGGAGATAATGCCCTCAGAGTCAATTATTGGATCACAGGTACGTGATTGCAATGATTGATGGAGGACCTATCCCGGTAGGACAGTCTTACTCGAGATGATAGTATGCTATCTGGTTTACCTTTATCATCGTGTACTGCTTTAGGTGACCTGACAAGTCGCTATTACACGTTGATAGAGCCCCTAGGATTCTTTCTTGACCACCAGCAGTATAAGGGCGATCATATAAGTGGGAGCTGGGAGTCTATAAGCATATCCTGAAATGGTCCCTAGTCGTGTGAGTTTCGAGACAGGGCATCGAAACTCCATAGTAGACTAGTGTATACAGTCGAGACCCCGATGAGGGGCGGTGGCCGATCTCACAAGCCACTGGTGTCAGTTGGATCACCTAAGATGTATACAGGTGCTCATTGGGTTATGAGTACACCGGACAGGACTCGCCGGGAACATGCTAGTTGGTCATATACCAGACGTCAGATGGCAGTTCCCTGGTGACATGTGTGCAGGTTAGTTCATCGACCTGGGGATCGTCATTTGTCTCGTGTGAGTTCCCACTGTACTTTGATTACTACCCTACCACAGCTCAAAGGAGTCGTGCAAACAGGTTTTAGTTGGGTACAGTCCCGAGCCACATGGAGGCAGTGAGCGTATCTTCAGGGGTTCGTCTCTCCCGGTATTGGGGGTGAGGTCGTGCTGTGTCTAGGAGAGCCATTACACGAAGCCCTCGGCCGAGGCAAGGAGATTTACTGGTAGGTATTCCAGTAGTATCTCAGGGTGTTCTGGGCTACACTCCGACACGACTTGTACCACTTTTGGGGGTCTGACTTTTACCAACCCCCTAGGCCCGCCATGCAATGCTCATAGACGAACGGACCGGACTGTACGGATATTGTCACTGACAGGCTCAGTTGGGTTGTCAGGCTGAGTTCGCTCACAGACGTCCCTTTTAGTCAATACCTGGTAGCCCGTTACGTATTGGCTTATACCTCTGACGTGCTAGTGGTTAAATCCACAACCAAGGTGTTGACGAGTCTTTAGAGTCCCCCATATTCAGTTACTCAGCTTTCGGGCGAAAGGTTGTAGAGGCCGTATGGAGATATGGCAAGGTCCGATCAGATACGTGCGGTATTGCACGGATCAGGATCGGACAGTTTGTACTATAGGCCGTATGGTTATATGGCAGGGTTCGATCAGATACGTGCGGTATTGCACGGATCAGGATCGAACGGATATTACTAGCCGGTTTTGGTATAAGCCGGATCCTAGTATAGTACAGTGTAGATTTTGTCTCATTGCATTTGTATTTCTGTCGAAATACAGATGCGGGTGTGTATGCACAGTATCGGGGTTTTCCTGTAATTTATTACGGGGCCAGTTTTATGGAGTTGCCAGTTTGCTTTCCGTTTCGGCCGATTTCCATTGTTCCGTTCATTGGCCGAAGATTGGTGGAGGATGGTTTATTTGCATTGTTGCAAATAGGCATTAGTGGAGGGGGTTCTTTGCATCTTGTTGCATCATGATGGCTTTCATGATTAGCACCATCACTTGACTTCTTCTTCTCATGATGGCTTGACTTTTTGAAGCCATCATGCATGAGATGATGGTTGCCTTGGAGTGTTGGTTTTGTTGTGATCATTCACTTTTGCATGATATCCTTTGACTTTCTCTCTCTTGCATGATATGAGTAAGGCTCCCATTATTTTTGGGACTCTCTCCATTCTCACTCTCCTCTCTCTTGTGGTGGCCGGCCATGCTCCTATGGGGGCTGTCCAAAATTCTTGGGGTGGGTTTTTAGCTCATTTCATGTTGCAAAATTCCCATATGATCAATCCCAAAAGCTCCAAGTTCAATCCCTCCACCAAATGGCAATGCTCCAAAACCCCAAATGAGACTTCTTCTCTAGATATTCTACAGCATATCTTGGGCATGTCGAGTAGCCGGCTTCGTGCCCGAGTTGCCTCGGCATTGAGGTGGGAGCCCGTAAAAGAAGTAGGCGATGTGGTGCACTTCCGGCGACGAGGAGGAGACGGCACATTCCGCAGGAGATCGGGACGACGAGGAGAAGACCGGAGGACTCGGATCTGTCGGTACATCTCTCTTCCCTATCTTGTTAGTTGCTTAGACTTGTTAATGGTTACGATCCGGATGTTTAGTGCGCGGTGGTGCCGGTTTGCTAAGTCCGCAAAATTAAAGTTTATCACCGCTTCCGCATTCCGGCGTCGGATTGACGGCCGGGGCGCCGCCGTGCACTTACATAAAGTGTATATGATTGATATATAAACCATGGTTAAGGATGAGTGGATAAGAATGTGTAGAGAATAAACTAGAGTTAGGGTTTGGTTAGGTTTAGAAATGTGTCATCACAAAATATCTAAACCATGACAAAATAAAATGCTTCTAGAAGGTGCATGAAGCAACTAACCCTAATCAAACCCTAACCTCAATTAATCATCCTTAAACATGTTTAACAATTAATCATATCATGTCACAATAATATATATCACATATATATTATATATTTGCAACAAAAGAAAATAATACAATTAACATATATCGCATATATATCAATGTATCATCCAATGAGAAAATGAAATAATAAAGCGAGCCAATATTAGATAATGTAATAGAATATATCATATATATTATTATACATTAAATCATCGAATCAACACTTGAATCGATGATCCGGCTATATCGAATATTACCGACTAATATATCATGTACCGATTCATCGAATCAACACTTGATCCGATGTCCCGGTTCATATCTAAATATCGCGAGAATATAATACGCTATCCCATATCGCATTATTCTCGGTCCTGCGCATATCACATATGTGCCACTACTCCGTTTCGCCTGAGCCAAGAAACCTCTGTGTAGGACTCTAAAGAATCGTCAATACGCCGGTAGCAGGTGATGATCATATCAAACACCCACAAGCTGCAAGCGGTCAGCTAAACGTAACAGCCACCCAGGTATTGAGCGATCAGAAGATCAACAAGCTAGCCTGTGCGTTCTCCTGTGAATCCGATCAGTAACACTCCCGTACAGTCCGGTCCGTTCGTCTGATATGTCGCACATCAAGTCTAGGGGTGGTATACGTCAGACCCCAGTAACCGATAAGTCGTGTCGATGTGTGGCTCATAACGGGTCGAGAAACTACTAGTAACACTTACCAGTAAATCTCTATATCAGCCCTAGCCAGGGACTTCCGGTTATAGCCAATCGAACACAGCACAACATCCACTCCCTATACCGGGAGAGACGAATCCCCTCCTATCGCTCATTGCCTCCATGTGATTCGGGACTGTACCCAAAAGCCACCATTTTGCACGCCCTCTTGGACGTGGTAAGGTGGAAATCAAAGCACAGTGGGAATCACACAAGACTCCATGACGATCTCGGGTCTACAGACTACCCTGTACCAGTGTCACCAGAGAACTTCCATCTGACGTGTGGTATATCACCATCTGGGAGTTCTCGGCGAGTCCGTCCAGTGTACCCAGTCTGCACTGAGCACCCGTACACCATCTTTGATGTCTAACACCGATGGATATGGGATCATCCATCGCCCATCATATGGGTCAAGATGCGTATACGCTAGTCTACTCTGGTGTATCGATGCCCTGTTTCGATATACCCTCGACTAGGAACAGTTATAGGATGTACTCATCGACTACCGTGGCCCCACTAGTATGATCTCATCATAGTCCCAGTAGTCGAGTACAGATCCTAAGGGCTTTATCAACATGTGAGAGTAAAACAGTAAACCAATACAAGTCAACATGTTAAGATAAAGTGAAACCAAATAGCATACTATCATGACGAGCAAGAAAGTCATCTCTATATATAACCAAGCATCCATTATAATATACATCATATGTACAACAATAGCCTCTAGGGCATATACATAACTAACATGGCAGAGTCATTTACACGTACACTTCTAAAGCTAGTTTAGAACGATGCTATACTCATCCTCCTGCCGAGTCTCATAGCCTGGAACAACAGTAGTGTCAAATATGGGTAAACAAGAACCTCCTCGTCACCGTCCTTGAGGCTACCGGAGTACCTCTCGGGTGCCTGAGGTTACCCACTATATCTGCGGAGTGCCAATGGAATGTCAATCCAGATTGAATCTTTAGGTTCTTATCAAATTTTCAGTAATCGTTTGTGGTTCTGGAATAACTTCCAGTTCTACCATACTCCCACTACTGTTTTCTGAAAAAAAATCCATTTTACTAAAACTGTGGCGAGTCAAGAACAATATCACTATTGATCTTCCAGATGGTAGAAAATCAACCCTCGTCATAGCCCGGGTCAACCCACAAACAGCCATTACAGAAACGTGCCTTGAGTTATCCAGAGTCTGGTTTTAAGCATAAGCCGGATAACTTTCCGTACCTTAACATTTTTAAGATATGAACTATTCTATATCCAACATAGAAACAGAGGCACTGATTTAATTGGAACCAGATTCAAATCATGCAGCTGTCTCCAGTGCATGTCAACTAAATGGAGAGAGGCCGATCAGCATTACTCAACTTAGGAGTACTTCCAATTATGAGTAACCTGAAAGAGAAGCAAGTTCTCTTAATCATTACTATTAACTGAATACCATACACAAGTATCTACATCTTCGATCATCTTGAAGAATCCCGATACTTGCAACACCTGGTTCTCTACTTTATTCATATACCTATAACTTCTCAAAACTATGACCTTGTGTTTCTACGAAACACTTGTCTAAGAACTAGAGAACTCACAAGTAAACAGAATATAGTATGAGGACCAACCCCTCTGTCCTCACGGACACTGGACAATATACAATACTCTGTATAAGTCCCTTGAGTCTAATAACTCATTCCCTGTGTGTCGTAGGTTGAAAACTGTACTTATGGTTAAGAAGAATTACACCGCTGTTTAATGCTCCTTACCTAACCATCCACTGATATAAGTAAATGTCATAGACATAATTTCAAAAGTTATATCTCACTTTATAAAAATAAACGTACAGATATATCAATTTGAAATTGGTGCATAACAACGGATATTCAAAACCAAATATTTGCCGTCCGGCAAACAACCCAGGCGATTTCCTCAAATATCACCAATTACAACGAATCCCAATATAATGAGGGTGATCACCCAATTCCTAATAATTTACTCCCACTCAGCATCTGTAAAACCATACAGATGTCAGAATCAAACCCAGTAAATACATACCCTGGAGTAAGGACTAATTGGGAAATCAGTTTTCTTTTAACAATACACAGTGAAACTGAAACATATAAATGTTTCGAAGGGGTATCCGGGTATTCCTAGTAATGCCTCTTCCATTATCAGATTCACAATTATAACCGTATGTTTCTTCGTCATCTCTCCAAATCCCTTTATATGTCTTTAGCCATTACCTTCTGTATACCCTCTTAGGCTAAATGGTTTTCTCCCTTCCCTACCGTTTGGCACCAGCTTATGGTTTGGAAGAAGACTATCCAATAAGCATAATGGGTGTACTGTCCTAATCCTAGGAGCACTCGCAACCCGAGAGAAGGTAAAGATAAAAGACAACTGAATAAACCTTATTCCTATTTCTCCTGAACCAGAATCCATCCCCGAACTGGAACAAGTTCCTTCGAGTTCGTATATAACCATACGATGGAGTATCCAAATAACTGTGGATCTTCGTAGTGATACGGAGTGTTCTGGAGAAATACAAAGGTGAAGTAGGAGTGGCAATGAAATACTTTGTTTGGTCGTGAATAGCAGTCGCAATTTACTTTGCCCTCTTACTAATCCCTTTATTTGTCTTAACTTAATACCTTCGGTACACCTTCTAAGCTAAATGGTTTTCTTCATTCCCTACCGTTCGGCACCTGCCTATGGTTTGGAAGAAGACTATCCAATAAGCATAATAGGTGTACTGTCCTAATCCAAGGAGCACTTGCAACCTGAGAGAAGGTAAAAAGAAAAGACAATCGAATAGTCCTATTCATTTTCTCCAGAACCGGAAACCATCCTCGAATCTGAAACAAGTTCCTTCGAGTTCGTATATAACCATACGATGGTTTTATCCAATGGAAGTGGACATTCGTAGTAATACGGGGTGTTCTGGAGAAAAGGTTAAAAGAAGGAGTGTCAATGAGGTATGCAACTCAGACAGTCCAAAAGCCAGTGTTTTAAGAAGGTTCGGTTAATCTTGGTCACTGAGTCATAGTCAAGGGTCAGGTCATGGTCGCTGCCAAAGAGAGAGAGAAAAGAAACACTCTGCATGCACTCTAACCTAGATCAGAATGGTTATCAATTTATCTAATCAGGAAACCACCCACTGTAACCTCAAATTCTCCTCCAAACCTGAAAGAAGAATTAGTCGGGATCACCCGAGGAGTAAACCAACTCATTAGTGGGAATCGGGATCCAACTATCATCGCATGATAACGTGATGGAATTGACTCACGTTATCACACTCCAGAAGGTATGCGCATGCCTGGAATGTTTCAGTTTCTTTAGAAACTCCTGATGTGATTTTTACCCCTAGGACCCAAGTGACCTTGACGGAGTCAACAAATCAAAGAGTCCTAGTCAAGTTCAACCTGTCATTTTCTGTATTGCATTAAACCTACCCGTACGTGCCCTTGACGGAGTCAACAAGGCCGCACGACTGTCCTAACCAATCCCATATCCATACTACAAACAAGCATCGCTTAGCTACCGTACACTACGCCTTAACGGAGTCAACAAACGCAGCACGGATACTAAATAATACCCGTAAGAAATGACGGAGGGCTACATCTAGTTTTTGGCGAAAAACTTTTAACGTAATGAACTTGATATCGTTGAAGGAACTGCATAGCTTTTTATAAAAATATAGTGATGAAAACCATTGCTAAAGAGGTCACTCTCGGTGAAGGGATCTCGGCTCTTTCCCTGTAGAATGAGGTGCAGGATATTCCAACTGAATACTATGATGCAAAGCAAAAAGTAATCGGCTATAGTGAAGTTATTACCCTGACGCAAACTTCTGTCCAAGGGGTCACTCCCGGTGAAGGGATCTTGGCCCTTGCCTCATCGACTGAGATGCTGGATATTCATAACCGAATACCACTGTACAAAACAAAAGAGAACGTCCTTGCAATAACAGTTTTTTGAAAAATGTTCTAACAACATCAGAATAGGTTTGTTTAGCTTGCATTGATCCGAATCAATGCAGTCCCATCAATTGATCACACCACAAAAGAACGAAAATACGATGTACGTATATGCTATCCGCATTCGCCATTGGGTCCCGTCATCACTCGTTAGGTTACTTAACTAATGACAGAGCGGGGACTGGACTAGCGCGGGTGTAAAACATATACAACATCTACTAGTATATATATCAATATATAATATTCGCTCAAGGCGTGATAAAATGCAACATCACAGAAATGTAATATGTATCACAGAACAATACAGATAATCTGGAAGCCCCGGGTTTCACAGAGCCACTGCTGAAACCCGACGTTCCCCTGGTCGTGTGGATAGCATGTGCAATGAAATCCTAGACCCCTACGGGCGCGGCAAGTTACCCGCCAAAACCTGAAGCGAGGCAGCCCCCTTCAACAATGTGAATGGGCTACCCAGCACTTCACGGAATCTGGTAACTTGAGCACCCCTCCTTGGGTCAACCTATACCCCCTACGAGTGCGGCGAATAGCCCGCCAATTCTAAAGTGAAACCCCCTCCATCTCAAAGCCATGAGATGCGGTCCCGTTGCCCTCTTGAACCCGGCTATCCGTGCACCCCACCGCGGGGTAATCCTAGTACAGAAAGTAAAATATATACAACGGGTACATCGACCTCAGCCCGGTCGTGCCCCAACAGAATAATATACAAACAGGTAGTGACGGCAGTCCACATGTCGGACGCTCGCCCCGCAATATCAAATGTACATATACAACCAAACTGTACTACCATTGCATCCAGGCTATCCACCACGACAAATCCGCAACATCACAGTACAACACAGAACATCAACGTGAATGTCACGTTCGCAAATCCGTCTAAAAGAACTATAGCAATTAGACAGGATTTACCGATCAAATGACATTCACGGTCACAGATATAATGTAAATACTGTGAACTAACATGTTTAAAATTTTCGATCGACAAAATTTCCCGAAGTGGGCCCCAAGCACAATACCCAGTACTCAAATAAATCTGAGCCTAAAATAAAATTACCAGAAACTCCTTTTCCAAGTCAGAGACCAACTGAAGAAATTTGGTGCAGTGTTGCTACAGTACAGCCGCGGAACCACGGCCAAAACGTGGGTACGGCCGCGGTTCTGCCGCGCTACCGTACAATCAATGTACCAAATTTCCTCAGAACTCTTAAAAAAACCTGCCTGTTTTTCTGCAGCACACCAAATAATTTTTTGACAACAGAAAAATTTCGATAGAAACTGTGACTTGGAAACGCGGTTTTTGAAAATTTCGTCCGATCGAAGTTCTAAACACGCTAGAGCAAGCTAGAAAAGGTGAATGGCGTGGCTCTGATACCATGTAAGACTACGGTAGCGCCCCGGCAGTCTTTCTGAGGCCAAAATGCGGAAACGAAATTTTTTCTTAACTTGAAAACCAGCGCTATCGTATGCTTAAAACCCGGATCGAACCATTAACCTACAACTAGCTATCTAGAGGGGTGATAGAAAGCTATACCAATCGATCCGTTTCCTTCAGTCTTTGGCCACCATCCCAAGCTCCTAGTGGTATCTCCGGTCTCGATATCCTCGTCGGAAAGGGCACCACATCATCGATTCTTTTTACGGGCTCCCGCTTCGTCCGAAGCAACTCGGGCACGAAGTGTGCTAGCCGACGTGTCCAAGATGCTGTAGAGAATGTTTATGATCACTTTGTCTCTTGCATCCATGGCTTGGATGGAGGTTAGAGATGATGCCGTTAATGGAGATTTGAGCTAGAAAAGAAAGAGGAAGAATAAGGAGTTTCCTCTCTCTTTTCTTTTGTGTTGTTGCAAGAAGAATAATGAGAGTGAGAATGAGAAAATACAAGAGCAAAACCTACCCTTAGCTGCCCCTCTCTCTCCTCCCATCAAATCAACTCACAAATCCATCACATTATGTGACATATGCACAAGAAAAGAGACCATGAGTCACCACTTGTGCATGTGTCACAATAAATGCTCCAAATGATGAATTCTAGCTCACAATTTCCATTTACAAACATTAATCCAAATGTTTGCAACAATAAAAAGATACGGCAACATCTAAAATAAACTCGTGACAGATCACAAGGATACCCCTCACCTGTATATACATACCTGCATCCGCATTCCGACTGAATGCGAATGCGATGAGACTAAAGTAATCCAACAAATCTAATACTAGGATCTGGCTTAAACCAAAGCCCACTAGTATGATCCGTCCGAACATGATCCGTGCAATACCATACGTATAAGATCGAACCCTGCCATATATCATACGGCCTCTACAACGTTACGCCCAAAACTTGAGAAACTATCTGTGGGGGACTCTAAAGACTCGTCAATATTTTGGCTGTGGATTTAACCACTAGCACGTCATAGGTATTAGCCGTACGTAACGGGCTACCAGGTATTGACCAAAAGGGAGGTCGATGAGCGAACTCATCCTGATACCCTACTGAGCCTGTCAGTGACAATATCCGTACAGTCCGGTCCGTTCGTCTATGAGCAATGCATGGCAGGCTTAGGGGGTTGGTAAAAGTCAGACCCCCAAAAGAGGTACAAGTCGTCTCGGAGTGTAGCCCAGAACACCCTGAGATACTACTGGAATACCTACCAGTAAATCTCCTGCCTCGTCCGAGGGCTTTGTGTAATGACTCTCCTAAACACACCGCGATCTCACCCCCAATACCGGGAGAGACGAATCCTATGCCGATCCGCTCACTTGCCTCCATGTGGCTCGGGACTGTACCCAACTAAAACCTGTTTGCACGACTCCTTTGAGCCGTGGTAGGGTAGTAATCAAAGCACAGTGGGAACTCACACGAGACAAATAATGATCTCAGGTCGATGAACTAACCTGTACACATGTCACCAGGGAACTGCTATCTGACATCTGGTATAATACCAACTAGCATGTTCCCGGGGAGTCCTGTCCAGTGTACTCATAACCAAATGAGCACCTGTATACATCTTAGGTGAACCAACTGACACCAATGGCTTGTGAGACCGGCCACCGCCCCTCGTCGGGGTCTTGACTGTATACACTAGTCTACTCCGGAGTATCGATGACCTGTCTCGAACACTCCCACGACTAGGGACCTTTTAAGGATGTGCTTATAGACCCCAGCTCCCACGTATATGATCGCTATCATACTGCTGGTAGTCAAGCAAGAATCCTAAGGGCCCTATCAACGTGTAATAGCGACCTGTAAGGTCACCTAAAGCAGTACACGATGATAAAGATAAACCAGATAGCATACTATCATCTTGAGTAAGGCTGTCCTACCGGCATAGGTCCTCTCTCAATCATTGCAACTACTTGCCTGTGATCCAATAATTGACTCTAAGGGCACTATATCCAACAATTTCCAATGGCAACATAAACATAATATACCGTGATTGGTTCGCGAAACACGACACATGAAGTGTGGAGTGGAAAGAGAAAAGGTCCCACTGGACATGCCAGAATTTGTTTACCGCCGAAAACTAGGAAGACGAACGTCTTGCCTGAATTTGGGGGCAGATACTATATAGAACATTCCATCCACCTCTTTGAATATACTAAGTTGATTTATGGCACCGTCTATTGGAGGTTTAGATAAATGTGGTTGTTTTAGCAGACTTATCAGATTCCCCCTCATTTGTGAAGGGTTTTTGATTGTGGGGAAGTTTTTTCTTGCAGGCGCAAGCCCCTACAGTTAATTACATTATCACAACGTGATAACAACTTCCTCCTTCTCCATGTACATCACTTTGTGTCGTGTTATAATTGTTTATTTTTGGGGTTCTCCTTGGATTGTATACGGAGACTAATTTTGTCTCCCGTAGAGCGCGGATTAATCTAAATCTGTAAATCTCAAATTTGGGTTGAACTTAGGTATTTTCTTCCATCAGTTCAAGGGTTTAAGGATCGTTAATCTTGTTTTAGATTAAGATCGACTTAAAATATGTGAGCTTGTTTGCTTTTCTCTTTAAAATCATAGAAGATTAAAACATTAGGGACTTGGTCTATTTTTAGACTAAACATTGGGTTTTGTGTTATCCAACAGTGCTAAGCACCCGGCCATATTTTTTATTTTGGGCTTTACATAACCCAACAGTACTAAGCACTGAGCCCATAAGCTTAAGACTCATCGTTGAATATAATATCGTTCGCACTTCAGATTTCACGTATATATTGTTAGTGTATATGCCCTAAAGGCCATTATTGTATCATACTAGTTTATATATTACTTAATGGAAGCTTGGGATATTCACAGTTGTATTGACAGTCTTGCTTAAAATGGTAGTATGCTTCTTGGTTTGTTTCTACTTCAATACGTTCATGTGTTTCTTTTAGCATATCGCTTATACATATTAGTGGAGCCCTTAGGATCTTTGCTTGATTACCAGTGTTGTGACGGCAGTCACACTAGTGGGGGCTGGGTAATCTACAAGCACATCCTTATATAGGTCTCTAGTCATAGGATTATCGAGATGGGGAATCGATACTCCAGAGTAAACTAGTGTATACGCTTCTCGTCCCAGCAGGGGAGATGGTCTGTCCTACAACCATTAGTATGTCGTACTGAAGATAGTATGCAGGTGCTCGTTAGGTTACGAGTACACTGGACAGGACTTGTCGAGATCTGTTGGTTGGATTATACCTATCGTCGGGTAGCACTTCCCAGGTGACATGAGTACAGCTTAGTCCGTCGACTTGACACTGCTACTTCGTCTCGAGTATGTTTCTACTGTATTTTGATTACTACCCTACCACATGTCAAAGGAGTCGTGCAAACAGGTAGTGGTTGGGTGCAGCCTCGAAGCACTTGGAGACAGTGGCGGTTAGATAGGATTCGTCTCTCCCGGTATTGGGGGTTGATATCACGCTGTTTTTGGAGAGCCATTACACAAAGTCCCTGGCTAGGACAAGTGAGATTTACTGGTAGGTGTTTCAGTAGTTTCTCAGGGTGTTCTGGGCTACACTCCGATATGACTTATACCGCTATTAGGGGTCTGACGTTTACCACCCCCTAGGCCCGATATGCGATACTCTTAGACGAACAGACCGAACTGTACGGAGATTGTCACATTCAGGCTCAGTAGAAGTTTGGATGGGTTTTCCTCATCGGCCTTCTTATCGACACTACCTGGGAACCATTACATGCAGCTAGTACTGCTTGCAGCCTGTGGTTAAACCCACTGCCAGCGTAATGTCGAGTCTTTAGAGTCCCACACAGAGAGTTTCTCTGCACTGGGCAAAAGGTGTAGAGGCCGTATGGTTTTACGGTAAGGCTTCGATCACTTATGTACACTTGTGTGCGTATGATGTTCGGGCGGATAATACTAGTAGGCTTTGGTTTAAGCCGGATCCTAGTATTATATTGATTGATCAGTTTCATCTCTTTGTATTCGTGTTTCTCGGAACACGAATGCGGGTATGTATATACGGATGTGAGGAGCACAGAAGCAGACACCTCATTAGGGTTTTGACCATTTACTTGATTAAAACAATTATGAGGTGGAGGAAAGTATTTGTTATTTTTGTAAATGATAAATGTGGCATTGCTACTTAGATTGACTACTTGATTTGGTTTGACCATTTGACTTGGTTTGACTATTTGACATGGTTTGACCGCTTGACTTGGTTTGACTCTTTGACTAGATATTTTGTGGCACTAGATATTTTTGGGTGAGATATTTTCTTAACATGAGAGTAGTCATGTCAAGGGAGCCATCACATTTTTCATTTGGATTATCATTTGTGAAAATACTTTCTCTTTTCTCAAGTGAGCTCTTATGCTAGCTCTTTTTCTTCTTCCTCACTTGAAAACCCTCAATGTATCATGAGTTGAGAAAATTAGGGTTTCAAGAGACAAATAAATCCAACTTCATACTCTACATCACCTAGGACATCAAGTTTAGCAAGCTTGTTGCCCTAGTTACCTCGGTTTTGAGGTAGAGCTCGGACTATAAACTCTCGAGTGGATCGTCTTCGACTCGAGGAGGCCGTGGAGGTTGCTACGATCCGGATCGATCCTTGGAGCCTACGTAGACGAGGAGGACGGTGATGAAGACCCAAAGGACAAGTATCGTGAGGTATAACTTCGTATCCGAGTAGTTAAATCTCAAGTAGTTTGCTTGCTATGGTTTATGAACAATCCTTGGTTCTAGTCGGTGTTGCGAAGCTCGTAAAAATTATTTTTTGCAAATTCTGCCTCCCCACGAACATGTGGGGTGCGCAACACAGACTTACAGCAGTATTAGAGCCTTTCATAAACCTTAGATAGCTTGTAACGATGTTAGAATTCCGTCGTTTTTGTCGCCGGAAAACTGTCGACAAAAACAGTTTTCAAAAGTGAGGTTTTGAGTTGTTTGCACACCCCGCGGGCTCACGGTTTGAACCGATAAGCCGTGGGGTGAAGTGTGCGCACCCCGGGGACACCCCAAGGGGGACCAATGGCCAAGAACACCCCCAAGACCACCAATTGGTGGTTGCTGACCCGAGAGCACCAGAAAAAGGTGCTCTCGGGTCTGCCCTCCTTTGGGGGCCATCTCATGGTCGCCCCCAGGGGTGGGAACCTCCCTGAGGCCCCCCATTCGACATATTATCATGTATCTTCGCCTCCGCGAAGATTCGGACGGGTTTCGAGTTCGTTTCGACTCCCGGTTTGGCTCAAAACTTTCAGATTTGAAACTTTAGCTCACTTGATTTTCGGGTCTGGGAAAATTGTTTATGTTTGCTAATTGCGTGCAGAATTCTAATGTCGTAGTTACTTTACAATCTCTGTATTGTATATATTTGTTTAGAAACGTCGACTAGTCGGGGTTGCACATATCTGTGATGTTGTTGTGACGGTTTGTGTATATGAACTTGTTGGATCGTCGTGGATGAATAGCCGGAGATGTGAGATGAGGGTTTTCATTCTTTCATTCGATGTAAAATTTATAAAGTGATGTAATATTATTTTTGCGGGGCATATCCGGGTTGAGCTTGTAGCCACCGTTGTATTATTTCTTTTACTGTTTTTGCTCCTAGGATAGACCCAAGGTGGGGTGCACAAACTATCGAGTACTTTGAAGTGCCGAGTGGCCTACTCACTTTGTTGAGGGAGGTTGCTTCACTTCGGGTATTTGGGGGGTAGTTTGCCGCACCCGTAGGGGTCTAGGGTGGGGTTTGGCTATTCATCACGACCGTGGAATCCGTCTTTCGTTACAGGCTCAAACGAAACTCGGAATTCCTAGTATATCCAATGTGTTCATCTGTGAACTGGAATGCCTATCATTGCGTATGACGAATGGATATTATTATATATGTATTATATAATAGACGTTGCTTATGTTTTGCATCCGCGCTAGTCCAGCCCCCGCTCTGTCGTTAGTTAAGTAACCTAACAGGTGATGACGGGGCCCCATGGCGAATGCGGATAGCATAAGCGTACGTTGTATTTTCGTTGTTTTCTGCAATGGTAGATTAATTGATTGGATTGCATTACATTAATGCAAAGCAAACAAACCAAAGTTAAATCGTTGGAAAATTTTTTAAAAACCACTCGGTTATTTTAAAACAACAGACTTTTAAATGCGGAGCTTTAACCACTCCTTTTAAAAGCTATCAGGTTCCTTCGATTATATCAAGTTCACTACATGCACGGTTTCGCCAAAACCATTCGTAACCCTTCATCATTTCATATGAATAGTCAGTAGTATTCAAGCTATGTTTGTTGGCCTTCGTCAAGGCATAGTGATTGGTAGCTGCCGGGTGTTCATATGTAGCATAGATAGATGCGTTGGTTTGGGACAGTCGTATTACTTTGTTGGCCTTCGTCAAGGGTATATACGGGTGGGTTCAAATTAACCTGGACAATGATGGGTAGAACTTGACATGTTACTTATGATTTGTTGGCCTTTGTCAAGGTCATAAGAGCATGGGGCAAAAATCCATATCGGGAGTTTCTAAAGAAACTGAAACTTGCTAGTGCTGCATACTATTTGGAGTTTGATAATGTTGGTAGGATTCCTTCAGCATTATCACACAATGATATTTGGATCCCGATCCTACTGGGAGTATCTGCTACTCCTCGGGAGATTCTTCACTTAACGATCAATGCTATAAACCAAGTAGGTGTCTAGAACAGTGTTAGCAGGGTTACGCCTCCAGGGAAAAGAGGTTATTTAATTAAGGAACTTCACGAAAGCATCGTAAAACCTCTCTCGAAGTACCGACACTAACCTGGTTGAACGGTTAAGCAAGTATTGTACGGTGCGATTAATCATGATTAATTTTTCTTTTATGGTTTGAGGAAGGATTCGAGAAACAGCGGGAGCCATCCTGTTTAGATAAATTAAAAATTAATCTAAACTTGTAAGAGTATCATGCTAAGTGTTTTCTTCTCTCTCTCTTAATTGCAGCGACCCAGTGACCAGACATAGGTTATATATAGATAATAAAATGACTGAATCTGACTATAATAACTGGCAAAGGTCTGTCCAGATGTCCATTACCTATGACAAGCTGGACCACCTCAATACTACTCAAGCCCCCGCCATCCCAGGTCTAATTTTCACCGTCACGGATAAGGATATCCGTAAGACAAGGGAAAAAGACAGTGCAAATGCCAATTGCCTCGTGTTGGCCTCAATGGATGGTGTAAACCAGAGGCAACACGATAAGATGGACTTAGCTTCCATCTTCCTCCATAACAAAGATTTATATGGAGAGCAATCTCGTATCGCAAAATATGAGACTTTGGAGGAATTGCTTCAAGTGAGGTTGGCTGTCGGGTCATCTGTAAGGGACAACGTCCTTACGATGACTAGCTATATTGATGAGCTCACGGACCTGAAGTGTAGGGTTCCTAGGCACACTAGGGAGTTCTCACAAGGCATCAACCATGCCAAATTCAAATTTTACAAGTGCCGAAGAACCCTTATACGGATCGTTGACTAGAGTTTAGGCGAAACAAGACGCTAGTTAACAACTTAACTAAAGAGTGAATGAAAATACAACCTTTGTAGATTCGTTACTCCACCTCCATAGCTCCATGACGATGTCCCTTCGCTGCGATCATCGGATCCCGGACTCCGGTGATGGTTTCGTCGGAGAAATAATCGGGCTAGGTCGTAGACTACGATGCCGAAGATGATCTACGTCGAGGCAACTCAAACTCGAGCTCCGTCTTCACCAAGTCAAGAAACTTGTGAAGACAACACACTCTACTACAAGGAAAGTTGTAGAGGATGAAGAAAGAGGAAGTGGGTTGACTTTAGATTTGGTTTTCTCACTCATTTGATCATTTCACCATTGGAGGTTACAAGCTTTCTTCTTCTTGTTGAAGATGAAGAAGAAGAAGAAGAAGGAACAAGAAGAATATCATAAGAATGGTGAAAGAATAATAAAATCAATTGATCTTATCATAATGCAACCTTGGGTTAGATTTAACTCTTGTAGAGAGCAAACCTTAGTTTAGCTAATGGTTAGGTTTAAATATAAAATAAAATGGTTACTAATTCAAAGCTTCATGAAGCTTCCACAAAAGACAAAATTAGCAACCATTTCATTTTAGCCAAAAGAAATAAAGAATTTAAATAAAATGAATAAATGAATAATTTAAAACCATAACCATTAACCTAAATATGGTTCAAATCAAACATACACCCAAGTTTGCATGTATCATCAAACATGATACAAACTAGTGCACAAAATTATATCATATATACAATGTGCACATCAAGTGAGAAAATCCATCTTAAGTGAACCAATACTAGTTAATATAAAGTAATATATCAAATATATAATTATACATTAAATCATTAAATCAACACTTGATTTAACGATCCGGTCATATCTCATATAACCGACTAATATCAATAGTAACAAGTTATCGAATCAATACTTGATCCGATAACCCGGCTATATCGCATATAACCGATCAATGTTACATATCGCGAGAATAGAATCCAGTATCTCATACTGGTATTATTCTCGGCCCCGCACATATCTCATATGCGCTCCTATTTCATTTTGCTCGAGCCAGGAAACCTCTGTGTAGGACTCTAAAGACTCGTCAATACTCCGGTAGCAGGTGATGATCATATCAAACACCCACAAGCCGCAAGCGGTCTGCCAAACGTAACGGCCACCCGGGTATTGAGCGATCAGAAGATCAACGAGCAAGCCCGCTCACACTCCTATGAATCCAATCAGTAACACTTACCATACAGTCCGGTCTGTTCGTCTGATATGTCGCATATCAAGTCTAGGGGTGGTATGCGTCAGACCCCAATAACCGATAAGTCGTGCCGATGTGAGGCTCATAACGGGTCAAGAAACTACCGGTAACACTTACCAGCAAATCTCTGAATCAGCCCTGGCCAGAGACTTCCCTGTTACGGCCAATCAAACACAGCGCAACATCAACCCCCAATACCGGGAGAGACGAAACCCCTCCTATCGCTCATTTCCTCCATGTGACTCGGGACTGTACCCAAAGACCACCGTTTTGCACGCCCTCATGGACGTGGTAAGGTGGAGATCAAAGCACAGCGGGAATCATACAAGACTCTATGACGATCTCGGGTCTACAGACTAACCTGTACAAGTGTCACCTGAGAACTGCCATCTGACGTGAGGTATAATACCATCTGGGAGTTCTCGGCGAGTCCGTCCAGTGTACCCAGTCTCCACTGAGCACCCGTATACCATCTCTGATGTCAAACACCAATGGATATGGGATCATCCATCGCCCATCTCATGGGTCGAGAAGCGTATACGCTAGTCTACACTGGTATATCGATGCCCTGTCTCGATACACCCACGACTAGGGACCTTGAAGGATGTACCTATGGACTACCACGTCCCCACTAGTATGATCTACATCATAGTCCAGGTAGTCAAGTACACATCCTAAGGGCTTTACCAACATGTAACAATAAGACAGTTTAAAGAGACTAGTGTACATGTTAAGATAAAGAGTAACCAGATAGCATACTATCATATCGAGCAAGAAAGTCATCTCTATATATGACCAAGCATCCAATATAATATACATCATCTGTACAATACTGGCCTCTAGGGCATACATACAACTAACAATCTCCCACTTGCACTAGGGCCAGCTGCTATAGTATCGCATACCAAGCATCCCAAAGAGTCTCTCAAACTGTATCTGGGGAATAGCCTTCGTGAGTGGATCCGCTGTGTTATTCTTCGTGTCAACTCTCCTGACCTCGATCTCCCGGCGATCAAATATCTCCCGGATCAGGTGATACCGCCTCAGAATATGCCTGTATCGCTGATGGGACCTGGGTTCCTTGGCCAAAGCCACCGCTCCATTGTTATCACAATACAAAGGTATTGGATTCTCAATGGATGGAACCACTCCAAGTTCAGTAATGAACTTCTTGATCCAGACAGCCTCTTTGGCAGCATCGTTGGCAGCGATGTATTCAGCCTCCATCGTCGTGTCTACCATGGTTTCCTGCTTGGAACTCTTCCAGCTTACCGCCCCTCCGTAAAGGGTAAAGACAAATCCCGACTGCGACTTAGAGTCGTCCTTATCACTCTGGAAGCTCGAATCGGTAAAGGACTCCACTTGGAGTTCTCCGTTACCATACACCAAGAGCATCTCTTTAGTCCTTCGTAAGTACTTGAGAATGCTCTTCACAGCTGTCCAGTGACTCTCTCCAGGATCAGCTTGATACCTGCTCACTACACTTAGTGAGTATGCTACATCGGGTCTGGTACATAGCATCGCGTACATGATAGAGCCTACAGCCGAAGCATAGGGTATCCCTTGCATGCGAGCTCTCTCCAAATCAGTCTTGGGAGACATCTCTTTGGAGAGAGTGACTCCAGAGATCGTGGGCAAGTTCCCACGCTTGGATTCTTCCATACTAAACCTCTTTAGTATGGTGTCATGTACCTGGATTGGGACAATCCCAATATCCGTTTGGATCTATCTCTATAGATCCTCATTCCCAATATGCAGGAGGCATCACCAAGATCTTTCATTGAGAATCTTTGTGATAAGAAGAGCTTGACCGATTGCAGCATAGGAATATCATTTCCTATCAAGAGTATGTCGTCCACGTACAATACGAGGAAGACAACCTTACTCTCTGCCACCTTCTTGTAAATACAAGGTTCATCTGGGTTTTTGACGAAATCAAACTCTTTGATAACGACGTCAAAGCAGATGTTCCAACTCCGCGATGCTTGCTTTAATCCATAAATGGATTTAAGCAGCTTGCACACCTTCCCGCTGCTCCCACTGTCTACGAAGCCCTCTGGCTGAGTCATGTACACGGACTCTTCTAAATCACCGTTTAGAAAGGCGGTCTTAACATCCATTTGCCAGATTTCGTAATCATGATATGCAGCGATGGCAAGCATGATCCGGATGGATTTAAGCATAGTCACTGGAGAAAAGGTTTCGTCATAGTCCACACCTGGTCTTTGGCGAAAACCTTTTGCAGCGAGTCTAGATTTGAAAGTCTCCACTTTCCCATCTACACCAAGTTTCTTCTTGAAGATCCACTTGCTCCCAATGGGTTTTACCCCTTCAGGAGCAACTTCCAAAGTCCATACTTTGTTGGTGTACATGGATTCCATCTCGGATCGCATAGCATCCAGCCATTTCACTGAGTCCCTACTCGTGATGGCCTGCTCGAAGCTAGTTGGGTCATCATCCTCCATGATGCAATCCTCGCTCCTACCATCCATGAGAAAACCGTAGTATCTCTCAGGTTGGCGAGGAACCCTACTAGATCGGCGGAGCGGCTGAGGTTCATTGGGAGCTACTGAATCTTCTGGTTCCACTAAATCTTCAGTTGCGGTTTGTGTATCTGGAACTTCTTCCAGCTCTACCACTTTGCCACTAATTTCTTTTTCAAGGAATTCCTTTTCTAAAAAGGTGGGATGTTGAGCAACAAACACTTTTTGTTCCTCACTGTGGTAGAAAAAATACCCATAAGAGTTCTTTGGATATCCCACAAACTTGCAAAGAACTGACCGTGCCTCGAGTTTGTCCGGATTTTGTCTTTTGACATAGGCTGGACAACCCCATATCTTAACTCGTTTAAAATATGGTCTCTTCCCACTCCATATCTCATATGGTGTGGTAGGTACAGATTTAGATGGAACTTGATTCAATAAGTATGCTGCTGTCTCTAGCGCATAACCCCAGAAGGAAATAGGTAACTCAGCTGTGCTCATCATAGAGCGCACCATATCTAATAGGGTGCGGTTCCTCCGTTCTGATACACCGTTGTGCTGTGGTGTATATGGAGGAGTCAGCTGAGAGAGAATCCCATTCTCTTTTAGGAAGTCCAGGAATTCATTGCTCAAGTATTCACCTCCTCGATCAGATCGAAGGATTTTAATACTTTTTCCGGTTTGGTTCTCGACTTCTTGTTTATATTCTCTAAATTTCTCAAAAGCTTCAGACTTGTGTCTTATCAAGTACACATGTCCGTATCTTGAGAGATCGTCAGTGAATGTAATGAAGTACGAAAAACCATCCCTGGCATGTATAGACATGGGACCGCATACATCACTATGTATCAGTCCCAAGAGTTCGGTAACTCTTTCTCCGTGTCCCGTAAACGGAGTTTTGGTCATCTTGCCTTTGAGACATGACTGGCAAGTGTCATAAGATGAAAATTTGAATGGTTTCAAATATCCATCCTTATGCAACTTAGCCAGTCGTGTCGCATTGATGTGACCCAGTCTACAATGCCACAAGAAGGATTCGTTCTGTTCTGAACTCTTCCTCTTGTGTGTGTTTGTTATGCTCAGAACTGTTGATTGATTTAGAACATAAATGCCATTGCACAACGTGCCTGATCCAACCAACTTTTGGTTACGGAAAATGTTCATAACATTGTCCTGTAATACAAAATTATATCCTTCTTTACTCAACAAAGAAACCGATATAATGTTGCATATCAGGTTCGGCATGTAATAGCATTCGTTCAGAACCAATGTATTACCAGTTGGTAATACAAGGTGATATTCCCCGACAGTCTTAGCTGCAACAATTGCACCATTTCCAACTCTAATGTCTTTATCACCTTCTCCAAGTTCTCTACCTTTCTTAAGCCCATGTAACTGATTACATATATGGGATCCTGACCCGGTATCTAATACCCAGGATGTAGAGCAAATGGAGAAACAGTTCTCTGTAACGAACACACCCGAAGAAAATGCATCAATATGTACTTTCTTCATTCGGGTGGCATGGGAATCCTGGTATTCCCCTATATCCTGTTCATTCCTATAACTCTTATAAGAAAGAACGGAACCAACATTCCCCAGCACAGTATAACATGCGGGTTCGGTCAATACATCCATATTATTATCTTTATTAGGGCATGAAATGGTTGCTACCTGGAGAGAGAGAGAAGAAAACACTTTAGCGTATGCTCGTGCAAGATCAGATTGGTTATTATCTTATCTAATCAGGATGGCTCCCACTGCTTTTTATCAAATCTTCCTTCAAACCCTAAAAGGAAAGATTAGCCGGGATTAATTACACACTACAAGTTCGCCAATGTTTCAGCCAGGCCAGTGTCGGTACTTTGAGGGAGGTCCCCCGTGCTTTCGCACGAACCTAATTAATGTAAACCTCGTTTTCCCAGAGGCGTAACCTCGTTAACACCTTTCTAGACACCTACTTGATCGGCTAATTGCAATGTGCAAAACTCTCCCAGGAGTAACTCTTACTCGCAGTGGGTATCGGGATCCAACTATCTCATAGAAGGTATGCAATCTCATTGCAAATTTCAACACTTGAAATTCCCGATAATATTTTGCCCCAAACGATCTATGACCTTGACAAGGTCAACAAACCATAGACCGTAAGTCAAGTTCAACCCGTCATTTTTTGATTGAATCAAACCCACCCGCACGACCCTTGACAAGGTCAACAAGGCCGTACGACTACCCTAACTCAATCTGCATCATATGCATAAGCAGATAAATACTGGTTAGCTACCGTACACTGCGCCTTGACAAGGTCAACAAACGCAGCACGAATACTAAACAGGACTTATCTGAAATGACGGAGGGCTACGACAGGTTTTTCTGAAAACCTATTGCGTAATGAACTTGATATCGTTGTAGAATCAAAATGAAGTTCTGAAATGGAGTGATTTTGAGGCTTTTCTAGTTTTGCTAAAGGAGTCACTCCTGGTGAAGGGATCTCAGTCCTTTCCTCGTCGAATGAGGTGCGGGATATATCATATATATCGCTGTGCAAAGCAAGAACTCAAAAAGCAGTCAAAAGCAAACCGAGTGTGTAGCATCTGCCAGTTATTGCTAAAGGAGTCACTCCCGGTGAAGGGATCTCGGTCCTTTCCTTATCGAATAAGGTGCAAGATATATCACATATACCGCTATGCAAAGCAAGAACTGTAGCTACCTGTTTTATTTTGAAATTTGATTCTACAACATCTTAGGTTTCTTTTCTTTCATTAATCACATTAATGAAGTCCCATCATTTAAATTACCTAAACATCACAGATAAATACGACGTACACTTATGCCATCCGTATTCGCCTCGATGTCCTCTCATGCACCGTTAGGTTAGGTAACTAACGGCAGAGCGGGGCAGGGCTAGCGCGGGTGTAAAACATAAGTAACGTCTACATAATATATCATATATACTATATACTGTATCTATCACAGAACATCACATGATCACATCACAGATATCGCAGCAGAAGAATCAAATGAAATATTGGATATACTAGGACGTCCGTGTTTTCAATACGAGCCAGTATAAAACACGGATTCCACGGTCGTGATGAATAGCCAAACCCACACCCCTACACCCCTACGAGAGCGGCAAGCAACCCTACCAATTCTAGAGTTAGGAGACCCGGACTCGACTCCTCGAGTTGGTCTCCCACTGGACTCCAGAACCCGGTTACTTGTGCCCTCCTCCTTGGGTCTATCCTAGTGCGGAAAAGTAAATAATATACAAAAGGTGACATCTTCCGCAATATGGAAGTGCCCCAATTAAAAGAATATTACATACAAGTTATTTACATGAATGAAAATGAAAAACACTCATCTCACATAAAAACCCCCGGCTATTCAAACACGACGATCCAATATAACATATCCAGCAACACATAACATCACATGTCATCAACGTAAGTAAGTATGCATACCCCAATTGCCGTTGACGTATAGCAACGAAACCGGCGATATCGTCATACTACACTTACGGTCACAGAAAAGAAAGTGTAAAACTACAACAGTTGGAATCCGCAACCTGTTTAGACATCGCATGCCTAATCAAATGAAATACTTAGACATCACATGCCTAACAATTATAAACCCCGCATTTTAGTCTCATTATCGAAAACTCTTTTCAATATCAAGTGAGACTAAACTGCTAGATTTATAACATTCATTCAGTTATCTCATAACTGTTTGTGAATTCCAATTATTGTATCACATTCCAGATAAATAGAAAATGTTAAACTTTCCGATCGAACATTCGAACACCCAAGTTTTCCCGAAACTGCTCAACACATGAAACAAGTTTAAAAACATCCAGTTCATGCCTCAGTACCAACGGTCCAGCCGTAGAAGGGTCAAGCCAACGCCTCACATGTGGCATGCCGTACCGCCCCAAACCCTAAGGTTCAAAGGGCAGTTCAAGACGGTCACATAATCGAGTTATGGTTTGTTGTCTTCTAGAGGGTCCATCGCGTTACTTGCACTACTTAGAATGTCTTTAAACCACGGAAAAATCCAACACTTGGAAATTTCCCAACAGGGAAAAAAAATGGGTATTTATATCCGGTCGAACTTTTCAACATGTTCAAAAATTATCCGGAAAACACATAGATAGAATTAGACTTTCCGATCGAAACACCGAGTCCCCAATACAACACAGAAAACTCAACTCTTGAGTTCAGATTAAAATATTCCAGGAAAATCAGCACTGCATATTAGGAGTTACTGTGGAAATTTGAATACTTGATGTTACAATTTGGCCGCGGAACCGCCGCACAAGCCATGCTTGTGCCGCGGTTCCGCCGCACTATAGAGGAATCAAGAGCTCAAATTTCACAGTAATTCTTAAAAAAGCCTGCTTGTTTTTCTGCATATTTTTAGTTCACAAAAATCAACAGTTTTGAAAAAAGTACAGAGAGCGATTTTGCAATGGGGTTTCGGTTCGATCGGATTTCTAACTCCGTCCACGCATCGCCTAAGGCTCTAGTTAGGCTCTGATACCACTGTAGGGTTCCTAGGCACACTAAGGAGTTCTCACAAGGCATCAACCATGCCAAATTCAAATTTTACAAGTGCCGAAGAACCCTTATACGGATCGTTGAGTAGAGTTTAGGCGAAACAAGAAGCTAGTTAACAACTTAACTAAAGAGTGAATGAAAATACAACCTTTGTAGATTCGTTACTCCACCTCCATAGCTCCATGACGATGTCCCTTCGCTGCGATCATCGGATCCCGGACTCCGGTGATGGTTTCGTCGGAGAAATAATCGGGCTAGGTCATAGACTACGATGCCGAAGATGATCTACGTCGAGGCAACTCAAACTCGAGCTCCGTCTTCACCAAGTCAAGAAACTTGTGAAGACAACACACTCTACTACAAGGCAAGTTGTAGAGGATGAAGAAAGAGGAAGTGGTTGACTTTAGATTTGGTTTTCTCACTCATTTGATCATTTCACCATTGGAGGTTACAAGCTTTCTTCTTCTTGATGAAGATGAAGAAGAAGAAGAAGAAGGAACAAGAAGAATATCATGAGAATGGTGAAAGAATAATAAAATCAATTGATCTTATCATAATGCAACCTTGGGTTAGATTTAACTCTTGTAGAGAGCAAACCTTAGTTTAGCTAATGGTTAGGTTTAAATATAAAATAAAATGGTTACTAATTCAAAGCTTCATGAAGCTTCCACAAAAGACAAAATTAGCAACCATTTCATTTTAGCCAAAAGAAATAAAGAATTTAAATAAAATGAATAAATGAATAATTTAAAACCATAACCATTAACCTAAACATGGTTCAAATCAAACATACACCCAAGTTTGCATGTATCATCAAACATGATACAAACTAGTGCACAAAATTATATCATATATACAATGTGCACATCAAGTGAGAAAATCCATCTTAAGTGAACCAATACTAGTTAATGAAAAGTAATATATCAAATATATAATTATACATTAAATCATTAAATCAACACTTGATTTAACCATCCAGTCATATCTCATATAACCGACTAATATCAATAGTAACAAGTTATCGAATCAATACTTGATCCGATAACCCGGCTATATCGCATATAACCGATCAATGTTACATATCGCGAGAATAGAATCCAGTATCTCATACTGGTATTATTCTCGGCCCCGCACATATCTCATATGCGCTCCTATTTCATTTTGCTCGAGCCAGGAAACCTCTGTGTAGGACTCTAAAGACTCGTCAATACTCCGGTAGCAGGTGATGATCATATCAAACACCCACAAGCCGCAAGTGGTCTGCCAAACGTAACGGCCACCCGGGTATTGAGCGATCAGAAGATCAACGAGCAAGCCCGCTCACACTCCTATGAATCCAATCAGTAACACTTACCATACAGTCCGGTCTGTTCGTCTGATATGTCGCATATCAAGTCTAGGGGTGGTATGCGTCAGACCCCAATAACCGATAAGTCGTGCCGATGTGAGGCTCATAACGGGTCGAGAAACTACCGGTAACACTTACCAGCAAATCTCTGAATCAGCCCTGGCCAGGGACTTCCCTGTAACGGCCAATCAAACACAGCGCAACATCAACCCCCAATACCGGGAGAGACGAAACCCCTCCTATCGCTCATTGCCTCCATGTGACTCGGGACTGTACCCAAAGACCACCGTTTTGCACGCCCTCATGGACGTGGTAAGGTGGAGATCAAAGCACAGTGGGAATCACACAAGACTCTATGACGATCTCGGGTCTACAGACTAACCTGTACAAGTGTCACCTGAGAACTGCCATCTGACGTGAGGTATAATACCATCTGGGAGTTCTCGGCGAGTCCGTCCAGTGTACCCAGTCTCCACTGAGCACCCGTATACCATCTCTGATGTCAAACACCAATGGATATGGGATCATCCATCGCCCATCTCATGGGTCGAGAAGCGTATACGCTAGTCTACACTGGTATATCGATGCCCTGTTTCGATACACCCACGACTAGGGACCTTGAAGGATGTACCTATGGACTACCACGTCCCCACTAGTATGATCTACATCATAGTCCAGGTAGTCAAGTACACATCCTAAGGGCTTTACCAACATGTAACAATAAGACAGTTTAAAGAGACTAGTATACATGTTAAGATAAAGAGTAACCAGATAGCATACTATCATATCGAGCAAGAAAGTCATCTCTATATATGACCAAGCATCCAATATAATATACATCATCTGTACAATACTGGCCTTTTGGGCATACATACAACTAACATGAAGACCACGTTGGGAAACAAGTCATATGCTGACTTGTTTCTACAGTCCCTACCATCTACTTTTGCCCAGAGGAAGAAAGTTATACTTCCAGTTGAGGGCACCCTGAAGGAAACCAGGGTGACACCCACTCAGCTTATTGGGAAATCTTCCTCTTCTGCATCCAAGGCAAAAACAAAGGGCGAGAAGAAGAAGACCTCCACAAAGCCGATATGTGGTGTCGGTAAGATAGAAGGACAGGAAAGGGCAAAAGTTTCTAGGCTAACAGTAGGGAAAGAGGAATATTCCTATTGTCACGGAAAAGGGCATTGACAGAGGGATTACAGGGCTTTGATAGCCAGAATCCAGGATCCGAAACATGTTGTGGCTTCGACTTCGGGTGTATTTGTAATAGAAAACTGTATGTCAATTAACTCTACTTCCTGGGTACTAGATACCGGATCAGGATCTTATATCTGTAATTCATTACAGGCTTTAAGAAATCGTAGAGTTATTAGGTTTGGTGATATAACTCTCAGAGTTGCGAACCGGAATGAGCGTGGACGCTGAATCCGTAGGGGAATATCATCTAGGATTGACAAGTGGGCAGATATTGATTCTACGTAACTGTTTGTATGTACCTAGTCTAGCTTGTAATATCATATCTGTATCCTTACTTTCTAAGGAAGGATATGATTTTACATTTGTAAGTGATGCGGTCTACATCCACCTAAATCAAGCTTTGATCGGGTCAGGTACATTAGATAACGGAATATACGTATTAAATAAAGCTCAGGTTTTCAGTATCCAGAACACACTTAAAAGAAAGTCTCCGGAACTAAATCAGGCTTTCTTATGGTATTGTAGACTGGGTCACATCAATGAAATACGATTGACGAAGCTACATAGAGAGGGATATTTGGATCCGTTCGAATATCAGCCTTATGCAACTTGTCAATCTTTTCTCATGGGAAAGATGACAAAGACTCCGTTTACTAGACACGGAGTAAGAGCGAGCGAGCTCTTGGGACTCATACACAGTGATGTATGTGGTCCAATGTCTACTCATGCGTGTGTTCCCGCCAAAATTTTGGCTCAAAACCCGCTTCCGTATAAAATAATAACAATAAAATAAAATAATAAATAAATAAATAAATAAATCTCCCTTTCAGAGCAAAACTCTGTTTGAATTTCAAAACTCAAAAGATAAAGTAACGCTTCAGATCACTTGCGCTCTGCGCTGCGCGACACGTGTCAGCGCAGTTGCGCTAGCGCTCTGCGCTGTGCGACACGTGTCAGGGCAGCTGCGCTGCGCTCTGCGCTGCGCGACACGTGTCATGCGCAGGTGCACTTGCGCCAACTGTGCCAGCACTAAAACTTAAATAATGAATTATTTAATTAATCAGAATTAAAATTCTAGAAAGATCTTTCCAATCTTATTAAAATAAGAAGATTGTCTTCTGTAAAACAGAGGCTTTAGGATCAAAGATCCAACGGTGGTGAAATATCCCCAGATTAATCAGAGAAAGATCTCTGTAACTAAGCTAACAAACTAATTGGCCCTATATAAAGGCCCCTAGACTCCAAGTCTCAGATATAGAGAGCTCCTCCAAAATTTTTGAGAAAAAACACAAAGAGAAAAAAAGGCAAACCTTTGAAAAAAGAAGAATTTCTTCTAAAAAGATCAATGATCTAAGAACAAGATCAAGATCTTCAATAAAAAGAAAAAGATTAAAAAAGATCCAATCATAAAAGATAAAAGAAGTAATTTACTTCATTATTAGATCTTTTGATCTATATAAAGGCACAGCCTTTTGAAGAACCATTGGTTCTTGAAATCTTGAGGTAGAACCTCTTTGGAACAAGAAGAACTTATTCTTTGATCTAAATTAGATCAAGATGCGCTCTGCACTATTGAACAGTGCCCTGCACTCTTAATTTGCGCTGTTGCTCTCTTGGACTGGCACAACGCACCAGAGCGCGCAACGTGTCAGCAGCGCACTACGCAGCACACTGCGCTAACAGACTTGCGCTCACCAGAGCGTGACACGTGTCACCTCCACATGCGCTGGCGCCTTGCACTCTTTAATTGGCGCAGAGCGCCTGACAGGCCACGTGGCGTACTGTCAGATCATTAAATGCTGTGCATTATTAAGAAGGGGCAGAGCCCAATTAAGAAGCCTAACAGCCCTAATCTAAATGCCTTGCATTTAATTAAAAAGCCCAATGCTGTGCATTATTTTAAATAGGGCAGAGCCCGAACAAAGGCCTAACAGGCCAAATATAAATAAAATGTTGAACATTTTCAAATGGACTTAGCCCAATTCTGGCAATAAGTCCTCAATTTAAATTGAACTGAGCACAACTGCTCTCCCAAATCAATTTACACCCGGTTCAAGGGTACATCTCTGAACTCCTCTGATATTTGTCGTTGTAATCCTTCAACGTCGTCAGAGAGGTGATGGGTCCCGACAACCATACATTGCTACGGACTGTGGGGTCCTTAAACTCATGGACCGAAATGTCCTTAAACTAATATTTGTCCCCAAAATGGGAATGTTGGACCGAAATGTCCTTAAACTAATATTCGTCCCCAAAATGGGAATGTTGGACCACCATGTCCTTAAATTGGAAATCGACCGCAATGTCCCTAAACTAAACAATAGAGTCCAAATGCTCTTTTGTTGGATCTAAACGATCCCGTTAAGTTGATTTTAGTCTAAAATTAGACTAACGTATCCTTAACTAACATTTAAGTTGATCTTAGCCTCAAATATGGCTAACGTATCCTTAAACCAAAACCCCAAACCCAAATCTAAGAAAATACGGATTTGGACTAATCCACGTCCTACGGGCGACAACATAAATTAGTCTCCGTATACAATCCACGGGCAACCGAACACAAAACAAACACCCATGACACGAAGTGACCAGCTGGAGAAGGAGAAAGTTGTTACCATGATGCGGTAGCATAATTAACTGCAGGGGTTTGCGCCTGCAGGGAAGAGCGTCCCCATAATCAAAAACCCCTCAAACGAGGGGGAATCTGACGAAGTCTGCTATATCGGCCGCATCCGTTTAAACCTTCGATATACGGTACCATAAATCAACCTGGCATCTTCGGAGAGGTGGACAGATAGCACCAAATAGCATCTGCCCCCAGATTCAGGAAAGACAGTCCGTCTTCCCGGTTTCCGACGGTAAACATCGTGAAGTGGTTATTTCTACTTCATTACTTTTATGGATGATTTCTCTATGTATGGACATGTCTTCTTGATGAAGCATAAATCCGAGGCCTTTGAAAAATTCCGGGAATATAAGAATGAAGTGGAAAAACAAACAGGCAAAAGTATCAAGATACTGAGATCTGATCGAGGGGGTGAATACTTAAGTGCCGAGTTCCTGGATTATCTAAAAGAGAATGGAATTCTCTCTCAGCTTACTCCTCCATACACGCCACAACACAACGGTGTATCGGAAAGGAGGAATCGAACCCTATTGGATATGGTTCGTTCCATGATGAGTAAGGCTGAGTTACCGCGATCCTTCTGGGGTTATGCATAAGAATCATCTGCATATCTATTGAACAAGGTCCAACCAAGATTATGCCTACCACACCATATCAGATGTGGAGTGGGAAGAAACCCTATCCTAAGTACCTTAAGACATGGGGATGTCCAGCTTTTGTCAAAAAGCAGCATGCGGACAAGTTCGAGGCACGCTCAGTACAGTGTAAGTTTGTGGGATACCCAAAGAACTCCAAGAGGTATCTTTTCTATTATGCAGAGGATCAAAAGTTCTTTGTTTCTCGTCATGCCTGCTTCTTAGAAATTGAATTTTGAGAAAATCAGATAAGTGGGAGCGCAATAGAACTGGAAGAAATTCCAGAACCACAAGCTATTACTGAAAGCTTGGTGGAACCAGAGGTTTTAGAAGAACCGGACATTCCAGCGCCACTCCGCAAAAGTAGTAGGCAGTCTCATCCACCCGAGAGATACTACGGTTTTCTCATAGACGGGGATCGAGAGGTGCATCATCGACGATGATGAGCCTACTAGCTTCCAGCAAGCCATTCAGAGCGGCGACTCAGTAAAATGGCTGGATGCAATGCGGACCGAGATGGAGTACATGTACACCAAAAAAGTATGGACTTTGGACTTTGCTCCAGAAGGGGTAAAACCCGTAGGCTGCAAATGGATCTTCAGAAAGAAGATTGGTGTAGATGGACAGGTAGAAACCTATAAGGCTAGACTTGTTGCAAAGGGTTTTCGTCAAAGACCTGATTTGGACTATGATGAAACCTTTTCTCCAGTGGCTATGCACAAATCCATTCAGATCCTTCTTGCCATTGCTGCATTCCACGATTATGAGATCTGGCAGATGGACGTAAAGACGGCTTTTCTAAATGGAAATTTAGTAGAGTGCATCTATATGGATCAGCCAGAGAGTTTCATTCAGAGTGGGAGCAGCGGGAAAGTGTGCAAGTTGCCTAAGTCCATTTATGGACTAAAGTAGGCATCGCAGAATTGGAACATCTGTTTTGATGATACAGTCAAAGAATTCGACTTTATCAAAAATCCAGATGAACCATGCATATATAGTAAGATTAAAGGGAGAAATGCGGTATTCCTCGTCTTGTACGTGGATGACATTCTCTTGATAGGAAATGATATTCCTATGCTACATTCAGTCAAGGATTCTTGTCACAGAAGTTCTCCATGAAGGACCTGGGTGATGCCTCCTATATTCTGGGGATCCAGATCTATCATGATAGATCTAAACAGATGTTAGGACTTTCGCAGTCCAGATACATCGACACCATACTGAAAAGATTTAGTATGGAAGATTCAAAGCGTGGTAATCTACCGGCTTGTCACGGAATCACCCTCTCCAAAGAGCTGTCTCCAAAGACTGATTTGGAGAGGGCTCGCATGTCAACTATACCCTACGCATCTACGGTAGGCTCTATAATGTATGCGATGTTATGTACCATACCAGATGTAGCATACGCATTGAGCGTTGTAAGCAGGTATCAGTCAAACCCAGGAGAGAAGCACTGGATAGAAGTAAAGAACATTCTCAAGTACCTGAGAAGGACTAAGGAGGTGTTCTTGGTGTATAGCAGAAAAGACCTCCAGATCGAGACCTTTACTGACTCCAGCTTCCAGAGTGACAAGAATGACTCCAAGTCCATGTCGAGTTATTTCTTTACCCTCAATGGAGGGGCGGTCTGTTGGAAAAGCTCCAAACAGGACACCTTTGCAGAATCGATGATGGAAGCGGAGTACTGTAACGTTTTAGAAAACGTTATGCGAATTTTTCCGTTTTAGGGTAAAATTGTCGGTATTTTCCGTTTTAATCTGACTGTGATCAAATGTCCATATAAAATTGCCGGTACCTAGTTTAGCTAAAATAAAGCTAGTGCGCAAGGTTTGGGGGTATAAGGGAAGTTTTTGTTCAGATAGAATTTTTCCCTATTTTAATATTATTTTAATGTGGTATTTACATTTTGGATTTGGATAATTACTCCTAAAATTTTATCTTGGAAAATTAATCAAGTTTGAGTTAAAAAAAACCTTTCATATAATATCTAGATATTTTTTGTGCAAAGGATTTAAAGTTTTAAAGAAAAAGAAATGAATGGGAGAGGTGGCATGTGCATGCATATGCATTTATGTGCATTTATTGCAAGATTTAGCTAGAAAACTCTACCCAATTTCCCCACCTCCTCACTTGGCCGAGCCTCTCCTACCTCTTTCTGTTCTTGATCAATTCTTTTCCATTTGCAAGAATTCCAAGTTCAATAAATCTCCAAAATTCCATAAATAATCTCACAAAACACATTAAGCCCTTGCTTTTGCCTCTTTGATCACTTGGAGCTAGGAAAGCTTGGATCTTGTGAGCAAGTATTGATAGGTAAAATCCCTAAGTTATTAAATAGGAGTTTTTATGATGTATAGCTCGTTGATTATTGCGTAGAACACTTTATGTATCGATTAGTGCAATATTGTATTTTTTAGAGTCTCTGTGATCTGCTGCGATCTGAGATTTTTACTGAGTGACCAAACAAGATAGTAGTGTTGTACTAGTGAACCTAAGATTCTACCTAAGACACGAGCACCACCCCACCGGTTTTGGCCGGCGACCCAAGCTTGGATTCCGGCGACATCGGGTTTTGAGGGGAGTTGAGTGTTGGTTTTTTTGTGGGTAGTTGTCTGCTGTGGTTTAGGGGTGTTTGGTACTGTTTAAATTTTTAGTATTTACTGTATGCAAAATCTAGGATCGTTTTCCTATAATCTAGTGTTTTGAATCCGCATGTTACGTTATCCGACACGAATCGTGATCTTGTGCAGCTGCTGCACTTGGGTAGGTTTCGTAGTGTCGTCACGCACGTTAGCCACTAGACGGACACTCGTAAGTTAGTTTAGTGTTGGTGCGTTGTCTTAAGCGTAGATTTACGTTATATTGGTTGATTTCTGAGATTTTGCTCTGTTTATGTGTTTGTGAAATTTTAGCGTCGCAAGCGGGGACTTCGGACGCTGCGAACTAAGGGAAGCAGGTGGTCGGATTTTCATAGCTCGAGACCATTGTGAGTAGATTTAACATCTACAGGGGAATCGCCCGCATGTCGTTATGCGTCTGGGCTAAAGATGTTATGTTTTGTCGCATATTCTATTGCATATATAGAGTTGCGCATACACATTACTGCTTGGTTATTGTTGTGCTTGGACTAGTATCCTTAGGACACTGCACTTTTATTGACGGCTTATGTTGCACGAGCACTGATTGTATGCCACACACACACACCGTCAATAATTGCCATGACACGCACAACACCCTTATAGATATGATATTGTTTGGTTAGGGACATTGAGACATTGATTCATATTTCTTTGTGCATATGACTTATAGCATACCTGTATACCTACATGCTTACACATATGCCCTGACATGCTTACACACTAGTTACCTATATATCTATAGGGTAGTGTACCATTAGTGATAGGTATATACATATATGAGACAAAGCTACATGTATTGTAAGTCGATGTACAACACCCTACGACTTGCGGGGAGGCGGAAAAATAAAAAACGATCTTGTTCTTTGCATAAACATCGACTAACCGAGAATCTTTGCTAAACGATATCTAACACAAAAACATAGGAGTTCTAAACTACTATGAGAAGTGATTATACCTAATGAACCGTGTCCTTCGTCTTTACGATCTCCACCTCCTCCTCGGCCTTCTCCAAGTAGTAGACGATCCACCCGAGAGCTTTACTCCAAGCTTTGCCTCTAAACTTGAGGTAACTAGGTTTCTTTAGTTGCTAATCAAAGTACCTAGATGATATAGAGTGAGGGTTATGGATTAATTAGCCTATCTAATCCTTGATCTCAACACATGAGAGGGGAGGATTAGAGTTTGAAAAGAGAGAGAGAGAGCTTGAGGAGAGAGAAGGTGAGCATAAGAATGAGAATGAGATAATGATCTATCATGATATATATGAAGCATTATTATTTATCAAAAAATCAAATAAAGGATTTAAAAACCATGCTTTATAAATATCTATGATTGATTCATCTCCATGAGTCATTAAGCATTTATGATGCATTAATGACATGGATGAATCACATAAATGAGTCACTAATCTCATTTAATGCATATGCCACCTAAACCCCCAAGTCACCAACCTTTTAGAAGCTTCTCGTGAAATTATGAGAACGCCCCTCCTATCCGTGAAAACACGGAAAAACTTTAAACTTTATAAATCCAATAACCCGATACTAGAATCTGGCTTAAACCAAAGCCGACTAGTAAAAACTGTCCGAACGACGTACATGTGTTTAAACACGTATGCGTCCGAACCCTTTGTCGTAAAACCATACGACCTCTATATCGTTTCTCCTGAAGTAGGAAACTCTCTGTGTGGGACTCTAGAGACTCGACTACTACGCTGGCAGTGGGTTTAACCACAGACCGCAAGCGGCACTAGCTGTATGTAACGGTCCCCAGGAAAATGTCGATAAGAAGGCCGATGAGGAAACCCATCCGAACTCCTACTGAGCCTGCTGTGACAATCTCCGTACAGTCCGGTCTGTTCGTCTAAGACTATCGCATATCGGGCCTAGGTGGCGGCAAGCGTCAGTCCCCTAATAGCGGTATAAGTCGTGTCGGAGCGAAGCCCATTACACCCTGAGAAACTACTGGAACTTACCAGTAAATCTCGCTTGCCCTGGCCAGGGACTTTGCGTAATGGCTCTCTGACACAGCGCGATATCAACTCCCAATACCGGGAGAGACGAATCCTGTCTAACCGCCACTGCCTCCAAGTGCTCGGGACTGCACCCAACTGCTACCTGTTTGCACGACTCCTTTGAGTCGTGGTAAGGTAGCAATCTAAGAACAGTGGGACACACTCAAGGAGAAGTAGCAGTGTCAAGTCTGCGGACTATGCTGTACTCATGTCACCTGGGAACTGTTAACTGACGACAGGTATAATACCAACCAACAGTTCCCCGTGAGTCCTGTCCGGTGTACCCGTAATCCAACGAGCACTTGTATACTATCTCCAGTACGACGTACTGACGGCTGTGGGACAGACCATCTCCCCAACTGGGATGAGAAGCGTACACACTAGTCTACTCCGGAGTATCGATGCCCTGTCTCGATAATCCTACGACTAGGGACCTGAATAAGGAAGTGCTTATAGACTACCCAGCCCCCACTAGTGTGACTGCCATCACAACGCTGGTAGTCAAGCAAGATCCTAAGAGCTCTATCAATACGTATACTTACATATTAAGATAAAAAAACCAAGTAGCATACTACCATGTTTAGCAAGACTGTTATATACATGTGAATATTCCAAGCTTCCATTAAGTAATATACAAACTAGTATGATACAATAATGGCCCCTAGGGCATATACACTAACAATCTCCCACTTGCACTAGGGCCATGTACTGGCATATCGAAGATCGATGATCTCGGGTAGCCTCTCGAACTGATTCTGAGGTAGGGCCTTCGTGAGTGGATCAGCAATGTTCTCTTTAGTGGCAACTCTCCGAACCTCGATCTCCCAACGATCAATGATCTCCCTGATCAGGTGATACCGCCTTAAGATGTGTCTAGACTTCTGATGGGACCTTGGTTCCTTCGCTAAAGCTATAGCTCCGTTGTTGTCGCAATACAGAGGTATTGGATCAACTATGGTAGGAACCACCTGAAGTTCTGTTAGAAACTTCTTCATCCAGACCGCTTCTTTTGCGGCATCGCAAGCAGCAATATACTCCGCTTCCATCGTCGAGTCAGCAACAGTGTCCTGCTTGGAACTCTTCCAGCACACCGCCCATCCATTGAGGGTAAAGACATAACCCGACATGGACTTGGAATCGTCCTTATCACTCTGGAAGCCGGAATCAGCAAAGGCCTCCATCTTGAGGTCTTTTCCGCCGTAAACCAAGAACATCTTCTTAGTAATTCTCAGGTACTTGAGAATGTTCTTTACTGCTATCCAGTGCTTCTCCCCTGGGTCTGACTGATACCGGCTTACTACACTCAGTGCGTAAGCTACATCTGGTCTGGTGCACAACATCGCATACATTATAGAGCCTACCGCAGAAGCGTAGGGTATAATGGACATGCGTTCCCTTTCCAAATCAGTCTTGGGAGACATCTCTTTGGATAGGGTGATTCCGTGACAAGCCAGCAGATTACCGCGCTTAGAATCTTCCATACTGAATCTTTTTAGTAAAGTGTCGATATACCTGGACTGCGAAAGTCCCAACATCCTCTTGGATCTATCACGATAGATCCGGATCCCCAGAATGTAAGAGGCATCACCCAGGTCTTTCATGGAGAACCTGTGTGACAAGAATCCTTTGACAGATTGTAGCATAGGAATGTCATTTCCTATCCATAGAATGTCATCCACGTACAAGACGAGGAATACGACAACTCGCGCTACAACTTTACTATATATGCATGGTTCATCTGGATTTTTGATAAAGTCATATTCTTTGACTATTTCATTAAAACAGATGTTCCAACTCCGCGATGCCTGCTTTAGTCCATAAATGGACTTAAGCAACTTGCATACTTTCTCGCTGCTTCCACTCTGATTGAAACCCTCTGGCTGATCCATATAGACGCACTCTTCTAAATTTCCATTCAGAAAAGCCGTCTTTACATCCATCTGCCAGATTTCATAATCATGGAAGGCAGCAATAGCAAGAAGGACCCGAATGGATTTGAGCATAGCTACTGGAGAAAATGTTTCGTCATAGTCCAAACCAGGTCTTTGACGAAAACCCTTTGCAACAAGTCTAGCCTTATAGGTTTCCACCTGTCCATCTACACCAATCTTTTTCTTGAAGATCCATTTGCATTCTATGGGTTTTACCCCATCTGGAGAAAAGTCCAAAGTCCATACTTTGTTGGTGTACATGGACTCTATTTCAGTCCGCATTGCATCTAGTCATCGTACCGAGTCGCCGCTCTGGATGGCCTGCTGGAAGCTAGTAGGTTCATCATCATCTATGATGCAATCCTCTCTATCTCCATCTATGAGAAAACCGTAGTATCTCTCAGGCGGATGAGACGGCCTACTACTCCTGCGGAGGGGTACGGGAATGTCCTGTTCTTCTTGAACTACCGGTTCTACCAAACTTTCAGTAGTAGTTTGCGGTTCTGGAATTTCTTCCAGTTCTATTTCGCTCCCATTTATTTCCTTTTCTAAAAACTGATATTCTAGAAAATGGGCATTACGAGAAACAAAAACCTTTTGTTCCTCTGCGTAATAGAATAGATACCCCTTGGAGTTCTTTGGATATCCCACAAACTTACACTTTACTGATCGTGCCTCGAGCTTGTCCACATGCTGCTTTTTAACAAAAGCTGGACATCCCTATATTTTTAGATACTGAAGATAGGGTTTCTTCCCACTCCACATCTGATATGGCGTGGTAGGCACAGTCTTGGTAGGAACCATGTTCAAAAGATATGCCGCTGATTCTAGCGCATAACCCCAGAAAGATCGCGGTAACTCAGCATTACTCATCATGGAACGTACCATATCCAATAGGGTTCGATTCCGTCTCTCCGATACACCGTTATGCTGTGGAGTGTATGGAGGAGTAAGCTGAGAAAGAATTCCTTTCTCTTTTAGGTAACCAAGAAACTCGGCACTCAAGTATTCACCACCTCGATTAGATCTTAGTGTCTTGATACTTTTGCCAGTTTGGTTTTCTACTTCATTCTTATACTCTTGGAATTTCTCAAAATCCTCGGATTTATGTTTCATCAGATAAATGAATCCGTACCTTGAGTAATCATCCGTAAAAGTAATGAAATAGGAAAAACCACCTCTTGCATGTGTAGACATTGGACCACATACATCGCTGTGTATGAGTCCTAAGAGCTCGCTCGCTCTTACTCCATGTCCAGTAAATAGAGTCTTTGTCATCTTTCCTTTGAGACAAGATTGACAAGTGGCATAAGTTTGATATTCGAACGAGTCCAAATATCCTTCTCTATGTAACTTAGTCAACCTTCTCTCATTGATGTGACCCAGTCTACAATGCCATAAGAAAGCTTTATTTAAATCTGGAGACTTTCTTTTTAGTGTGTTCTGGACATTGAAAATTTGGAGTTGGTTTAAGACATATATACCGTTATCCAGTGTACCGGACCCAATCAAACTATGATTAAGGTGGATGTTAACAACATCACTTACAAACGTGAAATCATAACCTTTATTTGATAACAAGGAAACAGATATGATATTACACGTTAAGCTGGGTACACAAAAACAGTTATGTAAAACAAAAATGTGTCCACTCGTCAATCCCAGGTGATAATCCCCTACGGACACAGCTCCCATGCTAGCTCCGTTAGCAACCATCAGGGTCATATCACCATCCTTCAGCACTCTACGGTTTCTCAGTGCTTGCAATGAATTGCAAATATGAGATCCTGATCCGGTATCCAATACCCGGAAGTAGAGTTGATTGACAGACAATTCTCAATAACAAACACACCTAAAGTCGAAGCCACAGCTTGCTTCGGTTCCTGGTTCTTGGCGTTCCATGCCTTGCAATCCTTCTTCCAGTGTCATTTCCTGTGATAATGGAAGCACTCATCCTGGGCCACTATCGGTACTGCAATCTTTTTCTTTCCCTTCCCTCCCACCTTACTTACACCTCCTCTAGGTTTGGTGGCGGCCTTCTTTTTCCTTCCTTTGGCCCTAGCCTTGGACCCGGAAGAAGAAGCACCGCTAACAAACAAAGCGAGTGTTTCCCTTGCCTTCTGCAAGGTACCCTCTGCACTCCTCAACATGTTAAGGAGTTCCGGAAGTTCAACTTCTTTTCTTTGAATGTTGAAGTTCAGAATAAACTGGGCATAGGTGGAAGGAAGGGACTTGAGAATAAGGTCTGTATAAAGCTCATTATCCAAAGTTGTCCCAAGGTCTGCGAGCTCTTCTATATAGCCGACCATCTTTAGGACATGTTCTCCTACCGATGATCCGACGGCCAACCTCGCTCGAAACAAATTCTTTGAGGTCTCGTATCTGTAGGATTCCTAGGAATATAAGGAGGTTCCATAAGGCATCAATTATGCCAAATTCAAAAATTTTACATGTGCCGAGAAACCCTAATGATAGATCGATAACTAGAGGCAAAGGCGAAATATGCAATTAAACAACTTTATTGCTAAGTGAATGGAAATAAAACCTTTGTAGATCTGGTCCTCCACTTCCTTGGCTCCGTAATGACGTCCCTCCGCTGCAACCATCGGAATCCTGGACTCTCGCGGTGGTTTCATCGGAGAAAAGATCGGACTAGGTCGTTGACTTCGATGCCGAAGATGATCTACGTCGAGGCGACTCTAACTCGAGCTCCATCTTCACCAAGTCATGAAACTTGTGAAGAAAACATCCTATACTACATGGCAAGTGGTAGGGGATGAAGAAATAGGAAGTGGGTTCACTTTGGATTTGGATTTCTCACTTGATTTCATCACTTGACATTTTTCCAAGAAAGCTTTTTCTTTTTCTTCATGAAGAAGATGAAGAAGAAGAAAGAAAAAGAATTATGAATTATTTTTCCAAAAAGAAAATGAAGTGATGGTTATCATAATGCCACCATGGGTGAGGCTAACTCATGTAGAGAGCAAACCCCAGTTTAGGTAATGGTTAGGTTTAAAGGATAAAACAAAATGGTTACTTTTTCAAAACTTCATGAAGCTTCAACAATAATACAAAGAAAGCCACCATTTCATTTTAACTAAAATGAATAAAGAAAATAAATAAAACAAATTAAAACCTAACCATTAACCTAAAGATGGTCTAAAGCAAACATACACCCAAGTTTGCATGTATCATCAAACATGATACAAACAAGTGCACAATAAAATATATCATATATACAATGTGCACATCAAGTGAGAAAATACATCTTAAGTGAACAAATACTAGTTAATGTAAAGCAATATATCAAATATATAATTATACATTAAATCATTAAATCAACACTTGATTTAATGATCCGGTCATACAGCATATAACCGACTAGTAGCAAGTGTATCAATGTATCGAATCAACACTTGATTCGGTAACCCGGTTATATCACATATAACCGACCAATGATACAATTCGCGAGAATAGAATACAGTATCAGATACTGGTATTATTCTCAGTCCCGCACATATCTCATATGCGCTCCTATTTCGTTTCGCTTGAGCCAGGAAACCTCTGTGTAGGACTTTAAAGACTCGTCAATACGCCGGCAGCAGGTGATGATCATATCAAACACCCACAAGCCGCAAGCGGTCTGCTAAACGTAACGGCCACCTGGGTATTGAACGATCAGAAGATCAACGAGCAAGCCTGCTCACACTCCTGTGAATCCAACCAGTAACACTTACCGTACAGTCCGATCTGTTCGTCTGATATGTCGCATATCTCGCTTAGGGGTGGTAAACGTCAGACCCTAGTAGCTCGATAAGTCGTGTTGATATGAGGTCTATAGCAGTTCGAGAAACTACTGGTAACACTTACCAGTAAATCTCAGCAACCCTGGCCAGGGATTTCTGGTTATAGCCAATCGAACACAGCACAACATCAACTCCCTATACCGGGAGAGACGAATCCCCTCCTATCGCTCATCGCCTCCATGTGATTCGGGACTGTACACAAAAACCACCGTTTTGCACGCCCTCTTGGACGTGGTAAGGTGGAAATCAAAGCACAGTGGGAATCACACAAGACTATGACGATCTCGGGTCTACAGACTAACCTGTACCAGTGTCACCAGAGTACTGCCATCTGACGTAAGGTATAATACCATCTGGGAGTTCTCGGCGAGTCCGTCCAGTGTACCCAGTCTCCACTGAGCACCCGTATATCATCTCTGATGTCAAACACCAATGGACATAGGATCATCCATCGCCCATCTGTATGGGTCGAGAAGGTATACGCTAGTCTACTCTGGTATATCGATGCCCCGTCTCGATACACCCACGACTAGGGACCTTGAAGGATGTACTTATGGACTACCATGTCCCCACTAGTATGATCCGCATCATAGTCCAGGTAGTCAAGTACACATCCTAAGGGCTTTACCAACATGTAACAGAGAGACAATCAGAGTACACGTTAAGATAAAAAGCAACCAGATAGCATACTATCATGTCGAGCAAGAAAGTCCTCCCTATATATGTCCCAGCATCCACTACAATATACATCCTATGTACAGTAATGGCCTCTAGGGCATACATATAACTAACAGTATCTTGCTATACGAGATTGCTCTCCATAAAGTTCCTTTGTATGGAGATATATGGCATTTAGTTCCATATCCTCGTGCCTCCTCTGATGTTCATTGTTCATCGAGGAAAGCATGATGCACTTGGCCTTCGCGCAATCGAAATCCCAGGTTTTGCGGATTTCCTTATCCGCATTACTGGATTTGAGACCAGGGACAGCAAGTGCCTTAGCGGTGAGGACGTACCCCAATTTGTCATAGGTCAAAGCCATTTTGATATTCCACAGCCAATCTTTATAGTTTAGCCCTGTCTGTATATTTTTCTCTAAAAGTAACTTAAGTCCAGTAATTTTCAGGGTCGCTGCAATTAGGAGAGAGAGAAGAAAACTCTTTAGCATGATGCTCTTGCAAGTTTAGAGTGGTTTTTAGTTTATCTAAACTGGATGGCTCCCACTGTTTTTCGAATCCCTCCTCAAACCAAAAAGGAAGAATTAGCCAGGACTATTTTCACTGTACAATACTTGCTTAACCGTTCAGCTAGGCTAGTGTCGATACTTCGAAGGAGGTTTTCCAACGCTTTCGCGAAGCTCCTTAATTTAAGAACCTCTTTTCTCTGGAGGCGTAGCCCCGCTGACACCTTTCTAGACACCTTCTTGGTTTATAGCTTTGATCGTTAAGTGACGAATATCCTGATAAGTGGCATATACTCACAGTAGGATCGGGATCCAAATATCATCGTCTGATAATGCTGAAGGAATCCTACCAACATTCATCAAACTCCAAATGGTATGCATCTCTTTGCAAATTTCAGTTTCTTTAGAAATTCCCGATATAAATTTTTGCCCCATGCTCTTATGACCTTGGCGTTAGGTCAAAATATCATAAGTCACATGTCAAGTTCTACCCATCATTATCTTGTTAATTTGAACCCATCCGTATATATCCTTGACGTTCGGCCAAAATGATAATACGACTGTCCCAAACTAACTCATCTATCTATGCAACAAATGAATACCCAGTAGCTACCAAACACTATGCCTTGGCGTTAGGTCAAAATACATAGCTTGAATACTACTGAATACTCAAATGAAATGATGGAGGGCTATGAATGGTTTTGGCGAAACCGTGAACGTAGTGAACTTGATATAACCGAAGGAACCTGATAGCTTTAAAAGGAGTGGTTAAAGCTCCGCAATTAAAAATATCTTCTGTTTTAAAAATAACCGAGTGGTTTCTTTTAAATTGTTCCAACGATTAAACTTTTGGTTTATTTTCGTTGCATTAATAATAATGCGTCCCATCATTTAACCTATCATTGCAGAAAACAACGAAAATACAACGTTCTCTTATGCTATCCGCATTCGCCTCTGGGTTCCGTCATCACCCGTTAGGTTACTTAACTAACGGCAGAGCGGGGGCTGGGCTAGCGCGGATGTAAAATATAAGTGACGTCTAAATAGCTATCATATATAGATATTGTACATTCGTCTGACGCAATAATAGGCATTCCAGATCAAAGATGAACATTATTGGATATGCAAGCAATCCGCGTTTCTTTTGAGCCTGCAACGAAAGACCGATTACACAGTTGTGATGAATAGCCATTACCCCACCCTAGACCCCTACGGGTACGGCAAACTACCCGCCAAGTATCCGAAGTAAAGCGGTCTCCCTCAACAAAGTGAGTAGGCCACTAAACACTTCAAAGTACCCGGTAGTTTTTGCACCCCACCTTGGGTCTGTCCTAGGAGCAAAAACAGTAAAATGAAATAATACAACGGTGGCTACAACTGCAACCTGGATGCGTCCCGCAAAATAATATTACAACATATTACATTTACATTGAATGAATTAAAATAATAACCCATCACAAAACCCTGCCTAATCATCACAACAATCCAATACAGTTCATAATCACAAACAGTAAAATCCATTACAGAAATGTGCAACCCCCTGCCAACCGACATACTAGCAGTTAGGGGAGGTTTACGAACATATTATACAATCACAGATATAATCATATTAGCAAACATCGTAAAATTTCGATCGAGCAAAACACTTTAGATTCTACTCCAAAACTTCTCTGTGCACCTGAGATCTTAGCAGAAAATAAAATATCCCAGAAATATCACTGTTAACACATAAGAGTTACTGAAGAAATTTGGGCTGACTCGGGCCCAACTCGGCCGCGGATCAGCGGCGGATCGCATGGATCCGCCGCGGTTCCGCGGTGAGTTAGCCGAGTCATGAGTCCAAATTTCTTCAGTAGCCCTATTATTCCCTGCTTGTTATACTGCAGGTCCCTGAAAAAATTTTAGGGTCTGTTTTAAATTCGACAGAAACTGTGTTAAAATGATAATTTTTCCGGTTCTTTTTGCGTTCGAAATTCTTACGACTTTGCTAATGAGTTAATTATTGTTTAGCGAGGCTCTGATACCACTGTAAGTCGATGTACAATACCCCACGACTTGCGGGGAGGCGGAAAAATAAAAAAACGATCTTGTTCTTTGCATAAACATCGACTAACCGAGAATCTTTGCTAAACGATAACTAACACAAAAACATAGGAGTTCTAAACTACTATGAGAAGTGATTATACCTAATGAACCGTGTCCTTCATCTTTACGATCTCCTCCTCCTCCTCGGCCTTCTCCAAGTAGTAGACGATCCACCCGAGAGCTTTACTCCAAGCTTTGCCTCTAAACTTGAGGTAACTAGGTTTCTTTAGTTGCTAATCAAAGTACCTAGATGATATAGAGTGAGGGTTATGGATTAGTTAGCCTATCTAATCCTTGATCTCAACACATGAGAGGGGAGGATTAGGGTTTGAAGAGAGAGAGAGCTTGAGGAGAGAGAAGGTGAGCATAAGAATGAGAATGAGATAATGATCTATCATGATATATATGAAGCATTATTATTTATCCAAAAATCAAATAAAGGATTTAACAACCATGCTTTATAAATATCTATGAGTGATTCATCTCCATGAGTCATTAAGTATTTATGATGCATTAATGACATGGATGAATCACACAAATGAGTCACTAATCTCATTTAATGCATATGCCACCTAAACCCCCAAGTCACCAACTTTCTAGAAGCTTCTCGTGAAATTACGAGAACGCCCCTCCTATCCGTGAAAACACGGAAAAACTTTAAACTGTATAAATCCAATAACCCGATACTAGAATCTGGCTTAAACCAAAGCCGACTAGTAAAAACTGTCCGAACGACGTACGTGTGTTTAAACACGTATGCGTCCGAACCCTTTGTCGTAAAACCATACGACCTCTATATCGTTTCGCCTGGAGTAGGAAACTCTCTGTGTGGGACTCTAGAGACTCGACTACTACGCTGGCAGTGGGTTTAACCACAGACCGCAAGCGGCACTAGCTGTACGTAACGGTCCCCCGGTAGATGTCGATAAGAAGGCCGATGAGGAAACCCATCCGAACTCCTACTGAGCCTGCTGTGACAATCTCCGTACGGTCCGGTCTGTTCGTCTAAGACTATCGCATATCGGGCCTAGGGGGCGGCAAGTGTCAGTCGCCTAATTGCGGAATAAGTCGTGTCGGAGCGAAGCCCATTACACCCTGAGAAACTACTGGAACCTACCAGTAAATCTCGCTTGCCCTGGCCAGGGACTTTGCATAATGGCTCTCTGACACAGCGCGATATCAACTCCCAATACCGGGAGAGACGAATCCTGTCTAACCGCTACTGCCTCCAAGTGCTCAGGACTGCACCCAACTGCTACATGTTTGCACGACTCCTTTGAGCCGTGGTAAGGTAGCAATCTAAGAACAGTGGGACACACTCAAGGCGAAGTAGCAGTGTCAAGTCTGCGGACTATGCTATACCCATGTCACCTGGGAACTGTTAACTGACGACGGGTATAATACCAACCAACAGTTCCCCGTGAGTCCTGTCCGGTGTACCCGTAACCCAACGAGCACCTGTATACTATCTCCAGTACGACGTACTGACGGCTGTGGGATAGACCATCTCCCCAACTGGGATGAGAAGCGTACACACTAGTCTACTCCGGAGTATTGATGCCCTATCTCTATAATCCTACGACTAGGGACCTGAATAAGGAAGTGCTTGTAGACTACCCAGCCCCCACTAGTGTGACTGCCATCACAACGCTGGTAGTCAAGCAAGATCCTAAGAGCTCTATCAATACGTATACTCACATATTAAGATAGAAAAACCAAGTAGCATACTACCATGTTTAGCAAGACTGTTATATACATGTGAATATCCCAAGCTTCCATTAAGTAATATACAAACTAGTATGATACAATAATGGCCCCTAGGGCATATACACTAACATGTACATCTGGCATACATACATACATACATACATACATACATACATACATATACCTGGAGGGTATTATGGATAAGAATAGAGGCATACCTTGCTACAGATACTTTTACATCATACATGCTTACATATGGACACACATATCTTGCTATACCGACATGGTTACGCATACCTTGTTATAGATACATGTTCACTTGTATATGATGTTGCGTCTAATTTCGGAGAAATCAGGAACCGCATGATATATATTTAATAACTTGTTGCAGTTAAATAGCGGTTTTCCTTTATATGCTCATATTACTGTTTCATGCTGCATATGTTATATTCTTGGATTTCAGATGATGTTCTCTGATATTGTTACTCCTAAGTATATATAACAGTGGAGTGGGACGCTGTTATATATATATATATATATATATATATATATATATATGTATTAGTGGAGTGGGACGCTAATATATATGTATTGATTCATGCAGTTATACTTATTCATTACTTGATATTTTCTGGATTTGAAGACCGTGGTTGTTTCATGAAATTATGCATTATTTAAAAAATCCAGTTTCTCTTGATATGATATTTCTGCAGCCACCATGAGATTTATCGATTCTGATATATATATACCCCACGCGAGGAAAGGAGGGGTCCGTGTACGGGTACATGGTAGGGCCCGGAGGTACCTCGGGGCTAGAATCTCAGTGAGGAGATGAGTTGGTGGGGGAACCATACTTTCCAGTGACATTACTAATGACTCGGCGGTTATCGTGGGGATATCGACGAGGGTCATGTACGTATGGATACGTCGAGAGTCGAGGGTCAGAGCTAGGCACTCGGGATTTTCGGTATAGCGTATGATACGTATCTATCGGGGGGCCAGTCGTGGTGACAGCACCTGATAGATCAGTATTTCGGTGTCGATGCTTGACACTTGTTTCATGATGTTTTGGGTGTTGATGTTAGACACTCACCTTATATGAAACTTACTTGATACTGATATTGTACACACAGGATATGTGGGATATATTGATATTGTACACACAGGATATGTGAGATATACTAATATTATACACACAGGATATGCGGGATATACTGATATTGTACATTAGGGATATGTGAGATATACTTGATGTCGGACATTCAGGATATATGAGATTAACTTGATGTTGTACATTAAGGATATATGAGACTTAGATGATATGAGAGCCAATTTGGGGGCTGATTTGTGGAAATTGGGAATTTGATCGTCTTATTAGATTTTGGTCCTACCACGAGGTTAGGATTTTCGTGGGAATGACATATTTTATTCCATACTCTACATTTATTGTTTATGCACTGATTCATGTATTAGTTGTACCAGATAGAGCACTTTCCATGAATGTTGCATTTACATACTATTATATGCATTGTTTCATGTATTATTGGTACCTGATAGAGTACCTTACATGATTATTGTATACCGATTGTCATATTATTGCTTCATGTATTAGTAGTACCTGCTAGCGTACCTTTCATGACTGATGCATTACATATGACCATTTATTGCTATTTGATGTTTATGTTAGATTCGCGTTGTACGTGCATACTCGCGATTACCTGCATATGTTATTTACTATTCACAAGTTAGCAACTCACCCCCGTTGTGCCACAGTGTTTTGCAGGTGTTCCTTAGGATAGTCAGAGGCAGGGCTATTTTCATCCATCGTATCATCTTTTAATGCGGATACCGCTTCGCCTGACAGTGTGCAGTTTTTCTTAGGTAGGTTTTGCGGTTATCCGATGTTGCATGTTGTATATTCGTTGTATCATGTACTCTCCATCTACCATTATCTTGTATGACTTAGAAACTTGATGTGAGGACGATATTATATATTATTTTGTGACTTAGAAGTTTTTATGCAGTTTTATTTATATCGTCTCTTTCTTCGCTACGGTGTCGTATATCTGTTGTGCTGGTTGTTTTCCGCCGTTAGGCGTGGATTTTGCTCCCGTTTGGGATGCTTTTACTTATATTATGTTGTACCCATTTTTGGGGGGCTTGTTTTACAAAGAAGGTGCAGCCAAAATTTTCAAGAAAGTAAATTGGACTTAAAGAATTTATACTTGAGGTTTTCAAAAGTTTAAACAATGTTTCTTGTCTTTTCTTGTCTTTTAGTGGTTTAGATTTCTGGGTTTTGGATTTCTTTTACTGCGTTACGCCTGTAGACGTTGCGTAGTATTAGGGCCATCACGTGCCAATTTCGGGTCGTGACAAAGTTGGTATCAGAGCTCTAGGTTTTACCTTTCGGAGTGTAGAATGACCTTGGTATGATGGAGTAGGTAGCTTAAGCAGAGTAACGTAATGTGTGTATGTCCGCGGCATACTCACAATGCGGTACTCCGCCTAAAGTGACCTAAGTACAAATTGCTTGAAATTCCTTCCTTGATGATTTATATCCTTGTGATTTGATTTCCGTGTTCATATTGAATCCTATTTCTATTTATAGCCTTTTCCGCCGACGACTATGGGGACTCAGAGTGTTGCAGCGATGGCCGAGGTCAGGATTGACTCGGGTAGGACGAGGACTGACCAGGATGGCATGCTCATTGCACAGGTGCAGATGGATCCGCCTTCGACAGATAGTATCGCTAGGCTTGTGGCTGAGATGCAGGACATGCGCCAGACTATGAGTTCATTGGTTGGGGTCGTTCGAGCGCAGCGACAGGAGGTTGTCACCCTTGTTACCCAGTTTTTCCTTACGATCAGCATGCAGCATTCTGTCACCTACATAGCACCAGTGGATGCAGCCCCAGTTTACGAGACACGCTTTCCAGAGACTTTGAGAGTTCCGGAACAGTGGAGGACTCATACCGGTGTACCATCTCAGAGACATAGGCATAGTCGTCGAGATAGATTTCATGACCGTTGCGGGAGTAGCGGAGGCTTAGGACGAGGTGAGTCGTGTTAGCTAGATCAGCCGTCTGTTGTGATAATTTCTGCCAGCGATTCTTTTGTTACGTGACACGTATTTCGGTCGTGTGGCAATCGGATAGGAGATAGAGATTCTTCCATCATTGTGATCCTTCTAGAGATGTTGGATTTGACGTTCTCCTGAGCACGGACTGGTAATCTACGTGCTATACGTCTGTGGACTACCGTGAGAAAACATTCAGGTTTTGTTTTCCCGGCGAGTCAGTTCTTTTTGTGCGGGGGGGACAGTGGTGTCGCCCATCACAGCTTGAATTCATCCTTTTTCGCTAGTCGGCTTTTGAGGAGAGGATGTCAAGGATTCTTGGCGTTCATTCATGATACCGGAGCCACAGTGGATTGTTGGACCGGGTTTCTTTTGTGCGAGAGTTTTCCGACATTGTTCCAGATGAGCCGGCAGAGCTTAGGGAGCTTAAGGGTCAGCTGCAGAGTTGTTGTTGGGGGGCTTGTGAGTCTGAGTGTTTCGTATTGGGGAGCTCCTATTTATGTTTGTCAAGGAGAAGGACGGCAGTTGAGGTTGTGTATCGATTAATCGTCAATTTAACCGGCTTACGGTGCGGATAGGTATCCTTTACCTCGCATTGACGATTTCTTCGATCAGCTCGCGAGTGCGAGACTTTTTCTGAGTTTGTTTGGGATCAGGTCATCATTGTTGCGGGTTCGAAGTGATGACATTCCGAAGACTGCTTTGTGCAGGCTACGAGATTTATGTGTTTTGGTGGTGTCGTTGGACTCACCAATGCCCTACCAGCATTCATGGATGTGATGAACCAGATTTCTTCAGGCTGTTCCTCGACCGGTTTATTGTTGTGTTATTGATGACATTCTGGTCTATTCCTGTTGGATGTATATGCCCTAGAGGCCAGTATTGTATTTGCATACATATGGATACTAGGGATACGTATGTACAGAACAATCTTGCTCGGTTTTATAGTATATTATTTGACTTGTCTTTATCGGGATATGCGTATTTATTTGTATTGTTGTTATATCTGGTTTGCACATATTGATAAAGACTCAATACGGTAGTATACTATTGTGGTTTGTCTTTATCTTAACATGGCATATGTCATACTCATTATTACATATTGCGGTTACATGTTGATAAAGCCCCTAGGATCTTGCTTGACTACCTGCGTTGTGATGGCGATCATACTTGTGCGAGCAGGGTAGTCCATAAGCACATTCTTAAATGGTCCCTAGTCGCGTGAGTATCGAGATTGGGCACTGATACTCCAGAGTAGACTGGTGTGTACGTTTCTACCCTAGTCGGGGGATGGTTGGTCCTGCAGCCATTGGTCTGATGCACCTAAGATCGTATACAGGTGCTCACTGGATGTGAGTACACTGGACGGACTCGCCGAGAACTTCCATATGGTACTATACCTATCGTCAGATGGAAGTTCTCAGGTGACATGTGTACAGGTTAGTCTTTGGACCCGAGATCGGCATTTGTCTCGTGTAAGTTCCCACTGAATTTTGATCACTACCCTACCACGGCTCTACTGAGGCGTGCAAACAGGTTTTGGTTGGGTTCAGTCCCGAGCCACATGGAGGCAGTGAGCGATTGTCGGGGATTCGTCTCTCCCGGTATAGGGAGTCGATATCCCACTGTGATTCGATTGGTCAGGACCATAAGACCTTGGATAAGGCACGTAGGATTTACTGATAGGTTGATCAGTAGTTTCCCGGATTGGTCCTGAGCCACAACGGCACGACTTATCAGGTTATTAGGGTCTGACGTTCACCATCCCCTAGACCCGGTATGCGATACTCTTTGACGAAGAGACCGGACTGTACGGATATTGTCACGGATAGGCTCAGTAGAAGATCCGGACGAGTTTGCTCATCGGCCTTCTTTTCGACAGGTACCTAGGTAGCCGTTACGTACAGCTAGTGCCGCTGACGTGCTTGTGGTTAAACCCACTGCCAGAGTACTGTCGAGTATTTAGAGTCCCACACAGAGGGTTTCTCTGATTCAGGCGAAAAGATGTGGTAGACGTATTGGATACGTGCAGGGTTCGATCGATTGATGTACTTTGTACTCGAATTTTCGATCGGACAATTTGTAATACTAGCCGGCTCGGGTTTGAGCCGGATTATTAAATCAGGTATTGATTTAATAATTTACATATATGTATCTCGGTATATATATTCTAGTATTACGTTCTTCGTGTTATTCTATCTCCTTGGACGTTTGAATTTTTATCTGATTGCCGGTATGCATGTACAGTAGACGGAAATCCGTATTTATTACAGTTTTCCTTCTAGAAGGTGGCCACCTCATTTTGGATTTTCCATTTATTTCATAAATGGAAATGAGGTGTAAAGTGAGAGGTAAGAGAGGAAAGGTAGTGACCATGCTTCAATAGTAGTCAAATAGATTTATAATTTATTTTGGAGTTACCATTGAAGCATGGTTGCTAATTGTTTAATGAAAGAAATTATACACAAAACCTATGTGTGTATTTTCTCTTTCATGATATGCTTCATTATTTTTCTTGAGCTCTCTTTTGCTCTTGCTCTCCTCTTTCCTCTCTAACTTCCTCCATCATCATCTTCTTCCTCTTCACTACCTTCTCATGTGTCGAGAATCAAGTGAAGAGGCAAGAAAGGGATAGCTTTACACTTAGAAACCCAAACTACATCCTAGACTACTTGGTTTAGCAAACCAAGTTTTCTAGTTGCTCCTTTTGTTACATAGTTAGGAACTAGAGCCATGGATCATATACCCTGGGTGGATCATCAAGGACCAAGGAAGACCGGAGAATAAGCTCGATCCCGGAGAACCGACGGAGTAAGGAAAGAAGATCAAGCAAGTTCAAGGTGGCTAGTAGGAGCTAAGGATGAAGAATGAAGACCGAAGGACTTTGTTCGTTTGGTAAGAATTCCTCATCATAGTAGATAGCTCTCCTAGTGTAGCTAGTTAGTTTTATGGAAAGGTCTGGGTTTTAGAGTTAAACTAGTGCCAAGTTTTATTCGCAAGAAAATTTTTGTTCCGCATTTGGCCACGGAAATTGGCCGGGGCACTAGGGTAACCCTTCATGGTATCAGAGCGACCCATAAAACCTATACTAGCTTGTTTAAACGTGTTTAGAATAACGATCGACTGAAAATTTCAAAAACCGCATTTCAATTCATGTAGTTTCTGTCGTTTTTTAAAAGTGCTCGAAAAATCAATTTTATGCTCTCAGAAAATCATGCAGGCTTTTTTAAGACGACATAAGAAAATTGGTCACGAGATCCCTCTAAACCACCGCGGATCCGCCACGAAAACCCCCTATTGGCAGCGGTTCCGCGGCCGTTTTGGGGCCTACGTGAACAAAATTTCTTCTGGTCCTCTTATATTTGGAATTGTGGTTTTTGGAATAATTATTTTTTGGGCCCAGATTTGTTACAGTGTTGATTTAATACTTGGGGCCCACTTGGAAAGTTTAGTCGATCGTAATTTTAAAATAGTATTTTGTTTACAGTACATTTACTTTTATCTGCGACCGGGAATGTCACTCGATCGGTAAAACTCGTCTAATTGCTATATGTTCCTTTAGACGGATTTTGCGAACGTGACATCCGCGTTGATGTTGTGTGATTATGATGTGATGATGGTTGGATTGTCGTGGTGGATACCATGTGGTGCAATGTTAGAAATACAGTTTATAATTCATTTGTACATTTGTTATTGCGGGGCGAGCGTCCGACATGTGGACTGCCGTCTTTGCCGGGTTGTATATTATTTTGGGGCACGACCGGGTTGAGGTCGATGTCACCGCTTGTATGTATTATTTTCTTTTTCTGTAGTAGGATTACCCCGCGTTGTAGTGCACGAATAGCCGGGTTCTAGAAGGCAACAAGCCCGCATCTCATGGCGCTGAGACGGAGAGGGCTTCATTCTAGAATTGGTGGGCTATTCGCCGCACTCGTAGGGGGTACAGGGTTTTCATTGCACAGGCTATCCACACGACCGGGAACGTCGGGTTTTATTTGCGGCTCAAATGAAACCTGGGGCTCCAAGATTATCCACCATTCTGTATTGTTATCTGTGATGTTGTTTATTATCATGCCTGGGACGAATGTTATATATACATATATATATACTAGCAGATGTTGTATATGTTTTGCACCCGCGCTAGTCCAGCCCCTGCTCTGTCGTTAGTTAAGTAACCTAACGGGTGATGATGGGGCCCCGTGGCCAATGCGGATGGCATATACGTACATTTTGTTTTCGTTCTTTTCTGGTGTGATAGGTTACAAATTGATGGGACCACATTATTTTTGATTAATGCAAGATAATAAACCTAAAAGACGTTGGAACCAAGCTTTAAAAACTGACATTACAGACGTTCTCTTTTGCTTTGCACAGTGATATTCAGTTTGGAATATCCAGCACCTCATTCGACAAAGCAAGGGCCGAGATCCCTTCACCGGGAGTGACCCCTTGAGTAAAAGTTTGCGTCAGGGTAATAACTTCACTATAGTCGATTATTTTTTCTTTGCATCGTGGTATTCAGTTTGGAATATCCCGCACCTCATTCGACGAGGAAATAGATAAGATCCCTTCATAGGGAGTGACCTCTTTAGCAAAGGTTTTCGCCACTATATATTTACAAAACTACTCAGGTTCCTTCAACGATATCAAGTTCATTACGTTAACGGGTTTTTCGCCAAAAACCCAGCCGTAGCTCTCCGTCATTTCAGATAAAAAGCAGTTAGTATTCGTGCTATGTACGTTAGTCTCTATCAAGGCATTGTGTACGGTAGCTAAGTGTTGCTTATCTGTTGCATCTTAAGATGCAATTAATTAGGACAGTCGCATAGCCACTTTGGTCTCTATCAAGGGCTTATGCGGGTGGGTCTAAGTTAATCCACGACAATGACGGGTTGAACTTGACTTGCGACTTATGGTACATTGGTCTCTATCAAGACCATATGTCGTTAGGGAAAAAAACCACATCGGGAGTTTCAAATATACAGGAAACTTGCAGATTTAGCATACCTTCTGGAGTATGGTGACTAGAGTAGATTCCATCTAGTGCATCACACAATGATAGTTGGATCTCGATCCCACTGATGAGTAGGATTACTTTCGGGAGATTATCACACTTAACAATCAATGCTATAAACCAAGTAGGTGTCTAGAAAGGTGTTAGCGGGGCTACGCCTCTAGGGAAAAGAGGTTATGTAATTAAGGAACTTCACGAAAGTGTTGGAAAACCTCACTCGAAGTACCAACACTGGCCTGGCTGAAAGGTTAAGCAAGTATTGTAACGTGCGATTAATCCTGACTAGTTCTTCTTTTAGGGTTTGAAGAAGAATTTGAGGAAACAATGGGAGCCATCCTGATTAAATAAATTAATAACCAATTTAATCTTGCAAGAGCACACGCTGAGTGTTTTCCCTCTCCCTCCAGGTAGCAACCATTTCACGCCTTAATCAAGATAATAAAATGTATCGCTTGACCGATCTGAATTCTTATTCGGGGCTGGGGAACGTCGGTTCAACTCTAACTTACGACAACAGTCATAAGTATGAGCAAGGAAAAGAGGAAAGTTTGAATTCCTTGATAAACCCATCGAAGAAGAAACATACTGTTGCGTTTTCTTCAGGTGTTCTTGTTATTGAGAACTGTTTTTCGGTCAGTCCTACCTCCTGGGTACTAGATACCGGATCAAGATCTTATATCTGTAATTTATTACAGGGACTGAGAAAAAGTAGGATAGTTTCACCTAGTTATATGTCCCTCAGAGTAGGGAACGGAGCATAAGTTAATGCTGCGGCCGTCGGTGAATATCACCTAGTGTTGCCAAAAGGCAATACTATGATTTTGAACAATTGCAACTATGTACCTTCCATGCTTTGCAACATCATATCAGTTTCTTTACTAGATAAAGATGGTTATAACTTTGTTCTTGATAGAAATATCATGAACATTTACCTTGATAAGGTACTGGTTGCAGAAGGTACACTGTGTAATGGTATTTATATTCTAAATCAGAATACAGTTCTAAATGTACAAAACACACGCAAGAGGAAGAGTTCAGATACGAACGAATCCTACTTGTGTCATTGTAGACTTGGTCATATCGGAGAGAAAAGACCGAGTAAGTTACATAAAGATGGACTGTTGAATACGTTTGAATTTTTATCTTATGAAACTTGTCAGTCTTGTCTCAAAGGAAAGATGACCAAATCTCCGTTCACCGGACATGGAGAAAGAGCAGTAGAGCTCTTGGGACTCATACACAGTGATGTTTGTGGTCCGATGTCTATACATGCAAGGGGTGGGTTCTCGTACTTCATCGCATTCACTGACAATCTCTCTAGATTCGGATATGTGTGTCTTATGAAACACAAATCTGAAGCTTTTGAGAAATTCAAAGAATTCAGAAAGGAAGTAGAGAACCAGATTGACAAAAGCATTAAGATCCTCCGATCTGATAGAGGGGGGAGTACTTAAGTACGGAATTCAGGGACTTTTTGAAAGAGAATAGTATTCTCTCTCAGCTTACTCCTCCGTATACACCACAACACAACAGTGTATCAGAGCGGAGAAACCGTACCCTATTGGATATGGTTCGCTCCATGATGAGTAATGCAAAATTGCCTCTTTCATTCTGGGGGCTTGCGCTTGAAACAGCAGCGTATCTGTTGAATCAGGTTCCATCTAAATCTATGCCTAAGACTCTATATGAAATATGGAGTAATAAAAGACCATATCTTGAAAGGTTAAGATATAGGGTTGTCCGGCCTATGTGAAAAACCAGAATCCAGACAAACTTGAGGCACGGTCAGTTTTATGTAAGTTTGTTGGATATCCCAGGCATTCAAATGGATATCTATTCTACCATATCGATGAACAAAAAGTTTTTGTTTCTCGACACGCCGCCTTTCTTGAAAGGTTGTTTCTTGAAAAAGAAATAAGTGGGGACATGGTAGAATTAGAAGAAATTCCAGAAGGACAAACCATAACTGAAAATTTGGTAGAACCACAAGATTCAACAGTACCGGACGAACCTCAGCCACTCCGCAGGTCTAGTAGGATATCTCATCGGCCCGAGAGATACTACGGTTTTCTCATAGATGGGGATCGAGAGGATTGCATCTTGGAAGAAGATGATCCTACTAGTTTCAGGCAGGCCATTATCAGTAGGGACTCTGATAAGTGGCTGGATGCTATGCAATCTGAAATGGAGTCCATGTACACCAATAAAGTGTGGACCCTGGAAGTTGCTCCACTTAGGGTAAAACCCGTTGGATGCAAATGGATCTACAAGAAGAAGTTTGGTGTAGATGGGCAGGTGGAAACCTATAAGGCTAAACTTGTTGCAAAAGTTTTTTGTCAAAGACCAGGAGTGGCGTATGATGAAACCTTTTCTCCAGTGGCTATGCTCAAATCCATTAGGATCCTGCTTGCCATTGCTGCCTTCCATGACTATGAGATCTGGCAGATGGACGTAAAAACGGCTTTTCTAAACGGAAGTTTAGAAGAGTGCGTTTATATGGATCAGCCAGAAGGTTTTGTAGACAGTGGGAGCAGCGGGAAGGTGTGAAAGTTACTCAAATCCATTTATGGATTGAAGCAAGCATCGCAGAGCTGGAACATCTATTTTGATGAGACAGTCAAGGACTTTGACTTCATCAATAACGAAGATGAGCCTTGTATTTATAAAAAGATTGTAGGACGAACTGTCGTGTTCTTAGTCTTGTACGTGGACGACATTATTTTGATAGGAAATGACATTCCTATGCTACAATCGGTCAAGCTATTCTTATCACAAAGGTTCTCCATGAAAGACCTAGGTGATGCCTCGTACATTCTGGGGATCAAGATCTACAGAGATAGATCGAAGAGATTATTGGGACTTTCACAGTTTAGGTACATAGAGATAGTACTAAAATGATTTAGTATGGAAGATTCCAAGTGCGGTAACATCCCCGCATTGCACGGAATCTCCCTCTCCAAGGAGATGTCTCCCAAGACTGACGAGGAGAGGGTTCGCATGAGCACTATACCCTACGCTTCGGCAGTAGGATCTATAATGTATGCGATGCTATGTACAAGACCAGATGTAGCTTACACGCTAAGCGTGGTGAGCCGATATCAGTCAGACCCAGGTGAGAACCACTGGATAGCAGTAAAGAACATTCTCAAGTACCTGAGAAGGACTAAGGAGATGTTCTTGATTTACGGTAATGGAGACCTCAGGGTCGAGTCCTTTACCGACTCAAGCTTCCAGAGTGACAAGGATGACAGCAGGTCTGTCTCAGATTTTGTGTTTACCCTCAATGGAGGGGTGGTATGTTGGAAGAGTTCCAAACAGGATACCGTCGTAGACTCGACGATGGAGGCTGAATACATTATTGCAAGCGATGCCGCAAAAGAGGAGGTCTGGATGAAGAAGTTCATAACTGAACTTTAGGTAGTTTCGTCCATTGTTGATCCAATACCAGTGTATTGTGACAACAATGGGGCTATAGCTTTAGCGAATGAACCACCGTCCCATCAGAAATCCAGGCACATCTTAAGGCGGTATCACCTGATCAGGGAGATCGTAGATCGCCAGGAGATCGAGGTCCGGAGAGTGGATACGAAAGACAACACGACGGATCCATTCACAAAGTCCCTCCCTCAAGCATAATTCGAGTGAATTTTTGGGATGTTGGGTATGCGGTACGCCAGCAGCTTGCCTTAGAGCAGACGTTGGGTATTCGGTACGCCAATCACTGGCCTTTAGTGCAAGTGGGAGATTGTTGGATGTATATGCCCTAGAGGCCAGTATTGTATATGTATACATATGGATACTAGGGATACGTATGTACAGAACAATCTTGCTCAGTTTTATAGTATATTATTTGACTTTTCTTTATCGGGATATGCGTATTTATTTGTATTGTTGTTATATCTGGTTTGTACATATTGATAAAGACTCGATACGGTAGTATACTATTGTAGTTTGTCTTTATCTTAACATGGCATATGTCATACTCATTATTACATATTGCGGTTACATGTTGATAAATCCCCTAGGATCTTGCTTGACTACCTGCGTTGTGATGGCGATCATACTTGTGGGAGCAGGTTAGTCCATAAGCACATCCTTAAATGGTCCCTAGTCGCGTGAGTATCGAGATTGGGCACTGATACTCCAGAGTAGACTGGTGTGTACGTTTCTACCCTAGTCGGGGGATGGTTGGTCCTGCAGCCATTGGTCTGATGCACCTAAGATCGTATACAGGTGCTCACTGGATGTGAGTACACTGGACGGACTCGCCGAGAACTTCCATATGGTACTATACCTATCGTCAGATGGAAGTTCTCAGGTGACATGTGTACAGGTTAGTCTTTGGATCCGATATCGGCATTTGTCTCGTGTAAGTTCCCACTGAATTTTGATCACTACCCTACCACGGCTCTACTGAGGCGTGCAAACAGGTTTTGGTTGGGTTCAGTCCCGAGCCACATGGAGGCAGTGAGCGATTGTCGAGGATTCGTCTCTCCCGGTATAGGGAGTCGATATCCCACTGTGATTCGATTGGTCAGGACCATAAGACCTTGGATAAGGCACTTAGGATTTACTGATAGGTTGATCAGTAGTTTCCCGGATTGATTCTGAGCCACAACGGCACGACTTATCAGGTTATTAGGGTCTAACGTTCACCATCCCCTAGACCCGGTATGCGACACTCTTTGACGAAGAGACCGGGCTGTACGGATATTGTCACGGATAGACTCAGTAGGAGATCCGGATGAGTTTGCTCATCGGCCTTCTTTTCGACAGGTATCTGGGTAGCCGTTATGTACAGCTAGTGCCGCTGATGTGCTTGTGGTTAAACCCACTGCCAGAGTACTGTCGAGTCTTTAGAGTCCCACACAGAGGGTTTCCCTGATTCAGGCGAAAAGATGTAGTAGCCATATTTGATACGTGCAGGGTTCGATCGATTGATGTACTTTGTACTCGGATTTTCAATCGGACGGTTTGTAATCCTAGCCGGCTCGGGTTTGAGCCGGATTATTAAATCAGGTATTGATTTAATAATTTACATATATGTATCTCGGTATATATATTCTAGTATTATGCTCTTCGTGTTATTCTATCTCCTTGGGTGTTTGGATTTTTATCTGATTGCCGGTATGTATGTACAGTAGACGGAAATCCGTATTTATTACAGTTTTCCTTCTAGAAGGTGGCCACCTCATTTTGGATTTTCCATTTATTTCATAAATGGAAATGAGGTGTAAAGTGAGAGGTAAGAGAGGAAAGGTAGTGACCATGCTTCAATAGTAGTCAAATAGATTTATAATTTATTTTGGAGTTACTATTGAAGCATGGCTGCTAATTGTTTAATGAAAGAAATTATACACAAAACCTATGTGTGTATTTTCTCTTTCATGATATGCTTCATTATTTTTCTTGAGCTCTCTTTTGCTCTTGCTCTCCTCTTTCCTCTCTAGCTTCCTCCACCATCATCTTCTTCCTCTTCACTACCTTCTCATGTGTCGAGAATCAAGTGAAGAGGCAAGAAAGAGATAGCTTTACACTTAGAAACCCAAACTACATCCTAGACTACTTGGTTTAGCAAACCAAGTTTTCTAGTTGCTCCTTTTGTTACATAGTTAGGAGCTAGAGCCATGGATCATACTTCCTGGGTGGATCATCAAGGACCAAGGAAGACCGGAGAACAAGCTCAATCCCGGAGAACCGACAGAGCAAGGAAAGAAGATCAAGCAAGTTAAAGGTGGCTAGTAGGAGCTAAGGATGAAGAACGAAGACCAAAGGACTTGGTTCGTTTGGTAAGAATTCCTCATCATAATAGATAGCTCTCCTAGTGTAGCTAGTTAGTTTTATGGAAAGATCTGGGTTTTAGAGTTAAACTAGTGCCAAGTTTTATTCGCAAGAAAAATTTTGTTCCGCATTTGGCCACGGATGTTGGTCAGGGCACTAGGGTAACCCTTCAATTCCAATGTGTCGTGAGGAACAGGAGTAGCACTTGAGGATTTGCTTTGCAGACAGTGGGAGAGCCCCAGCGGTTTGCTAAATTCTCGGAGTGTTTCTTCAAGCTTGATTGTGTTGACTCCTAGGTCTTGTAGTTACGGGAGACGGTTTTTGTATGGTCCCGAGGAAGATCGAGGCCGTACAGGTTTGGCCCAGGCTTGTGTACTGACGGAGGTCCGCAGATTTTTGGGCTTAGCAGTTTTTTTACCGCCGTTTCATGCAGGATTGCTTGTGTATCGCTGCACCATTGACTGGATTGACCGGAAAGGAGGTTCTTTTTCCTTGGACCAAGGCATGCGCACGGAGTTTTCAGCAGTGGAAGAATCGGTTGACAACTGCATCAGTTCTTTCTTTGCTTTATGGTTCGGGCGACTTTGTTGTTTAACTGTGATGTTTCATGAGTGGGGATCGATTGTGTACTGAGGTGACACTATAGAGTTATCGCTTTTGCTTCCCGACAGTTGGAGGAAGTACAAGCAGGATATCCCACTCATGATCTGGAGATGGCCGCAGTGGTCGTACATTGGAGATTTGGAAACACTATTTGTTCGGAGAGTCGTGTCAGATTTTCATGAACCACCAGAGCTTAATGTATATCTTCCTGCAGCGGGTGTTGATTGTTGAGATAGTCTTCTGCAGATTTATAGTTCTTGTGCGATCGTTGAGTACAGTTTAAGTTCGCCTTTACTGAGGGGACAGCTTGCTCATGTCCGCGCCCGTCCACTTTTCCCTAATCGCTTTTGCGGGGCACTGCCCGCCGATGCTCGGTTGTCAGAAATTCTGAGCATACTCGGCTGGGTAATGATCCGGAGTCCTTGATTTGTGACAAGGGTGTGCTAAGTTTAGGGGCGCGTTTGTGTGTACCTGATGTTGATGGGTTGAAATGCGAAATCCTAGAGCAGTCACATCAGTCAGCTTTCTATGTTCGTTCTAGTTCCACCAATTTGTAGCGTGACTTGTGAAATAGTTACGAGTGGGCAGGGATGAAGAGTGAAGTTTCGGATTTCATTTCGAGCTGTCTATCCTGTTGTGTATAAAGGTTGAGCATCTGAGACCGGCTGGAAAGTTGCAACCTTTAACCGTTCCGGAGTGGGAATGGGAGCAGATCTCCATAAATATTTGTTGTGGCGTCTACCCTGGTCTAGACAGGGTGTGACTCCATTCGGGTGTTTGTTGTCCGGTTATGCTCAGTTTGCTCAGCTATTGTTGTTAAGTTCTGCGTTTGCACGGAGTTCCTTCATGCGTTGTATCCAATAGAGGCACCTTGTTCGCTAGCCATAGTTGGCAGAAGCTTCTGGAACCTTTGGGTATTGGATAAGCTTTAGCTCCGCTTTTCCATCTGTGGGACGATGGTCAGTTGAGCGGACTATACAGACTCTAGAGGTTATGCTTGTGCGTACGTACTTGTTGTTTTTGGCAGTTGGGATCGTCACTTTCCATTGTTAGAGTTCTCCTTCGATAGCTGTTATCAGGAGATACTCCAATTGGCAATCTTTAGGTTTAGTTGTTAGGTCGTGTCGATCGCCATTCTGTTTTTCTGACTCTGCGTAAATAGGATTTTTAGACCCCAGCTAGTCTAGAGACTTCGGAGAAGATCCAGTTGGTTCAGGTCGGGATGAGGACAGCCCAGTGCAGACAGAGGTCTTATGCCGACCGTGGTGGTCGCAGACTTGAGTTCGCAGTGGGAGATCATGTATTCTTATGGATTTTTCCGATGAATGACGTGTTGAGTTTTGGGAAGCTTATCCCAAGATTGTAGGTCTTTTTGAGATCCTTAAAGCGAGTTAGTTCCGTTTCCTATAACTTGGCACTTCCGCCCAGATTATTGAGTTTTCACCCTGTATTTCTTGTGTCGTTACTTTGCAAATACCTTCATGAACTTTCTCACATGATTCGGTACCAGACCATTTAGCTTGGACGCGATCTTTTCGTTCACCGGCAACCATTTGTGTTAGTGGCTCGGCAGGTGGAGAAACTTCGGTCAAGAGTCTTGCCATCTGTGGAGGGTTTTCTTGGATATAGCCGTATAGTGAGGTAGTCACTTGGGAGGCTGCGTGAGAGATTTGAGAGTTTTGTACTCATCTCTTTGAAGGTATGCTTAGTGAGAATTTTAATTCAGGGACCGAATTTCTATAAGGGGGAGATTATAACGTTTTAGAAATCGTTATGCGAATTTTTCCGTTTTAGGGTAAAATTGTCGGTATTTTCCGTTTTAATCCGACTGTGATCAAACATCCATATAAACTTGCCGGCACTTAGTTTAGCTAAAATAAAACTAGTGCGCAAGGTTTGGGGGTATAAGGGAAGTTTTGGTTCAGATAGAATTTTTCCCTATTTTAATATTATTTTAATGTGGTATTTACATTTTGGGTTTGGATAATTACTCCTAAAATTTTATCTTGGAAAATTGATCAAGTTTGAGTTAAACAAACCTTCCATATAATATCTAGATATTTGTTGTGCAAAGGATTTAAAGTTTTAAAGAAAAAGAAATGAATGGGAGAGGTGGCATGTGCATGCATATGCATTTATGTGCATTTACTGCAAGATTTAGCTAGAAAACTCTACCCAATTTCCCCACCTCCTCACTTGGCCGAGCCACTCCTTCCTCCTTCTATTCTTGATCAATTCTTTTCTATTTGCAACAATTCCAAGATCAATAAATCTCCAAAATTCCATAAATAATCTTACAAAACACATTAAGCCCTTGCTTTTGCCTCTTTGATCACTTGGAGCTAGGAACGCTTGGATCTTGTGAGCAAGTATTGATAGGTAAAATCCCTAAGCTGTTAAATAGGATTTTTTATGATGTATAGCTCGTTGGTTATTGCGTAGAACACTTTATGTATCGATTAGTGCAATATCGTATTTTTTAGAGTCTTTTAGAGTCTCTGTGATCTGCTGCGATCTGAGATTTTTACTGAGTGACCAAACAAGATAGTAGTGTTGTACTAGTGAACCTATGATTCCACCTGAGACACGAGCACCACCCCACCGGTTTTGGCCGGCGACCCAAGCTTGGATTCCGGCGACATCGGGTTTTGAGGGGAGTTGAGTGTTAGTTTTTTTGTAGGTAGTTGTATGTTGTGGTTTAGGGGTGTTTGGTACTGTTTAAATTTTTAGTGTTTACTGTATGCAAAATCTGAGATCGTTTTCCTATAATCTAGTGTTTTGAGTCCGTATGTTACGTTATCCGACACGAATCGTGATCTTGTGCAGCTGCTGCACTTGGGTAGTTTTCGTAGTGTCGTCACGCACGTTAGCCACTAGACGGACACTCGTGAGTTAGTTTAGTGTTGGTGCGTCGTCTTAAGCGTGGTTTTATGTTATATTAGTCGATTTCTGAGATTTTGCTCTGTTTATGTGTTTGTGAAATTTTAGCGTCGCAAGCGGGGACGCTGCAAACCAACGGAAGCAGGTGGTCGGATTTTCATAGCTCGAGACCATTGTGAGTAGATTTAACATCTACAGGGGAATCGCCCGCATGGCGTTATGCGTCTGGGCTAGAGATGTTATGTTTTATTGTATATTCTATTGCATATATAGAGTTGCGCATACACATTACTTCTTGGTTATTGCTATGCTTGGACTAGTATCCTTAGGACACTGCACTATTATTGACGGCTTATGTTACATGAGCACTGATTGTATGCCACACACACACCGTCAATAATTGTCATGACACGCACAACACCCTTATAGATATGATATTTGTCACGACCCGAAATAGCTCATGACTGGCACTTGGATCATATGAAATCTATAGGACCCCATCTAATACAAGTAAGCCAAAAAGCCCAGAAATGTAAAACCATTTTAAGGAGTAATTAAAGAAAACTAGTTTAAAGAAGTGAAGAAAACATGTTTTGAAGTCTAGGTTTTTAAATAACTAAGCCGAATATGCATTTTTAATATGTGTAGTCTTTTCTAAAAATTTCGGCAGAGTTTCCTTTGTAAATACTGGCCCCGAACGGGGTACAACAAGAATAATATATATGCAATGATAAAAGGCATCCCTAAGAGGGAACTAGCTCTTCGTCAATCAACGGTCACAACCACGCAAGCAATATAATATACAACGCCGAATGGCGAGGATCAAAACTCAAAAAGGAACTCAAAATAACATGAAAACCGTAATAACACTACACACGACTCTAAGGTTGAAATAATACATCGCTAGTGTCTAAGTCTGAAACAATATACATGTTTTGGTTGATATAATTACTAGATACAATGAATAATAATACATATACAAGGGGGTTCCGATGCAAAAGAACCCACCTACCAAAGCAAATCACCCGCAAAGGAAGCAGTGTGCCAGAAATGCCGCTATGGAACCTGTACGGCAAAAACCTGCAAGAAGCTGTGGCACAACGGGGGTGAGTTGCCAACTCGTGAATAGAAAATATCTTCAAGCAGAAATCGAATGCACGACATAATCCTAGTTCAATACGATCAGATATATATAAACCTCAGAAAGATAAGTCTGAAGCATGATAAGGTGGCAATGTAACATTTATATATGTATGTAGTGCCAAGTGCTCGTGCCAGTGCCTCAGGTAATAACATATCATGAATATGAGTTATATCAGCATGAATAAATATGATGAAGTATTAAAATGGATATCAATACACATATATTAGCGTCTCATTCCACTAATATTGGTGTAAGGGTATATATAACAGCGTCCTCATCCCCTGTTATATATACATATGAGGTATGATCAATATAATCAAAGTCTGTATGTGATCAATGTCTGTATATATGTGGATCCCGTCCACCTCTCACCCAATGACAATAAGCATCATGCATGTAAATATGAGGATATAATCAAAATCATGGAACCGAGTGCCTAGCATCGACACTCGAAAACATCATGAAACCTGTGCCTAGCATCGGCACGTAAATTCTCATCTATCAGGCATTGTCACCAAGACTGGCCCTGATAGGTACGTATCATACGCTCTCTTGAAAACCCGAGTGTCCAGGTTTGACCTTCGAATTTCGACGTATTCATACGTACATAACTCCGGTCGGTATCCCCGAGATAACCGCTGAGTAAAAGGTAATGTCACCGGACGGTATGGTTTCCCTGACAGGCTCACCGTCTAACAAATCCAGCGATCCGTTCTCGCCCCGGGATACCTCTGGGCCCTACCATGTACCCTCATACGGCCTCTACGCCTCCTCGCATGGGGTATATATATATATATCAGAACCGATAAAACTCATGGTGGAAGCTGAAATATCATATCAAGAGTAACCGGGTTTTTAAAACATTTACATAATCTCTTTGAAATACCCACGGTTCCCAAATCCAGAAATATCATAGAAACAACATATCTCAATGCGCATAATCAGAAACATGATGTATGTGACATATAAATGAAATGCAAGTCTAACAGTATATCATGCAACATGGAATAATAATATGCACATACAAGGGTCATATCCTGATGCAATAATACTAGTGTGTAGTGACATGGCAATTATCGATGATGAAGTGTGTGAGCCGGCAAGCAAGTGTACGTGGAACATACGCATCATCGATAATGGTGCTGGTGTCCTAACAGCATGATAGTAATATAGCAATAAACACATGCAAAGCGATGTGAATAGCATGAATATGTGGAAATCAAATAATCAACACAACAGTGAAGAATCTACATCCATATGTATATGTCATGCAGTTATGCCATTTGAAATAAGACGAATCGGGGTTTTTAGTAAAATAAGGGCTACGGTGTTTTTAAGAAAAGGTGCGACTTTTTTAAAGTATCCGTAGAATCCCTTTTGCCTGTCTTTAAAATACTCCTGATTCATAGTTTTTGAAATAGGTATGACTCGGGTCTAGTCTAACATCTACTATACTAACTACAGATCTAACTATCAAGTCGATCGGGAGGGGTATGGAAACCACCTAAATCTGAGTCGATATATATAAATATAAATATAAGAGTCGGTGATCCCGCCTCAATAGTATCGAGTACGATACCGTATATCATATGACATCCTCGAGTCATGAGTGTGGATCAATCATCAATATATAGCTCGTACGGTAAATTATCGTACGGCATCCCAATAGCTGGGTACGGGTCAATATCACATTATCTCATAAATTATCTGGTATCCTTATCATCATATTACATAATCTAGGGTACTGATCCAAGTCTAGTACAAATCGATACCATCTATATAAGTATGAATGCGGGGGTAAAACACACGTCCAAAGGCCCGCTAAAAATCACGTGTCGTATCCCAAATACGAATCACATCATATCGCCGATCTCACGGCACTATGCCCAATATCATTGACTCATCCCCAATGTCATCCACTATCATCATCAACACAGTATAAGTATAATGAATAAGCAAGGGTGTGCGTGTGGGTGTAAATCTATTCTAGGGTTCGCGACTATGAACTATACTAGTTTACTTCTAACCCTAAACTATCCATAGTACACCTAACACAATATCCACGACACACTATAAACTATCATATATATATATATATATATATATATATATATATATATATATATAAGGTATACCAACTACGGACTGCGGGGGTGCTATACGCCATCCACCCGACTTCCCCCCGTAGATATAATCTACTCACCTTGCGTCTTCATTTGTCGACGTCGCCACGCGCTTGCTTGTCGTCCCGAAGTCTTCATGGGGTACCTACACGTCAAGGTATCGTAAATGCGCATTAAAACCAAATCAAAACTTAAAACGACATACGAAACCCAAAACGATACGTTAAGACCTATAGGTTAGAACCTATGGACTACGCTTTCAAAACCATCAATCAATTCTCGATATCGTCGTATAAACGCCAAGTAGTCGAGGTAAAACACAATACGTAAATTCAGAATTAAAAATACGGAATACGGAAACATGAATCCAAAACAGCAACTAAGGAAATAGGCTCCAGATTTCACCTTAGGTCAAATTGGAAAAATTTACACATGCTAGGGGTCTAATCTACTGATAAGGGGGTATCAAAACCAAAACGAGCCAAAATGAAGCAGGTCTGGCCGCAAATTGCGGCCAATAGGATTAAATCTGCCGCCGGATCATGGAGTTAGGGGCTTGGGTCTTAGTGGTAGCTTCCTGGGTGCCTGCACATATCACTGTCCAACCAAAATAATTTTCAAAGTCTCCGGGTGATAGCAGATTCAATATAACCTTCACAGATTTCATAACTTTTCCGATATCGGTTTCTAAATCCGTATTCCGGGTTTCAAGTCTCAGGTTTGGGTTCTCAATTCATGTACTAGGGTATTTGTATAGCCTCTACTGAGCTCAATTTCACATCATAACCCAAATTCCCTCAAACCCTAACTAGGTTTTTCCTTAAGTCCACCAAATCAAACAATATCGGTTCTAAACTAGCGTAGGGGTATAAGTAATGCTAAAACTAATCTAATGGTTCCGTAAATACCTCATTTGGCAACTCAAGAATTTTCTTGAGTTGCCCCTAGTGGCCAAAATCCTTGCTTTCTTGGTCCAATGGACTTGTCTTGAGCTTGTGCACACTTTTTGTGAAATGAAGATAGGGTTTTGGTGTAGTTTTGGAGGTGATTTGGGGCTTGAAGAGGGGAGGGAGAAGGGGCAAAGCTTCAACTGAGAAATGGAGGGGAGAGATAAGGGAAATGAGAGGGAGAAAATGGCTAAGGTCTTGGTCAAAGAAACCCATACCTCTCTCTCTCACCATACCTCATATTATATTCAAATTTCAAACCCTCCTTTATTTTCCTTTTTCTTAAAACCCTTCTCACTCAAATAGTAAACCCAAATGAAAAACCATGGTAGAAAATGCACAAGTGTAGAAAAAAAAGATATGTGCATGTTTTGCACAAAATTGCTAAAAAACCGATTAGCGATTTTTAATCGCGATTAGCACTAAATTAGCATATAACTAATCATAAAAACTTAAAAATGACATAATTCCATAAAATACCCTATTTTAGAATTTTCCATAATTTTTCCAAATTTTTCTGTATTTAATTATACCAAAATATTAAAATATTCAATAAAATAATATTAAATTATAAAAATTCCCAAAATAATATTTTATTTTTTTGAAATGTTACAATATTGTTTGGTTAGGGACATTGAGACATTGATTCATATTTCTTTGTGCATATGACTTATAACATACCTGTATACCTGCATGCTTACACATATGCCCTGACATGCTTACACGCTAGTTACCCATATACCTATAGGGTAGTGCACCATTACTGATAGGTATATACACATATGAGACATAGCTATATGTATATCTGGCATATATACATACATATACCTGAAGGGTATTATGGATAAGCATAGAGACATACCTTGCTACAGATACTTTTACATCATACATACTTACAAATGGACACACATATCTTGCTATACCGACATGGTTATGCATACCTTGTTATGCTACATGATCACCTGTTTATGATGTTGCATCTGATTTCGGAGAAATCAGGAACCGCATGATATATATTTAATAACTTGTTGCTGTTAAATAGCGATTTTCCTTTATATGCACATATTACTGTTTCATGCTGCATAAGTTACATTCTTGGATTTCATATGATTTTCTCTGATATTGTTACTCCTAAGTATATATAATAGTGGAGTGGGACGTTGTTATATATATATATATATATATATATATATATATATATATATATATATATATATATATATATATATTAGTGGAGTGGGACGTTAATATATATGTATTGATTCATGCAGTTATACTTATTCATTATTTGATGTTTTCTGGATTTGAGGACCGTGGTTGTTTCATGAAATTATTCATTATTTGAAAAACCCGGTTTTTCTTGTTATGATATTTCTGCAGCCCTCATGAGATTTATCGGTTCTGATATATATATACCCCACGCGAGGAAAGGAGGGGTCCGTGTGCGGGTACATGGTTGGGCCCGGAGGTACCCCGAGGCAAGAATCTCAGTGAGGAGATGAGTTAGTGGGGGAACCATACTTTCCGGTGACATTATCAATGACTCGGCGGTTATCGTGGGGATACCGACGGGAGTCATGTACGTATGGAGACGTTGAGAGACGAGGGTCAGAGCTAGGCACTCGGGCTTTTCGTTATAGCGTATGATACGTACCTATCAGGGGGCCAGTCGTGGTGACAGTACCTGATAGATCAGTATTTCGGTGTCGATACTTGACACTTGTTTCATGATGTTTTGGGTGTCGATGTTAGACACTCACCTTATATGAAACTTACTTGATACTGATATTGTACACACAGGATATGTGGGATATACTGATATTGTACACACAGGATATGTGGGATATACTCATATTGTACACACAGGATATGTGGGATATACTGATATTGTACATTAAGGATATGTGAGATATACTTGATGTTGGACATTCAGAATATATGAGATTTACTTGATGTTGTACATTAAGGATATATGAGACTTACATGATATGAGAGCCAATTTGGGGGCTGATTTGTGGAAATTGGGAATTTGATTGTTTTGTTAGATTTTGGTCCTACCACGAGATTAGGATTTCCGTGGGAATGACATGTTTTATTCCATACTCTACATTTATTGTTTATGCACTGATTCATGTATTAGCTGTACCAGATAGAGCACTTTCAATGACTGTTGCATTTACATACTATCATATGCATTGTTTCATGTATTATTTGTACCTGATAGAGTACCTTACATGATTATTGTATACCAATTGTCATATTATTGCTATATGTATTGGGAGTACCTACTAGCATACCTTTCATGACTGATGCATTACATATGACCATTTATTGCTATTTGATACTTATGTTAGATTCGCACTGTACGTGCATACTCGTGATTACCTGCATATGTTATTTACTATTCATGAGTTGGCAACTCACCCACGTTGTGCCACAGTGTTTTGCAGGTGTTCCTCAGGATAGTCAGAGGCAGGGCTATTTTCATCCATCATATCATCTTTTACTGCGGATACCGCTTCGGCTGACAGTGTGCAGTTTTGCTTAGGTAGGTTTTGCGGTTATCCGATGTTGCCTGCTGTATATTCATTGTATCCTGTACTCTCCATCTACCATTATCTTGTATGACTTAGAGACTTGATGTGAGGACGATATTGTATATTATTTTGTGACTTGGAAGTTTTTATGCAGTTTTATTTATATCGTCTCTTTTTTTGCTACGGCGTCGTATATCTGTTTTGGTGGTTGTTTTCCACCGTTGGGCGTGGATTTTGCTCCCGTTTGGGATTCTTTTACTTATATTATGTTGTACCCATTTTTGGGGGGCTTGTTTTACAAAGGAGGTGCTGCCAAAATTTTCAAGAAAGTAAATTGGACTTAAAGAATTTATACTTGAGGTTTTCAAAAGTTTAAACAATGTTTCTTGTCTTTTAATGGTTTAGATTTCTGGGTTTTGGCTTTCTTTTACCGCGTTACGCTTGTAGACGTTGCATAGTATTAGGGCCGTCACGTGCCAATTTCGGGTCGTGACAAGTACATAGCTGCTTGCGATGCCGCAAAAGAAGCTGTCTGGATGAAGAAGATCCTCACAGAACTTCAGGTGGTTCCTAGCATTGGTTGTCCAATACCTCTGTATTGTGACAACAACGGCGCTATAGCTTTAGCGAACGAAACCAGGTCCCATCAGAAGTCCAGACACGTTTTGAGGCGGTACCACCTGATCAGGGAGATCGTAGATCGCTGGGAGATCGAGGCGAGGAAAGTAGATATTGAGAATAACACTGCAGATCCACTCACGAAGGCCACCCTTCAGACACAGTTCGAGCGGCTGATCAAGATGATAGGTCTACGATACGCCAGTACATGGCCCTAGTGCAAGTGGGAGATTGTTGGTGTATATGCCCTAGAGGCCATTATTGTATCATACTGGTTTGTATATTACTTAATGGAAGCTTGGGATATTCACAGTTATATTGACAGTCTTGCTCAAAATGGTAGTATGCTACTTGGTTTGTTTCTACTTCAATATGTGCATGTGTTTCTTTTAGTATATCGCTTATACATATTAGTGGAGCCTTTAGGATCTTTGCTTGATTACCAGCGTTGTGACGGCAGTCACACTAGTGGGGGCTGGGTAATCTATAAGCACATCCTTATACAGGTCCATAGTCCTAGGATTATCGAGACGTGGTATCGATACTCCGTAGTAGACTAGTATATACGCTTCTCATCCCAGCAAGGGAGATGGTCTGTCCCACAACCATTAGTACGTCGTACTGGATATAGTATGCAGGTACTCGTTAGGTTACGAGTACACTGGACAGGACTCGTCGGGATCTGTTGGTTGGTATTATACCTATCGTCGGGTAGCAGTTCCCAGGTGACATGAGTACAACTTAGTCCGTCAACTTGACACTGCTACTTCGCCTCGAGTGTGTTCCCACTGTACTTTGATAACTACCCAACCACGGCTCAAAGGATTCGTGCAAACAGGTAGTAGTTGGGTGCAGTCCCGAAGCACTTGGAGGTAGTGGCGGTTAGACAGGATTCGTCTCTTCCGGTATTGGGGGTTGATATCACGCTGTGTTTGGAGAGCCATTACACAAAGTCCCTGTCTAGGGCAAGTGAGATTTACTGGTAGGTGTTCCAGTAATTTCTCAGGGTGTTCTGGGCTACACTTCAACACGACTTATACCGCTATTAGGGGTCTGATGTTTACCAACCCCCTAGTCCTGATATGCGATACTCTTAGATGAACAGACCGGACTGTACGGAGATTGTCACATTCAGGCTCGGTAGGAGTTCAGATGGGTTTTCCTCATCGGCCTTCTTATTGACACTACCTGGGGACCGTTATGTGCAGCCAGTACCGCTTGCGGCCTGTGGTTAAACCCACTGCCAGCGCAGTATCGAGTCTTTAGAGTCCCACACAGAGTGTTTCCCTACACTGGGCAAAAGGTGTAGAGGCCGTATGGTTTTACGACAAGGCTTCGATCACTTACGTACACTTGTGCGCGTATGATGTTTGGGAGGATAATACTAGTAGGCTTTGGTTTAAGCCGGATCCTAGTATTATATTGATGGATCGGTTTCGTCTCTTTGTATTCATGTTTCTTGGAACACGAATGCGGGTATGTATATACGGATGTGAGGAGCACAGAAGGAGACACCTCATTAGGGTTTTGACTATTTACTTGATTAAAACAATTATGAGGTGGAGGAAAGCATTTGTTATTTTTGTAAATGATAAATGTGGCATGGCTACTTGGATTGACTACTTGACTTGGTTTGACCATTTGACTTGGTTTGACCATTTGACATGGTTTGACCATTTGATTTAGTTTGACTCTTTGACTGGATATTTTGTGGCACTAGATATTTTTGGGTGAGATATTTTCTTGACATGAGAGTAGTCAAGTCAAGGGAGCCATCACATTTTTCATTTGGATTATCATTTGTCAAAATACTTTCTATTTCCTCAAGTGAGCTCTCATGCTAGCTCTTCTTCTTCTTCCTCACTAGAAAACCCTCAAGGTCTCATGAGTTGAGTAAATTAGGGTTTCAAGAGACAAATAAATCCATCTTCATACTCTACATCACCTAGGACATCAAGTTTAGCAAGCTTGTTGCCCTAGTTACCTCGGTTTTGAGGTGGAGCTCGGACTATAGACTCTTGGGTGGATCGTCTTCGACTCGAGGAGGCCGTGGAGGTTGCTACGATCCGGATCGATCCTTGGAGCCTACGTAGACGAGAAGGACGGCGATGAAGACCTAAAGGACAAGTATCGTGAGGTATAACTTCGTATCCGAGTAGTTAAACCTTAAGTAGTTTGCTTGCTAGGGTTTATGAACGATCCTTGATTCTAGTCGGTGTTGTGAAGCTCGTAAATATTATTTTTTGCAAATTCCGCCTCCCCGCGAACACATGGGGTGCGCAATACAGACTTACAGATATCACGTGAGTAGTTTGGTTTCTTGGTACTCACATGCCTTTCTCGTGAGTACTGCTAAGCACATATCCATATAGTGCTCACATGGATGTCACGTGAAACACTGTCTTCATGGTCGCTCACGTGTTTTTCATGTGAGTAGTATTAAGCACTCATTCATATAGCGCTCACGTGGATGTCATGTGAAGCACTGTCTTTTTAGCTTTAGGCCCTCACGTGGATGTCATGTGATGCACATGTTTTTGGCTTCAAGCGCTCATGTGGATATCACGTGGCGCACCTCTGTCTGTTTTCTTCCCAGCATTCACGTGGATGTCACGTAAGACTTTAAGTCTTGGACGCTCACGTGTGTTTCACATGAGACCTCAAGTTTCAACGCTAACGTGCCTTTCACGTGAGACGCTGCTTCAGGGTTTCTTTGAGCGCTCACGTGCCCTTCACGTGAGACGCTGCTCCATGACTTCTTCAAAGCGCTTACGTGTCTTTTACGTGAGATTTTATTTCTTTAGGTATTCACGTGTCTTTCACGTGGGCCACTGTTCTTCAGGATTTTCATGTGTATTTTACACGAGACATGTTTTCTTGGGTGTTTCACATGTTTTTCACGTGAGATTTTTCCATATTCATGTAGAGATTAATAGAGTTAAACTCTAATTTTTTCTTCCAGATCCTTTTTATGCAAGAACTAAGTTTTTTTGAGAACTAAGTTCTTGGTCGGATAAAAACCCTATTTTTAGATAAAATCACATCTTGAAGGAACTAAGTTTTTGAAGTATAAATCCCATCTTTTTCTTTCTTTCTTTTCACGTTCTTTTCTTCTATTCTTTACACTTTTCCCCTGGATCTTGAGTCTAAAGAACAAGATCTTCCCGATGAGAATTAAATTCTCTTCTTGTGAGAGATTTATTGTGGATCTCAAATCCTGAGGACAAACTAAGTTCTTTTTAAAGAGTTAAATCCTTACATCATATCTAAGATAAGCAAAAAGGATATATTTTTATCTCTGTTTTTACCTAAGGTTTGAGCAAGGATTGAAGATGATTTTTCTTCAAAGAGAATTAAATTCTAGGTTGTTTTTTTTTGTGGAAGCTTATAAGGTGTATTGTCTATCTATTGTATGTCTCTGTGAGACTTTTAGTCTCAAGTCCTTTATATAGAAGAGGAAAAACTATCAATTAGTTTGAGAGAATCTCTCATTGAGAAATATCAATTGATCTAGTTAATGATAAAGATCACATGGGGAATTTTACCCACCGTTGGATTTTTGATCCAGTGGTTTTTTGTTTAACAGAAGATATTTCTTGTTAGTTTTAACAAGATTAAGAAAATATTTTCCTAACATAGAATTTAATTCTATCTTCTAATTTGATCGGTGATATTATAATCACCGTTGGATTTTAAATCCAAAGGCTCTCTGTTTAACAGAAAAAATCTTTCGATATTAAAAAGATCGGAAGAAATATTTTCTAAATAGAATTTAATTCTACTAGAAGCCAACGCTTCAAGATGATGCACTCACATGCTTATCACGTGATATTATCATATGCATATATGGCAGTGGCGCTCACGTATCTTTCACTTGGGCGCTATCATATAATTGTGACCACGGTGCTCACGTGCCTTGCACATGAGCGCTCATGTATTTAACACGTGGGGTCTTTTATAGGATTTAATCCTATCTAAATCCAGTACTCACATGCTTTACATGTGAGCGCTCGCGTGTTTAACACGTGGGGGCTGCTTCCTTCGATTTTTCTTTCTTTTTTTATAAGGGAACAAGGACAGATAGATACTTATTTGTAGGATACCCTAAGGATAGCACTGGGTACTATGTTTATGATCCTAATGATCATATAATCACCGTAAGCAGAAACGTGTTTTTTATGGAAGACCAAATTGTTGTTTAAGGAGGTGTAGCTCTTGATGAAGAGTCGTCTTCTTCATTAGGAGAGTCCACTTTTCTAGTGAGAGAGAATCCTAATTTATTGAGAGATTCTATAAATTTGATGGGAGGTACAATTATTAGTGGAGATAGAGATCCAACACTAAAAACTGTTGTTGTTGATACACCTGTTGCAACAAGGAGATAAAAAAGGATCATCCGTCCTCCTGTAAAGTACAGACTTGACAACGAAACATAGTTGATGGAAAGTGTCAAAGAGGATGAGGATCCAAGGACCTACAGTGAATCCATATCAAATGTGGATTCTAGTAAGTTGGTTGATACTATGAAAGCGGAAATGGACTCCATATATCATAATAAGATTTGGACCTTGATAAATCCACTTAACGGGGTAAAACTCATTGGATGCAAATGGATATATAAAAGAAAACATGGAGCTGATGGAAATGTAGAGACATTTAAAGATCGCTCAGTGCCAAAAAGTTACACTAAAAGGGAAGGAATATGATTTCGTCCAAAATCCTGAAGAGCCTTGGATGTACAAAAAGCAACAAAATGATTCTATTGTGTTCCTAATACTCTATGTAGATGATATACTACTCATTGGGAATGATATAGCTTTGATGACATCTGTTAAATTGTGGTTTTCAGACAAGTTCTCTATGAAAGATTTTGGTCAAGCTTCCTATATCTTGGATCTCAAACTTTATAGAGATAGGGTAAAGAGACGTATAAGATTATCACGATTTACTTATGTGAATAAGATTCTTAAAATGTTCAATATGCAAGATTCCAATAAAGGAATGCTTTCTGCTAGACATGGGATCTCACTGTATCCTAAAACTGAGAATGAGATTGAGCGTGTTTCCCTAAATAAAAGAGCAAGGCTCTGTTTAAAAATTTGAAAAGGGCGCCTCACGTGCCTTGCACGAGGGCGCCAGCGCCAAGAGTTAAAAACTCTGAGGCAGCGCTTCACGTGCCTCACTCGAGGGCGCCAACGGTAGAACTAAAATCTCTATGTTAAACAGAGCCATTGGATCAAAGATCCAACGGAGATAATAAATCATCAAAATACAGAATTAAATTCTGTTGAGGAAATATTCCTCAAATCTTTCTAAACAAGAAAGATTACTCTCTGTAAAATAGAGTACCGTTGGATTAAAAAATCCAATGGTGATTAAAAATCACCCATATACAGAAAAATTCTGTATGGTAAAATATTTCCCTAATCTTGTTAAAAAAAGAAAAATATTTTCTGTGAAACAGAAGTCCTTGGATCAAAGATCCAACGGTGGATAAAATCCCCAAATCAATCAGGATCCCTCAACGAGAGATTTCTTTAACTAAATCAACAGACTAGCCTCTACTATAAAAAGGACCCAAGACTTCAAGTCTTGTACAGAGAACCCCTCCCACCCATAAGCTTCAAACTTAAAAAAAAGAACAAGCAAGAAGAAAGCTTTAAGAGGGAAGAAAGAAGAAATAAGAATAACTCTCTCCGTGGTAAATAAAAATAATAGAGATCGGAACATCTCTTCTGCATATCCAAGGGTTTAACATTTATAAAAGAAGAACTTAGTTCTTTCTCTGGATCTAAGATCCATAAGACAAGTCTCCCATAAATGAGATTTTAATTCTCATAGGGATGAACTTGTTCTTGGGGATCAAACATTTAAAAAAGAACAGAGAATTGAACTCTTCAGAACAGGATATACGAAGGAAAACCCAGTGTCGAGTGCCTCCCGTGTCCCTCACGTGGGCGCTGCTCAATAAAGAGTGCTTAGCACTCAGTGGTTGGCGCTCAGCGCCAAGCACCTCACGTGCCCCTCACGTGGGCGCTACTCAATAAGGAGTTCTTAGCACTCAGTGGTTGGCGCTCAGCGCCAAGCGTTTCACGTATCCCTCACATGGGCGCTACTCAATAAGGAGTGCTTAGCACTCCGTGGTTGGCGCTCAACGCCAAGCGTCCTACGTGCCCCTCACGTGAGCGCTATTTAACATAAAGTGCTTTGCACTCATCAACCAATGCCCAGTGCCTGGCACCTGGCATCTAGCGCCTTACGTGCTTTGCACGTGGACGCCACAAAGAGTGTTTAACACTCCATAAAAAAAAGGGAAAAGTAAAGCGTGAGCGTCAGAACCTATATAAATGCTCAGCATTGTTTGCACAGAAAGGGGACTGAGCCCAAGCAAGTGTTCAACACTTTAATCAAAATGAAATGATAAAGACTAAGTGCGCTGAGCCCAAGTTGACCAGATTCCTAATTCAGATCAACCGAGTCCATGTGCTCATTATTTTCCAAATTGGTCTTAGTCCCAAACACTACTAATGATCTTCCGACGGATATTCATTTCATATCTCCCTTCAATCCAGAAATTAGTTCTGTTAGTTATATGTATACCCTAGAAACCATTATTGCACATGCGATGTATATTATAGTGGATGCTTGGATATATATAGAAAAGAATTTCTTGCTCGACATGATAGTATGCTATATGGTTGCTCTTTGTCTAAACATGTTGACTTGTATAAGTGATGTTGCTTTGCTCTCACAACCTTAGGATGTGTACTTGACTACCAGGACTATGATGGAGATCATACTAGTGGGGCCAAGGGTAGTCCACAAGTACACCCTATAATTGTTCCTAGTCGAGAGAGTATCAAGACAGGGCATCGATATTCCAGAGTAGACTAGCGTATACGCATCATGACCCATATGATGGGAGATGGATGATCCCACATCCATTGGTGTTTGACATCAAAGATGGTATACGGGTGCTCAGTGGAGACTGGGTACACTGAACGGACTCGCCGAGAACTCCTAGTTGGTATTATACCTATCATCAGATAGTAGTTCTCTGGTGACACTGGTATAGGTTAGTCTGTAGACCCGAGATTGTCATAGAGTCTTGTGTGATTCCTACTGTGCTTTGATTTCCACCTTATCACGTTCAAGAGAACATGCAAAACGGTCGCTTTTGGGTACAGTCCCGAATTACATGGAGGAAATGAGCGATAGGAGGGGATTCGTCTCTCCCGGTATTGGGGGTTGATGTTGCGCTGTGCTCGATTGGCCATAACAGGAAGTCCCTGGCCAGGGCTGATACGGAGATTTACTGATAAGTGTTATCAGTAGTTTCTCGACCCGTTATGAGCCTCACATCGGCACGACTTATCGGTTATTGGGGTCTGACGTTTACCACACCTTTACTAGATATGCGACATATCAGATAAAAAGACCGGACTGTACGGTAGTGTTACTGACAGGCTTTTCAGGAGTAGGAGCAGGCATGCTTGTTGATCTTCTGATTGCTCAATACCCGGGTAGCCGTTACGTCCTGCTAGTACCGCTGACGGCTTGTGGGTGTTTGATATGATCATCACCTACTGCCGGTGTATTAACGAGTCTTTAGAGTCCTACACAGAGGTTTCACTGGCTCAGGCAAAACGAAGTAGGAGCACATATATGATATGTGCGGGACCGAGATTAATACGAGTATGTGATACCGTATTCTATTCTCGTGATTTATGTTATCGGTCGGTTATATGAGACGTAACCAGGTTATCGAATCGATACGATAAGTCGATACTGTATCACTCGGTTATATGAAATATAGCCGGGTTATCGAATCAAGTGTTGATTCGATAACTTGATACAAATAATATTAGTCAGTCGTATGAGATATAGCCGGATTATTAAATCAAGTGTTGATTTAATGATTTAATGTATAATTATATATTTGATATATTAATTTACATTAACTAATATTAGCTCACTTAAGCATTTCTTTTTCTCACATGTGCATACTTAATATTTATGTGATATATATTAATTGTGTTTTCTTTTTGTGTCATGCTTGATGCCACATGCAACATGAGTGTATGAGACTTACACTATGCTAATGATAATGTAGGGTTTATTTATTTAGAGTAAATCAAATATTAGTTAGAAATTGGTCACATGGCATGAAGCATGTAGAAGCTTGGAGATCCATTGACTTAGTCCACTAGTTTTGTTTTGCACTAGATATTTATTAACCTAACCATTATCTAAACTCATGGTTAAGTCTCTACATGAGTTATATGAGATATTTCCCACCCATGGTTGCCATTCACTCTCTCCTCTATTGTTTGCTTCATCTTCTTCAAGCTCAAGAGAAAGCTCTCCACGTTTTTTGAGAGGAGAATAAAATAGTGAGAAAATTAATTTTAAAGTGAGCAAAAATCCTACTTCATCATCCTCTACTAGATTGGCAATTTAGTTTAGGGTGTTAGCTTCACTAATCCCTAATTAGTGAAAAGATAGTTTGGGTTAGTGTCTTCTCGACGTAGATCATCTTCGGCCTCGATGACTTCGTGCAAGCTTGTTCCTTTCATCTTGTGGAGCTGTTCTAGAGTCCGCAAGATCACTACTTGGAGCGAAGAGACTAAAACTTGGAGCTATTGAAGTGAAGGGCCATCTATAAAGGTTGTATTCCATAATCACTTAAATGTAAAGTAGTTTACATGATGTTTTGTCTAAAACCCTAGTTAAGATTCTAGGGTCAGAATTGTTTAGCATGACAAAAATTTGAAAATGGTATGGACGATTCCTCCCGAAACCTTACTGTCGTGCCAAGCAATCCTACAGTGGTATCAGAGACAAGCTAGAGATTTAGACGATGATTGTAGAATTACGAAACCGAAACAACTCCGAAACACTCGAAACTAAATCCCAGTTTCTGTCAAATATTAAGTCGTTGAAAAAAATTGTAAGCAACTGCAGAATGTTATATGAGATGTAACATGAACACTGAACAAATACGAACTCAATTTGGAGAATTTGACCCGAGCACATGCCCTTAAAAACCGAGCAGGCCGGCCCCAGATGCTCTGTTCTGGTTCGTATTTGTCTGGTGTTCTAGTCTCTGGGTTTTGGTGTTTCAGGTGTTGCTTGTTTTTTCTAAAATTGCATGAGATGTTAATTTTCTATAAAGGCAATTCGGAGTGTTTCGTAGTCGTAATTCTAACAATATTTCAGGTTATTTAGACGGTGTTAAAAAGTTCGAACGGATATCAAATACCCACTTTAACCCTCGCTGGAAATTTCCAACAGTTGGATTTTTTCAAGTTAAAGAGCATTCAAAAATCATGCAAGTAATACGATGGACCCTCTAGAAGAACAAAACCCTAACTCGATTCTATGACCGTAAGAACCCTCACCAAACCCTAGGGTTTGCGGTAGTTCTGCGGCGCCATAGTTGAGGCAAGGGTTGACCCTTCTACGGTTGGTCCATAGGTACTGTGGTATGTTGTGAGTATTTTTAAACTGCGCTCAAGTGTTGAGCTTTTTGGGAAATTTTGGGTGTTTGTTGATTCGATCGGAATGTTTAACATCGTCTAGCTATTTGTGGAATATGATACAATATGTTGAATTCATATAATTAGGCATGAAATCCGAAGTATGTGATATTTCGGGTTTATGATGTCTAAGGTGATTGCGGATTCCAAATATTGTAGTTTGACTTTTTCTTTTCTACGACCGTAAGTGTAATATGTGGTGTATCTCTGTTTTCGTTGCTATATGTCAACGACAATTGTGATACGCATATTTACTTACGTTGATGATATGTGATTTTATGTGTTGTTGTGATATGTTATATTGGATCGTCGTGTTTTGAATAGCTAGGGGTTTTATGTGAGTTGAGAGTTTTTATTTTCATTCATGTAAAATTCATTGTATGTAATATTCTTTTATTAGGGCACTTCCGGATTGAGGATGCTGTCACCATTGTTGTATATTATTTACTTTTCCGTATTAGGATAGACCCAAGGTGGGGAGTACAAGTAACCGGGTTCTAGAGTCCAGTGGGAGACCATCTCGAGGAGTCGAGACGGGGTCTCCTAACTCTAGAATTGGTAGGATTGCTTGCCGCTCTCGTAGGGGTCTAGGGATGTGGGTTTGGCTATTCATCGCGACCATGGAATCCGTGTTTTATACTGGCTTAATTTAAAACACGGAATTCCTAGTATATCCAATATTTCATATGTTATCTTCTGCTGCTGATATTCTGTGATGATCACTTTATATGCGTGAGATGAATTCTTTATTATTGTATATATGATATATAATAAACGTTGCTTATGTTTTGCACCCGCGCTAGTCCCACCCCTTATGCCGTTAGTTAAGTAACCTAACGGTGTATAACGGGACACTGTGGCGAATGCGGATGCATAAGCGTACGTTGTATTTTCGTTTCTTCTATGATGCTTAGGAAGCATAAATGATAGGAATTCATTAATGAGATTAATGAAAAAGAAAGAAACCTAAAAGATATTGTAGAATCATATTTTCAAAAAGGGCTGCTTTAGTTTTTGCTTTGCATAGCGGTATTCCTAGTAGAATATCCAGCACCTCATTCGATGAGGAAAGAGCCGAGATCTCTTCACCGGGAGTGACCTCTTTAGCGAAACTAGCAGATACTACAACCCACTCGGTTTTGTCTTTTGACTGCTTCTTTTAGTTCTTGCTTTGCATAGCGGAATTTATGAAATATCCTGCACTTCATTCGATAAGGAAAGAGCCGAGATCCCTTCACCGGGAGTGACCTCTTTAGCAAGACTAGTAAAAAGCCTCAAAAACACTCCTTTTCAAAAATCACTTGTTTCTATAACGATATCAAGTTCATTACGCAAAAAGTTTTCTTAAAAACTTGTCGTAGCCCTCCGTCATTTCAGATAAGGACTATTCAGTATTCGTACTATGTTTGTTGACCTTATTAATGCGTAGTGTACGGTAGCTAATTAGTGGTTATCTGCTAAAGCATGAGATGCGATTGGATTAGGGTAGTCGTATGGCCTTGTTGACCTTGTCAAGGGTCGTGCGGGTAGGTTTAATTCAATTATGAAATGTACGAGTTGAACTTGACTTGCGATTTATAGTTTGTTGACCTTGTCAAGGTCATAGATTGCTTGGGGTAAGAATATTGTCGGGAATTTCAAGTGTTGAAATTTTCAATGAGATTGAATACCTTCTATGAGATAGTTGGATCCCGATACCCACCGCGAGTAAGAGTTACTCCTGGGAGAGTTTTACACATCACAATTAGCCGATCAAGTAGGTGTCTAGAAAGGTGTTAACGGGGTTACACCCCTGGGAAAATGAGGTTTATTTTAATTAGGTCCGTGCGAAAGCACGGGGAACCTCCCTCGAAATATCAACACTGGCCTGACCGAAAGATTGGCGAACTTGTAAGGTGTAATTAATCTCGATCAGTCTTACCTTTTAGGGTTTGAAGGAAGATTTGATAAAAACAGTAGGAGCCTGATTAGATAAGATAATAACAAATCTAATTTTGCAAGAGCATACGCTAAGTGTTTTCTTCTCTCTCTCCAGGTAGTGACCATGTCAGGTCTTAATCAAGATAATAATATAGATGTATTGACCGAACCCGCTTGTTATGCTGAGCTGGGGAATGTTGGTTCTGCTCCAACTTTTAATTGTTATAAGTCCGAGCAGGAAATAGGAAAATATCCGGATTTCCACGCCACCCAAACGAAGAATGAGCATGTTAATGCATCTTCTTCGGGTGTGTTAGTCATCCAGAACTGTTTCTCAGTACACTCTACGTCCTGGGTATTAGATACTGGATCGGGATCTCACATATGTAATATGTTACATGGGCTAAAGAAAGGTAGAGAACTGGGAACATGTGATCATTCCGTACTAGTAGGGAATGGTGCAAATGTTGCAGCCAAAGCAACTGGCGAATATCACCTTGTATTACCAAATGGTAATACATTGATTCTGAACGAATGCTATCACATACCAACCCTAATATGCAATCTTATATCAGTTTCTTTATTAAGTAAAGAAGAATATAATTTTGTAGTACAGGATAATGTTATGAATATCTTCCTGAATCAAAAGTTGATTGGATCAGGCTCACTAAATAATGGCATATACATTCTAAATCAAACCACGGTTCTTAACGTACAAAAAACACACAAGAGGAAGAGTTCATAAATGAACGAATCCTTCTTGTGGTATTGTAGACTAGGTCATATCAATGCGACAGGACTAGCTAAGTTACATAAGGATGGATATTTGAATCCGTTTGAATTATCATCTTATGAAACTTGCCAGTCATGTCTCAAAGGAAAGATGACCAAAACTCCGTTTAGTGGACACAGAGAAAGAGTTACGGAACTCTTGGGATGATACATAGTGATGTATACGGTCTCATGTCTACACATGCCAGGAATGGTTTCTCGTACTTCATTACATTCACTGACGATCTTTCAAGATACGGACATGTGTTCCTATTGAAACACAAATCTGAAACTTTTGAGAAATTCAAAGAATATAAGCATGAAGTTGAGAACCGGACGGGTAAAAGTATTAAAATCCTTCGATCTGATCGAGGAGAAGAATACTTGAGCAATGAGTTCCTGGACTATCTAAAAGAGAATAGGATTCTCTCTCAGCTTACTCCTCTGTATACACCACAGCACAACGGTGTATCGGAGCGGAGGAATCGCACCCTATTGGATATGGTGCGCTTTATGATGAGCACTGCTGAGTTACCTATTTCCTTTTGGGGTTATGCGCTTGAGACAGCAACATACCTATTGAATCAAGTTCCATCTAAATCTGTACCTACCACACCATATGAGATATAGAGTGGGAAGAGACCATATCTTAAACGAGTTAAGATAGGGGGTTGTCCGGCCTATGTCAAAAGGCAAAATCCGGACAAACTCGAGGAACGATCAGTTCTTTGCAAGTTTGTGGGATATCCAAAGAATTCATATGGATATTTTTTCTACCATAGTGAAGAACAAAAGGTGTTTGTTGCTCAACATGCCACCTTTTAAGAAAAGGAATTTCTTGTAAAAGAAATTAGTGGTAAAGAGGTAAAACTGGAAGAAGTTCCAGCTGCACAGACTACAACTGAAGATTTAGTGGAACCAGAGGATTCGATAGTTCCCAACAAATCTCAGCCTCTCCGCCGATCTAGTAGGGTTCCTCATCCTCCAGAGAGATACTACGGTTTTCTCGTAGATGGTGAGAGCGAGGATTGCATCATGGAAGATGATGACCCAACTAGTTTCGAGCAGGCCATCACGAGTGGGGACTCTGCGAAATGGCTGGATGCAATGCGATCTGAGATGGAATCCATGTACACCAACAAAGTATGGACTGTGGAAGTTGCTCCTGAAGGGATAAAACCGATTAGTAGCAAATGGATCTTTAAGAAAAAACTTGGTATAGATGGAAAAGTTGAGACTTTCAAAGCTAGACTTGTTGCAAAAGGTTTTCGTCAATGACCAGGTGTGGACTATGATGAAACATTTTCTCCAGTGGCTATGCTTAAGTCCATCCGGATCCTGCTTGCCATCGCTGCATACCATGACTACGAAATCTGGTAAATGGATGTTAAGACCGCCTTTCGAAATGGTGATTTAGAAGAGTGCATGTACATGACTCAGCCAGAGGGCTTCGTGGACAGTGGGAGCAGCGGGAAAGTGTGCAAGCTGCTTAAATCCATCTACAGGTTAAAGCAAGCATCACGGAGCTGGAACATCTGTTTTAATGTGGTAGTCAAAGAGTTTGACTTCATCAAAAACGTAGATGAGTCTTGTATATACAAGAAGGTGACAGAGAGTATGGTTGTCTTCTCGTATTGTACGTGGATGGCATACTCTTGATAAGAAATGATGTTCCTATGCTGCACTCGATCAAGCTCTTCTTATCACAAAGATTCTCAATGAAAGATCTAGGAGATGCCTCCTACATCTTGGGGATTAAGATCTATAGAGATAGATCTAAACGGATACTGGGATTATCCCAATCCAGGTACATTGACACCATACTAAAGAAGTTTAGTATGGAAGAATCCAAGCATAGGAATTTACCCACGATAACATGACTCACTCTCTCCAAAGAGATGTCTCCCAAGAATGATTTAGAAAGAGCTTGCATGCAAGGTATACCCTATGCTTCGGCAGTAGGCTCTATCATGTATGCGATGCTATGTACCAGACCCGATGTAGCATACTCACTAAGTGTAGTGAGTAGGTATCAAGAAGATCCAGGAGAGAGTCACTGGACAGCTGTGAAGAACATTCTCAGGTACTTGAGAAGGACTAAAGAGATGTTCTTAGTGTATGGTAACGGTGAACTCCAAGTGGAGTCCTTTACCGATTCGAGCTTCCAGAGTGATAAGGAGGACTCTAAGTCGGTCTCGGGATTTGCCTTTACCCTCAATGGTGGGGCGGTTTGTTGGAAGAGTTCTAAGCAGGAAACCGTGGCAAACTCGACGATGGAGGCTGAATACATTGCTGCCAACGATGCTGCCAAAGAGGTTGTCTGGATGAAGAAGTTCATAACTGAACTTGGAGTGATTCCGTCCATTGAGCATCCAATACCTTTGTATTGCGATAACAATGGAACGGTGGCCTTGGCCAAGGAACCCAGGTCCCATCAGGGATCAAGGCATATTCTGAGACGGTATCACCTGATCCGGGAGATAGTTGATCGCCGGGAGATCGAGGTCAGGAGAGTTGACACGAAGGACAACACGGTGGATCCACTCACAAAGGCCATACCCCAGATACAATTTGAGAGACTCTTCGAAGTGTTGGGTATGAGATACTACAACAACTGGCCTTAGTGCAAGTGGGAGATTGTTAGTTATATGTATGCCCTGGAGGCCATTATTGTACATGCGATGTATATTATAGTGGATACTTAGATATATAGAGAGAGGACTTTCTTTCTCGACATGATAGTATGCTATCTGGTTGCTCTTTGACTAAACATGTTGACTTGTATAAGTGATGATGTCTTGCTCTCACATGTTGATAAAGCTTTTAGGATGTGTACTTGACTACCTAGACTATAATGGAGATCATACTAGTAGACCCAAGGGTAGTCCACAAGTACACCCTATAATTGTTCCTAGTCGAGGGAGTATCGAGACAGGGCATCGATATTCCAGAGTAGACTAGCATATACTCATCTTGACCCATATGATGGGCGATGGATAATCCCACATCCATTGGTGTTTGACATCAAAGATGGTATACGGGTACTTAGTAGAGACTGGGTACACTGAGCGGACTCACCGAGAACTCCTAGTTGGTATTATACCTATCGTCAGATAGCAGTTCTCTGGTGACACTGGTACAGGTTAGTCTGTAGACCTGCGATCGTCATAGAGTCGTGTATGATTCCCACTGTGCTTTGATTTCCACCTTACCACGTTCAAGAGAACGTGCAAAACGGTGGTTTTTGGGTACAGTCCCGAATCACATGGAGGCAACGAGCGATAGGAGGGGATTCGTCTCTCCCGGTATTGGGGGTTGATATTGCGCTGTGCTCGATTGGCCATAACAGGAAGTCCCTGACCAGGGATGATACGGAGATTTACTGATAAGTGTTATCAGTAGTTTCTCGACCCGTTATGAGCCTCATATTGGCATGACTTATCGGTTACTGGGGTCTGACGTTTACCACTCCTATACTAGATATGCGACATATCGGACGAAAAGACCGGACTGTACGATAGTGTTACTGACAGGCTTTTCAGGAGTAGGAGCAGGCATGCTTGTTGATCTTCTGATCGCTCAATACCCGGGTAGTCATTACGTCCAGCTACTACCGCTGGCGGCTTATGGGTGCTTGATATGATCATCACCTACTGCCGGCGTATTGACGAGTCTTTAGAGTCCTACACAGAGGTTTCACTGGCTCAGGCAAAACAAAGTAAGAGCACATATGTGATATGTGCGGGACCGAGATTAATACGAGTATGTGATACCAGATTCTATTCTCGCAATTTACGTTATCGGTCGGTTATATGAGATATAACCGAGTTATCAAATCAAATGTTGATTCGATAAGTCGATACTGTATCGTTCGGTTATATGAGATATAGCCGGGTTATCGAATCAAGTGTTGATTCGATAACTTGATACAAATAATATTAGTCGGTCGTATGAGATATAGCCGGATTATTAAATCAAGTGTTGATTTAATGATTTAATTTATAATTATATATTTGATATATTAATTTACATTAACTAATATTAGCTCACTTAAGCATTTCTTTTTCTCACATGTGCACACTTAATATATATGTGATATATATTAATTGTGTTTTCTTTTTGTGTCATGCTTGATGCCATATGCAACATGGGTGTATGAGACTTACACCATGCTAATGATAATATAGGGTTTATTTATTTAGAGTAAATCAAATATTAGTTGGAAATTGGTCACATGGCATGAAGCTTGTAGAAGCTTGGAGATCCATTGACTTAGTCCACTAGTTTTGTCTTGCACTAGATATTTATTAACCCAACCATTATCTAAACTCATGGTTAAGTCTCTACATTAGTTATATGAGATATTTCTCACCCATGGTTGCCATTGACTCTCTCCTCTAATGTTTTCTTCATCTTCTTCATGCTCAAGAGAGAGCTCTCTAGGTGTTTTGAGAGGAGAATAAGATAGTGAGAAAATTAATTTTAAAGTGAGCAAAAATCCTACTTCATCATCCTCTACTAGATTGGCAATTTAGTTTAGGGTGTTAGCTTCACTAATCCCTAATTAGTGACGAGGTAGCTTGGGTTAGTGTCTTCTCGACGTAGATCATCTTCGGCCTCGAAGATTTCGTGCATGCTTGTTCCTTTCATTTTGTGGAGCCATTCTAGAGTCCGCAAGATCACTACTTCGAGCGAAGGGACTAAAACTTGGAGCTATTGAAGTGAAGGACCAGTCTACAAAGGTTGTATTCCATAATCAGTTAGATGTAAAGTAGTTTACATGATGTATTGTCTAAAACTCTAGTTAAGATTCTAGGGCTAGAATTGTTTAGCATGGAAAAAATTTGAAAATGGTATGGACGATGCCTCCCAAAACCTTGCTGTCATGCCAAGCAATCCTACAGGTTCAAGGGTACATCTCCTCACACCTCTGATACATGTCGTTGTAATTCTTCAACGTCTTCAGAGAGGTGATGGGTCCCGACAACCAACTCCTCTTTAGCGCACTACCAAGCCGATATGGACCGTAATATCCTTAAACTAACAATGGACCGTAACATCCTTAAACTAAAGCAATAGAGCACAAATGCCCTTTTGTTGGGTCTGAATGATCCCAAAATCCTGTTGAGTAGATCCTAGTCTAAAATTATATTAACGTATTCTCAACAAACATTTAAGTTGATCTTAATCCCAAACGAGATTAACGATCCTTAAATCAAACCAAACTCAAATCTAAGAATATATGGATTTGGACTAATCTACGCCCTACGGGCGACGACACAAATTAGTCTCCGTATACAATCCACGGGCAACCAAAAATAAAACAAACACACACGACACGAAGTGAACTTCTGGAGCAGGAGAAAGTGGTTACCGCGATGCGGTAACGTAATTAACTACAGGGGCTTGCGCCTGCAGGGAAGAGCATCCCCACAATCAAAAAACCCCCGTAAACGAGGGGGAATCTGACAAAGTCTGCTCTAACGGCCACATCCGTCCAGACCTCCGATACACGGTGCTATAAATCAACTTGGCATCTTCGGAGAGGTGGACAGATAAAACCAAATAACATCTGCCCCCAAATTCAGGCAAGACGATCCATCCCGGATCCGTCTCCCATTTTCGGCGGTAAACAGATTCTGGCACGCCCGGTGGGACCTTTTCCTCTTTTCACTGCACACTTCGTGTGTCGTGTTCGCGAACAAATCACGTTTTAATATGGTTGCCCCTGGATTCAAGGTACTAAGATTTGGTGTCTTGCTCTTGTGCAGTAAGATAACATCAATGGCTTCCAACTGCACCTGCAACAGCAACTCTTGCTCCACCCTAAATGGAGGAGTGACTTATAGGCCCCAAGCGGCCTCCATATTCGAAATGCCGATGGAGCAAGTGACTCAAGCCACCACTGGACTGTTCTTTGGGACCATGATCCCACCAGCAAGCTTCAGTGCCCCAGTGCCACCAGAGGAAGCTCCAAAGAAGTCGGTCTTCGATCGACTTGCAACTTCCACGGCCCCTCTCAACGGATCGTCCAATTCTACCACCTCAGTCTTCAACAGGCTGAGCCGTAGCTCAAGTGGACCCGCAAAGAGGCTCGCGATACCTGAAGGGGTTATCCCGAAGCGGATAACCATTCCAGTTCCGGCGGATGAAGTCATCAAAGGGGCTTCTCTTACTAAAAGATCGGTCTTCGCAAGTCTGGTCGTTCCAACTTCTCTACGGGCGAAGTCGTCAAAAATGCTTCCCCTACCAGAAGGCCGACCTTCAAAAGATTGACCATCCCCTCTCAACGAACGTTAGTCTTCGACAGGCTGACACCAGTTGTAGCCCTTCGCCAAAGCAGGGGACATGACGAAGCCACTCCCGTAACTGAACCAGTCCCATCTGCAAGGCATGCTCGACGTCGCCACTGGCGCCGAGTGAGGAAAGCTGGGGGCAGTTCCCCCTCTGGACTTACCCCACCAGCTCCAATGGTGGAAATTGACGTTGTTGTTCCAACTGGGAACAGCTTCGAGCTGCTCAGGATGGTGCGCAAGAACTCTCCAACTGCTATACTAAAGAAGTCTCCTCCGCCTGCTGAAAACACAACGCAGACAAAGCCAGAGCAACCCCCTCAGCGGTTGTCCTCCAAAATCCATAGAGTTTGGCGAAAGGTCCAAGATTCTGTGATCGATAAAGACTACTCCCGCCGACAGAAGAAAACGAAGGCTCGGTAAGAGGAGGACCATCCCCCATCGTACCACGGAAGGTATCGTCTGCATGGGTGCCTGCTGCAATGGCCCCCTCAACTTCGACCTCCCACAAAAGGAGAAGACCGGAGAAAACCCTACTGCCTGCGGCGAATTCCAAAGGCACTGGACCCAAATGCCCCAAGTCTGGGGGCATGGTAGCACACACGGTGTACATGGATTCCGGGAAAGAGGAAAGCCGTACTTCCATAGGTCATCGACCACTCACACGGTCTATGACAAAAGCTCAGGAGCAACAACAAAAGCTCCAGGAGATGCTGACGAAGATGGCCGCACACATTGGGCAGAAAGAAAGCCCGAAAGCATCGTCCGAACAACGCCAAGATCAAGAGACCGATACGGAGTTCCTGCGAAGGGTGCTGGAGAGAAAAGATAAGGAGGCCGCGGAACAAGCAGCTAATATAAAACAAATGGCGCTCATGTTCCAAGACATGGTTGGAATGATGATCCAGCCAGAAACGCCAGCCGAAGATCCACCGATAATCATTGAAGCCGACAGAGGGGAGACATCAAACCCTCTTCCGGCTCTATCAGCAGCCAGAGAGGAGATGATCTCCAAAGCTATCATTGACAACTACATAGCTCAGCAAATACGAGCTCATCAAGCAAGTGAAGCGGCTGGCCAAGTTGTCAGAACTGGGCGACCTTATCGTACGATTAGATCAAGTTCCATCCAGGATATACGGTCCCTAAGTTCCATGTGTATAAGGGGACGGAAAATCTACACCAGCATGTTGCTCAATTCAGAGCTCTGTCCGGAAATACTGGAGGCGACGACAAACTGCTGCTTCGCCAATTCGTCGACAGCTTGTCGAAAATAGCATTTAAATGGTACTCGGAGCTTCCGAATGACTCCGTCAAAACATTTACAGAAATGAAGTTACTGTTCACACAGCGGTTCACAAATGCAAGAGAACGCACCCCAATCACGACATTAATCAATGCTAGGGTGAATCCAGGAGAGACCTGGGTTCAATACGCAATTCGGTGGCGGAACCTATGGTCAAAATGTGAACAGCGCATAGAAGAAGCTCCTGCCGTGGGCATGTTCGTGGGGACCCTTGATCCTCAGGCAACTATATCCCAATTTATGATGTTCTTCAAGACGACCACCTTCCAGGCCTTGATTGATAAGCTGGCCCAAATGGACCAGATGGGCCATAGGCCGTCCTCTTCAAAAATGGATCTCCGGAATGAAAAGGGCAAAGGGAAAGCGACCTTCGTTACCAACGCTCAACAACAACCGGGTGACCCGAAACCAGTTGCTCGCCAAGACAACACACGTCGATCCCTCGAAGAGAAGTTGAAACGTCCTTACTCGTTTCCCCGAGATAAAATAAGGAGGCTGTTCGAACTGGCGGTGTACAACAGACTCATCATTCTACTGGATCCGAGACACCTACTGCAGCCTGGTGACGTCAGCAGTCCTAACTACTGCCCCTACCACAGAGTAATGGGCCACCCAATCGAAGATTGCTATGTCTTCAAAAACTAGGTTGAAGACCCGTACCAACAAGGCAAGTTTGCACTGTCCGAAAATTCGAAGGTGAACCCGCCACAGTAGCACGCTCCTAAAAAGGTGGACACGCCTGGGGCATCATGCTCATTTGTAGAAGAAGCTCCATGGGAAGTTGTCCTTTCGGCTAAAATTAAAAGAATACTGAAGGATATTCAAGTATGTCCGGCGATCAGATGGAAAAGCCTGCTGGAGCCCGAGATTATTGACGGGATGCTGAAACCGCGCCCAGCACCAAAAGTTGGTAGCGATGAGCAAAACACCCAGGTCAGGTCTGCAAAGTCTTCTGAGAAAAAGAAGTAAACCAAGATGCCCGTGCAGCTCAATGACAATCGTATGGATCTGCAAAAATACATCGATGCACTGGAGGAATACAACCAAAAGGCGCAGACCCCAGTCACACTTGAAGAGTTCCTCAAGCATATTCTTGAGAACGGAGATAGTGACATTGATGAAGGAAACGGCTCGTCAGAAGAACCCAAGGATTATGTAGCGAGTTTCCACATGGTCACTCACTTGTCGTTAAAAGACGAAGAAGCTCTCTCGGCTTCGGAAAGTAACACAGAGGAACTGGGGGTAGGACCGGCGTCAAAATCCCTAGAGCCATCAGATGACTTGATTGACCGACTACTAAACGAAGCCCTTAAAAAGAGAAAAGCCGACCGAGAACGTGAAACGGCCATATACGAAAAGGCCAAGCGTCGACGTCAGGATGAGGAAGCTGCGGCAAGGAAGAGTCACAAAGTACTCCAACTGGATCGAAGCAAACCTGCGGCAGACAAAAGCAAGTTTAAAATGGGAAAACGGTTCGCCAAAGCCCTATCTATGGGAATGAAGCTGCCACCTTTCGAAGGAAATACCCCCGGGAATACGCGCCTTGATGAAGCGGATGTACATCCGAACTACTGCTTATACCATCGGAGGGTCATACACCCTACCGAAGAGTGAAATGCCTTCAAGAAGTGGTGGCAGAGATACGTGGCCCACCGACAACACTTCAAGCAGATAAAGAACAAAGCTCGTCGGGAACATAGAAGAACGACAGAGGAGCATAAAGGAATAGCCGGTAACTGTCATATGGTTGATGCCATTTTGACAAAATGAAAATCTCAAGTTCTTACCTTCGGGAGTGATTCTGACGAAGAAATAGCTCTCGGCTCTCTCTTCAAGGAATCCACCACTAGAAAAGAAGAAGAGGTGAAGAACTGTGAGAACATTTAGCTGCGTAACCGTACGTTGCCTGAAAAGAATTTCGGACCCTAAAACAAAGGTTCGGGTAAGAGAGAAAAGAGGAAGGAAAAAGACCCTGAGGAGATTGCCCTCGATGATAGAGTCATTGAAGAGCACACAGCCAAGTACCCGCCTAAGAAAAACAAGGTGGATTACAATGTCCTGGCACATCTGAGAAAGATACCCTCATAATTGAGCATTTTGGATGCCCTTCTCCTGTCCAAAGAGACATGGGATTCTCTGATCAGGGCATTACAAGAGCCCGATCGGTTTCAAGCCTTTCTAGTAGAAGAAAAGATGAAGGACGAGCTGGAAGAAGTTCACACAGCTGACATCACCTTCAGCGATGAAGACCTCCTCCTCGGAACGTGCGAGCATAAACGTCCGTTGTATGTAACCGGGTACTGCCACGACATCAAGAAAGGGAAGATCCTGGTTGACAACGGGTCCTCCATCAACCTTCTCAATGTGAGAGTGTTGAAGAAGATTTGCATGAACGTTCAACACCTAGTTCAGGATAAAATTACCATCTCTGGGTTTGACTCTAGGTCATCACGAACGCTCGGGTCTGTAATACTGACATTACGCTTCGGGCTGCTCGTCACTGACATCAAATTTCATGTCATTGACGCCAAGAATTGCTACAACGCTTTACTCGGTAGGCCTTGGTTGCACGAGTACAACGTTATCCCTTCTACACAACATCAGTGTATGAAGTATTTCAAAGACGGCCTCGAGTACACCGTGATGGGGGAACTAAATCCATTCTCCGTAAATGAAGTCCGAAAATATGAAGACGCAAAGTACTTCCTACCAGACTTCGAAGACACGGAAAGATGTCATGAACCGGAGAATAAGCAAAAAGCCGTCGCTCCTATCCCGGTCTTCGGGAGTGATACCGAGGAGGGTGAAGAGATGGTTTACTCAGGGCAACCCCAAAGCAACAGGCCAGGATCATCTACTCCTATTTTGGTCTTTGGCAGCGACTCTAAAGACGAGGTCAATGCAGTATTCTCTGTTCGTCCATCAATACAAACCGTCACTGGAGCTGATCAGAGTTTGCAAATTGCTATAGTTCCACAGCGGCATTACAAAGAACTCGATGCGCTTGATACATGCATCGTGCAAGAGCTGCAAACCTTCTACGTCCCTCCTAGGTGGAGAGATGAAAAGGAAATCTTCTTCTACCATTCTATGGAGACCAAAGTGGAAAGAGAAGTCTGGCATGATGCCGAACCTGCGCTTGACAGGCTCAAACCAATCCATCTTCTCAGATACTACACAGAGGGATTGAAGAGGCTATTAAGATGCCAAGGCGTACCCTTTAAACAAACCACTCGACAAGCCCAGTTCTACAACAAGATTTGGGACGTTCCCGGGACTCAGCGAAAGATGCCTAACAGGAAGATAGAGACAACCGGGCTTGGATACGTTCGGTCCAAGAAACGGTTGCGATTCCATGGCTGCCATGTTATAAAAGACTCTGGTGGAGAAGGGAATGCTCGTCCAGATAGCATTGATATTGAACCAGAGCGAGATCCCACCGTAAGAATACCAAGTCCGTCATTCGAAGAAAAGATTGACAAGCTCATAAGAGAGGCGGGTCAAAAAGTTCGGGATGACCACAGCCGCGAAATGGCTATTTACGAGAAAGCCAGGACGCAATGTATCATTCAGCAGGCTACGGAAAGAGAAGACGACGATGCCCTTCACCCTCAGCCCGCTGTACGCTCTCGTGGCAAGAAAAAGCCCGACGCAGAAGCAACAACAACGTGAAGAACGGGAATGACGTTCAAAAACAGCGAAGCGGATCCAAGAAGCCACGCGATCGAGAAAAAGTCAGCTGGAACCCGTCTTTTATGAAGAAGATGGGCCGGGAGTACTCATTCCCTCGAGACAAGATGAGGAAAATATTCAACCTTGTCATGAAGCATCAAATGATGATGCTCCCAGAGTCTCGGTATCCCGAACAGATAAACAAGGTCCATCACCTGGATTATTGCTCCTACCACCGAGCAATAGGACATCCTCTTGAAGACTGCTTGAAGGGTTACTAGGCACTCTCACAAGGGTCTATAAGGCATCAACCATGCCCGATTTAAAATTTAGACGTGCCCAACAACCCTAACCAAGATCTTTAAACTAGAGATTAGGCGAAACAAAGCATGTTAAAGACTTTAACACTAAGAGTTTGGGATTACAACCTTTGTAGTCCGGTCCTTCACTTCTAAACCTCCGTGTTGAGGTCCCTTCGCTGCGATCATCATGTACCCGGACTCCAGAGAGGCTCCACGAGGAGAATGATGCAAACTTGCTTCCGATCTTCGATAACAAAGATGATCTATCTTGAAGTTTCTTTAACACAAGCTCTCACTCACAAATAAAGTGAACACCCTAATCTAAATGGCTAGGATAGATTAAGATGATGAAGTAGGATTTTAGCTCTCATTTGTTTTCTATTTCTCACTCAAAATCATCACTAATGAAAAAGCTAGTAAGTTTTTCCATCCAAGAAGAAGAAGAAGATGAATGAATAATTCTGTTCCCCTCCGAACGGCGGCCCGGACTTCGCGTCCGTTGCCTGAGGTTCGGGGCAGATGCTATTTGGTTTGATCCGTCCACCTCTCCGAAGATGCCAAGTTGATTTATGGCACCTTGTATCGGAGGTTTAGACGGATGCGGCCGATGTAGCAGACTTCGTCAGATTCCCCCTCAGGGTGAGGGGTTTTTGATTGTGGGGACGCTCTTCCCTGCAGGCGCAAGCCCCTGCAGTTAATTACGCTACCGCATCGCGGTAACAACTTTCTCCTTCTCCAGAATTTCACTTCGTGTCGTGTGTGTTTGTTTTGTTTGTGATTGCCCGTGGATTGTATACGGAGACTGAGTAATGCCGTCGCCCGTAGGGCGTGGATTAGTCCAAATCCGCATTTACTTAGATTTGGGTTTGGTGTTTTTAGTTTAAGGATGCATTAGTCGCGTTGCGGCTAAGATCAACTTAAACGTTCGTCAAGGATACGTTAGTCCTGTTTTAGACTAAGATCGACCTGACGTAGTGATTGATTTAATTATCTGGCCGTCGGGACTCGTCACCTCTCTGACGTCGTTGAGGGATTACAACGACAGGCGTCAGAGGAGTTCAGAGATGTACCCTTGCACCAAAGTTGATTCGGAGTTTTATTGTTTATTTAAAGATCTAAGGACACATTAACCGTATTTGGGGCTAAGATCAACTTAGACGGGACCGTTTAGATCCGACAAAAGAGCGTTCGGGCTCGATTGCGCTAGTTTAACGACGTGGCGGTCCATCGCCAGTTTTAGGGACGTGGTGGTCCATTATTAGTTTAGGGACGTTTCGGTCCGTCACCAGTTTAAGGACGTAGTGGTCCATATTCCAGTTTAGGGACGTGGTGGTCCGATATTAGTTTAGGGACGTTTCGGTCCGATATTAGTTTAGGGACGTTCCGGTCCAATACTAGTTTAGGGACGTTCCGGTCCGTATGGGTGTGTGGTTGTTGGGACCCGTCACCTCTCTGACGTCGTTGAGGAATTACAACGATGGATGTCAAAGGAGTTCAGAGATGTACCCTCAAACCGGATGTAGATTGATTTAGGAGAGCCATTTTGCTCAATCAATTTAATTTAAGGACTTATGGCCACGATTGGGCTAAGTCCAGTTCAACATTTTATTTGCTTTAGCATGGCATTTTTTATTTAGGCTCTACCCACAAAAGATACAGAGTATCAATTTATTTTGGGCTCTGCCCATTTGCAGATGATGCAAAGTATCTACCTCGTTTAGGCTTTGCCCCTTTTAAAATGCATAGCATTCTGAATATTTTGTTTGGGCTCTGCCCATTTATAAATGATGCAGAGCATCTGTTTTGGTTTGGGCTCTGCCCCTTAAAATAATGCATTTGCGCTTTATTAAGCCTGTTAGGCCTTCCTTTAATTGGGCTTGGCCCTTTTTTGTAAGCAATATAATGCATCTGCGCTTTGCGCTAAGTAATGAGCGCAAGCTCATATGGTGATGACACGTGTCGTGCCCTGGCGAGTGTAAGCGCAACAGCGCCGTGCGCTGTGTTGTTGCGCTGCGCTATTGCGCTGCTGACACGTGGCGTGCTCTTAGTGAGTTGCGCCAATTCCAGAGAGCAAAGCTCTATCTTAAGGGCGCTTAGCGCAAATGGTTCTATAGCCGACACGTGGCGCTCTCTTAAGAGCGCAACAGCGCAGTTTGGAAGTGCAAAGCACTAAGAATCTTTTAGATTCAGGAAGGGAAGTGCAAAGCACTGTTTAATTTCTTCATCTAAATTAGATCAAAGAAAAATAAATTTTTCTTTATTCGAAGAACCAGAGGTTCTTAAAAGTGCAAAGCACTATTCTTTTATTATTTTATTATTTTTATTGTTTTTAAAGAACCGAAGGTTCACAAGAAGTGCAAAGCACTGTTTTTTTTATATAAAGATCATTCATTTTATTTTTAGATCAATGATCTATTAGAAGGCCTTTCTTCTACTTCATGAAGGTTCTTTACCTTTTTCTTGAGATCTTCTCAGAGTTTTCTCTGCTTAGAGTTCTTGATTTTTCGAGAAAATTGTTCATGCCTTTGAATGAGGTCTGGAGTCCTATTTATAGTGCCCCATAAATTTGTTGAATTTGTTAACAAGATCTTTTCTGAATGATTTTGGGAATTTTCCATCGCTGGATCTTTGATCCAAAGGCAGAAGAAAATCTTCTGGTTTTGGAAAGAACAGAAAAGATTTCGTAAAATCTTAATTTAGTTTGGCGCAGATGCCCCAGCGCATGACACGTGTCGCGCAGCGCAGAGCGCAGCGCAAGTGCGCTAGCGCGTCTGCGCTGACACGTGTCGCGCAGCGCAGAGCGCAGCGCAACTGCGCTAGCGCATCTGCGCTGACACGTGTCACGCAGCGCAGAGCGCAGCGCAGCTGAAGCGTTTCTTCCTTTAAACAGAGCTTTGCTCTGATTGGGTGCGCTTTCTGGGGCGCTGCGCTGACGTATTAGCGCAAGACACGCGGCGCGTTGCGCCCGCGACTTGAAGCTTTGCTTCAAAATTTGAATTTTGAATTCAAACAGAGCTTTGCTCTGATTGGGAGAAACAAATGCCCCCCCACCGTTGCGCTCACGTGGCGCACACGTGAGTGCAACGGTGGCAACCCCCCCTGACCGTTAGATCAAGGGGGAATCTCAAGAGGCGCAAGCGCCTTATAAATAGAGCCTATGGCCCTTAGAAACTCTCCACCATTTTTCTAAATTTAGATTTTCAGAGCTCTGCTCTTGCTTAAGAACTTCAGAGCTTTGCTCTCATTTCTCAAAGTTTTTTAGAAAACTTTAGGTAATGTTTAATTTAAAACCAAGTTAAATTAATTTAAGTCAATTTTAACCCACAGAGCTTTGCTCTCATAGATCTTTTGATCTAAAGAAATTCCCTTTGGGGTTTCATCCACAGAGCTTTGCTCTCACAAATTCATAGATCTACAGAGATCTTGTTCATGGGTTCTAACCCATGAACAGAGCTTTGCTCTTGAATTAAATGTAGATCTTTTAGACTTAAAAAAAATGAAGAATTTTTTTTCTGTAAGCTTTTATGGATCCTTTGTCAGGATTCCAGAAATTTTAATTTTAAATTTCTTTTTTCAAAACTTTCTCTTTGGTGGGGTATTATAGAGCTAAGCTCTTTTTTAAGGAATTTTATTCTTTTGAGACCAGAACTTGACAAGTGTCATTCTGTGATAGAGCTTTGCTCTAAAAGAGGAGATTTTCTCCTTGTCTCTAGTGATTCTTTCCCCCCCCTTTTTTATTATGGGAATGTTCCCCCCCAGGGGCCAACTGACAATCTCATCCAATGATGAGTTTGTCCCCTTAATTGACGTATTGTCATTTAGATTTCATGGGTCCCTCTTTGGTCTTCTACTCACTGCACTGTGGTGCGGTGTAATTAATTAATTTTGATTTTAATTTAATTAATGCATTTTCTTTTTCAATGTCAAACGTGGGGATTACAACACTAACGGCTACTTTGCTCTTTTGCAGCGATCATGTCTGAAGACACTTCATTCCCATTCGTCCGCTCGGAGGAGGGATTTCCAGAGGCGCCTTTGGATCGCGAGGTCCTGGCCATGATCAAGGCATACGACCCGGAGTATAAGAGTCTCCACCTTTGGGGGTCATGGTACAATCAGATTATTATGGGTCGACGCAGCTTTACATGTGCGGTGCCGTCGGAGCCCATAACGGCGATTCATTACGCCAGCCCACCCCCGGTGCAGTATGCCGCGGAGATGACGGATTGGACATCGAAGGGTTTTCTTCATCCGGCCATAGATGCCATCCCGGTCCAGCGTCCTATGGTTTTAGATATCCTAGGACGCCGTATCTGTCAGGGCGAAGCGAGACCTTGGGGGCAATCATATAACATTGGTCTGATCCCCCGCCACCCGGTTGGCTATCTGCCGTGGGCCCGGTATATCCTGTCGACGAGGAAGTCGCAGTTGATAAGACTAGGACTGTACACCGCAGTCTACGTCTCTCTCTTCCAGTATCCTACGCTTCCCACTTGGTGGTTCAAGGCCTTCCTGGAGCAGTGGAACATACCTACTCATACTTTCCTTGCCATGGATCGGGAGGTGTCCATCTCGCTGGAAGAGTTTACGGAGGTGTCTGGCCTACCGGCTATGGGGGAACATTATGAGGAGTTGCTCCCGCCGGATGAGTACATCTTTGGTGCCAAGCCGACGATAAGGGAGCTCACGCCGGAGAACGCTGTTCAACATCAGTTTCCAAGTCTGATCAAGGTATTGAACATCTATGAGGCCATTTTCGTTGAGCATGGGAGCCGTGGAGTTAATTTTGAGGATTTTATTGCTCGGTTCCTTCATCCAAACGTCCTCTCGGCGAAGACTGCCAAGTTTGCCAACCTTGAGGATCCTTTCGGGTTAGGTTTGGATAACCTGCCAGCGAAAGACATAGATCAAAAGAACTTTTTTCTTCCCAACTCCTCAACCATGTCTTTTGCAGAAGTCGCAGCCCCCGAGATGGACGAGGAGGCCTTCTTTTTGGGATTTCTTGGGCTTTGGCTGAGTTGGTTTGCACTTCCAATGTACTCTCACCGCATGCGGCCCTCTGTTTTTTATCCGGCCCACCGAATGACTATCGGGGTAAAGGTGGCCGTTGGGATCGCCGGCTTGGCGCATTTATATCACGGCCTTAGCCGAGCGGCAGATGCTAATGAGCCTGGGGCGTTGCACGTGGTTTTCCCAATTCACTACTTCATGTCGTGGCTCGAACTACATACAGCGGGTGTTTTCGGCATGCATAAAAGGCCCTCATTCTACGAAAGGTGCATTTTTCCTCGCCTTCTACAGTTGATCGGCGCATCAATTGTAAATCCATCGCCGCGAGATGCCAGGAGTTTACTCCTTCGTTCCCACACCGTTGGAACCGGTGTGTCTTTTATTGACAAGGTGTTGACCATTGGAAAAACGTCCACCACTGCAGTGCGGCCATTGCAAGACACTTTTAGGGATGGCGCTTCGATTTTAACGGCTCGGGAGACCCTTCACTTATATTCTATCAGACCGGGCTTTTTGGTGTTTAGGCAGGACGGGGGAGCGATCTTCATGAGATATAACCCGCATCGTTTCGCCCAACATCTGAGCTATAACCAAGGGGTACCGCTGGAGGCCTTTTTATCGGAACCTGCCGCGACCGAAGAAGGGACGGAGAGAGTGCTGCATCACTTCATGCGTCTAAACACGGGCTCTCACTTTTTTATCAGTGAGCCGGCTTGCGCCCCCCGACTTCTTAGGGTATACACAGAATGGTATAGTCATTCGACGGGAGCGGTCATAAAGGAGGAAAGGCGGTTGCTGATCGACCGTAAGGGTGCACCTCCAGGTAGCGATCGCAACGCTCCTCTGGTGCCAAGGACTCCAATAGTCGCTCCCTTAAAAGATGCTGGGAGCAGACCATCACGTGCGCAAAGTCCTCCATATGAATTGCCGCTCCCCGATATCGCGGATGCACCTCCTGCACCCCACGCTCAGGCGGAAACAGTGGTTGTACCCTCGCCGGAGTCTGGCGTGGGTGCGGACATCGGAACCCGTCGTCCCAAAGCGGCTGCCAAGCGTAAGTCGCTTCCCCGTGAGCCTAGGGCTGGAGGGCAAAAGAAAAAGAAGTCGCTCTTCGCCGTGGACGTTGCGTTCGGCCAGGAACCCCACGCTCCTTATTCCGAGGGTCTGCTCGAATATGGGACTAACGCGGGATTAGTGATGCCGCCGCCGGACGATACAGACTTGGAAGTTGCCCTTAGAGCTTCAGCATGGCTGGTGAAGCGTGATGCGTGGCTGGCTAAGCTTGCGCAATCAGGTAACTACTAGTCACTTTTTCTTTACTGTAACGTATTTTCTTCCTTATTTCATTATTTTTGACTAACGCTTTTCTTTCTTTTCTTTCAACAGGCATCACCGATGAAGAAGCCATTGCCGCTTCTCTGAAGACCTTTCAGGAGGAAGAACGTGCCAGGGCATCTGTGGGACTTAGTAAGTTTCGACTCATCAAGTTTTTTCTGTTTTCCTTGTGTTATGGTCGATCTAACCTTTCCCTTTTAATTGCAGGGACCTCAATGCCGCTCCCTCCTAGCGACGCAGACGTCCTACCAGCTGCCGACGTTCCCGCTTCTTTTGGGCCACCACAGGAGGTTCGTCTTGAAGAGCCGATGAGAGATGCCTTAAAGGCTCTGTAGGCATCCCTGAATGAAGATGATGACGCCTTGAAGGAGGCGTCATAGAGGTCCCTCATAACCGCTCGGGAGGAGAGGAAGCGGTTGAGGCGTGAGGCGAAGGCGCGCAGGGCTGCCTTGGCCATGGGAGCGGGACCTAGCACCGCCCCTCGCGCTGATACTCCCTCCGGAGAGGCCCCTGTCGCCCTATCCACTGTCCACAGAGAGGTGGCGCGAGCAGTTCGGAGCGCAAACGGCAAATCCGCTTCAGGTAATATTTCTCTCAGAGTTTTTGTTATAAGGATTTTAATGTCATTGGTCCTTATATCTCTTATCTTTGCAGGGCCAAGTCCGATCGAGGGAGAGGCGGAAGCCGTTGATCCGAGGGGAAAGGAGGAGGCGATGCCTGCCGAACTCGAGCCGACAGTAGGTAATATTGTTGAGGCCATGGAGCCTGGAGTGGAGGTCGAGGGGCCTACTGCTGAGAAGGTCATTGATGCCGAACCTGAAGCGGGGGCAGATGATATGATCATTATAGCTGAGTCCAGGGTGGTGGCGAATGAAGCGCTCGAGGCCGGCGATCCCCTGGCGATGGTGGACGATACGACCGCCACTATTGAACCTGAGAGAGTAGTGGGTGAGGTGGCCATGATTCCCGAAGACGAACCAACCGCTCCTTCTCTGGAATCTGGCAATACTCCAGTCATTGCCCTCTCCATCTATGGTCCTCCGCCGTCTCCAGGTTTCGCGAGCACGACAACGGTCCCCATCGAGTCGGGCGATGAGGCTACAGGCGGTGGTCTTATGTCAATAGAGGAGGAAGCCGCCTCCGTTTCAGCCGGGAGCTCCTCAGGTAAACCCTAAGTGGCTGCTTTTCCTTACTTTACAACCATTTCTGACAAGTTCACCTTTTCGTAATGCAGGTGCAGCTAGTGCTGATGCCCCACCGCTCGAGGGAGCGCCTTCGATGACTGCTTTGGCGGTGGTCACCACTCAACCTTCTCTCATACCCTCGAAGATGTTGGAAGGTATATGTCTACGGTTTATTAATCTTGTTTTCCAGACATCTAATTTGTGTACTAAAGTCATACTGTTGTGTTCTCAGGAGCGCTTTTTGATCATGTACACCAGATGTTGCTCCCATACTTCTCCTTCCCATCTAAGCTTGCTTCTTCCTCTGGTGGCGTTGGTGAGTATAATTTCTATTAACATCCTTCCTCTCTCTTTTTATTGATGGAATTGTCTTTAACCTCTTTTCCTCATCTCAACTGCAGTGCTACAAATTGAAGGAGAGGATAAAAGATCAGCTGTGCCACCAGCCCTTCCGACCTTGCCATCTGCCCTAACTGGTACAATGACCATCATATTGGTAACTTTCCTCTCTCTATTTTCTGTACTGTTATCTGATCGCATCCTGTTTCTTTCAGCTGTCGTTCTGGCTTCGGCGTCCTTCGAACCTCGCGTCACAATGCCGGCGGGTCATTATCTGAGGAGTCCGTCTTCAAAAGGCGCTGCAAACAGTCTGCGCATGTTGAGTGACTATGTCGAGGAACTCGACGTTGAAGCTCCTACATCTGCCGCAGACTTCGCTATGGTGGTTAACCCGATGCTAGCAATACTCGTGAACTTTCATAATGAGAGCATCATTGCATCCTGGGTTAACCATTGTAAGGAGATCGAGGGTTGCCTATTTCAATTGGAGTCGCTGCGTCCCACTCCCGAGACTGTGGCTGCCAATAATCAGAGAACTGCGTGGATTGAGCAGAGCGCTTCTTACTTCCGCCATCTCGAACAAGAAGTTATTTCAAGGCGCAAAGAGCGTGATGATGCTTCGAGCAGGTCTGCTCAATTGCATGCTTGGGTGGAGGCCAATGCCGCACGGCTGAAAGTGATCTTTGAGGGCCTCCTGCAATGCCTCTCCGAAGGATTATCATTGAGGCATAAACTTAACGTTGTCGAGCGAGCTGCAGCCAGCCAGGAAGCAGCCCAGGAGGCGGTAGAGGAGCGACTTTCATCTTTCTTGCAACAGCGGGCTCAGGTGGAGGCGGAGGTGGCCGCGGCTGTCACTCGAGAGGAAGTGCTGAAGGAAGTGCGAGAGCAGCTTGTGACCTTACTAAAGACACTTCCTCCTCAGACTCAGTAGCTATCCATTTTTGTATCGTTCGTACTTATAGATAAAAGAATGTATATGTATATATTTTTTTTATCCTTTGACATAATGTATCCTGTATTTGATCGAGTTTATAAATAAAAGATACACCTTTTTGTAATGTCTTGTGTCACTTCTTCGCTTTTTCTTTCTTTTTAGCATGATATCTTTAATGCAAATTATTGGCGAGTAAATTCATTTCTCCCAGAAATAACGATGGCCTAGACTGCAGGTTCAGATCTGCCGCCCAGGGCTTTTCAACTCTATGAGTCGTGAGGGTCTTATAGAGGCTTTTCTCCCAACGGATCGAGAGGATCTCGCAGGTGGATTTTCTCCTTAGGAGTCGTGAGGATTCCCAAGTGTGGTTTTCTCTCATAAGTCGAAAGGATCCTATAAGAGAATTTTCCCTCTTATGAGTCGAGGGGATTCGTAAGTGGTTGTTTCCCTCCTTGTCGAGAATCGACTTCAGAGAGTGAGACCCGTGAATAGTATGCAAGAGACCATTTAGGATTGACTTGCAGGGTCCCATTGTTCAGGAAGCAAGTTTTTGAATCCTTACTGCCCGAGATGTGAGTCAAAGAAGCTCTCGTCACGGAATGTTTGTATCCGTGAGTTGAGAAGTTTTGCGAGGGATTATTTGTTTCCCAAGCGCCAAGGATTATTTGTTTCCTTGGGGTTCGAAACGAGTCGAGGGTTCCTACGGAGGCACTGGTGGCTCTGCGGGTCGACGCGGATCAGGAGGATCTCGTCAAGGAGTGTTTGTATCCGTGAGTCGAGGATTTTGCTGGGATTATTTGTTTCCCAAGCGCCAAGGATTATTTGTGTCCTTGGGGTTTGAAACGAGTCGGGGGTTCCTACGGAGGCACTGGTGGCTCTGCGGGTCGACGCGGATCAGGAAGCTCTCGTCAAGGAGTGTTTGTATCCGTGAGTCGAGGAGTTTGCTGGGATTATTTGTTTCCCAAGCGCCAAGGATTATTTGTTTCCTTGGGGTTTGAAACGAGTCGAGGGTTCCTACGGAGGCACTGGTGGCTCTGCGGGTCGACGCGGATCAGGAAGCTCTCGTCAAGGAGTGTTTGTATCCGTGAGTCGAGGAGTTTGCTGGGATTATTTGTTTCCCAAGCGCCAAGGATTATTTGTTTCCTTGGGGTTTGAAACGAGTCGAGGGTTCCTACGGAGGCACTGGTGGCTCTGCGGGTCGACGCGGATCAGGAAGCTCTCGTCAAGGAGTGTTTGTATCCGTGAGTCGAGGATTTTTGTTGAAGTCACTGGCTTCTTCGGTTGAAATGAACCGTTGAGGTTTGGCTTCGTCGTTTGACGGAATCCGCTGGGGAAGTATGGTCCCTTTTTTGTTTACGCCCTTGGATTGTATACAGGGATCGATGTGATCTTAACTGTAGGGCCGAAGTTTTATCATTTCTTCTTTTTATTTTATTTTATTTCCGCGATGCTCTATCATTTCAGCTTTTATATCGCGAAGGTCGCGATTGCCCAATCATTTCGGCTATTTTTCGCGGTGTCCAATCATTTCGGCTATTTATTTTATTTTTTCTCGTTGCTTTTTATTACGAGTTGTCCAATCATTTCGGCTATTTTGCATGCATACATTTTACTTGCTGCTTTTTATTGCAAGTTGCCCTATCATTTCGGCTATTTCGTATGCATGTGCGGCCTACTGGCTTTTCGCCGTAAACCTGAAATTGGACACCGATTTTGGCATCAGCACCGCTGCAACTGGGATATTACCAGGAGCGAATCATCATTTGTCTCTGTCGTTGTCGAACAAAGGAGGCTTAGCGACCAGGGTTAGGGTCCTGTCGGTTAAGATTTTTGACCTCATGAGCCGTAAAGGTCTCGTGAAGGTATTTCTCCCTACAAGTCGTGAGGATCTTGTAGGTGTATTTTCTCCTTAGGAACCGCGAGGGTTCCTAAGTATTTTGTTCTTCTGTAAGTCGTAAGGATCCTACAGGAAGGTTTTCTCCTCATAAATCGAGGGGATTTATAAGGGTTGCTTATCATGCGAACGTATTCCCAGTCATGGATGAAATTTGGCTAGGGAAATGTTTATTCGCGCCCGTGGATTGTATACAAGGGTCAATATTGGACCACTTGTAGGGCAATATTGGAAGTTTGTGGGGGTTTGCTTAAGCACAGGTTTAGGTCTCTGTGACTTAAGACTTTCAAATCCTATGAGCCGTGAGGGTCCCATAAGAGAGTTCTCCTTACGAGTCGTGAGGATCTCGCAAGTGTATTTTCTCCTTAGGAATCATGGGGATCCCTAAGTGTGTTGCTCCTTTGTGAGTCGTAAGGATCTTACGCAGGTGGTTTCTCCTTACAGGGTCGAGAGGACCCTATAAGTGTTTCTTAACGAGGTTGCGCCCTTTCAGGTTTTCACAAACACTCGCCGGTAGCCCTGCTATTTTTACTCACGGAGCCCTTTCGGGTTTTCATCCGTGCCCATTTTGCTTATGGACCTACCGTTTTTTTATTATATATTTTTTTTATATATATATTTTTTTTATTTTTACTCATCTCGTCAGCCTAAGGATGCTGTGGTAGTAGTTTAAAGACGTTTCGGTCTGCTATTAGTTTAAGGACATTTCGGTCCAGCATTGAGAGGGCTGGCTACTGCTTATAAAGCTTGAGCTTAGGAAGATAGCGAGCGGACATAGTCGTCGTCATCTACCATTGACCTAGGCTGTGGCTCATTAAGCGTAGTATTTCTTTAGGAAGCGACCGTTTATCGGCCTGAAAGGCCTTTCACCGTGCATGTCCATGAGTAGATAGGCTCCACCTTGGTAGACCTTATCTATGATGTACGGGCCTTCATAGTTTGGCTCGAATTTTCCTCGCTTGGCGTGATTGGGGATCATAGGCCTTTTGACCACTAGCACGAGCTCGCCTTGGCGAAATGTCCTCGGTCGGGTCAGTTTTTCATATGAGCGCGTCATCTTTGCTTTATAGGCCTCCAGATTTTGTTGCGCTATGAGTCGGGTTTCATCAAGGGCATCAAGCTCCTCAAGCCGAAGGTGAGCATTTTCTTCGTCCGTCAGCCCGTAGTGGACTGCCACTCGTAGAGAGGGTAACTCTATCTCGAGGGGGAGTACTGCTTCCGTCCCAAATACCAACGCGTACGGCGTTGTGCTTGTGGCCGTCTTGAACGTAGTTCGATATGCCCAGAGAGCTTCTTGCAGCCTTTCGTGCTAGTCTCTCTTATTTCGGGACACCGTCTTTTTCATGATTTTCGTCAAGGTCTTGTTGAAGGCCTCAGCTAGACCGTTAGCTCGCGGATTATAAACTGAGGAATATCTCCAGTTTATATTGTGCTGCTGTGCGAAGCGGCTAATTTTATGACTTCGGTAGGCTGGCCCATTATCAGAGATGATCCTTCTCGGGGTTCCAAACCGGTATATGACATGCGTTTTGAAGAAATGGAGGATGTTCTCCGTCTTCACTTCCCTTAACGGTACCGCCTCTGCCCATTTGGAGAAGTAATCAGTCGTCGCCAAGATGAAACGATGTCCCTTTGACGATGCTGGTTCGATGGGGCCGACTATGTCAGTTCCCCACATTTCGAATGGCCAACTAGCCACTGTTGGATGCAGTGGATTGGGATGCTGATGGATAAAGTCCCCATGAATTTGGCATGAATGACACTGCCTTGTGTATTCCAGGCAATCCTGCATCATCGTGGGCCAGTAGTAGCCCATCCGTTTTATTTTCAACTTCATCTTAGGGCCCGCTTGGTGGGAACCGCAGAGTCCGTCGTGAACTTCTTGGACGACCCTTCTCGCTTCGTCAGGTCCTAAGAATCTCAACCACAGAGAATCGAATGTCCTCTTGTATAGAGTATCATTGACGAAGGCGAAAGACAGAGCTCGTTTCACGAGCTGATGTCTTATGGACGCTTCTTCAGGCATTCGGTGGAACTTGAAGTAATCTATGAAGACTTCTCTCCAGTCTTCGGCCTTCTCATGATCTTTTATTTGTAGGGTCGCCTGCTTTGTTGCTCCCTTTTCTTTATATGATTCTAGAGATATTTCTGTTGGGGCAAGCACTCGACGGCTTTGTACCACGATTCTAACGTCGTCGAGGTTCTCGTCAGCCAGTTCTTTAGCAAGTTTGGCTAGTGCGTCCGCTTTGCTGTTTTCCGCGCGCGGTATGCTCTCCAAAGTATAGGAGGGAATTTGGGTTAGCAGTTGTTGCACTTTTTCACCGTATTTTACCAATTCCGGTTTGCATGTTTGGTAATCGCCGTTCACTTGACTGACGACCAGTTGGGAGTCCCCATATATGAGGAGGCTTTCAATTCCCATATCAATGGCGATCTCGAGGCCTGCTACCAGAGCTTCATATTCAGCTTCATTATTCATTCTCGGCTCTGTTAAGGAGAAGGCGAAGCGCATTATTCCTCCTTATGGAGTCACAAAGATGAGTCCTACCCCCGATTTGATCGTTGGCATACTTTGTTTGTGCTTTTTCATAGAAGATGCTCCATCGAAATAAAGCTCCCAACGGGTATCACCACTGTCGATTGTGTCAAACGCATGTTTGTCTGGCAAATCGCAATTTAAAGGAGAATCGGCAGGTATGGGATGCTCAGCAAGGAAGTCGGAGATGGCCTGGCCTTTTACTGCCCTGAGAGGTTGATATGTTATCGAAAATTCCATTAAGAGCAGGGCCCATTTAGCGAGTCGCCCCGTCAATATGGCTTTTGACATTAGATATTTGAGAGGGTCCACTTTTGAAATAAGACGGACCTCGTGCGCCAACGCATAGTGCCTAAGTTTTGTTATTGCGAAGATCAACGCCAGGCAGTGTTTTTCAATGGGAGAGTAGTTGCTTTCTGCCCCTAGCAGAACTCGACTTAAGTAGTAGAGTGCTCTTTCTTTCCCTTGATCGTTCTCTTGTGCCCATAATGCGCCTAAAGAACCTTCGAGGGCGGCTGTATAAAGAATGAGAGGCTTCCCCTTAACCGGAGCAGCCAACACCGGCGGGTTCTGCAGGTATTGCTTGATCTCATCTAGTGCGCCTTGGCATTTTTTATCCCAAACGAATGGGGTTCCCTTCTTCATCAGGTGACTATAAGGACGACACTTTCCTGAAAGGTTGGCTATAAATCGCCGTATGTATGCGAGTTTCCCTTGGAGAGATCGTAGCTGTTTGAGAGTCCTCGGTGGAGGCATTTCCATGATCGCTTTAATCTTTGATGGATCTATTTCAATACCTCGGTGTCGAACAACGAATCCCAGGAATTTGCCTGAGGAAACTCCGAATGCACACTTAAGAGGGTTCATCTTCAAATTGTATTGCCGAAGGCGTTGAAATACAGTCTTCAGATGCTCGAGATGTTCCTCGTATGATTTGCTTTTAACCACGAGATCGTCAATATAGCATTCAACGATTTCGTGTATAAGGTCGTCGAAGATCTTTGTCATGGCCCTCTGATAAGTAGCGCCGGCATTCTTTAAACCGAAGGGCATCACTTTATAACAAAATATACCAAGAGGAGTCCTGAAGGCTGTATGCTTCTGATCTTCTGGATGCATTTTTATCTGGTTATACCCCGATGAGCCGTCCATGAAGGAGAAAACCTCATGAGTGGATGTGTTGTCTATCATTAGTTCAGTGACTGGAACTGGGAAGTCATCCTTCGGGCAAGCTTTATTGAGATCTCGAAAGTCCACGCATATGCGCACTGTCCCATTTTTCTTCATCACCGGGACGATGTTAGCGATCCATTCAGGATATTGAACTTCCTGGATGAAGCCAGAGTCGATCAGTTTCTTGACCTCGGCATTGATACTCATTTCAAGCTCGAGCCGCATTCTTCTCGGTGCCTGTTTGACTGGCTTGATGTTCGGGGATATCGCCAATTTGTGTACGGCAATTTCTGGATCTAGTCCCGGCATTTCGGAATAGTTCCACGCGAAGCAATCTCTATGCTGTAGAAGCACGTCTTTTAACGCAGCTACCCTTTCTTCAGATAGTATGTAGCATTTTCAAAAATATAAAATATTAATTTTGGGAATTTTTATAATTTAATATTATTTTATTGATTATTTTAATATTAAATGCAAATAAATAGAAAAAAATGTTAGAAAAATTATGAAAAATTAGGGAAAATTCTAAAATGGGTTAATTATTGAAATTATGACATTTTTAAGTTGTTGTGATCATTTTGACACTAATTTAGTGCTAATCGCGATTAAAATCGCTAATTGGGTTTTTTGGCAATTTTGTGCAAAACTTGCACATACCACTTTTTCTATACTTGTGTATTTTTCTAGCCATGGTTTTCATTTGGGTTTACTATTCTTGTGAGAAGGTTTAGGGATTTAAAAGAAAAGGGAAAAAGAAAAAGAAAGTGTAATGATGAGGGTAGGTGAGAGAGAGGGTTGAACCATTGACCAAACCCTTAGCCATTTTCATCATTTCTCTCCCTCTCCCTTTGCTTTGCTGCTGCTGCCTCTTCCTCCCCCTTCCTCCACCTTCAACTCCCCACTTCATCTCATAAAACACCCCAAAACATCACACTCACTTCATTAAAAATGTGCAAAATCCCTAGATCTACACATGGAGCTAAAGAAGCATGGATTTGGCCACTAGAGGGCAACTCAAGAATTTTCTTGAGTTGCTAATGAAGGTAATTTCTGAACCATTTGCTTAATTATAGCCTTTCCTTTAACCCCATGTCAAGATTTTATCGATATTGTGGATTTTAGTGGAATTGAGAGAAACCTAGTTAGGGTTTGAGTGAATTGGTGTTGCATTATGAAATTGGGCTCAGTATTGATCTTACCAACACCCTAGTTTTTGAATTGGAACCCCAAACCTGATGCTAGAACCAGAATACGGATTTTAGAAACCGATATCGGGGGAAAAACTGGAATCCGTCACTGTGTTGTTGAATCTGCTGTCACCTTGAGACCCCATAAATAAAATTGAGTGGACAGTAGCATGTGCAGGCACCCAGGAAACTAACCCCAAAACCCTAGCCCCTAACTCTTCTTGCCGGCCGCCAAAACCTCCTTTCTGGCCGCAAATTGCGGCCAGACCAGGGAGGAGTTGCCTCGTTTTGCGTGCCTGGCCCCATTTCCCCAATTCTTGGCCCTGGGTACTTCTAGTTTTGACAGATTCTGTCTAGGGTGAAATCTGGGACATATATCCTATGTTGTCGTTTTGGATTCGTGTTTCCGTATTCCGTATTTTTGGATTCTGAAATGGTGGAATGTGTTTTGCCTCGACTATTGTCGTTTATACGACGATATAGAGGATTATGGATGGTTTTGAAGGCGTGCCATAGGTTCTCACCTATAGGCCCCCTTATCGTATCGTTTTGGAGTTTATGCGCCGTTTTAGATTGGATTTGGTTTTAATGCGCATATGCGATATTTGATGTGTAGGTGCCCATGAAGACTTCGGACGACAAGCAAATGCATGGTGATGTCCGCAATTGGTGGTGCAAGGTGAGTAGATTATATCTACGGGGGAAAGTCGGGTGGATGGCGTACAGCACCCCCGCAGTCCGTAGATAGCTTATTATAGAGTATTGTGATATTAGGTGTATTTTGGTTATGTAGAGTTAAAAGTGACTAGTGTAGTTCATAGTCGCGAACCCTAGGATAGAATTACACCTATACATATACCCTTGCTTTTCACATGTACTTACACTGTGATTGATGATATGTGACGACTTTGGAGATGAGTCGATATTGTGGGCTTGGTGCCCTGGGATCGGTGATTTGATACGATTCATATGTGGGGTATGACTTGTGATTCTTGCGGGCTTGGGATGTGTGTTTACCCCCGCATGCATACTTTACCGATGTTACCGTTTGTACTAGACATAGAGTAGTACTCCAGACTATATGATCTGATGGTGGTGATATTTGTTATGTGATGAGACGGTGAGTTGTTGACCCCTACCCAGCTTTTGGGAATGCCGTACGATGATTTACCGTACGAGCTGATATTGATGATAGATCCGCACTCATAGCTAGAGGATATCTTACGATATGACATTGAGGCGGGATCACCGACTATATATCTACATATATACTTAGACTCAGTTTTAGGTGGTTTCTACACCGACCCCTCCTATCTGACAGGATACTTAGATGTAGTTTGCATAGTAGATACTTTACTGTGCTGTTGATTACTAGATTTCCGCATATTCATGTTATCCGCATTGCTGGCATATGTTCATTACCATGTTATTATCATGCTGTTAGGACACCAGCACCATTATCGATGATGCGTATGTTTCACGTACACTACTTGCCGGCTCACACACTTCATCATCGATAATTGCCATGTCACTACACCGTAGTACTATTGCATTTGTGATATGATGCTTCATTCGACATATGCGCATTCCTATTCCATGTTGCATGATTTCCGATATGATTACTCTCTTTACATGTCGCATATATCATGGATTGATTGCATAGTACATCGCATTGGATTTACTGCTGGATGTTGGATTTTCATGTGATTTCTGGTTTTTGAGGACCGTGGGGTTATTTAAGAAAAGAGACACTTTATGAAAACCCGGTACCTCGTGATATGATATTTCGGTGCGTCCACCACGCGTTTTCTCGGTGCTAAGACGTGTGCTTGAAACCCGATTCGAGGAGGTGATGTACCGTTTGCGGGTTCGTGGTGGGCCCGGTATGGTTCCCCTCGGCAAGATGATCGATGGGTTATGCCGATTGAGCCTGGAGGCGGGCGAGTACCTACCGGTGATTTTACCTGAGCTCGGCGGATATCCGGGGGATACCGCCTGGAGCCGAGAGATGGGCATACTGCTGGGGCCGACGGGCCGATATCCGCAGACGGAGCCCAGAGATGGACATGGGTTGACTCATACTGCCGGGGCCGAGGGCCGATATCCGCAGACGGAGCCCCATATGGATGAGGATTTACGTGTCGATGCTTGGCACGGGTTTCATGATGGGTTTTCCATGATTTTATTTATATCCTCACATTTCATACATGATGCTTGCTGTCAGTGGGTGACAGGTGGACGGGTTCCACAGATATACAGACTGGATTTACACTTATCTTGCACCAATATTAGTGGTATGGGACGCTAATATATGTGTATTGATATTATTGATATTTCTTCATTGATACTTCATGCAGACATACCTTGCACTGATGTCATGTTGTTACCTGAGTACCTAGCACTATACACATGATTAGATGTTACCTTGCCACCTTATTACACTCAGATGTACTCTTGTGGATATTTTACTGATCGTTGACTTAGGATTATGTCTTGCATTCGATTTATCCTTGTAGATGTTTCTATTCACGAGTTGGCAACTCACCCCCGTTGTGCCACAGTTCTTGCAGGTGTTGCCGTACAGGTTCTTTTGCGGCATTTCTGACACATTTCCTTCTTGCGGGTGATTTGCTTTGGTAGGTGGATTCTTTCGTATCAGGAATCACCTTTGTATTTATTTATTTCATTGTATCTAGAAATTGTCCATCAACCAAAAACTTGTATATTCTTTCAGACTCAGAGACAGTGTTGTATTATTCGACCTTAGAGTCGCGCTTAGTAGTATTGCGGTTTTCTTGCTACTTTTGAGCTTTCTTTTGGTTTTGATCCTCGCCACTTGGCGTTGTATATTATCATATCTTGCGTAGTTGTGACCGTCGATTGACGAAGAGCTAGCTCCCGCTTAGGGATGCCTTATTCATTTGCATATATTGATATCCTTGTTTTACCCCATTCGGGGCCAGTTTTACAAAAGAGACTCTGCCGAAATTTTTAGAAAAGACTTATTGTTTTCAAAACATACCTTCGGCTTAGTTATTTAGAAACCTTGATTTCAAACCTGTATTTCTTCACTTCTTTAAACCAGTTTTCTTTATTTATTCTTCAAATGGTTTTAGATTTCTGGGCTTTTGGCTTACTTGGATCAGATGGAGTCCTATAGGCTTCATATGGTTCAAGTGCCAGTCACGTGCTCTTTCGGGTCGTGACAAAGTTGGTATCAGAGCGCTAGGTTGACCTTGGTTCGAGTCTAAGTTTGACTATGTGGAGCCTAGAGAGTTGTTTATATGCGGAACTTAGGCTTGACCTTACGGAACTTAGACTTGGTCGAGGGGGTGTAAACCCGAACTTTCGTCGTTTTAGGATGACCCTTGGTTGATGGATTAGGTGACTAAAGTAGAGTGACGTACCGTTGGTATGTTCCGCGGCATACTTACGACACGCCACTCCGCTTAAGGAACCTTAGGATGGACATTTGTTTAGAGATCAGTGATTCTCTTCCTATCCAGGATTATACATCCATTTGAGATCCCCGATTCTATTAGTTTCATGATCATACTTTCATTGATGCTGTTCCTTCCTATGATCATGTATCCCCTTTGGATCTGTTGTTTCCTTTCTTTCCTTTGATGTGCTCTCTTTTGATACTCGATTGAGATTCCTGTCACCATGTTTGAGCGCAGTTTGGGCTGCTGCTAGGGTTACGGCTGGTGTGAGCTCGTTTGGTACGAGGGCCGACCGTTGTGTTTTCTGGTGACATGGGAACGTCTCGAGTTAGTGTTGGTGTTTGTGACCTCTAGTGGAGGCGAGTGCTTGGTTTGCACCGGATGATCGTGCCTTTGTTAAAGCTGCCAGTTGAGAGAGGACTGTTGATGTACAGTATACCTCAGGGATTGTGATGTCGGCTACCGTGCAGACAGATGGACCAGCTGTTGCCGAGATTGACAGGATGTCGCTTTCGGAGCTTACGAGCTGAGATTGCCGGAGCTTTCGGGCATAGATGCGGCAGATGCTAGCTAGTCTACCCGATTTGAGAGACGAAGGTGATTCGTCCGATTTTGCGCCAGAGCGGGCCCAGATGAGTTGAAGATTTCCAGTGTGGAGAGTCTTACTCAGATCCAGAGCAGGCTGATTCAGAGATGATCGCTTATGTATTGCCTTTCCTGGAGGATTGAGGCATTGTTCGACGTACAGGTGTATGAGCCAGTTGTTGCTGCAAATGATGAAATATCGCCCAGATGATTGGAGCTACTGCAGCATGAGCATGTACTTAGAGAGATGATAGCGAGTCGCTAGTCACCGAGGATGAATGACTAGGACGTGTGGTGAGTTCGCTTACCCCGATGCGTGGATATCAGATTGATTGTTTCCAGCTAGAGACGACTTCACGCAGGTTCGTTGAGAGTCGATTGAGACGATCGAATGTCAGGAGCCATTTTCCAAGTTTAAAGTATACGGAAAGACATGCAGGTGATTCTATGGACCCTCTAGAAGAATGAAACCCTAACTCGACTTAATGACCGTGTGACAGCCTTTGAACCTTAGGGTTTACGGCGGTTCCGCGGCGCCATTAGTGAGGCTTGGGTTTGCCCTTCTACGGCTGGACCACCGACACTGTGGCATGTACTCGATACTATTAAACTGTACCCGAGATGTGAGCTCTTGGGGGATTATGAAGATCTGACGAGTCGATCGGATGGTTCGACATCTTTCGGACATTGTGATGGGACACTGCTTGGGAGACTCCAGATGCGAGGATAGCCGTCGGAGCGCAGTTGTGTAGCCATGATGAGACGAGTCCGAATCAGTCGACATTTGAGCAGAGTGAAGAAAAGAGTTCGTACGAGATTTCGACGAGATGACGTCCCACTCCGCTGACATTGGAGATGTGATACACACCCCGAGGCGTGGTATATGGATATATCTTCCAGAAAGAAGCGCGATAAGTATGCAGCCGTTCCGGAATAAGCGTGAGCTTCAGCATTGGATGATGACTTCCGGGCATTTCGGCAGGATTGAGATTTGAGAAAGGAACCTCGACAGGACCTTTCTGGAGTACGATATGAGAAAGACTTAGACCCAGAGTGGTCATTTTGTGCTCACCCAGCAGGGCAGAGTTCAGCATTGTCGACGAGGTAGTTGACCAAGTTCGGATAGAGGAACTTAACCAGATGCGTTGCGAATTGATCAAGGATGGACGAGTGATGAGTATTCCTCCGATGGTTGAGACGTGTTCCCGAGGACCAGTTCGGCCTGACATCTGCTACAGAGTGATGAAGCTACAGGATACGCGATTTCGAGTCCGTGTGAGAGACTTCAGATTGACCGTGGCCGAGAACAGTGCAGTGCATAGTAGCTTGGCGTGACGTCATAGTGGACGACGATAGAGACAGTTGGAACAAGAGGTTCGTGTGAGACCCTGACGAGCTGTCATTGCTTCCCGTCGAGACTAGAGACCTGGGATGCTTACAGAGACGTTACGATGTGACCAGTTTCTGGAGAAATATTGTGCTGAGGACACAGATGCCCTTTGAGCGAGAAGAGGTTATGCAGGAGAGCTAGCCTCTGTACAGATCGGCATAGGCATGATTGGAAGAGACCTTGAGCAGGATTCCTTCCAGGACATAGCTGCCATGATGTTGCACCCAGGATCGGATGTGTGACGTGCTTTCAGAGAGCCAGAGGCCGACGCCGGTGATATGCTGCCTTACGAGTGGTCGTGAGGTTTGACCGAGAGGTGACCAGAGAAGTGCCAGAACGGAATCGTCCCCGTTAGCACACCTGACAGGGCCGATGAGCCGATTGACCGCGTGATAGGTAATCCGCAGAGAAGATAAGGACCCAGAGAGTCAGAGAACGCCAGATCGTGAGCAAGAGGCAGGTAGATATCCTGCGCTGCTAGCTGTGGATTGCACCGACTCCTTCTCGACCTCGAAGGAGGAACTACCGAAGACGGTATTTGTGATTTGTGATTTTGTGATTCGATTATCACGTATCCGTCATTTTGGATTTCGGTATTTTGGGCGTTCTGTTGGCATGATTTAGTTTTGGGTGACTGAGTTTCATGATGTTGGTTTCATGCACCCACTGGATATTTATATATTTTGCGCAGAGTTTTCATGCATTTTAGTGTTATGCTTTGATTCGTGCACGCTGATGCACACGATTGTGAGATTTCCTTTGCGGTACACCTGATTTTGGTTTGAGACGCATTTTATCGTTGATTTTGACCCGGATTTTGATGGTTGGTTTTGCACTCCGTGCTGGTGATGTGCTTTACACCTATTCGATGTTTGTTATTGGATTTCGTGATTCCGTGCATGTTGAGTGCGCAGGGTTTAGATTTTCATTCGTGCACGATGAATGCACAGATTTGGATTTTCGCGCGTGTTGGGCGCATGTTTTTTTGATACGATTTTGGTGCGCACCCGATGCACTAAATCGAGATTTCTTCGTGCATGTTAGATGCACCGGACCTTGGCTGTCAGGCACATACGTTGCCCATGACAGAGGTTTCGTGCACACCCGTTGCACCTAGATGTTGTTTTGTGCACCTGTTTAGCACATATTGGTTTTTTGATTTCCGTGCGCACCAGACGCACAGGGTTGTGCTATGTACATTTTTGAGATTTATTCCCTTTGGAGCAGTACCTTTTATGATGTTGGGTTTTTGCTTTCATGCTGAGCAGGACTAGTCAGTAGACGAAACCTGGATATACTTTTGCATGTTTTACATCAGCTTTTTTCGTGTATAGATTGGATGTCTACATGTGTAGTTTCGATCCATATCATATCGGTTTTGTATTGGATTTGACATTGTGTTTTTACATCGACTCCGATGATTGCGGGATGCTTGACGGAGTTTTGTTTTTGAGTTATCTGCTCAGTACCCTTGCGCATGCATTGCGCTGTGACGTTCTTTGTGTTGATGATTTCGGAGCCCCGACGACTTTGGTTTATTACTGAGATTGTTTTAGTAGTGGGGGTTTAAATTTAAATTCGGGGACCGAATTTCTTTAAGGGGGGTAGATTGTAGCATTTTCAAAAATATAAAATATTAATTTTGGGAATTTTTATAATTTAATATTATTTTATTGATTATTTTAATATTAAATGCAAATAAATAGAAAAAAATGTTAGAAAAATTATGAAAAATTAGGGAAAATTCTAAAATGGGTTAATTATTGAAATTATGACATTTTTAAGTTGTTGTGATCATTTTGACACTAATTTAGTGCTAATCGCGATTAAAATCGCTAATTGGGTTTTTTGGCAATTTTGTGCAAAACTTGCACATACCACTTTTTCTATACTTGTGTATTTTTCTAGCCATGGTTTTCATTTGGGTTTACTATTCTTGTGAGAAGGTTTAGGGATTTAAAAGAAAAGGGAAAAAGAAAAAGAAAGTGTAATGATGAGGGTAGGTGAGAGAGAGGGTTGAACCATTGACCAAACCCTTAGCCATTTTCATCATTTCTCTCCCTCTCCCTTTGCTTTGCTGCTGCTGCCTCTTCCTCCCCCTTCCTCCACCTTCAACTCCCCACTTCATCTCATAAAACACCCCAAAACATCATACTCACTTCATTAAAAATGTGCAAAATCCCTAGATCTACACATGGAGCTAAAGAAGCAAGGATTTGGCCACTAGAGGGCAACTCAAGAATTTTCTTGAGTTGCTAATGAAGGTAATTTCTGAACCATTTGCTTAATTATAGCCTTTCCTTTAACCCCATGTCAAGATTTTATCGATATTGTGGATTTTAGTGGAATTGAGAGAAACCTAGTTAGGGTTTGAGTGAATTGGTGTTGCATTATGAAATTGGGCTCAGTATTGATCTTACCAACACCCTAGTGTTTGAATTGGAACCCCAAACCTGATGCTAGAACCAGAATACGGATTTTAGAAACCGATATCGGGGGAAAAACTGGAATCCGTCACTGTGTTGTTGAATCTGCTGTCACCTTGAGACCCCATAAATAAAATTGAGTGGACAGTAGCATGTGCAGGCACCCAGGAAACTAACCCCAAAACCCTAGCCCCTAACTCTTCTTGCCGGCCGCCAAAACCTCCTTTCTGGCCGCAAATTGCGGCCAGACCAGGGAGGAGTTGCCTCGTTTTGCGTGCCTGGCCCCATTTCCCCAATTCTTGGCCCTGGGTACTTCTAGTTTTGACAGATTCTGTCTAGGGTGAAATCTGGGACATATATCCTATGTTGTCGTTTTGGATTCGTGTTTCCGTATTCCGTATTTTTGGATTCTGAAATGGTGGAATGTGTTTTGCCTCGACTATTGTCGTTTATACGACGATATAGAGGATTATGGATGGTTTTGAAGGCGTGCCATAGGTTCTCACCTATAGGCCCCCCTTATCGTATCGTTTTGGAGTTTATGCGCCGTTTTAGATTGGATTTGGTTTTAATGCGCATATGCGATATTTGATGTGTAGGTACCCATGAAGACTTCGGACGACAAGCAAATGCATGGTGATGTCCGCAATTGGTGGTGCAAGGTGAGTAGATTATATCTACGGGGGAAAGTCGGGTGGATGGCGTACAGCACCCCCGCAGTCCGTAGATAGCTTATTATAGAGTATTGTGATATTAGGTGTATTTTGGTTATGTAGGGTTAAAAGTGACTAGTGTAGTTCATAGTCGCGAACCCTAGGATAGAATTACACCTATACATATACCCTTGCTTTTCACATGTACTTACACTGTGATTGATGATATGTGACGACTTTGGAGATGAGTCGATATTGTGGGCTTGGTGCCCTGGGATCGATGATTTGATACGATTCATATGTGGGGTATGACTTGTGATTCTTGCGGGCTTGGGATGTGTGTTTACCCCCGCATGCATACTTTACCGATGTTACCGTTTGTACTAGACATAGAGTAGTACTCCAGACTATATGATCTGATGGTGGTGATATTTGTTATGTGATGAGACAGTGAGTTGTTGACCCCTACCCAGCTTTTGGGAATGCCGTACGATGATTTACCGTACGAGCTGATATTGATGATAGATCCGCACTCATAGCTAGAGGATATCTTACGATATGACATTGAGGCGGGATCACCGACTATATATCTACATATATACTTAGACTCAGTTTTAGGTGGTTTCTACACCGACCCCTCCTATCTGACAGGATACTTAGATGTAGTTTGCATAGTAGATACTTTACTGTGCTGTTGATTACTAGATTTCCGCATATTCATGTTATCCGCATTGCTGGCATATGTTCATTACCATGTTATTATCATGCTGTTAGGACACCAGCACCATTATCGATGATGCGTATGTTTCACGTACACTACTTGCCGGCTCACACACTTCATCATCGATAATTGCCATGTCACTACACCGTAGTACTATTGCATTTGTGATATGATGCTTCATTCGACATATGCGCATTCCTATTCCATGTTGCATGATTTCCAATATGATTACTCTCTTTACATGTCGCATATATCATGGATTGATTGCATAGTACATCGCATTGGATTTACTGCTGGATGTTGGATTTTCATGTGATTTCTGGTTTTTGAGGACCGTGGGGTTATTTAAGAAAAGAGACACTTTATGAAAACCCGGTACCTCGTGATATGATATTTCGGTGCGTCCACCACGCGTTTTCTCGGTGCTGAGACGTGTGCTTGAAACCCGATTCGAGGAGGTGATGTACCGTTTGCGGGTTCGTGGTGGGCCCGGTATGGTTCCCCTCGGCAAGATGATCGATGGGTTATGCCGATTGAGCCTGGAGGCGGGCGAGTACCTACCGGTGATTTTACCTGAGCTCGGCGGATATCCGGGGGATACCGCCTGGAGCCGAGAGATGGGCATACTGCTGGGGCCGACGGGCCGATATCCGCAGACGGAGCCCAGAGATGGACATGGGTTGACTCATACTGCCGGGGCCGAGGGCCGATATCCGCAGACGGAGCCCCATATGGATGAGGATTTACGTGTCGATGCTTGGCACGGGTTTCATGATGGGTTTTCCATGATTTTATTTATATCCTCACATTTCATACATGATGCTTGCTGTCAGTGGGTGACAGGTGGACGGGTTCCACAGATATACAGACTGGATTTACACTTATCTTGCACCAATATTAGTGGTATGGGACGCTAATATATGTGTATTGATATTATTGATATTTCTTTATTGATACTTCATGCAGACATACCTTGCACTGATGTCATGTTGTTACCTGAGTACCTAGCACTATACACATGATTAGATGTTACCTTGCCACCTTATTACACTCAGATGTACTCTTGTGGATATTTTACTGATCGTTGACTTAGGATTATGTCTTGCATTCGATTTATCCTTGTAGATGTTTCTATTCACGAGTTGGCAACTCACCCCCATTGTGCCACAGTTCTTGCAGGTGTTGCCGTACAGGTTCTTTTGCGGCATTTCTGGCACATTTCCTTCTTGCGGGTGATTTGCTTTGGTAGGTGGATTCTTTCGTATCAGGAATCACCTTTGTATTTATTTATTTCATTGTATCTAGAAATTGTCCATCAACCAAAAACTTGTATATTCTTTCAGACTCAGAGACAGTGTTGTATTATTCGACCTTAGAGTCGCGCTTAGTAGTATTGCGGTTTTCTTGCTACTTTTGAGCTTTCTTTTGGTTTTGATCCTCGCCACTTGGCGTTGTATATTATCATATCTTGCGTAGTTATGACCGTCGATTGACGAAGAGCTAGCTCCCGCTTGGGGATGCCTTATTCATTTGCATATATTGATATCCTTGTTTTACCCCATTCGGGGCCAGTTTTACAAAAGAGACTCTGCCAAAATTTTTAGAAAAGACTTATTGTTTTCAAAACATACCTTCGGCTTAGTTATTTAGAAACCTTGATTTCAAACCTGTATTTCTTCACTTCTTTAAACCAGTTTTCTTTATTTATTCTTCAAATGGTTTTAGATTTCTGGGCTTTTGGCTTACTTGGATCAGATGGAGTCCTATAGGCTTCATATGGTTCAAGTGCCAGTCACGTGCTCTTTCGGGTCGTGACATAGTAACTCGCTGATGAATGTCGGTCGTGGATCGTTTGCCGTCCCCAACTCAATTTTCTTGAGGTTATCTGCAGTGGTATGGATTCCATCTTCCAGCTCTTTTGGTGCTGGTGGGAATTCTGAGATTATCTCGTCGCTGCTGTTTTCGAAGCACCAAGGGAGGTTGTTCATGTCCTCGGACCCTTCTTTTAATATTGTTATCACATGGCAGGTGCGAATTTTCTGCCAATCCCAATGCGGAGTTGGTTTTATCCCTGTGTTTTCGGGTTCGTGCTTTTGCGGCGGCGCTACCCTCCAACTGTCAGACAACGCGAATTTGCCAAGCTGATATTGGTCCTCAACCCAATTCTTAAAGGTGAAGCAATCTTCAAGCGGATGCCCTACTACTCGATGGTAAAAGCAATACTTTGGGTTGGAGACTTCGCTTGCTTGCTCAGGGTGTTTAGACTCTGGCAGAGTAAGCATTTGATGTTTTAGAGCAAGATCAAGTATTTTCCTTGTTTTGTTCCGAGGAAATGAGTATGCTCGACCCATTTTCTTCATGAGGGCTAGGTCAATAACGCTCGACTCTCGGATGCGTGGCTTCTTAGCTCTGCTTTGTGGTTGTCGAGCACCTTTTCGGCCCTTCGACTTGTTTTTGCTTTCGCGTCGAACCTTCTTTGTAGCGGGTTGACAAGGAGCGGCATTTTCATCCTTCACCGCCTGTTGACGGAGGCGCTGTGTCTTGGTTTTCTCATAGATTGCCATTTCACGATCGTGATCATCTCGGGCTTTTTGACTGGCATCCCTTGTAAGTTTGCTCATTTGGTCTTCAGACGATGGGTTGGGAGGTCTTGCATCAGGAACTTTTGCTGATTCAGGATTAGCGTCTTCCCATTGAGCGTCCGCCTCTTCATCGAAGTCATACATGGCATAACAGCTGTTTATTAGCTCCCGTTTCTTTGAGCGAACATACCCGAGCCCTTTTGTTTCCGTTCTCCCGTTAGGCAGTTTGCATTGACTCCCGGGAACGTTCCAGACCTTGTCATAGAATTTGGCTTTTCTAGCGGTCTGTGTGAAGGACATCCCTTGGCGTTTCAGCAGTTTCTTCAAACCTTCGGTATAATATCTGGGAAGACGGATAGGCTGAAGCCTGTCGAGCGTGGGATCCGCGCCATGCCAAATTTCTTTTTCCACCTTGTTTTCTTCAGAACGGTAGAATAGGATTGCCTTCTCGCCTTTTCGTCCGGGGGGGATATAGAATATCTGTAATTCTTCTACGCTGTTGGTGTCGAGTGCATCCAGTTCTTTGTAATGTTCAAGCGGCACCATGGTTATCTGCAAACTTCGCTCTTCATCAGCGGAAGCCCGTATTGAAAGCCGAGCAAGGAATACAGCATGAACTTCATCCTCAGAATCACTACCAAATATCAATGAAGGAATGGATGGTCCCGGCTTGGCGGATTGGGATGGACCCGCATAAATTATATCCTCTTCGTCCTCGGTGTCACTGCCGAAGATAGGGATGGTGGCGCTAGTCTTGTTCTCCGGCTTGTGACACCTTTTCGTGTCCTCAAAGCTCGGCAAAAAGTATTTGGCATCTTCATACTTGCGAACTTCATTCACGGAAAACGGATTCAATTCTCCTGCCACAGTGTACTCAAGACCATCCTTACAATATTTCATACACTGATGTTGTGTAGAAGGGATGATATTGTACTCGTGCAACCATGGTCGACCGAGCAGAGCATTGTAGCACGCCTTGGCATCTATGACATGGAATTTAATTTCTGTGACGAGTAGCCCGAAGCGTAACGTCAATATCACAGATCCGAGAGTTTTTGATGATTGGGAGTCGAAACCGGAGATGGTGATCTTGTCCCGGGCGAGGTGTTGGACGCTCATGCAAATCTCCTTTAACACTCGCACATTGAGTAAATTAACAGACGATCCGTTATCGACCAAGATTTTACCTATCTTTATGTCATGGCAGTATCCTGAGACATAAAGAGAGCGATTGTGTTCACACGTCCCGAGAAGAAGGTCTTCATCACCAAAAGCAACGTCGGCTGTGTGCACTTCTTCTAATTCGTCTTTCATCTTTTCTTCGGCTAAGAAGGCTTGGAACTGGTCCGGATCTTGTAGCGCCTTAATCAAAGAGTCTCTCGCCTCCTTTGATAGTAACAAGGCATCGAGAATGCTGAGTTGTGAGGGTAGCTTCCTCAGATGCGCCAAGACATTGTAATCCACTTTACTCCTCTTTGGCGGGTTTTTGGCGTTTAGCTCTTCCAGAACTTGGTCATCTAAAACGATGTCTTCAGAGACCTTTTCTTTCCCTTTATCTTTTCTATTCGAGGGTCCGAGGTTCTTTTCAGGCAGTGTTCGATTCCGCAGCCGGATATTTTCGCAAACCACTGGCTCCTCTTCTTTTCCCGAAGTTGACTCTTTAGAGAGAGGGGCAAGTTCTAGCTCCTCATCAGAGTCGCTCCCAAATGTAGGCACTTGTGACCCGGTAGTGTTAACCATGTGACAACTGCCGGCAGTTCTTTCAAGCTCTTTGGTCGCGTTTCTTTGCTCCCGACGAATCTTACGCTTTTCCTGTTTAAATTGTTGTTGATTAGCGACGTATCCTTGCCACCATCCATTGAAAGCTTTGCAATCTTGGGTGGAATGCGAGACCTTCTGATGATATAAGCAATAAGAGGAGTGCATTTCTACCATGCCAGTAACTTTTTCTTCAGAGGGTGGTAGCTTCATGCCCATCGATATGGCCTTAGCAAACTTCTTTTTTTATCTTGGATTGGCTTTTGTCAGCGGTGGAGGCATTTTGCTCCAGCGGGATCATCTCAGCTCTTCCCTCAAGTCGCTGGCGCTTGGCCCTTTCAAATATAGCCGTCTCGCGTTCTCGATCAGCTTTGCTTTTTAATCGAGCTTTATTAAGAAACGCGCCAATCATTTCAACTGATAACCCTGGGGCTCTTGATTCGGCATTTGTCCCCAGCGTTTCAGTGCCAGAAGTCCCTTCATCGTCCGTGGTCGAATGGGAGATCATACGACAGCTCGCCACATATTCCTCGGATTCATCCGATGAACTTTCTCCCTCATCTTCTTTTTGGAAGATGTGATCAAGGAAATCTTGGAGCGTAATGGGAGTCCGCGCTTTTTGGTTGTACTCATCCAGTGCGTCGATTTGCTTCTGTAAGTCCGTGCGCTTGTCGCCAGGCTTCACGGGCTTCTTAGATTTCTTCTTCTTCTTTTTCGAAGATTTTGACGGCTGGTTATGAACGCTTGAACTACCACCATCGGTCTTCGGAGTCGGACGTGGCTTCAACATCCCCTCTATAACCTTTGGTTCAAAGGGGTTCTTCCACTTGACCGCTGGACAGGTCTGAAGATCATTTAGCATTCTCCTCGTTTTGGCCGATAATACAACTTCCCAGGGAGTTTCTTCAATGACGGAGCATGTTGCCCCCGGCGTATTCGTCCCTTTAGAGGTGTGGGGCTGCGGGGGATTCACCTTCCATTTGTCGGATAGCGCAAATTTGCCCTGGCGGTACTGGTTTTCAAGCCAATTTTTGAAAACGTAACAGTCTTCGATCGGATGTCCTAGCACTCGATGATAAGGGCAGTAATTAGGCTCGTTGACGTCACTTGGTTGCGACGGACGTTTTGGATCTGGCAGATTTATGAGCCTGTTGCGTAATGCCAGCTCAAATAGCCTCCTCGTTTTATCACGGGGGAAGGAGTAAGCACGTCCCATCCTGTCCTCAAGGGGTACGTATGGGCGCGTATTGTTCGGACGGGCAACCGGCTTCGAGTCGTTCGGTTGTTGTTGAGCATTAGCGACGATGATCGCTTTTCCCTTTCCTTTATCGTTTCGGGAGTCCGGCTTCGGGAGAGGGGGTTTATGGCCCATCTGGTCCATCTGCGCCAATTTGTCGATCAAAGCCTGAAAGGAAGTCGGCTTGAAGAACATCATAAATTGTGAAATGGTTGCTTGTGGATCAAGGGTTCCAACAAACATTCCTACCGCAGGGGCTTCTTCTATGCGCTGTTCACACTTAGACCATAGATTACGCCACCGTATAGCGTACTGGACCCACGTCTCGCCGGGCTTTACCCTGGCGTTAATCAGCGCCGTCATCGGAGTACGCTCACTGGCACTTGCAAAGCGTTGGGTGAAGAGCAGCTCCATCTCCGAAAAGGTTTTAATAGAGTCGTTAGGGAGCTCGGAATACCACTCGAACGCCGTATCTGATAGGCTTCCAACGAACTGGCGAAGCAGAAGCTTGTCGTCGCCGCCGGTGTTACCGCAAAGCGCCCTGAACTGGGTGACATGTTGATGGGGATTGCCGGTCCCTTTGTAGACATGAAACTTGGGAATTGTGTAGCCCGGCGGGTACTTGATTTGGTCATACCAGCCCGGATACGGTCGCCCCGTTTTTACGACGTGGCCGGCTGCTTCGGCCGCGTGATGAACCTTTATTTGCTGGGCTATATATTCGTCCAGATCAGTTTTAGAGATTGTGTCCTCTTTAGCCGTCGATAGAACGGGCTGAGGGTTTGATGTTTATCCCCTATCATCTCCAAGGACGATCGGGGGTTCTTCAGTCGGGGGATCTGGTTGTATCATCATCCCTATCATGTCCTGGAAGAGGAGGCCCATACGCTGGATATTGGCTGCTTGTTCAGCAGCCTCTTTGTCTCTCTTTTCCAATACTCGGCGGAGGAACTCAGCGTCGGTCTCTTCCTCTTGGCGTTCATCTAAGGACGTCTCAGGATTCTCTTTTGGCCCCGTGAGTGCAGCCATTGTAGTCATCATCTCCTGGAGCTTTTGTTGCTGCTCCTGAGCCTTGGTCACTGATCGGGTAAGCGGTCGGTGACCCGTAGAAGTACGACTTTCTTCCTTTCCAGAAGCCATATAGACCGTATGAACTGTTATGCCCCCTGACTTGGGGCGTTTAGGTTCATCGCTTTTAAACTTTGTCAGTGTCACGGAGGCTTTCTCCGGCCTTTTTCTTTTGTGGACCATTGAGGCTAAAGGAGCCGTTGAAATGGGCATCCTAGCATTTGTTGCCCCCTGCTGTTTAATGGGGCGGTTTTTGTCCTTTTCCACCTTTGCCCTTTTCTGGCGACGGAGGTGGTCTGAGTCAATCACGGAGTTTTGAACCCTCCGCCAAACTTTATAAATCTTTGATGACAGCCGCTGAGGGGGCTGTTCTTGCTTTGTCTCCGGAGCTTTTTCTATAGGCGGAGATCTTTTCAATGTAGCAATCGGAGAGTTCTTTCTCACCTTCCTCAGCAATTCAAAGCTGTTCCCCGTTGGAACAGCAGCATTGACCTCCACCACTGGAGCAGGTGGGGTTAGCCCTGCGGGGGAGTTGCCCCCTGCTTTCCTTACTTGCTGCCAATGGCGACGTCGCGCACGACGAGCCGTTGGGACGGGCTCGAAAATCGAGATGGTTTCTTGCTGCCCCCTGTTTGAGTGTGGGGTAACTGCTGATGTCAGCCTATCAAAGACTGATGCCTTTTGACCAGCTGGGGGAGGAGTGGGAACCGTCAATCTTGTGAAGACCGACTCTCTGATGGGAGAAGCCGCTTTAACGACTTCCAAGGCAGCGGCCGTTGCCCTCTTTGGGACGGCCACCTTATAGTTCTGACCTAGCCTGGTGAAAACGGAGGCTGTTGGTTCAGTAGCAGGCGACCCGTTGATAGGGGTCGTGGCAGCAGTGAGCCGGTCGAACACCGACTTCTTGTTCACTTCCGGTATAGGTGTCGGCATAGAGAAGCTTGTAGGTGGGACCATGGTCCCGAAGAACAAGCCGGTGGTGGCTTGGGTCACCTGGTCTACCGGCAAAGTCAGGAAGGAAGCCGCTTGGGGCACATATGTTACACCTCTTGGTGAGGTGGAGCGTCCGTTGCAGTGGCATTTCGAGCAGTTGGTGCAGTTGGTGGCCATTGAATGCTTGAGTTCTGTACCAGACAAAAGACCAAATCTTAGCAACTTGAAATCCGAAGGCAACCATTTAACAAACCGCGATTGGTTCGCGAAGACGACACACGAAGTGTGGAGTGGAAAGAGGAAAAGGTCCCACCGGACGTGCCAGAATCTGTTCCCCTCCGAACGGCGGCCCGGACTTCGCGTCCGTTGCCTGAGGTTCGGGGCAGATGCTATTTGGTTTGATCCGTCCACCTCTCCGAAGATGACAAGTTGATTTATGGCACCTTGTATCGGAGGTTTAGACGGATGCGGCCGATGTAGCAGACTTCGTCAGATTCCCCCTCAGGGTGAGGGGTTTTTGATTGTGGGGACGCTCTTCCCTGCAGGCGCAAGCCCCTGCAGTTAATTACGCTACCGCGTCGCGGTAACAATTTTCTCCTTCTCCAGAATTTCACTTCGTGTCGTGTGTGTTTGTTTTGTTTGTGATTGCCCGTGGATTGTATACGGAGACTGAGTAATGCCGTCGCCCGTAGGGCGTGGATTAGTCCAAATCCGCATTTACTTAGATTTGGGTTTGGTGTTTTTAGTTTAAGGATGCATTAGTCGCGTTGCGGCTAAGATCAACTTAAACGTTCGTCAAGGATACGTTAGTCCTGTTTTAGACTAAGATCGACCTGACGTAGTGATTGATTTAATTATCTGGCCGTCGGGACTCGTCACCTCTCTGACGTCGTTGAGGGATTACAACGACAGGCGTCAGAGGAGTTCAGAGATGTACCCTTGCACCAAAGTTGATTCGGAGTTTTATTGTTTATTTAAAGATCTAAGGACACATTAACCGTATTTGGGGCTAAGATCAACTTAGACAGGACCGTTTAGATCCGACAAAAGAGCGTTCGGGCTCGATTGCGCTAGTTTAAGGACGTGGCGGTCCATCACCAGTTTTAGGGACGTGGTGGTCCATTATTAGTTTAGGGACGTTTCGGTCCGTCACCAGTTTAAGGACGTAGTGGTCCATATTCCAGTTTAGGGACGTGGTGGTCCGATATTAGTTTAGGGACGTTTCGGTCCGATATTAGTTTAGGGACGTTCCGGTCCAATACTAGTTTAGGGACGTTCCGGTCCGTATGGGTGTGTGGTTGTTGGGACCCGTCACCTCTCTGACGTCGTTGAGGAATTACAACGATGGATGTCAAAGGAGTTCAGAGATGTACCCTCAAACCGGATGTAGATTGATTTAGGAGAGCCATTTTGCTCAATCAATTTAATTTAAGGACTTATGGCCACGATTGGGCTAAGTCCAGTTCAACATTTTATTTGCTTTAGCATGGCATTTTTTATTTAGGCTCTACCCACAAAAGATACAGAGTATCAATTTATTTTGGGCTCTGCCCATTTGCAGATGATGCAAAGTATCTACCTCGTTTAGGCTTTGCCCCTTTTAAAATGCATAGCATTCTGAATATTTTGTTTGGGCTCTGCCCATTTATAAATGATGCAGAGCATCTGTTTTGATTTGGGCTCTGCCCCTTAAAATAATGCATTTGCGCTTTATTAAGCCTGTTAGGCCTTCCTTTAATTGGGCTTGGCCCTTTTTTGTAAGCAATACAATGCATCTGCGCTTTGCGCTAAGTAATGAGCGCAAGCTCATATGGTGATGACACGTGTCGTGCCCTGGCGAGCGCAAGCGCAACAGCGCAGTGCGCTGTGTTGTTGCGCTGCGCTATTGCGCTGCTGACACGTGGCGCGCTCTTAGTGAGTTGCGCCAATTCCAGAGAGCAAAGCTCTATCTTAAGGGCGCTTAGCGCAAATGGTTCTATAGCCGACACGTGGCGCTCTCTTAAGAGCGCAACAGCACAGTTTGGAAGTGCAAAGCACTAAGAATCTTTTAGATTCAGGAAGGGAAGTGCAAAGCACTGTTTAATTTCTTCATTTAAATTAGATCAAAGAAAAATAAATTTTTCTTTATTCGAAGAACCAGAGGTTCTTAAAAGTGCAAAGCACTATTCTTTTATTATTTTATTATTTTTATTGTTTTTAAAGAACCGAAGGTTCACAAGAAGTGCAAAGCACTATTTTTTTTATTTATATAAAGATCATTCATTTTATTTTTAGATCAATGATCTATTAGAAGGCCTTTCTTCTACTTCATGAAGGTTCTTTACCTTTTTCTTGAGATCTTCTCAGAGTTTTCTCTGCTTAGAGTTCTTGATTTTTCGAGAAAATTGTTCATGCCTTTGAATGAGGTCTGGGGTCCTATTTATAGTGCCCCATAAATTTGTTGAATTTGTTAACAAGATCTTTTCTGAATGATTTTGGGAATTTTCCATCGCTGGATCTTTGATCCAAAGGCAGAAGAAAATCTTCTGGTTTTGGAAAGAACAGAAAAGATTTCGTAAAATCTTAATTTAGTTTGGCGCAGATGCCCCAGCGCAGAGCGCAGCGCAGAGCGCAGCGCAAGTGCGCTAGCGCGTCTGCACTGACACGTGTCGCGCAGCGCAGAGCGCAGCGCAACTGCGCTAGCGCATCTGCGCTGACACGTGTCACGCAGCGCAGAGCGCAGCGCAGCTGAAGCGTTGCTTCCTTTAAACAGAGCTTTCCTCTGATTGGGTGCGCTTTCTGGGGCGCTGCGCTGACGTATTAGCGCAAGACACGCGGCGCGTTGCGCCCGCGACTTGAAGCTTTGCTTCAAAATTTGAATTTTGAATTCAAACAGAGCTTTGCTCTGATTGGGCGAAACAAATTTCTTTTGTGATGAATAATGAATTGTTATGATAACTACAAATGCAACCATGGTTGACTAATGTAGAGAGTTAACTAGGGTTAAAGGGTGTGGGTTGGGTTAGGAAATATCTAAAGAAAATATCTTTGCAAAAAACAAAATAAAAGCTTCTAGAAGCTTCTAGAAAAGATTAACCAAAATCAAACCCTAACCATGTTTAATCTCCACTAATCATGTTACATTAGTAATCATAACTTGTTACAATATTATATATCACATATACAATATTTATTGTAACAAAATAAAATAATACAATTAATATATATCACATATATATCAATGTATTACCCGAGTGAGAAAAAGAATCTTTTAGTGAGCTTATATTAGTTAATGCAATTTAATATATCAAATATATAATTATACATTAAATTATCAAATCAACACTTGATCCGATAATCCGGCTATTTCATAAATAACTGACTAATATAATCTGTATCAGTTCATCGAATCATCACTTGATCCGATGACCCGGCTATATCACATATACCCGGCCGATATCTCATATCGCGAGAATCTAATACGGTATCACATACACGTATTGTTCTTGGTCCCACACATATCATATATGTGCTCCTACTCCGTTTTGCCTAAACCAAGAAACCTCTGTGTAGGACTCTGAAGAATCGTCAATACGCCGACAATAGGTGATGATCATATCAAACACTCACAAGCTGCAAGCGGTCAGCTAAACGTAACAGCCACCCAGGTATCAAGCGATCAGAAGATCAACAAGCAAGCCTGTACATTCTCCTGCGAATCCAATCAGTAACACTCCCGTACAGTCCGGTCTCTTCGTCTGATATGTCGCATATCTTGCCTAGGGGTAGTAAACGTCAGACCCCAATAGCTTGATAAGTCGTGTCGATATGAGGTCTATAACAGTTCAAGAAACTACTGATAACACGTATCAGTAAATCTCAGCAACCCTGGCCAGAGATTTCTAGTTATAGACAATCGAACACAGCGCAACATCAACTCCCTATACCGGGAGAGACGAATCCCCTCCTATCGCTCATTGCCTCCATGTGATTCGGGACTGTACCCAAAAGCTACCTTTTTGCATACCCTCTTGGACGTGGTATGATGGAAATCAAAGCACAGTAGGAATCACACAAGACTCTATGACGATCTCGGGTCTACAGACTAACCTGTACCAGTGTCACCATAGAACTACCATCTGACGTGAGGTATAATACCATCTGGGAGTTCTTGGCGAGTCCGTCCAGTATACCCAGTCTCTACTGAGCACCCGTACACCATCCTTGATGTCAAACACCGATGGATATGGGATCATCCATCGCCCATCATATGGGTCAAGATGCGTATACGCTAGTCTACTCTGGTGTATCGATGCCCTGTCTCGATACACCCTCGACTAGGAACAGTTATAGGATGTACTCGTCGACTACCGTGGCCCCACTAGTATGATCTCATCATAGTCCCAGTAGTCGAGTACATATCCTAAGGGCTTTATCAACATGTAACATAGAGATAATCAGAGTACATGTTAAAATAAAGAGCAGCCAGATAGCGTACTATCATGTCGAGCAAGAAAGTACTCCCTACATATGTCCAAGCATCCACTACAATATACATCGTATGTACAGTAATGGCCTCTAGGGCATACATATAACTAACAATGCTTCACCTTCAAAGACTGGGTTGAAGACCAGTATCAGTAAGGCAGGTTTGCTCTATCCGATAGTTGAAGGGTAACCCCACCACAAAAGCATGAGCTGAAAGCAACCTATATAGCGAGAGTAGAACCAGATCAACATCGGTCTTGCAAACGAACCCGTACCTGCCACATGATAACATTCTCAAAAGAGGGGGAGCATGGAAATATGGATGACCTCTCCCAGTGCTTCGCAGATGAAGATGAGGATGAGGTGATCTCAGAATTTCCACCAGCTCCAAAAGAGTTGGAAGATGGGATACACACCACAGCAAACAACTTGAGAAAAATCAACTTGGGGACGGAAAACGATCTGAGGCCAATGTTCGTCAGTGAGCTGATGTATAAAGAGCAGGTGGGCACACTAAAAGACGTGCTCATGCAATATAAAGACTGCTTTGCATGGAATTATTCTGAGATGCCGGGACTAGATCCAAAAATAGCGGTGCATAAATTGGCTATATCGCCGGACGTTAAGCCAATCAAGCAGGCACCAAGAAGAATACGGCTCGAACTTGAGATGAGTATCAATGCCAAAGTCAAGAAGCTAATTGACTCTGGCTTCATCCAAGAAGTTCAATATCCTGACTGGATCGCCAACATTGTCCCAGTGATGAAGAAAAATGGGACGGTGCGTGTCTGCGTGGACTTTCGAGACCTCAATAAAGCTTGCCAAAAGGATGACTTCCCCGTACCGGTTACCGAACTGATGATGGATAACACGTCCACTCATGAGGTCTTCTCCTTCATGGATGAATCTTCAGGGTATAATCAAATAAAGATGCATCCTGAAGACCAAAAGCACACCGCCTTCCGGACTCTGCTGGGCATTTTCTGCTATAAAGTGATGCTCTTTGGTTTCAATTACTTTAAAGCTCTAGCTTCATAGCCGGTAGTTTCCGTTGATGATTCTGTTTCGGTCTGAAGAATGCAGGCGCCACCTACTAGAGGGCCATGACGAAGATCTTCGATGACCTCATACACGAGATTGTCGAATGTTATATCGACGACCTTGTGGTGAAAAACAAATCGTACGAGGAGCACTGGGGCATTTGAAAATAGCGTTCCAGCGTCTTCGGAAATATAATCTAAAGATGAACCCTCTGAAATGCACATTTGGAGTATCCTCAGGAAAATTCCTAGGATTCATCGTCCGACACCGAGGCATTGAAATACACCCGTCAAAGATCAAGGCGATTATGGAAATTCCCACGCCAAGAACCCTCAAACAATTGCGGTCTCTCCAAGGAAAGCTCGCATATATCCGATGGTTCATAGCTAACATCTCCGGAAAATGCCACCCCTGCGGTCATCTAATGAAGAAGGGGACCCCATTCATTTGGGATCGTAAATGCCAAAGTGCATTGGACGAAATCAAGCAGTATCTGCAGAATCCCCCGGTACTGACCGCTCCGGTCAAAGGAAAGCCCTTCATCCTGTACACAACAGCCCTTAAAGGTTCTTTAGGCGCGCTATGGGCACAGGAGAATGACCAAGGGAAATAGAGAGCTCTCTGCTATTTGAGTCGAGTTCTCCTGGGGGCAGAAAACAACTACTCCCCTATCGAAAAGCATTGCCTGGCATTAATCTTCACGATAACAAAACTCAGGCACTATGCCTTGGCACATGAGGTCCATCTCATATCAAAGGTGGATCCTCTCAAATATTTGATGCCAAGAGCCATACTAACAGGAAGACTTGCCAATTGGGCCCTCCTCTTGATAGAGTTCTCGATAACGTATCGACTCTTCAAAGCAGTAAAAGGCCAGGTCATCACCGACTTTCTCGCTGAGCATCCAATACCAGCCGATTCTCCCTTAAATTGCGAATTGCCAGACGAACACGCGTTCGATGCAATCAAAAGAGCGAAGGATGAGGAAAATGATCCTCAATGGGAACTTTACTTCGATGGGGCATCTTCTATGAAGAAGCGAAAGCGCAACGCCCCCAGAATCAAAGCTGGGGTAGGCCTTATCTTCGTAACTCCATAAGGAGGGATAATGCATTTTGCCCTTTCCTTAACAGAGTCAAGAACAAATAATGAAGCCGAATATTAAGCTTTGATAGCAGGTCTTGAGATCGCTGTCAACTTGGGGATCGAAAACCTCCTCATATATGGAGACTCCCAGCTGGTCGTTAGCCAAGTAAATGGCGACTACCAGATGTGCAAGCCAGAGTTGGTAAAATATGGAGAAAAAGTGCAGCAATTGCTGATTCAGATCCCCTCCTACATCTTGGAAAGCATACCGTGTGCAGAAAATAGCAAGGCGGATGCATTAGCCAAGCTTGCTAAGGAATTGGCTGACGAAAACCTCGATGATGTAAGGATCATTGTGCAAAGCCATCGGATTCTCGCGCCAGGAGAAATATCTCTGGGGTCATCTGAAGGAAAGGAAGAGACCGAACAAGCGGCCTTCCAGTTAGAGGATGAAGAAAAGGCGAAGGATTAGAGAGAAGTCTTTATAGACTACTTCAAATCTCATCATACGCCCGAAGACGCGTCGTCAAGACATCAGCTCATGAAACGAGTTCTATCCTTTGCCTTCATCAATGATACTCTATATAAGAGATCATTCGACAGTTTGTGGCTAAGATGCTTGGGACCGGAGGAAGCAAGGAGAGTCATCCAAGAAACTCACGACGAACTCTGCTGTTCTCATCAAGTCGGGCCAAAGATGAAGCTGAAGATCAAGAGAATGGGTTACTATTGGCCCACAATGATTCAGGACTGCCTCGAATATGCGAAGCAGTGTCACCCGTGCCAAATTCACGAGGACTTTATCCATCAGCATCCAAATCCGCTACACCCAACACTGGCTAGTTGGCCGTTCGAAATGTGGGGAATCGATATAATTGGGCCCATCGAACCAGCGTCATCCAAGGGGCATCGGTTCATATTAGCAACAACCGATTACTTCTCTAAGTGGGCAGAGGAAATACCGCTAAGGGAAGTGAAGACGGAGAACAACCTCCATTTCTTCAGGACACATGTCATCTACCGATTCGGCACTCCGCGACAGATCATCTCGGATAACGGGCCAGCCTACAGGAGCCATAAAATCAGCTGCTTCGCACAACAATATAAAATAGATTGGAGATACTCTTCAGTCTATAATCCCCGAGATAATGGTCTAGCTGAGGCTTTCAACAAGACCTTAACGAAAATCATAAAGAAAACGTTGTCCAGAAACAAAAAGGACTAGCACGAGAGGCTGCATGAAGCTCTCTGGGCGTATCGAACCACGTTCAAAACGGCCATGAATACAACGCCATTCGCGTTGGTATTCGGCACGGAAGCGGTACTTCCCTTAGAGATAGAATTACCCTCTCTACGAGTGGCGGTTCGATACGACCTGACGAATGAAGAAAATGCCCATCTTCGGCTTGAGGAGCTCGACGCCCTCGATGAAACTCGTCTCATGGCGCAGCAAAATCTGGAAGCTTACAACGCAAGGATGACGCGCTCATATGAAAGACTAACCAGACTGAGACCATTCCGCCAAGGCGAACTCGTGCTAGTCGTAAAAAGACCTATGATCCTAAACCATGCAAAGCAGGGGAAATTCGAGCCAAACTATGAAAGCCCGTACATCATAGACAATGTCTACCAAGGTGGGGCCTACTTGCTCATAGATATGCATAGCAAAAGACCCTTCCGTCCAATAAATGGCCGGTTCCTTAAGAAATACTACGCTTGACAAGTCACGGCTCAGGTTAATGATAGATGACGACGCTCGTGTCCGCTCGCTGTCTTCCTGAGTCCAAACTCTATAAACAGTATCCAGCAAAACTTCACCCCGAAGATAGCAATGGACCGAGATGTCCCTAAATTAACAACGGACCGAGATGTCCCTAAACTAACAATGGACCGTAATGTCCTTAAACTAAATACGTCACCTCAAACACGGCGATAGTGTAATTCAAGTCCACAAGTCCCAGCAGCAAGGACTGCAACTCAAATCCCACCAGCAAACAGATGAGTCACCTGCGGCGAAACAATTTTCGAGAGTCTCATAGTTCAAAAAAAATGGTATGTCTACAAGCGAAATGGGCATGGATGAAAACCCTAAAGGGCGCCGTGAGTAAAAACAGTAGGGTTACCGGCGAGCTTGTGAAAACCTGAAAAGGCGCAATCTCGTTGTTAAAAAAATGATATGTCCACAAGCGAAATGGGCACGGATGAAAACCCGGAAGGGCGCCGTGAGTAAAAACAGCAGGACTACCAGCGAGCTTGTGAAAACCTGAAAGGGCGCAATCTTGTTGAAATAAAAAACACGGTATGTCCATAAGCGAAATGGGAACGGATGAAAACCCGAAAGGGCGCCATGAGTAAAAACAGCAAGGCTACCGGCGAGCTTGTGAAAAACCGAAATGGCATAATCTCGTAAATTTTTCACTTACGAGATCATCTCAACTCGTAAAGAGAACTCCCCCTATGAGACCCTCACGGCTCATAGGATTCAACGTCTTAAGATACAGGAATCTGAACCTGTTCTTAAGCCATCACATTCTTCAAATTTCCTTACAGGCGATCAATATTGATCCTTGTATACAATCCACGGGCATAAATAAACTTTCCCTCGTCCAGTTCCACCAATGGCGAGAAATTCCCCATTTGGTGAACAACACTTGTAGGTCCTCTCGACTTGCAAGGAGAAAACACTCTTGTGAGATCCTTACGACTTACGAGAGAATATATCACTTAGGAGTCCTCACGACTCCTAAGGAGAAAATACACCTACGAGAGCCTCACGACTTGTAGGGAGAAATACCTTTATGAGACCCTTACGGCTCATGAAGTCAAAAAGCCTTAGTTGGCAGGATCCTAACCCTGTTTACTAAGCCTCCTTTGTTCAAATCAGCAAAGGCAAATGATGATTCGCTCCTGGCAACACTCCAGTCGTAGCGATGTTGATGCCTAAATCAATAGCAAATTCCAAGTCCTTTCAAGGCAAATGATGATTCGCTCCTGGCAATATTCCAGTCGCAGCGATGCTGATGCTAAGATTGGTATCAGATCTCAAGTTCCATGCTCGTAACGAAAATCAGTGAGCAAAAATAAATGCATATGAAATAGCCGAAATGATGGAGCAACTCGCAATAAAAATCAGTGAGCAAAATATACGCATATAAAAACAGCCGAAATGTTTAGGCAACTCGCAATAAAAAGCAGCAAGTAAAAAGAAAATGGCCGAAATGATTGGGCACAGCGATAAAAACAACCGAAATGATTGGGCAATCACGACTTTCGCGATATAAAAAGCTGAAATGATAGAGCATCGCGGAAAGAAACTAAAAAAATGAATGAAAATGATGAAACCGTTGCCCTACAGGTGAGTCCACATCAACCCCTGTATACAATCCATGGGCATAAACGAAAAGGGAACTACATTTCCCCAATGGGCTCTGTTGAAGGAAGAGTCAAATCTTGAAGGTTCACAGACAGCCTAGAGATCAACAACGGCGTTTCTTCTCACTCCAACAGGATGCAGACGTGACGTCAACAAAATGGAGCCATGGCAAAGTCCTTAGTTCCAAATCTCGACGGCTCACCAACAACTTAGAAACTACATCGGAGCCATGGCAAAGTCCCTAGTTCCAGGTCTCGACGGTTCACAAACAACCTAGAGATCAACAACGGCGTTTCTTCTCATTCTAACATGATGCAGACGTGACGTCAACAAAACGGAGCCATGGCAAAGTCCCTAGTTCCAAATCTCAACGGTTCACAGACAGCTTAGAGATCAACAACGGTGTTTCTTCTCACTTCAACAGGATGCAGACGCGACGTCAACAAAACGGAGTCATGGCAAAGTCCCTAGTTCCAAGCCTCGACGGTTCACCAACAACCTAAAGACTACCTCGGAGCCATGGCAAAGTCCCTAGTTCCAGGTCTCGATGGTTCACAGACAACCTAGAGATCAACAACGACGTTTCTTTTCACTCCAACAGGATTCAGACGCGACATCAACAAAACAGAGCCATGGCAAAGTCCTTAGTTCCAAGCCTTGACAGTTCACCAACAACCTAGAGACTACCTCGGAGTCATGGCAAAGTCCTTAGTTCCAAATCTCGACGGTTCACAGACAGCCTAGAGATCAACAACATCTCTTCTCCCTACAGCAGGATGCAGACGCGATGTCAAAAACGAACCCACGGCAAAGTCCCTAGTTCCAAGTCTCGATGGTTCACAGACAGCCTAGAGATCAACAACGGCGTTCTTCCTCACTCCAGCAGGATGCAGACATGACATCAACAAATGGAACCATGGAAAAGTCCCTAGTTCCAAGCCTCGACGGTTCATAGAAAACCTAGAGACAAGCTCGACATTCGTCGCAATATAGCAGACACAATGTCAATAAACGAAACGAAGGAAGATCCCTAGCTTCAAGGTCTTGACGGCAACTCAAATAAGACCTGAAAGACTTTCGGAGATCATCCCATACCAGCGCGGAGTGGTCATGACTCATCGGGGCTCCTAAATTGAGCCTAACTTCAAGTAAAATGCGGCATGGAAAATCCCTAACGCTTGCTCTTCTGACGATAATATGACCTGGGAGATTACTGACGTCTTGTCCAGCCCCCGAAGGGATCAGAAACACGACAGTCACGGGGCTACTCGAACAGCAAGATTGCGTATCGGGGAATGCATCAGCCAACGCGACGGTATGACGGACAAAAACCCTAGTACCACAGACCCTAACGGACCTCTGTCGTAAAGAGCAGAGGTTAACTGTGACGTTAGGACATTCTTGCAAGAACTTCTCGATTCGTCTCGACTCGTAGGGAAAACAATGTTCCTGCGAGAACTTCTTGACTTGTCTCGGCTCGTAGGGAAAAACATCTTCATGAAACCCTCACGACTCATGAAGGTGGAAAGCCTTAGGCAACGGGGATATCAACCTGTTTCCTAAACACTGTGGCCCTGCAAGTAGGTCCAAGATGGACTATTGTATACTATCCACAGGCCATATTCTCCAAAGTCGAATATCGATAAGGAGGGAAAAAAAACCACTTACGAGTCCTCTCAACTTATAAGGGGGAAAATTCTCTTGTGAGATTCTTACGACTCTCAAGAGAAAATGCACTTAAGAGTCCTCACGACTCCTAAAGGAGAAAATACACCTACGGGATCCTCTCGACTCATAGGGAGAAAAGTCTTTATGAAACCCTCATGGCTCATAAAGTTGAAAAATCTTAGGCGGCAGATCCAAACCTGTTTCCTAAGCCATCGCTGCCCTATAAGCAGGTCCAAACTGACTCTTGTATGCTATCCACGGGCTATATTCTCCAAAGTCGAATATGGACAAGGAGGAAAAAAAACCACTTACGAGTCCTCTCGACTTGTAAGGGGGAAAATTCTCTTGGAAGATCCTTACGACTCTCAAGCGAAACTGCACTTAGGAGTCCTCACGACTTCTGAGGAGAAAATACATCTACGGAATCCTCTCGACTCGTAAGGAGAAAAGTCTTTATGAGACCCTCACGGCTCATAAAGTTGGAAAGTCTTAGGCGGCAGATCCAAACCTGTTTCCTAAGCTATCGCTGCCCTGTAAGGAGGTCAAGAAGGACTATCTACGGGCCACATTTGCCAGAGTTACATGCCAATATGAAATAAAATATGTCTTTTATTCATGAATTCAAGTGAATACAAGATACAATTCATAAAGGAATCAAAATGAATACATGTTATTCATGAATCACAAGTTTACAGTCGATATAAAAAAGGTACAAAAACGGTTTATTAAGGAGGAGGCGTCTTCAACAAATCAGCAAGCCACTCACGCGCTCCTCTCAATCCTTTCTCGTGGTCAGCTACCGTGGCCAACTCCTCTTCAACTTAAGTCCGTTCCACAAACAGGACGAAATCTTTTCATCGGCTGCTAGCATGGCAACTTCACAGTCCTGCATGACCCGCTCGGTGAAGTCAAGCATCCGCTTCAGCGCCAACCCATCCGAAATACATCGCTGGAGGTTGTCGAAAATAGCTTTTAGCTATGCAGCATTCGCTTCAACCTGGGCGCGCAATCGGACAGATTCGCTGGAAGCTACCTCATGTTCCTTTCGTCTCAGGGTCACCTCTTGTTCAAAATGGCGAATGAAAGGAACACTATACTCGACCCACGCAGCCCGCTGGGAGTTCAAAGCCAACACCTCAGGAGCGAGACGCTTGAGCTCAATCTCATGCAGGCAAGCTTCGATCTTTCTGCAGTAATCAACCCAAGAGCTGACGAGATCTTCATCATGGAAGTGCACGAGTGTCGCCAACATTGGATTGACTTCAATGGCAAAATCTGTAGCAGAAGTGAGGGCCTCGGCATTGAGATCTTCAATAAATTCGCTCAACATTCGCCGGTTATTTGCGGCGCCCTTGGAAGATATACGTTTAGCGAAGGGCCCTGCGGGCATTGGAATGTGAGACTCAAAAAGAGCTAGAACCAGTACAATTGCTGCAAAATGAATTACAGTCAAATATCGACTCGAGTGATAAGGAAAACACATGAAGGATGAAGTCTATTATACCGGCTGTGACAGGCGGCAGGATGGGGAGTACCGGAGGCACAGCTATTCTCTCGTCTCCTCCACCGACCCGTGACGCTATGATCAATATGAAGAAGACTTAGCAACAATACGTCCATCCATAAAAGAAAGGATGAGAAATTAACTGAAGAATATACTAACCAATTCCAGAAGGTGGAACGATTTTTGACTGAAAGGAAAAATGCGGGTTCAACACCTGATATAAATGGTCAAAAAGGACTCTTGCAGAGGTGAGATAATATACTGTCATTACAAGGAGGATGGTACCCACAGTGAAACAAATAAGTCACAAACCTGTTAGTTGTATGTATGCCCTAGAGGCCAGTATTGTACAGATGATGTATATTATATTGGATGCTTGGTCATATATAGAGATGACTTTCTTGCTCGATATGATAGTATGCTATCTGGTTACTCTTTATCTTAACATGTACACTAGTCTCTTTAAACTGTCTTATTGTTACATGTTGGTAAAGCCCTTAGGATGTGTACTTGACTACCTGGACTATGATATAGATCATACTAGTGGGGACGTGGTAGTCCATAAGTACATCCTTCAAGGTCCCTAGTCGTGGGTGTATCGAGACGGGGCATCGATATACCAGTATAGACTAGCGTATACGCTTCTCGACCCATGAGATGGGCGATGGATGATCCCATATCCATTGGTGTTTGACATCAGAGATGGTATACGGGTGCTCAGTGGAGACTGGGTACACTGGACGGACTCACCGAGAACTCCCAGTTGGTATTATACCTCACGTCAGATGGCAGTTCTCAGGTGACACTTGTACAGGTTAGTCTGTAGACCCGAGATCGTCATAGAGTCTTGTGTGATTCCCACTGTGCTTTGATCTCCACCTTACCACGTCCATGAGGGCGTGCAAAACGGTGGTCTTTGGGTACAGTCCCGAGTCACATGGAGGCAATGAGCGATAGGAGGGGTTTCGTCTCTCCCGGTATTGGGGGGTGATGTTGCGCTGTGTTTGATTGGCCGTAACAGGGAAGTCCCTGGCCAGGGCTGATTCAGAGATTTGCTGGTAAGTGTTGCCGGTAGTTTCTCGACCCGTTATGAGCCTCACATCGGCACGACTTATCGGTTATTGGGGTCTGACGCATACCACCCCTAGACTTGATATGCGACATATCAGACGAACAGACCGGACTGTATGGTAAGTGTTACTGATTGGATTCATAGGAGTGTGAGCGGGCTTGCTCGTTGATCTTCTGATCGCTCAATACCCGGGTGGCCGTTACGTTTGGCAGACCGCTTGCGGCTTGTGGGCGTTTAATATGATCATCACCTGCTACCGGAGTATTGACGAGTCTTTAGAGTCCTACACAGAGGTTTCCTGGCTCGAGCAAAACGAAATAGGAGCGCATATGAGATATATGCGGGGCCGAGAATAATACCAGTATGAGATACTGGATTCTATTCTCGCGATTTGTAACATTGATCGGTTATATGCGATATAGCCGGGTTATCGGATCAAGTGTTGATTCGATAAGTTGTTACTATTGATATTAGTCGGTTATATGAGATATGACCGGATCGTTAAATCAAGTGTTGATTTAATGATTTAATGTATAATTATATATTTGATATATTACTTTACATTAACTAGTATTGGTTCACTTAAGATGGATTTTCTCACTTGAAGTGCACATTGTATATATGATATAATTTTGTGCACTAGTTTGTATCATGTTTGATGATACATGCAAACTTGGGTGTATGTTTGATTTGAACCATGTTTAGGTTAATGGTTATGGTTTTAAATTATTCATTTATTCATTTTATTTAAATTCTTTATTTCTTTTGGCTAAAATGAAATGGTTGCTAATTTTGTCTTTTGTGGAAGCTTCATGAAGCTTTGAATTAGTAACCATTTTATTTTATATTTAAACCTAACCATTAGCTAAACTAAGGTTTGCTCTCTACAAGAGTTAAATCTAACCCAAGGTTGCATTATGATAAGATCAATTGATTTTATTATTCTTTCACCATTCTCATGATATTCTTCTTGTTCCTTCTTCTTCTTCTTCTTCATCTTCATCAAGAAGAAGAAAGTTTGTAACCTCCAATGGTGAAATGATCAAATGAGTGAGAAAACCAAATCTAAAGTCAACCCACTTCCTCTTTCTTCATCCTCTACAACTTGCCTTGTAGTAGAGTGTGTTGTCTTCACAAGTTTCTTGACTTGGTGAAGGCGGAGCTCGAGTTTGAGTTGCCTCGACGTAGATCATCTTCGGCATCGTAGTCTACGACCTAGCCCGATTATTTCTCCGACGAAACCATCACCGGAGTCCGGGATCCGATGATCGCAGCGAAGGGACATCGTCATGGAGCTATGGAGGTGGAGTAACGAATCTACAAAGGTTGTATTTTCATTCACTCTTTAGTTAAGTTGTTAACTAGCTTCTTGTTTCGCCTAAACTCTAGTCAACGATCCGTATAAGGGTTCTTCGGCACTTGTAAAATTTGAATTTGGCATGGTTGATGCCTTGTGAGAACTCCTTAGTGTGCCTAGGAACCCTACAGTGGTATCAGAGTCTAGCTAGAGCCTTAGGCGATGCGTGGACGGAGTTAGAAATCCGATCGAACCGAAACCCCATTGCAAAATCGCTCTCTGTACTTTTTTCAAAACTGTTGATTTTTGTGAATTAAAAATATGCAGAAAAATAAGCAGGCTTTTTTAAGAATTACTGTGAAATTTGATCTCTTGATTCCTCTATAGTGCGGCGGAACCGCGGCACAAGCATGGCTTGTGCGGCGGTTCCGCGGCCAAATTGTCACATCACGTATTCAAATTTGCACAGTAACTCCTAATATGCAGTGCTGATTTTCCTGGGATATTTTAATCTGAACTCAAGAGTTGAGTTTTCTGGGTTGTATTGGGGACTCGGTGTTTCGATCGGAAAGTCTAATTCTGTCTATGTGTTTTCCGGATAATTTTTGAACATGTTGAAAAGTTCGACCGGATATAAATACCCAATTTTTCCCCAGTTGGGAAATTTCCAAGTGTTGGATTTTTCCGTGGTTTAAAGACATTCTAAGTAGTGCAAGTAACGCGATGGACCCTCTAGAAGACAACAAACCATAACTCGATTATGTGACCGTCTTGAAGTGCCCTTTGAACCTTAGGGTTTGGGGCGGTACGGCGTGCCACATGTGAGGCGTTGGCTTGACCCTTCTACGGCTGGACAGTTGGTACTGAGGCATGAACTGGATGTTTTTAAACTTGTTTCATGTGTTGAGCAGTTTCGGGAAAACTTGGGTGTTCGAATGTTTGATCGGAAAGTTTAACATTTTCTATTTATCTGGAATGTGATACAATAATTGGAATTCACAAACAGTTATGAGATAACTGAATGAATGTTATAAATCTAGCAGTTTAGTCTCACTTGATATTGAAAAGAGTTTTCGATAATGAGACTAAAATGCGGGGTTTATAATTGTTAGGCATGTGATGTCTAAGTATTTCATTTGATTAGGCATGCGATGTCTAAACAGGTTGCGGATTCCAACTGTTGTAGTTTTACACTTTCTTTTCTGTGACCGTAAGTGTAGTATGACGATATCACCGGTTTTGTTGCTATACGTCAACGACAATTGGGGTATGCATACTTACTTACGTTGATGACATGTGATGTTATGTGTTGCTGGATATGTTATATTGGAACGTCGTGTTTGAATAGCCGGGGGTTTTTATGTAAGATGAGTGTTTTTCATTTTCATTCATGTAAATAACTTGTATGTAATATTCTTTTAATTGGGGCACTTCCATGTTGCGGAAGATGTCACCTTTTGTATATTATTTACTTTTCCGCACTAGGATAGACCCAAGGAGGAGGGCACAAGTAACCGGGTTCTGGAGTCCAGTGGGAGACCAACTCGAGGAGTCGAGTCCGGGTCTCCTAACTCTAGAATTGGTAGGGTTGCTTGCCGCTCTCGTAGGGGTCTAAGGGTGTGGATTTGGCTATTCATCACGACCGTGGAATCCGTGTTTTGTACTGGCTCGTATTGAAAACACGGACGTCCTAGTATATCCAATATTTCATTTGATTCTTCTACTGCGGTATCTGTGATGTGATCATGTGATGTTCTGTGATAGATACAGTATATAGTATATATGATATATTATATAGACGTTACTTATGTTTTACACCCGCGCTAGCCCTGCCCCGCTCTGCCGTTAGTTACCTAACCTAACGGTGCATGAGAAGACATCGAGGCGAATGCGGATGGCATAAGTGTACGTCGTATTTATCTGTGATGTTTAGGTAATTTAAATGATGGGACTTCATTAATGTGACTAATGAAAGAAAAGAAACCTAAGATGTTGTAGAATCAAATTTTAAACAGGTAGCTACAGTTCTTGCTTTGCATAGCGGTATATGTGATATATCCTGCACCTTATTCGATAAGGAAAGGACCGAGATCCCTTCACCGGGAGTGACTCCTTTAGCAATAATTGGCAGATGCTACACACTCGGTTTGTTTTTGATTACTTCTATAGTTTCTGCTTTGCACGGTGATATATATGATATATCCCGCACCTCATTCGACGAGGAAAGGGCCGACGATCCCTTCACCGGGAGTGACCCCTTTAGCAAAAACTAGAAAAGCCTCGAAACCACTCCATTACAAAACTTCATTTGATTCTACAACGATATCAAGTTCATTACGCAATAGGTTTTCAGAAAAACCTGTCGTAGCCCTCCGTCATTTCAGATAAGTAGTAGTTAGTATTCGTGCTACGTTTGTTGGCCTGCGTCAAGGCGTGGTGTGCGGTAGCTAACTATTATTTATCTGCTTATGCATATGATGCAGATTGGATTAGGGTAGTCGTGCGACTTTGTTGGCCTGCGTCAAGGGTCGTGCGGGTGGGTTTAATTCAATCAGGAAATGATGGGTTGAACTTGACTAGCGCACTATGGTTTGTTGGCCTGCGTCAAGGTCATAGGACGCTAGGGGAAAAATATTATCGGGAATTTCAAGTGTTGAAATTTGCAATGAGATTGCATACCTTCTATGAGATAGTTGGATCCCGATACCCACTGCGAGTAAGAGTTACTCCTGGGAGAGTTTTGCACATTGCAATTAGCCGATCAAGTAGGTGTCTAGAAAGGTGTTAACGAGGTTACGCCTCTGGGAAAACGAGGTTTACATTAATTAGGTTCGTGCGAAAGCACGGGGGACCTCCCTCAAAGTACCGACACTGGCCTGGCTGAAAGATTGGCGAACTTGTAGTGTGTAATTAATCCAGGCTAATCTTTCCTTTTAGGGTTTGAAGGAAGATTTGATAAAAAGCAGTGGGAGCCATCCTGATTAGATAAGATAATAACCAATCTGATCTTGCACGAGCATACGCTAAAGTGTTTTCTTCTCTCTCTCTCCAGGAAGCGACCATTTCATGCCCTAATCAAGATAATAATATGGATGTATAGACCGAACCCGCATGTTATACTGTGCTGGGGAACGTTGGTTCCGTTCTTTCTTATAAGAGTTATAGGACTGAACAGGATATAGGGGAATACCAGGATTCCCATGCCACCCGATTGAAGAAAGTACATGATGATGCATTTTCTTCGGGTGTGTTCGTTACAGAGAACTGTTTCTCCATTTGCTCTACGTCCTGGGTATTAGATACCGGGTCAGGATCCCATATATGTAATCAGTTACATGGGCTAAGGAAAGGTAGAGTACTTGGAGAAGGTGATAAAGATATTAGAGTTGGAAATGGTGCAATTGTTGCAGCAAAGACTGTCGGGGAATATCACCTTACATTACCGACTGGTAATACATTGGTTCTGAACGAATGCTATTACATGCCGAACCTGATATGCAACATTATATCGGTTTCTTTGTTGAGTAAAGAGGGATATAATTTTGTATTACAGGACAATGTTATGAACATTTTCCGTAACCAAAAGTTGGTTGGATCAGACACGTTGTGCAATGGCATTTATGTTCTTAATCAATCAACAGTTCTGAGTATAACAAACACACACAAGAGGAAGAGTTCGGAACTGAACGAATCCTTCTTGTGGCATTGTAGACTTGGTCACATCAATGCGACACGACTAGCTAAGTTGCATAAAGATGGATATTTAAATCCGTTTGAATTTTCATCTTATGACACTTGCCAGTCATGTCTCAAAGGCAAGATGACCAAAACTCCGTTTACGGGATACAGAGAAAGAGTTACCGAACTCTTGGGACTGATACATAGTGATGTATGCGGTCCCATGTCTACACATGCCAGGGATGGTTCTTCGTACTTCATTACATTCACTGACGATCTCTCTAGATTCGGATATGTGTTCCTGATGAAACACAAATCAGAAGCTTTTGAGAAATTTAGAGAATATAAACAAGAAGTCGAGAACCAAACCGGAAAAAGTATTAAAATCCTTCGATCTGATCGAGGAGGTGAATACTTGAGCAATGAATTCCTGGACTTCCTAAAAGAGAATGGGATTCTCTCACAGCTGACTCCTCCATATACACCACAGCACAACGGTGTATCAGAACGGAGGAACCGCACCCTATTAGATATGGTGCGCTCTATGATGAGCACAGCTGAGTTACCTATTTCCTTCTGGGGATATGCACTGGAAACAGCTGCAGACCTATTGAATATGGTTCCTACCAAAACCGTGCCAACCACTCCATATGAGATATAGAAAGGAAAGAGACCATGTCTTAATTATGTTAAGATATGGGGTTGTCCGGCATATGTAAAAACGCAAAATCCGGACAAACTCGCGGCAAGGTCCGTTCTGTGTAAGTTTATTGGATATCCCAAACATTCGCGCGGGTATATCTTCTACCACACCGAGGAACAAAAGGTGTTTGTTTCTCGACATGCCACCATTTTAGAAAAGGAATTTCTTGAAAAGGAAATTAGTGGCAAGGAGGTAGAACTGGAAGAGGTTCCAGCAATACAGACTACAACAGAAGATTTGGTTGAACCAGAGGATTCAGTAGCTCCCGATGAACCTCAGCCTCTCCGCCGATCTAGTAGGGTTCCTCGCCCACCTGAGAGATACTACGGTTTTCTCATGGATGGTGGGAGCGAGGATTGCATCATGGAGGATGATGACCCAACTAGTTTCGAGCAGGCCATCGCGAGTAAGGACTCGATGAAATGGCTGGATGCTATGCGGTCCGAGATGGAATCCATGTACACCAACAAAGTATGGACTTTGGAAGTTGCTCCTGAAGGGGTGAAACCCATTGGGAGCAAGTGGATCTTCAAGAAAAAACTTGGTGTAGATGGGAAAGTGGAGACTTTCAAAGCTAGACTTGTTGCAAAGGGTTTTCGTCAAAGACCAGGTGTGGACTATGACGAAACCTTTTCTCCAGTGGCTATGCTTAAATCCATCCGGATCATGCTTGCCATCGCTGCATATCATGACTACGAAATCTGGCAAATGGATGTTAAGACCGCCTTTCTAAATGGTGATTTAGAAGAGTGCGTGTACATGACTCAGCCAGAGGGCTTCGTAGACAGTGGGAGCAGCGGGAAGGTGTGCAAGCTGCTTAAATCCATTTATGGATTAAAGCAAGCATCGCGGAGTTGGAACATCTGCTTTGACGTCGTTATCAAAGAGTTTGATTTCGTCAAAAACCCAGATGAACCTTGTATTTACAAGAAGGTGGCAGAGAGTAAGGTTGTCTTCCTCGTATTGTACGTGGACGACATACTCTTGATAGGAAATGATATTCCTATGCTGCAATCAGTCAAGCTCTTCTTATCACAAAGATTCTCAATGAAAGATCTTGGTGATGCCTCCTGCATATTGGGAATGAGGATCTATAGAGATAGATCCAAACGGATATTGGGATTGTCCCAATCCAGGTACATTGACACCATACTAAAGAGGTTTAGTATGGAAGAATCCAAGCGTGGGAACTTGCCCACGATCTCTGGAGTCACTCTCTCTAAAGAGATGTCTCCCAAGACTGATTTGGAGAGAGCTCGCATGCAAGGGTTACCCTATGCTTCGGCCGTAGGCTCTATCATATACGCGATGCTATGTACCAGACCCGATGTTGCATACTCACTAAGTATAGTGAGCAGGTATCAAGCTGATCCTGGAGAGAGTCACTGGACAGCTGTGAAGAGCATTCTCAAGTACTTACGAAGGACTAAAGAGATGCTCTTGGTGTATGGTAACGGAGAACTCCAAGTGGAGTCCTTTACCGATTCGAGCTTCCAGAGTGATAAGGACGACTCTAAGTCGCAGTCGGGATTTGTCTTTACCCTTTACGGAGGGGCGGTTAGCTGGAAGAGTTCCAAGCAGGAAACCGTGGCAGACTCGACGATGGAGGCTGAATACATCGCTGCCAACGATGCTGCAAAAGAGGCTGTCTGGATCAAGAAGTTCATTACTGAACTTGGAGTGGTTCCATCCATTGAGAATCCAATACCTTTGTATTGTGATAACAATGGAGCGGTGGCTTTGGCCAAGGAACCCAGGTCCCATCAGCGATCCAGGCATATTCTGAGGCGGTATCACCTGATCCGGGAGATAGTTGATCGCCGGGAGATCGAGGTCAGGAGAGTTGACACGAAGAATAACACAGCGGATCCACTCACGAAGGCTATTCCCCAGATACAGTTTGAGAGACTCTTTGGGATGCCTGGTATGCGATACTATAGCAGCTGGCCCTAGTGCAAGTGGGAGATTGTTAGTTGTATGTATGCCCTAGAGGCCAGTATTGTACAGATGATGTATATTATATTGGATGCTTGGTCATATATAGAGATGACTTTCTTGCTCGATATGATAGTATGCTATCTGGTTACTCTTTATCTTAAAATGTACACTAGTCTCTTTAAACTGTCTTATTGTTACATGTTGGTAAAGCCCTTAGGATGTGTACTTGACTACCTGGACTATGATGTAGATCATACTAGTGGGGACGTGGTAGTCCATAGGTACATCCTTCAAGGTCCCTAGTCGTGGGTGTATCGAGACGGGGCATCGATATACCAGTGTAGACTAGCGTATACGCTTCTCGACCCATGAGATGGGCGATGGATAATCCCATATCCATTGGTGTTTGACATCAGAGATGGTATACGGGTGCTCAGTAGAGACTGGGTACACTGGACGGACTCGCCGAGAACTCCCAATTGGTATTATACCTCATGTCAGATGGCAGTTCTCAGGTGACACTTATACAGGTTAGTCTGTAGACCCGAGATCGTCATAGAGTCTTGTGTGATTCCCACTGTGCTTTGATCTCCACCTTACCACGTCCATGAGGGCGTGCAAAACGGTGGTCTTTGGGTACAGTCCCGAGTCACATGGAGGCAATGAGCGATAGGAGGGGTTTCGTCTCTCCCGGTATTGGGGGGTGATGTTGCGCTGTGTTTGATTGGCCGTAACAGGGAAGTCCCTGGCCAGGGCTGATTCAGAGATTTGCTGGTAAGTGTTACCGGTAGTTTCTCGACCCGTTATGAGCCTCACATCGGCACGACTTATCGGTTATTGGGGTCTGACGCATACCACCCCTAGACTTGATATGCGACATATCAGACGAACAGACCGGACTGTATGGTAAGTGTTACTGATTGGATTCATAGGAGTGTGAGCGGGCTTGCTCGTTGATCTTCTGATCGCTCAATACCCGGGTGGCCGTTACGTTTGGCAGACCGCTTGCGGCTTGTGGGCGTTTGATATGATCATCACCTGCTACCGGAGTATTGACGAGTCTTTAGAGTCCTACACATAGGTTTCCTGGCTCGAGCAAAACGAAATAGGAGCGCATATGAGATATATGCGGGGCCGAGAATAATACCAGTATGAGATACTGGATTCTATTCTCGCGATTTGTAACATTGATCGGTTATATGCGATATAGCCGGGTTATCGGATCAAGTGTTGATTCGATAAGTTGTTACTATTGATATTAGTCGGTTATATGAGATATGACCGGATCGTTAAATCAAGTGTTGATTTAATGATTTAATGTATAATTATATATTTGATATATTACTTTACATTAACTAGTATTGGTTCACTTAAGATGGATTTTCTCACTTGAAGTGCACATTGTATATATGATATAATTTTGTGCACTAGTTTGTATCATGTTTGATGATACATGCAAACTTGGGTGTATGTTTGATTTGAACCATGTTTAGGTTAATGGTTATGGTTTTAAATTATTCATTTATTCATTTTATTTAAATTCTTTATTTCTTTTGGCTAAAATGAAATGGTTGCTAATTTTGTCTTTTGTGGAAGCTTCATGAAGCTTTGAATTAGTAACCATTTTATTTTATATTTAAACCTAACCATTAGCTAAACTAAGGTTTGCTCTCTACAAGAGTTAAATCTAACCCAAGGTTGCATTATGATAAGATCAATTGATTTTATTATTCTTTCACCATTCTCCTGATATTCTTCTTGTTCCTTCTTCTTCTTCTTCTTCATCTTCATCAAGAAGAAGAAAGCTTGTAACCTCCAATGGTGAAATGATCAAATGAGTGAGAAAACCAAATCTAAAGTCAACCCACTTCCTCTTTCTTCATCCTCTACAACTTGCCTTGTAGTAGAGTTTGTTGTCTTCACAAGTTTCTTGACTTGGTGAAGGCGGAGCTCGAGTTTGAGTTGCCTCGACGTAGATCATCTTCGGCATCGTAGTCTACGACCTAGCCCGATTATTTCTCCGACGAAACCATCACCGGAGTCCGGGATCCGATGATCACAGCGAAGGGACATCGTCATGGAGCTATGGAGGTGGAGTAACGAATCTACAAAGGTTGTATTTTCATTCACTCTTTAGTTAAGTTGTTAACTAGCTTCTTGTTTCGCCTAAACTCTAGTCAACGATCCGTATAAGGGTTCTTCGGTACTTGTAAAATTTGAATTTGGCATGGTTGATGCCTTGTGAGAACTCCTTAGTGTGCCTAGGAACCCTACAAAATCCATACCTTCCAATATTTGGGAGGGCACTGTTCCCCTCCGAACGGCGGCCTGGACTTCGCGTCCGTGCCTGAGGTTCGGGGCAGATGCTATTTGGTTTTATCCGTCTATCTCTCCGAAGATGCCAGGTTGATTTATGGCACCGTGTATCAGAGGTTTAGACGGATGCGGCCGATGTAGCAGACTTCGTCAAATTCTCCCTCAGGGTGAGGGGTTTTTTATTGTGGGGACCCTCTTCCCTGCAGGCGCAAGCCCCTGCAGTTAATTACGCTACCGCATTGCGGTAACAACTTTCTCCTTCTCCAGAATTTCACTTCGTGTCGTGTGTGTTTGTTTTGTTTGTGGTTGCCCGTGGATTGTATACGGAGACTGAGTAATGCCGTCGCCCGTAGGACGTGGATTAGTCCAAATCCGTGTTTACTTAGATTTGGATTTGGTGTTTTAGTTTAAGGATACATTAGTCACGTTGCGGCTAAGATCAACTTAAACGTTCGTCAAGGATACGTTAGTCCTGTTTTGGACTAAGATCGACTTGATGTAGTGATTAATTTAATGTATGGCCATCGGGACTCGTCACCTCTTTGACGTCGTTGAAAGATTACAACGACATGTATCAGAGGAGCTCGGAGATGTACCCTCGAACCAGAGTTGATTGGGAGTTTTATAATCCATGTGGATGTTTAAGGATACGTTAGCCGTGTTTGGGGCTAAGATCGACTTAAACGGGACCGTTTAGATCCGGGAAAAAGAGCATTCGGGCTCTATTGTGCCAGTTTAGGGACGTGGTGGTCTATCGCCAGTTTAAGGACGTGGAGGTCCATTGCCAGTTTAGGGACGTGGTGGTCTATGTTTAGTTTAGGGACGTTTCGGTCCGATATTAGTTTAGGGACGTTTCGGTCCGATATTAGTTTAGGGACGTTTCGGTCCATGAGTTTAGGGACCCCGCAGTCCATATGGATGTGTGGTCGTTGGGACCCGTCGCCTCTTTGACGTCGTTGAGGAATTACAACGATGGATGTCAAAGGAGTTCGGAGATGTACCCTCGAACCGGACGTAAATCGATTTAGGAGAGCCATTTTGCTCAGTCAATTTAATTTAAGGACTTATGGCCACGATTGGGCTAAGTCCATTGCTTTTGCATTTCTTTTGCTTTTATTTGGGCTTTGCCCAAAAGGGATGCAGAGCATCAATTTTATTTGGGGCCCAGCCCTTTTATTGCTTTGCAATTTATTCTGACCTGCTAGGTCTTTTTGACTTGGGCCTAGCCCTTCAAATAATGCATTGCATTTGTGCAAAGCACCAAGAATCTTTTAGATTCAGGAAAAGAAGTGCAGAGCACTTTTTAATTTCTTGATCTAACTTTAGATCAAAGAAAAGAAAAGAAAGAAATCTTTTCTTTCTTTCTGTTTCAGAGAACCAGAGGTTCATAGCAAGTGCAAGGCACTATTTTTATTATTTTTATTTATTTATTTATCTATTGAAGATCAATGATCTTGTTTTCTAGATCAATGATCTATTCATTAAGAGAATTTTCTCTTATCTCAAAGGTTTTTACCTTCTTTTTTGTGTTCTCCAGAAATTCTCAAGAGTTCTCTCCTCTTTTTTTTTTATCCAATTCTCTATATCTTTGAAATGGGGTCTGGGGTCCTTTTTATAGTGCTCAAAGATCAGTTAAATTTGTTAAAAAGATCTTTTCTGAGTGATTCGGGGAATTTTCCCCACCGTTGGATCTTTGATCCAAAGGCCCCTGTTTTACAGAAGAAATCTTCTTGTTTTAACAAGAACAGAAAAGATTTCCTTAAATCTTCATTCTGTTGTTGCGCAACTCACCAGCGCGTGACACGTGTCGCGCAATAAGGCGCTTGCGCAACAGCGATTGCGCAACTGCGCAGACACGTGTCGCGCAGCCGTGCGCTTGCGCAGTTGCGCTTGCGCAACTGCGCAGACACGTGTCACGCTGCCGTGCGCTTGCGCAGGTGTGCTTGCGCAACTGCGCAGACACGTGTCGCGCAGCGGTGCGCTTGCGCAGCTGTGCTTGCGCAACTGCGCAGACACGTGTCGCGCTGTGATGCGCTTGCGCAACAGTGCTTGCGCAACTGCGCAGACACGTGGCGCGCTGTGATGCACTTGCGCAGTTGAGCGTTGCTTTTGCTTTTTAAAGAGCTTTGCTCTGATTGGACGCACTGCCTTGGGCATTGTGCTGCCGAGTCAAATTCTGACACGTGGCAAATTGCGCGCAGCGCACGGGATCTGAAGCGTTGCTTCTTAATTTTGAATTTTCAAAATTCAAACAGAGCCTTGCTCTGATTGGGGGAACAAATGCCCCCCCACCGTTGCGCTCACGTGGCGCGCACGTAAGTGCAGCGGTGGCAAGATCCCGACCATTGGATCATGGAGGTTAGGTGAAGAGACGCAGGCGTCTATAAATGGGACCCTTGGTCCTTAAAATTTTTCACCGTTTCAAGAACTTTTATTCAGAGCCTTGCTCTTGCTTAAAAACTTTTAGAGCCTTGCTCTTGCTTCTTCCCAAGAACTTTGAAGTTCAGAACTTAGAATCACTCTTAGGTAAAAATTAATTTAAATTAATTTTAATTAACAGAGCCTTGCTCTTGTAGATCCTTGATCTAAAGAAAACCCCTTTGGGGTTTCTTCAACAGAGCCTTGCTCTCATAGATCTTTGATCTAAAGAAGACCCCTTTGGGGTTTCTTCAACAGAGCTTTGCTCTCAAAAATTTACAGAGATCTTGTTCCTGGGTTTTAACCCATGAACAGAGCCCTGCTCATAGATCAAATAGGGAACTCCTAAAAGTTTTCATGGATCTTTAAGATCCCAAAAAATTTTAATTCTTAGGAGTTATAATTTTTCATTACTACTACAGAGCTAGGCTCTTTTTTAAGAAGTTTTATTCCTTTGAGACCAGAGTTTGACAAATGTCACTCTGTGACAGAGCTTTGCTCTAAAAAGAGGAGATTTTCTCCTTGTCTCTAGGGATTCCCCCCCAATGAGGATATTCTCTTGGGGGTCTTTTTTATTGACTGACAGTCTCATCCAATGATGGGACTGTCTTATCAAATGATGTGCCGTCATCTTGATTTTGTGGGTCCCTTTTTGGTCCCCTACCCACTCCATTGTAGTGTGATGTAGGCCTTTGAAATGTGAAGCATTGGAACACTAACGGTTATGTTTCTTTTTTTTTCTACAGGAAACATGTCTGAAGATTTGTCTTTCCCTTTTGTTCGCTCAGAAGGAGGGTTCCCACATGCACCAGTGGACCGAGTGGTGTTCGCCTTGATTAGAGATCACGATCCTGAGTGCAAGAGACTTCACCTGTGGGGAAGGTGGTACAGCCAAATCATCCAAGGCCGCCGCAGCTTCAGCTCCGCTTCGCCCTCTGAGCCCATAGTTACGATTCCTTATGCGGACAAGCCCCCGGTGGAGTATGCCGTGGAGGTTAAAAATTGGAATTCTGACGACCTCCTCCAGCCTGCCATTGGTGCCATCCCGGTGCAGCCACCACCGGCGATAGACATCTTGGGGAGGCGAATCTGTCAGGGTGAAGCACGCCCTTGGGGACAGGCTTATAATATTGGACTGATCCCGCGACCGCTTGCCGGATACCTGCCCTGGGCCCGTTACATCTTAGCGGAGAAAAGGACTCATCTGACAAAGATTGGTTTATACTCGGCCGTTTACGTTTCACTTTTCGAGTATCCCTCTCCTCCAACGTGGTGGATAAAGGCCTTTATTGAACAATGGAATATCCCCACCCACACCTTCTTGACAGCGGATAGGGAAGTCTCCATCTCTTTGGAAGAATTTGTTGAGATTTCAGGTCTACCGGCGAGGGGGGAGCACTACGAAGAGCTGCCTGATGAGTACGTCTTTGCCACCAAGCAAGTTGTATTTGACTTAACTCCGGAAAATGCCATTCAGCATCAGCACCCGGGCTTGGTGAAGGTGTTGGAGATTTATGAGGAACTCCATTTGGAATCGGGCGACCGGGGCGTCAGTTTCGCGGATTTCATCGCTCGTTTTATCCGCCCAGAGTTCCTATCAGAGCAGGGCGAGAAGTTTGCTCAGCTTGCTGACCCCTTTGGTTTCGGCTTGGACCGCCGACCTTCATCGGAAAATGAGCAGCGGGATTTTTATCTCCCCGGCACTGCCAGTGTCCCTTTCTTAGAGATAGCCGTTCCTGGTATGGACGAGGAGACTTTTTTCATAGGGTTCTTGGGTCTATGGCTATGCAGCTTCGCGCTTCCCATGCACCCACGCCTCATGCGGTCCTCTGTCTTTTACCCGGCGCATCGAATGGTGGCCGGTTTGCAGTTATCGGTAGGGATCGCCGGATTGGCTTACCTTTATAATGGACTTAGCGTAGCGGCGGACGCTAGTGAGCCTGGGGTACAGCCTGCCAACTTCCCGATGCACTATTTTATTTCTTGGATGGAGATGCACGTGCGAGGAGTGTTCGGTGCCCACAAGACTCCTCCGCTCTTCGAGAAATACAGACTCCCGAGAGTCATGCGGTTGGTTGGGGCTTCAATTGTGGTTGCACCTCCGCGGGAGTCTAGGGGACTGCTCCTGCGTTCACATCTAGTCGGAGCGAAGACCTCTTTTGTGGATAAGGTCATCACCATAGGCTCCGAGACCACTAAGTCAGTGGTGTCGCTGCGTGATGACTTTAAGGGCGGGGCTTCTGTACTGAAGGCTCGGGAAATCCTCCACCTTTACTCCATTCGGCCGGGCTACCTAGTATTTAGGCAGAATGAGACGGCTCTCTTTATGAGGTATAACCCACATCGATTTGCCCGACAATCGAGTTACAATCAAGGGATCCCGTTGGAAGCCTTTCTGGAAACACCCGCGGTCGGCCCAGAAGGGGTAAGGAATGCGATGCATCATTTCACCCGGCTCAATACAGGCTCCTATTTTTTTATCAGTGAGCCTAGCTGTGTCCCTAAAATAATCCATCCATATGTAGCCTGGTATGCGCATGCTATGGGCCCAATCATCTTAATGGAGAAACGCCTGCTGGTCGACCGTAGGGCTGCGCCTCCTGGCGGTGATCGCAAGGCTCCCTTACAGCCAAGGATCCAGGTCATCCCCCCGATAAAAGATGCCAGAGTTGACCGACCGCGCGTGTTGAGTCCCCCGCGTGGATTGCCATTGCCCACTACGGTGGATGCACCGCCGGCGCCCCGTGCTCCCACGAAGACGGTTAATGTGGTATCATCAGGATCTGGCGGAGGGGCAGAGATCGGGACTCGCCGCCCTAAAGTGACTGCCAAGCGCAAATCCGCTCCGGGTGGATCTAAAGCTGGTGGACAGCAGAAAAAGAAGAAGTCCGCCCTTTCTCTTGATGCGATCCTCAGCTCAAAGCTTGTGGCTCCTCTTGCCGAGGCCATATGTGAGTATGGCAGCAATGAGGGCTTTGTGGTGGACCCTGAGGAAACCAATTTAGCCGCCGCCATTGCAGCTTCGGAGCGATCGGCAAGGCTCGAAGCAATGTTAAGCAGACTTGCAGAGTCAGGTAATCATCAGCCGCTTTATTTGTCATTTTATTGCATTTTTATTATTATCTTTAGCTAATATTTGCTTCGTTCTCAACAGGCATTTCTACTGAAGAGGCCATTGCTGCCTCTTTGAAGACCTTCCAGGAGGAGGAGAAGAAGCGTGTCCCAGCAGGCATTGGTATGTCCCACCCTTTTCCCTTTCATAAGGAAAGTTTGTCATCAACCTAACCTTCTTTGTTTCTTTGCAGAGGTTATATCAGTTGACGCGGGGATCCTTCCTGAGCCTGTTACCGAAGTCCCAGCTTCGTTGAAGTTGCCGCAAGAGTGCCGGCTTGACAAGACGACGAGGGATGCCTTGAAGAATCTAGAGGCATCCCTATATACGGACGAGGAAGCCTCACTCAAGGAAGCCTTAGTGGCATCCGTCTCAACGGCTCGAGAGGAGCGGAAGCGGTTGAGACGCGAAGCAAGGGCGCGCAGAGCTGCTTTGGCCGCGGGAGCGGGCCCTAGCACTATTCCTTGTGCCGACACTCCTTCCGAAGCAGAGACGAGTAGAGCTGCTTTGGCCACGGGAGCGGGCCCTAGCACTATTCCTCATGTTGACACTCCTTCCGAAGAGGCCCCTGTCGCCCTGTCTACTGCTCAGAGGCAAGTGGCGCGCGCGGCTCGGAGTGCAGACGACAAGTCCTCTTCAGGTAACATTTCTTTCAGAACTTTGTTGTAAGAATTATAAAGCCATTGGCTTATATGCGTTTCATCTTGCAGGGCCTAGTCCGACTGAGGGGGAGGCGGAGACCGTCGAACCCAGGGGAATGGAGGAAACGAGACTTGCCGAATCAGAGCCGACAATGAGCACCGTCGTCAGGGCTATGGGGCCTGAAACAGAGGTTGAGGGGTTCGCCGCCGAGAGGGTCATTGATGCCGCACCTGAAGTGGCGGCAGATGAGATGATTGTGTTAACCGAGCCGAAGGCGGTAGAGGGGGAGGCGCTTGAGGCTGGAGACCTCGCGGCGACGGTGGACGAGACAACTGTGACCGCAGGACACGAAGGAGTAGCGGGTGAGGTGGCCACGATTCCTGAGGATGAGCCAGCAGCTCCTTCTCTGGAATCTGGCAATACTCCAATCATAGCCCTCCCCGCGTATGGTTCCTTGCCGTCTCCAGGGCTTGCGAGCACAACAACGGTTCCCATCGAGTCGGGTGACGAGGCTACGGGAGGTGGCCTGATGTCAATGGAGGAAGGAATTGCCTCAGTCTCGGCTGGCAGTTCGTCGGGTAAGTTTCGGGTTACTATCGTTTCCCCCCTTTTTTATATATCTTGTGATCTCTTCTAACAAGCTTGTCTTTGCAGGTGCGGCCAGTGCTGACGCTCCATTGCTTGAGGGAGCACCGTCAACTACTGCTTTGGCGGTGGTCACTTCACCGTCTTCCCTCGTGCCATCGCGGATGTTGGAAGGTATGGATTTGCAACTCACAAGCTAATCTTTTAAACGTGTAGTTCATGGACTAACGCCATACCACCGCATCTTTTCAGGAGTGCTCTTTGATCATCTATATCAAGTGTTGCTCCCACACTTTTCCTTCCCATCCGAACTTGCTTCTCCCTCTAGTGGCGCTGGTGAGTGTACGTTCACTACAATATCTTTGTTCATCCCCCTTTTTTCTAGTAATTGAATGATTTCTGACTTTTCCCTTTCTTTATTGCAGTGCCACAAATCGAAGGAGGGGATGCAAGACCTGCTGCGCTACCGGCCCTTCCGGCTTTGCCGTCTGTTGCTGCTGGTATAGCAAATTCCTTTTTTGGTAACCCTTAAACATCTCTTGAACCATTGTTTAACCATATTTTGTTTTGCAGCTATTGTTCCGGCTCCGGTCTCTTTTGAGTCTCGTGTCCTTCCACCGGCAGGCCCTTTCTTGAAACGCCCGTCCTCAAAGGGTGCTGTGATGAGTTTGGGCATGCTGAGCGGGTACATCGAAGAGCTCAACATGGACGCTCTCCCTTCTGCCGTAGATTTCGCTGTGGAGGTTAATCCGATGTTGGCGGCGCTCGTAAATTTTCATAACGAAGGCGTCGTCGAATCTTGGGTTAATCATTGCAGGGAGATTGAGGCCTGTCTATACCGGCTGGAGTCGACGCGCCCTTCTTCCGAAGTTTTAGCCCTGAGCACCCAACGTACAGCTTGGCTCGAGCAAAGCACTTCGCACTCCCGCCACTTGGAGCAAGAAGCAGCTTTAAGACTAAGGGAATGCCAGAAGACCTCGAACGAAACGGCCCATCTGCGCGCTGAGGTTGAGGCAAATGCTGCCCAAGTGAAGACTATCTTTGAGGGTCTCTTGGAGCGCATCTCCCACGGGCTAAACTTGAAGCGGAAGCTTGACGTAGCTGAGCGCAATATCCCAAGTCGGGAAGCTGCCTATCAGGTCATCAGGGAGCAGCTTGCGTCGGTCCTGCAGCAACGAGCCCAAGTGGAGGCAGAGCTAGCGGTGGTCGCTGACCAAGAGAAAGTATGGAAGGACATATGCGAGCGATTGCTACATCTATGCAAGACGCTTCCTTCCTAATAATTCTCCTTGTATCATTTGTCTTTGTAAAGTACATGTATATATTTTTTATTCTTTAGCACGATGTATCCTGTACTCGATCAATATTTATGAATAAAAGATGCACATTTTTGTAATGTCTTGTGTCATTTCTCCGTCTTTTCTTTCTTTTATTATCAGTATGCCACCTTAGTAACCATGATTGACGGGCGATTAGGACGAGTATCCCGGCCTTCTTAAGAAATAACGATGGCTTAGGCCGCAGGTTCAGATCTGCTGCCTAAGGCTTTTCAACTCTATAAGCCGTGAGGGTCACATAGAGACTTTTCTCCCTACGGATCGAGAGGATCTCGTAGGTGGATTTTCTCCTTAGGAATCGTGAGGATTCCTAAGTGTGGTTTTCTCTTATAAGTCGTAAGGATCTTATAAGAGAATTTTCTCTCTTACGAGTCGAGAGGATTCGTAAGTGGTTGTTTCCCTCTTCGTCGAAATTCGACTTCGGAGAGTGAGACCCATGAATAGTATGCAAGAGACCAGTTTGGATTGACTTGCAGGGCCCCATTGCTCAAAAAGCAAGCTTTTCAATCCTTGCTGTCTAAGACTTCTTCTTACAAATTGAGACGAATCGGGGATCTGTCTGCAGTTGTAGCGGAACAGTTGACATGAGTTAAGAAGCTCTCATCACGGAGTGTTTGTATCCGTGAGTCGAGGAGTTTGCTAGGGATTATTTGTTTCCCAAGCGCCAAGGAGTATTTGTTTCCTTGGGGTTTGAAACGAGTCGAGGGTTCCTGCGGAGGCACTGGTGGCTCTGCGGGTCGACGCGGATCAGAAGGCTCTCTTCAAGGAGTGTTTGTATCCGTGAGTCGAGAAATTTTTCCAGGGATTATTTGTTTCCCAAGCGCCAAGGATTATTTGTTTCCTTGGGGTTTGAAACGAGTCGAGGATTTCTACGGAGGCACTGGTGGCTCTGCGGGTCGACGCGGATCAGAAGGCTCTCGTCAAGGAGTGTTTGTATCCGTGAGTCGAGGAATTTGCTGGGATTATTTGTTTCCCAAGCGCCAAGGATTATTTGTTTCCTTGGGATTTGAAACGAGTCGAGGGTTCCCACGGGGGCTCTGGTGGCTCTGCAGGTCGACGCGGATCAGAAGGCTCTCGTCAAGGAGTGTTTGTATCCGTGAGTCGAGGAATTTTGCCAGGGATTATTTGTTTCCCAAGCGCCAAGGATTATTTGTTTTCTTGGGGTTTGAAACGAGTCGAGGATTCCTACGGAGGCACTGGTGGCTCTGCGGGTCGACGCGGATCAGAAGGCTCTCGTCAAGGAGTGTTTGTATCCGTGAGTCGAGGAATTTGCTGGGATTATTTGTTTCCCAAGCGCCAAGGATTATTTGTTTCCTTGGGGTTTGAAACGAGTCGAGGGTTCCCACGGGGGCTCTGGTGGCTCTGCAGGTCGACGCGGATCAGAAGGCTCTCGTCAAGGAGTGTTTGTATCCGTGAGTCGAGGAATTTTGCCAGGGATTATTTGTTTCCCAAGCGCCAAGGATTATTTATTTCCTTGGGGTTTGAAACGAGTCGAGGATTCCTACGGAGGCACTGGTGGCTCTGCGGGTCGACGCGGATCAGAAGGCTCTCGTCAAGGAGTGTTTGTATCCGTGAGTCGAGGAATTTTTCCAGGGATTATTTGTTTCCCAAGCGCCAAGGATTATTTGTTTCCTTGGGGTTTGAAACGAGTCGAGGATTCCTACGGAGGCACTGGTGGCTCTGCGGGTCGACGCGGATCAGAAGGCTCTCGTCAAGGAGTGTTTGTATCCGTGAGTCGAGGAATTTTGCTGAAGTCATTGGCTTCTTCGGTTGAAATGAACCGGTGAGGTTTGGGGTTCGTCGTCTGACGGAATCCGCTGGGAAAGTATGGTCCATTCTTTGTTTACGCCCTTGGATTGTATACAGAGATCGATGTGATCTTAACTGTAGGGCCAAAGTTTTATCATTTCTTCTTTTTATTTTATTTTATTTCCGCGATGCTCTATCATTTCAGCTTTTATATCGCGAAGGTCGCGACTGCCCGATCATTTCGGCTATTTTTCGCGGTGCCCAATCATTTCGGCTTTTTATTTTATTTTTACCCGCTGCTTTTTATTGCGAGTTGCCCAATCATTTCGGCTATTTTGCATGCATACATTTTACTTGCTGCTTTTTATTGCAAGTTGCCCTATCATTTCGGCTATTTTGTATGCATGAGCGGCCTATTGGCTTTCGCCGTAAACCTGAAATTGGACACCGATTTCGGCATCGGCACCGCTGCAAATGGGATATTGCCAGGAGCGAATCATCATTTGCCTATGTCGTTGTCGAACAAAGGAGGCTTAGCGACCAGGGTTAGGGTCCTGTCGACTAAGGCTTTTGATTTCATGAGCCGTAAGGGTCTCATAAAGGTATTTCTCCCTACAAGTCGTGAGGATCTTGTAGGTGTATTTTCTCCTTAGGAATCGTGAGGGTTCCTAAGTGTTTTGTTCCTCTGTAAGTCGTAAGGATCCTACAGGAGGGTTTCCTCCTTGTAAGTCGAGAGGATTTACAAGGGTTGTTTACCATGCAAACGTATCCCTAGTTTCAGATGGGACTTAGTTAGGGGAATGTTTATTCGCGCCCGTGGATTGTATACAAGGGTCAATACTGAGCCATTTGTAGGGCAATATTGAAAGTTTGTGGGGGTTTGCTTAAGCACAGGTTTAGGTCTCTGTGACTTAAGACTTTTAAATCCTATGAGCCGTGAGGGTCCCATAAGAGAGTTCTCCTTACGAGTCGTGAGGATCTCGCAAGTGTATTTTCTCCTTAGGAATCGTGGGGATCCCTAAGTGTGTTGCTCCTTTGTGAGTCGTAAGGATCTCACGCAGGTGGTTTCTCCTTACAAGGTCGAGAGGACTCTATAAGGGTTCTTTAACGAAGTTGCGCCCTTTCGGGTTTTCACAAACATTCGCCGGTAGTCCTGCTGTTTTTACTCACGGAGCCCTTTCGGGTTTTCATCCGTGCCCATTTTGCTTATGGACATACCGTTTTTTTTTCTTCTTATTTTCTTTTTCTCTTTTTTTTTTTTTACGAAGTCGCGCCCTTTCGGGTTTTCACGAACACTCGCCGGCAGCCTGGCTGTTTTTACTCACGGAGCCCTTTCGGGTTTTCATCCGTGCCCTTTTTGCTTATGGACATACCATTTATTTTATTTTATTTTTATATGTTTTTTTTATATCTCGTCAGCCTAAGGATGCTGCGGTAGTAGTTTAAGGACTTTTCGGTCCGCTATTAGTTTAAGGACATTTCGGTCCAATATTAGTTTAAGGACGTTTCGGTCCATCATTAGTTTAAGGAAATTTCGGTCCATTGTCGAGGAAGTTGGATATTCCTTATGAAGCTTGAGCTTAGGAAGATAGCGAGCGGACTTAGTCGTCGTCATCTATCATTGACCTAGGCTGTGGCTCATTAAGCGTAATATTTCTTTAGGAAGCGACCGTTTATCGGCCTGAAAGGCCTTTCACCGTGCATGTCCATGAGTAGATAGGCCCCACCCTGGTAAACTTTATCTATGACGTACGGGCCTTCATAGTTTGGCTCGAATTTTCCCCGCTTGGCGCGATTGGGGATCATAGGCCTTTTGACCACTAGCACGAGTTCGCCTTGACGAAATGTCCTCGGTCGGGTCAATCTTTCGTATGAGCGCGTCATCTTTGCTTTATAAGCTTCCAGATTTTGTTGTGCTAGAAGCCGGATTTCATCAAGGGCGTCAAGCTCTTCAAACCGAAGGTGAGCATTTTCTTCGTCTGTCAGCTCGTAGTGGACTGCCACTCGTAGAGAGGGTAATTCTATCTCGAGAGGGAGTACTGCTTCCGTCCCAAATACCAACGCGTACGGCGTTGTGTTTGTGGCCGTTTTAAATGTAGTTCGATACGCCCAAAGAGCCTCTTGCAATCTTTCGTGCCAATCTCTCTTATTTCGTGACACTGTTTTCTTCATGATCTTCGTCAAGGTCTTGTTGAAGGCCTCAGCTAGACCGTTAGCTTGCGGATTATAAACCGAGGAATATCTCCAGTCTATATTGTGCTGCTGTGCGAAGCGGCTAATTTTATGACTTCGGTAGGCTGGCCCATTATCAGAGATGATCCTTCTCGGGGTTCCAAACCGGTATATGACATGCGTTTTGAAGAAATGGAGGATGTTCTCCGTCTTCACTTCCCTCAACGGTACCGCCTCTGCCCATTTGGAGAAGTAATCAGTCGTCGCCAAGATGAAACGATGTCCCTTGGACGATGCTGGTTCGATGGGGCCGACTATGTCAGTTCCCCACATTTCGAATGGCCAACTAGCCACTGTTGGATACAGTGGATTGGGATGCTGATGGATGAAGTCCCCATGAATTTGGCATGAATGACATTGCCTCGCGTATTCCAGGCAATCCTGCATCATCGTGGGCCAGTAGTAGCCCATCCGTTTTATCTTCAACTTCATCTTAGGGCCTGCTTGGTGGGAACCGCAGAGTCCGTCGTGAACTTCTTGGACGACCCTTCTCGCTTCGTCAGGTCCTAGGCATCTCAGCCACAGAGAATCGAATGACCTCTTGTATAGAGTATCGTTGACGAAGGCGAAAGACAAAGCTCTTTTCACGAGCTGATGTCTTATGGATGCTTCTTCAGGCATTCGGTGGAACTTGAAGTAATCTATGAAGACTTCTCTCCAGTCTTCGGTCTTCTCATGGTCCATTATTTGTAAGGTCGCCTGCTCAGTTGCTGCCTTTTCTTTATATGATTCTGGAGGTATTTCTGCTGGGGCGAGCACTCGACGGCTTTGTATCACGATTCTAACGTCATCGAGGTTCTCGTCAGCCAATTCTTTAGCAAGTTTGGCCAGTGCGTCCGCTTTGCTGTTTTCCGCGCGCGGTATGCTTTCCAACGTGTAGGAGGGAATTTGGGTTAGCAGTTGCTGCACTTTTTCACCGTATTTTACCAATTCCGGTTTGCATGTTTGGTAATCGCCGTTCACTTGACTGACGACCAGTTGGGAGTCTCCATATATGAGGAGGCTTTCAATTCCCATATCAATGGTGATCTCGAGGCCTGCTATCAAAGCTTCATATTCAGCTTCATTATTCGTTCTCGGCTCTGTTAAGGAGAAGGCGAAGCGCATTATTCCTCCTTGTGGAGTCACAAAGATGAGTCCTACCCCCGATTTGATCATTGGCGTACTTTGTTTGTGCTTTTTCATGGAAGATGCTCCATCGAAATAAAGCTCCCAACGGGTATCACCACTGTCGATTGCGTCAATAAAGCTCCCAACGGGTATCACCACTGTCGATTGCGTCAAACGCATGTCTGTCTGGCAAATCGCAATTTAAAGGAGAATCGGCAGGTATGGGATGCTCAGCAAGGAAGTCGGCGATGGCCTGGCCTTTTACTGCCCTGAGAGGTTGATATGTTATCGAAAATTCCATCAAGAGCAGGGCCCATTTAGCGAGTCGCCCTGTCAATATGGCTTTTGACATTAGATATTTGAGAGGGTCCACTTTTGAAATAAGACGGACTTCGTGCGCCAACGCATAGTGCCTAAGCTTTGTTATTGCGAAGATTAACGCCAGGCAGTGCTTTTCAATGGGAGAGTAGTTGCTTTCTGCCCCCAGCAGAACTCGACTTAAGTAGTAGAGTGCTCTTTCTTTCCCTTGATCGTTCTCTTGTGCCCATAATGCGCCTAAGGAACCTTCGAGGGCGGTTGTATAAAGAATGAGAGGCTTCCCCTTAACCGGAGCAGCCAACACCGGCGGGTTCTGCAGGTATTGCTTGATCTCGTCCAGTGCGCCTTGGCATTTTTGATCCCAAACGAATGGGGTTCCCTTCTTCATCAGGTGACTATAAGGACGGCACTTTCCTGAAAGGTTGGCTATAAATCGCCGTATGTATGCGAGTTTTCCTTGGAGAGACCGCAGCTGTTTGAGAGTCCTCGGCGGAGGCATTTCCATGATCTCTTTAATCTTTGACGAATCTATTTCAATACCTCGGTGTCGAACAACGAATCCCAGGAATTTGCCCGAGGAAACCCCGAACGCACATTTAAGAGGATTCATCTTCAAGTTGTATTGCCGAAGGCATTGAAATACAGTCTTCAGATGATCGAGATGTTCCTCGTATGATTTGCTTTTAACCACGAGATCGTCGATATAGCATTCGACGATTTCGTGTATAAGGTCATCGAAGATCTTTGTCATGGCCCTCTGATAAGTAGCACCGGCGTTCTTCAAACCGAAGGGCATTACTTTATAACAAAATATCCCTAAAGGAGTCCGGAAAGCCGTATGTTTCTGATCTTCAGGATGCATTTTTATTTGATTATACCCTGATGAGCCGTCCATGAAGGAGAAAACCTCATGAGTGGATGTATTGTCTATCATCAGTTCAGTGACTGGCACTGGGAAATCATCCTTCGGGCAAGCTTTATTAAGATCCCGGAAGTCTACGCATACGCGCACTGTCCCATTTTTCTTCATCACTGGGACGATGTTGGCGATCCATTCAGGGTACTGAACTTCTTGAATGAAGCCAGAGTCGATTAACTTTTTGACTTCGGTATTTATGCTCATCTCAAGCTCGAGTCGCATTCTTCTCGGCGCCTGTTTGACTGGTTTGACGTTTGGGGATATTGCTAGTCTATGTACAGCGACTTCTGGATCTAGTCCTGGCATCTCGGAATAGTTCCATGCGAAGCAATCTTTATGCTGCACAAGGACGTCTTTTAACGCAGCCACCCTCTCTTCAGACAGCAGCTCGCTGACGAATGTCGGTCGCGGATCATTTACCGTCCCCAACTCAATTTTCTTGAGATTATCTGCAGTGGTATGGATTCTATCCTCCAGTTCTTTCGGAGCTGGGGGAAATTCTGAGATTACCTCATCGCTGCTGTTTTCAAAGCACCAGGGAAGGCTGTTCATGTCCTCGGACTCTTCTTTTAATATTGTTACCACATGGCAGGTGCGAATTTTCTGCCAATCCCAATGCGGAGTTGGTTCTATCCTTGTGTTTTCGGGTTCGTGCTTTTGCGGCGGCGCTACCCTCCAGTTGTCAGACAACGCGAATTTGCCAAGCTGATATTGGTCCTCAACCCAATTCTTAAAGGTGAAGCAATCTTCAAGCGGATGCCCTACTACTCGATGGTAAGAGCAATAATTTGGGTTGGAGGCTTCACCCGCTTGCTCAGGGTGTTTAGACTCTGGCAGTGTAAGCATTTGATGTTTTAGAGCAAGATCGAGTATTTTCCTTGTTTTGTTCCGAGGAAATGAGTATGCTCGACCCATTTTCTTCATGAGGTCTAGGTCAATAACGCTCGACTCTCGGATGCGTGGCTTCTTAGCTCTGCTTTGTGGTTGTCGAGCGCCTTTCTTGCCTTTCGACTTGTTTTTGCTTTCGCGTCGAATCTTTTTTGTAATAGGTTGATAAGGAGCGGCATTTTCATCCTTCACCGCTTGTTGAAGGAGGCGCTGTGTCTTGGCTTTCTCATAGATTGCCATTTCACGATTGTGATCATCTCGGGCTTTTTGACCCGCATTCCTTATAAGTTTGCCCATCTGGTCTTCAAATGATGGACTGGGAGGTTTTGCATTAGGAACTTTTGCTGGCTCAGGATTAGCGTTTTCCTCTTGAGCATTTTCTTCTTCATCAGAATTGTGCACGACGTAACAATCGCGGAGCAGCTCTCGTTTCCTGGAGCGAATATATCCGAGCCCGATCGTCTCCAGCCTCCCATTAGGTAGCTTGTGCTGAGTTCCAGGGACGTTCCAAACCTTGTCATAGAATTTGGCCTTTCTAACGGTTTGTTCGAAAGGTATTCCCTGGCGCTTCAACAGTCTCCTCAAGCCTTCCGTATAATATCGGGGTAGACGGATGGGCTGGAGTTTGCCCAGCATTGGATCCGCACCATGCCAAATTTCTTTTTCCACCTTATTTTCTTCAGAACGGTAGAATAGGATTGCCTTCTCACCTTTTCGTCCGGGAGGGATATAGAATGTCTGCAATTCTTCTACGCTGTTGGTGTCGAGTGCATCCAGTTCTTTGTAATGTTCAAGCGGCACCATGGTTATCTGCAGACTTCGCTCTTCATCAGCGGAAACCCGTATTGAAGGCCGAGCAGGGAATACGGCATGAACTTCATCCTCTGAATCACTACCGAAGATCAATGAAGGAACGGATGGTCCTGTCCTGGTGGATTGGGATGGACCTGAATAAATTATATCCTCCTCCTCCTCGGTGTCACTGCCGAAGACAGGGATGGTGGCGTTAGTTTTGTTCTCCGGTTTGTGACACTTTTCCGTGTCTTCGAAACTCGGTAAGAAGTATTTGGCATCTTCATACTTGCGAACTTCGTTCACGGAAAACGGATTCAACTCTCCCGCCACAGTGTACTCGAGGCCATCCCTAGAATACTTCATGCACTAATGCTGTGTAGAAGGGATGATATTGTACTCGTGTAGCCATGGTCGACCAAGCAGAGCATTGTAGCACGTCTTGGCATCTATAACATGGAATTTGATGTCTGTGACGAGCAACCCGAAGCGTAACGTCAATATCACAGATCCAAGAGTCTTTGAGGATTGAGAGTCGAAATCGGAGATAGTGATTTTGTCTCGGGCGAGGTGTTGGACACTCATGCAAATCTCCTTTAACACTCGCACATTGAGTAAATTGACAGACGATCCGTTATCGACCAAGATTTTACCTATCTTTATGTCATGGCAGTATCCTGAGACATAAAGGGGGCGATTGTGTTCACACGTCCCAAGGAGAAGGTCTTCATCACCAAAAGCAACGTCGGCTGTGTGCACTTCTTCTAATTCGTCCTTCATCTTTTCTTCGGCTAAGAAGGCTTGGAACTGGTCCGGATCTTGTAGCGCCTTAATCAAAGAGTCTCTCGCCTCCTTTGATAGTAACAAGGCATCAAGGACGCTGAGCTGAGAGGGCAGTTTCCTCAGATGTGCCAGAACGTTGTAATCCACCTTACTTCTCTTCGGCGGGTTTTCGGCGTTTAGCTCTTCCAGAACTTGGTCATCTAAGACGATGTCTTCAGAGACCTTTTCTTTCCCTTTATCTTTTCTATTCGAGGGTCCGAGGTTCTTTTCAGGCAGTGTCCGATTCCGCAGCCGGATATTTTCGCAGACCGTTGGCTCTTCTTCTTTTCCCGAAGTTGACTCTTTAAAGAGAGGGGCAAGTTCTAGCTCCTCATCAGAGTCGCTCCCAAATGTAGGCACTTGTGACCCGGTAGTGTTAACCATGTGACAATTGCCGGCAGTTCTTTCAAGCTCTTTGGTCGTGTTTCTTTGCTCCCGACGAATATTACGCTTTTCCCGTTTAAAGCGTTGTTGATTAGCGACGTATCCTTGCCACCATCTATCGAAAGCCTTGCATTCTTGAGTGGGATGCGAGACCTTCTGATGATATAAGCAATAAGAGGGGTGCATTTCTACCATGCCAGTCATTTTTCCTTCAGAGGATGGTAGCTTCATGCCCATCGATATGGCCTTAGCAAACCTCTTTTTTATCTTGAATTGGCTTTTGTCAGCGGTGGAGGCATTTTGCTCCAGCGGGATCATCTCAGCTCTTTCCTCAAGTCGCTGGCGCTTGGCCCTTTCGAATATAGCCGTCTCGCGTTCTCGATCAGCTTTACTTTTCAATCGAGCTTCACTAAGAAACGCGTCAATCATTTCGATTGATAACTCCGGAACCCTTGACTCAGTATTTGCCCCCGGCGTTTTAGTGCCAGAAGTCCCTTCATCGTTCATGGTCAAATGGGAGATCATATGACAGCTCGCCACATATTCCTCGGATTCATCCGATGAACTTTCTTCCTCATCTTCTTTTTGAAAGACGTGATCAAGGAAATCTTGGAGCGTAATGGGAGTCCGCGCCTTTTGGTTGTATTCATCCAGTGCGTCGATTTGCTTTTGTAAGTCCGTGCGCTTGTCTCCAGGCTTCACGGGCTTCTTAGATTTCTTCTTCTTTTTCGAAGATTTTGACGGCTGACTATGAACGCTTGAACTACCACCATCGGTCCTCGGAGTCGGACGTGGCTTCAACATCCCCTCAATAACCTGCGGTTCCAAGGGGTTCTTCCACTTGACCGCTGGACAGGTCTGAAGATCATTTAGCATTCTCCTCGTTTTGGCTGATAATACAACCTCCCAAGGAGCTTCCTCAATGACGGAGCATGTTGCCCCTGGCATATTCGTCCCTTTAGAGGTGTGGGGCTACGGGGGATTCACCTTCCTTTTGTCGGATAGCGTAAATTTGCCCTGGCGGTACTGGTTTTCAAGCCAATTTTTGAAAACGTAACAGTCTTCGATCGGATGTCCTAGCACTCGATGATAAGGGCAGTAATTAGGCTCGTTGACGTCACTTGGTTGCAACGGGCGTTTTGGATCTGGCAGACTTATGAGTCTGTTGCGCAACGCCAGCTCGAATAGCCTCCTTGTTTTATCGCAAGGGAAGGAGTAAGGACGTCCCATCCTGTCCTCAAGGGGTACGTATAGGCGTGTATTGTTTGGACGAGCAACCGGCTTCGAGTCGCTCGGTTGTTGTTGGGCATTAGCGACAATGATCGCTTTTCCCTTTCCTTTATCGTTTCGGGAGTCCGGCTTCGGGAGAGGGGGTTTATGGCCCATCTGGTCCATCTGCGCTAATTTGTCGATCAAAGCCTAGAAGGTAGTCGGCTTGAAGAACATCATAAACTGCGAAATGGTTGCTTGTGGATCAAGGGTTCCAACAAACATTCCAACCGCAGGGGCTTCTTCTATGCGCTGTTCACACTTAGACCATAGATTACGCCACCGTATAGCGTACTGAACCCATGTCTCGCCGGGTTTTACCCTAGCGTTAATCAGCGCCATCATCGGGGTACGCTCACTAGCACTTGCAAAACGTTGGGTGAAGAGCAGCTCCATCTCCGCAAAGGTTTTAATAGAGTCGTTGGGGAGCTCAGAATACCATTCGAACGCCGTATCTGATAGGCTTCCAACGAACTGGCAAAGCAAAAGCTTGTCGTCGCCGCCGGTGTTACCGCAAAGCGCCCTGAACTGGGCAACATGTTGATGGGGATTGCCGGTCCCTTTGTAGACATGAAACTTGGGAATTGTATAACCCGGCGGGTATTTGATTTGGTCATACCAGCCTGGATACGGTCGCCCTGTTTTTACGACGTGGCCGGCTGCTTCGGCCGCGTGATGAACCTTTATTTGCTGGGCTATATATTCGTCCAGATCAGTTTTAGAGATCGTATCCTCTTTAGCCGTTGATAGAACGGGCTGAGGGTTTGATGTCTCTCCCCTATCATCCCCAAGGACAATCGGGGGTTCTTCAGTCGGGGGATCTTGTTGTATCATCATCCCTATCATGTCCTGGAAAAGGAGGCCCATGCGCTGTATATTGGCTGCTTGTTCAGCAGCCTCTTTGTCTCTCTTTTCCAGTACTCGGCGGAGGAACTCGGCGTCGGTCTCTTCCTCTTGGCGTTCATCTAAGGACGTCCCAGGGTTCTCTTTTGGCTCCGTGAGTGCAGCCATTGTAGTCATCATCTCCTGGAGCTTTTGTTGCTGCTCCTGAGCCTTGGTCACTGACCGGGTAAGCGGTCGGTGACCCGTAGAAGTACGACTTTCTTCCTTTCCAGAAGCCATATAAACCGTATGAACTGTTATGCCCCCTGACTTGGGGCGTTTAGGTTCACCGCTTTTAAACTTTGTCAGTGTCACGGGAGCTTTCTCTGGCCTTTTCCTTTTTTGGACCATTGAGGTTGAAGGAGCCGTTGTTGCCCCCTGCTGTTTAATGGGGCGGTTTTTGTCCTTTTCCACCTTTGTCTTTTTCTGGCGATGAAAGTGGTCTGGGTCAATCACGGAGTCTTGAACCCTCCGCCAAACTTTATAAATTTTTTACGACAGCCGTTGAGGGGGCTGTTCCTGCTTTGTCTCCGGAGCTTTTTCCATAGGCGGAGGAGATCTTTTCAATGTAGCAATTGGAGAGTTCTTTCTCACCTTCCTCAGCAATTCAAAGCTGTTCCCGGTTGGAACAGCAGCGTTGACCTCCACCACTGGAGCAGGTGGGGTTAGCCCTGAGGGGAAGTTGCCCCCAGCTTTCCTTACTCGTCGCCAATGGCGACGTCGCGCACGACGAGCCGTTGGGACTGGCTCGGAAATCGAGATGGTTTCTTGTTGCCCCATGTTTGAGCGTGGGGTAACTGCCGATGTCAGCCTATCGAAGACTGATGCCTTTTGACCAACTGGGGGAGGAGTGGGAACCGTCAATCTTGTGAAGACCGACTCTCTGATGGGAAAAGCCGCTTTAACGACTTTCAAAGCAGCGGCCGTTGCCCTCTTTGGGACGGCCACTTTATAGTTCTGACCTAGCCTGGTGAAAACGGAGGCTGTCGGTTTGGCAGCGGACGACCCGTTGACAGGGGCCGTGGTAGCAGTGAGCCGGTCGAACACCGACTTCTTGCTCACTTCCGGTGCAGGTGTCGGCATAGAGAAGCTTGTAGGTGGGACCATGGTCCCGAAAAACAGGCCAGTGGTGGCCTGGGTCACCTGTTCAACCGGTAGAGCGAGGAAAGAGGCTGCTTGGGGCCCATATGTTACACCTCTCGGTGAGGTGGAGCGTCCGTTGCAGTGGCATTTCGAGCAGTTGGTGCAGTTGGTGGCCATTGAATCTTGAATTCTGCGCCAGGTAAAAGACCAAATCTTAGCAACCTGAAATCCGAAGACAACCATTTAACAAACCGCGATTGGTTCGCGAAGACGACACACGAAGTGTGGAGTGGAAAGAGGAAAAGGTCCCACCGGGCGTGCCAGAATCTGTTCCCCTCCGAACGGCGGCCTGGACTTCGCGTTCGTGCCTGAGGTTCGGGGCAGATGCTATTTGGTTTTATCCGTCTATCTCTCCGAAGATGCCAGGTTGATTTATGGCACCGTGTATCAGAGGTTTAGACGGATGCGGCCGATGTAGCAGACTTCGTCAGATTCCCCCTCAGGGTGAGGGGTTTTTGATTGTGGGGACGCTCTTCCCTGCAGGCGCAAGCCCCTGCAGTTAATTACGCTACCGCATTACGGTAACAACTTTCTCCTTCTCCAGAATTTCACTTCGTGTCGTGTGTGTTTGTTTTGTTTGTGGTTGCCCGTGGATTGTATACGGAGACTGAGTAATGCCGTCGCCCGTAGGACATGGATTAGTCCAAATCCGTGTTTACTTAGATTTGGGTTTGGTGTTTTAGTTTAAGGATACATTAGTCACATTGCGGCTAAGATCAACTTAAACGTTCGTCAAGGATACGTTAGTCCTGTTTTGGACTAAGATCGACTTGACGTAGTGATTAATTTAATGTATGGTCATCGGGACTCGTCACCTCTCTGACGTCGTTGAAGGATTACAACGACATGTATCAGAGGAGCTCGGAGATGTACCCTCGAACCAGAGTTGATTGGGAGTTTTATAATCCATGTGAATGTTTAAGGATACGTTAGCCGTGTTTGGGGCTAAGATCGACTTAAACGGGACCGTTTAGATCCGGGAAAAAGAGCATTCGGGCTCTATTGTGCCAGTTTAGGGACGTGGTGGTCTATCGCCAGTTTAAGGACGTGGAGGTCCATTGCCAGTTTAGGGACGTGGTGGTCTATGTTTAGTTTAGGGACGTTTCGGTCCGATATTAGTTTAGGGACGTTTCGGTCCGATATTAGTTTAGGGACGTTTCGGTCCACGAGTTTAGGGACCCCTCAGTCCATATGGATGTGTGGTCGTTGGGACCCGTCGCCTCTTTGACGTCGTTGAGGAATTACAACGATGGATGTCAAAGGAGTTCGGAGATGTACCCTCGAACCGGACGTAAATCGATTTAGGAGAGCCATTTTGCTCAGTCAATTTAATTTAAAGACTTATGGCCACGATTGGGCTAAGTCCATTGCTTTTGCATTTCTTTTGCTTTTATTTGGGCTTTGCCCAAAAGGGATGCAGAGCATCAATTTTATTTGGGGCCCAGCCCTTTTATTGCTTTGCAATTTATTCTGACCTACTAAGTCTTTTTGAATTGGGCCTAGCCCTTCAAATAATGCATTGCATTTGTGCAAAGCACCAAGAATCTTTTAGATTCAGGAAAAGAAGTGCAGAGCACTTTTTAATTTCTTGATCTAACTTTAGATCAAAGAAAAGAAAAGAAAGAAATCTTTTCTTTCTTTCTGTTTCAGAGAACCAGAGGTTCATAGCAAGTGCAAGGCACTATTTTTATTATTTTTATTTATATATTTATCTATTGAAGATCAATGATCTTGTTTTCTAGATCAATGATCTATTCATTAAGAGAATTTTCTCTTATCTCAAAGGTTTTTACCTTTCTTTTTGTGTTCTCCAGAAATTCTCAAGAGTTCTCTCCTCTTTTTTTTATCCAATTCTCTATATCTTTGAAATGGGGTCTGGGGTCCTTTTTATAGTGCTCAAAGATCAGTTAAATTTGTTAAAAAGATTTTTTCTGAGTGATTCGGGGAATTTTCCCCACCGTTGGATCTTTGATCCAAAGGCCCCTGTTTTACAGAAGAAATCTTCTTGTTTTAACAAGAACAGAAAAGATTTCCTTAAATCTTCATTCTGTTGTTGCGCAACTCACCAGCGCGTGACACGTGTCGCGCAGTAAGGCGCTTGCGCAACAGCGATTGCGCAACTGCGCAGACACGTGTCGCGCAGCCGTGCGCTTGCGCGTTGCGCTTGCGCAACTGCGCAGACACGTGTCGCGCTGCCGTGCGCTTGCGCAGTTGTGCTTGCACAACTGCGCAGACACGTGTCACGCTGCAGTGCACTTGCGCAACAGTGTTTGCACAACTGCGCAGACACGTGTCGCGCAGCGGTGCGCTTGCGCAGTTGTGCTTGCGCAACTGCGCAGACACGTGGCGCGCTGTGATGCACTTGCGCAACAGCGTTTGCGCAACTGCGCAAACACGTGTCGCGCAGCGGTGCGCTTGCGCAGTTGAGCGTTGCTTTTGCTTTTTAAAGAGCCATGCTCTGATTGGACGCACTGCCTTGGGCATTGTGCTGCCGAGTCAAATTCTGACACGTGGCAAATTGCGCGCAGCGCACGGGATCTGAAGCGTTGCTTCTTAATTTTGAATTTTCAAAATTCAAACAGAGCCTTGCTCTGATTGGGGGAACAGGTACAGAAGAAGACGAGGAGACAGCGACCGTCAGAGCAGCGACCGACGACACTTCTTCAGACGGCACAGCATCAGAGTTCACCGCGCCTATACTCAAGACAAACAAAATATCATCAGAAGGGCTGAACATGATCGAAAAACTCAAAAACAATGACCCAAGGACTGCCTGATGGATCATGGATCAAAACCGCAACGGGGGCGTCACCAAATGTAACGGCTTCTTCACTCTCTCTCAGATGAATAGATTCTGCGCCCATACCCTCATCCCCTGACTCGACGAGGGCCGTCGTAACACTTGCGACGCCCACCGATATCAAGGAGCCACAGGGAGAAAGAGCAGCGGTCTGGACAGTCCCAGATTCCCGAAAAAGACTAGCCACTTCGCCCTCTGTAATCGTCAACGTTTCACCTGCCATACCGTCGCCAGGACTCGGCCCTGCGTAAAAAAAATGCGTATGTTAAAATTCTAGGACCAAGTTCTAATAAAATACTAGGCGTTATGTTACCTTGGAGCAGCTTTTCAGTTTCTTCCCGAGCTGCGCGTGCAACCTGTCTACGGGCGGTAGACAGGGTAGAGGGAACATCTGCCGAAGGAGTATCAGCAAGCAGAATACTGCTTGAGCCTGCACCTACAGCCAAACCGGCACCGCGCTCCCTCTCTACATGCTTCCTGCGCTTCCTTTCGATCTGAGCAGTGAGAAATGATCTCCTCAAGACTTCCGATAAAGGGACGTCGTCATCCGAACCGAGCTATGCCTCCAGAGCCGCTACGGCGTCCATCATCGGCTGCTTCAGCAAAACCTATTGCGGTGACTTTGGGAAGGCCGTCGCTACAGTAGCTAGCTCTAGAAATTTTTCTACATCACCACTCGGGATCGGCACTGCACTTGGAATAACCTGAGTTGAGTTAGTCCCTGCAATAAGGTGAAAGAAAGGGTTAGAGTACGAATAAAAAGAATAAAGGTGTAATGAAGCAACTTATACCAAGACCCAAAAAAGAGCGGAGCCTCTCTTCCTCCTCGAACGTCCTGGGGGAAGCCGTGAGAGCCTCTTCGGCAGAAATACCTGTTGAAGAAGAGAGCGTTAGTAAAAGTGTAATAAAGAGAAAAGGGAGAGCCACAGAAGAATATAACTGAAGTATACCTGATTTCGCGATAGTGATCAACGCCGCTTCCTCGCGAGCCAGTCGCTCGGAAATAGCGAGGGCAGCCTGAAGATCAGTATCGGTCATAGGCGTGTCGAACAAACCCTCGTTGGTCCCGTATTCGCAAAAACCCTCGCTGTAGGGAGCATGTGGCTCCTAGCCAAATATGACATCGGCAGAAAATAGAGACTTCTTCTTTTTCTGCAAACGGACGCCAGCGGCCAATGACAAGAGCTTGCGCTTGACAAGAATTTTCGGGCGGCGGGTCCCAATTTCCGTATCAGCGCCAGATTCCGGGGACGCCACGGTTACCGTGGTTATGGGAACACTAGGTTGAGGCTTCTCGGGGAAGGCGCACGGGACCACAACCGTAGTGACTTTTCTTAAGGAGGGACGAACGGCGGTCCGTCTCTTCAAAGGGACTGCTGGGTTACCAACTGGGACAGCATCCTTATGATCAAGTAATAGCCGCCTCTCTTCCCTGACAACAGCACCCGTCGTATGCTGGTACCACACCACGTAGGCGTTTGAAGCTTTCGGCACGTAACTCGGCTCGCTGATGAGAAAGTTGAACCCCGTATTTAGTCGCATAAAGTGGTGCAGCGCGCTGCGAATACCCTCTTCCGTAGCAACCGGCTCGGCTAAGAATGCCTCGAGGGGAACACCCGGTTGTAACCCGACTGTTGAGCAAAATGATGTGGGTTATACCTCATGAACAGTGCCGAGGCGTTTTGCCTGAACACTAAAAAGCCTAGCCTAATTGAATACAAGTGCAGGATTTCCCGAGCCTTCAACGTGGGAGCCCCGTCATTGAAAGTATCACGCAGCAGTTGCACCACCTTGGTAGATTCCTTGCCGATAGTTAAAACTCTATCGACAAAGGTTATGTTGTCCCCAACCATGCGCGAACGGAGGACCAGTCGCTGAGCCTCTCGTTCCGACGGGTCTGATGCAGAAGCGTCAACCAGATACATGACCCGAGTAAAGTTATAGCTATCGTAGAAACGGGGTCATTTATGAACACCGAAAGCACCCAGCACGTGCATCTCGACCCAGGACGTGAAGTAGTGTAATGGAAGATGTATAAGTTTTACCCCTGGCTGAGTAGTGTCTGCCACTAAGCTCAGGCCATAATATAGATAAGCTAGCCCTGCAATCCCAACGGCCACACGCGTCCCTATGACAATGCGATGGGCCGGATAAAAAACTGAGTGTCTGGAATAAAGAAATTTTTTAAATCCGCTTCCGTCGTCGGCTGGTTATCCAAACCGAAACCAAATGGGTCGTCAAGCTTGGTGAATTTCACGGCTTGTTTTGACAAGACTTCTGTGCGAAGAAAGCGGGCGATGAAATCTGCGAAGCCGACTCCGTGCCCTCCAGACTCTAAAAACAGACTCTCATAAATGTTCAACACCTTGATTAGGCTCGGGAACCGATATTGAATGGCATTCTCCGGAGTGAGACCCATTACCACTGATTTGGTGGCAAAGATGTACTCGTCAGGGGGAAGTATTTCCTCGTAATGTTCCCCTCTGACGGGTAGTGTAATATTTTGGAAAATTATAAATATTAATTTATAATTTTAAATATAGAGATAAGGAGTTTATAAAAATGATATTACTTATGAAATTTTGATATCAGATTTATATCCGCAAAAATGTGATTATTTTGGGTAAATATGAAGAAAAGTGTGTGATATCATTTAAAAATGATATTTTAATTATTTTAACATGACATAATATTTTTTATCAAGATAATGATATTTAAGTGTTAGAATAAGTATTTCATTTCTTTTTACATATGGATTTAGATTTTTACATAAAGGGATTTTAATTAAAGAAAAAGGGTTTTATTATTGGGAATTTTTCTTATGGTGGGTTATATGTTTAATTAGTTTAAACTCTCAGCTCTAGCACACCCTCACCGTGCTCTCCTCCCTCCACCTCCTCCTTCTCACTTTACACAATCCCTTCACAACACTACACCTCACCCTCATGGTTGACACCTTCTCCTTTCTCTACACACATCCTCATCCTATTCTTTCTTCTAACTCTTTAGGCAAAGTCTTAACTGAAACTATTGGTTATTCATGCTTTCCCTACCAAAATACTCTAAGTATTTCATATCAAGAGAGAATTAAGAGGATCCCTTCATCAAGTTAGAGTTACTACAACACCTTGGAGCTTCCACCTATACTTCTTGAGCTGGTGTTCCCTTGTACACAATCTCCATTAGTATAATTCCTTCTTTCTTTGCATATTCGAACTTGTTCAATATCTATTTTCATGTGCAGTATTAGAGAACAATTTGTTTTGTGATCTATCATATAAAAATTGAATCTGGAACTATTAGGTGTAACCACTAGAAAAACTAATAAGACCATAGTATTATGGAGCCACTAGGAGACTATATACCTAAAGCCCGAGCCTCAAACTCCCTAGTTAATCCGGCGAGAACCACTTTTAGACCGGCGTCGCCGGGCCTCTTGGAGAAATTTGTGTTGGTTTTTCTTTTGTAACTTTATTTGGGTATTTTAAAAGTTACCGTATTGTTTGATTTGTCCCAATATTCATACGTAGATTTCTGGGAATGTTTTAGTATGGGTTTTGTCAAAGTTTCCGATATTTCGATACGGCTTTTCGTATTTTTGTGCCGCTACTGAATTGTTGACGTCCGTACATTAACAACAAAGGTATCTTGTCATTTTAGGGGCAAGTGAGTTGTAGGTTCTAACATACGGGTGCTTAACTCGTTGTTTTGATTTTTGATATGATATTTACGTCGATATGAATTAACTACGATTATAGGTACGATCATGAAGATTTCCGAGATGGAGTTGACGGACATTACAATCATGGATTCAACGAGCTCGACAAGTTGGTGAGTAAATTTACATCTATGGAGGAAGTCAGGTGGATGGCGTAAGCACCCCTGCAACCTTATACACATGATACTATGATATATAGTTATTTCTTTTGTGTTTATTTAAGTTAATGATATTGAAATCATGTTGCATTTAGTATATATTCATGTGCATAAAGTGTTATTGATAGTTTGGTGGATTGGTACGAGGAACCATACCATACTTGTGATAATGAGATTCGTATGCCGAATAACGACCAAGTTTCCTTTAGACTCATAAAATTATATTTTATTTCGTTTTAGAACGTAATACTTGAGTGAACTATAATCTTTTAAAAACTAACGATTCGTTTCCCTTTTTGATGATAAAAGATAAGGATGCGATGCCAATTTCCAAAACAAATATCCATTTTCAACCCAAGGCAGCTTCCTCATTTCAAAACCAATGTTTCGTTTCATTTTCAAAGATAATGGTATAGCCCATAGCAAGTAGTTACATTTAGATTTACTTTACATGTTCGCGTTATAATTATCGATGTTATACGTTTCCGTGATACGAACACTCTGATAGAACACTACACAACTACCAATGAGTATTATGTTGCACGAGCACGTAAACACATGTTACACTACACCTCATTGGTACTGCCATGTCACTGTAAGACCGTTATACTATGTAATGCGTATGTGGATATTGATATGAGTATGCTATTACACTTATAGAATACTAGCATAAATACTAATGATTGCCATGCTGCGCGAGCACAGACGCATATACCACACTACACATCATTAGTATTGCCATGACACAGTAGGATGGTTGCGTTTATTACTTGTATGATATTATTTACGTGCTTTACCTAGTTTACATGTTAATTATTGCGAATACCAGTACTATGGGTATTCATATTGGATTCTTATGAGTTTCTGGATGTTTTATTTTTGATGATATATATCAGTGGTATGGGACGCTGTTATATATGTATATATATAATATATCATCAGAATGATTAATGCAAGGATTCTTATTCTTTACTTGTTATCTTTGGATACGATAAGTTGATGTCCACCATGAGTCGTTTTTATGTTTTGTTTTACTCCGAACCGGGTGGGGAGCTATACGGTTATGGATTTCTACGTTATCAAGACTGAGTGGGGGGATATACAGTCGGATACATGGTGGAACCGGTCGAGACCGAGGGGAAGGATAGCCGCATGTGAGGCAGGGAGCCTAGCAAGGGCACTCGATACCGAAGATAGAGATGAGCACGGCAGATATCTAGGGGATACTGGCCGGGGCTCGATTGGGCACGGCGGATATCCAGGGGATGCCGACCGGGGCTGGGGATATCGAGTAGCGATCATCTGTTGAGATGATGTCGACGATATCTGCATTTGAGTGTCGGTGATGGACACGAGAGATTTGAGGATTTGCGTGTCGGTGATGGACACGAGAGATTTCTGATTTCGGGTGTCGATGCTGGATATCCATATATATTGATATGTTGCTATAATGAGGTACCCAGTTATATTATAGTTATTGTAGCCGACCAGGACTGATCCGGGGGACAGTACCTGCATATCCCTTTACTGGTAATTGCATACATTAAAAAGGAATTCAAATCGAGCTATAGTCTCATTATTTTAACATATCTGGTATGACATTGAAATCTTTTAAATTGTAAATCTCTTAACACTATTCATTAAAACAGCAAGGCGTATATCTTAAATAAGATACCTATTATATTTCATATTATCACGTTTGCTTTTATACCGTGATATATGTATTCCGCGGCTATTTTAAAGAAGAGATTTTACATATATAATTTCAGCTACTTATGGGCTTTTATCTAGATACAAATCATTTATTTGATATATTCTACCTTGGGATCGCATGATAGATAGTGTTGCATTTGCGATACATATGCATATCATATATTATAATAGTACAAGATATGATAGTATTATATTTATGACCTAGGTATCGTTGTGCATTTCGATTTCTACCTTGTGATGCACTTTTATTCACTGAGTTGGCAACTCACCCCCGTTGTTCCACAGTTTCTTGCAGGTGTTACCGCTTGGATTATCTGCGGCTTGGGGCACACATTCCTTTTTCGGTGATTACTTTGGCATGTGGGTTACTGTTGTATCGTACTCACACTTGTATATCATGTCTTCTTGTATCTAGTAAAACTCCATCGACATAGAACTGGTATATTGTGGACTTAGAAGAGAGACTTAGAATTGTGTGTTGTGGGCGTCGTATTCTTTGGAATCGACCTTTTTATATTGTTGATTTGGTTTTGCTATTCTTTTCTTCACCATTGTGCGTCGTATATTGTTTGCTTGGTTGCTTCGCCGTTTGGGCGTGGAAGCTAGCCCCCGTTGGGATGCTATATGTATTTTTATATTGTAGCGGGTTTTATTCAAATTACAAAAGAGGTGCTGTCAAATTTCAAAACGTCATAGATACTTTTCAAACATACTTAGTTAAACTTAAATGTTTATTTTAAATTGATTCCATTTGATAACTATTTTAAACCTCACCTCCAATATTTTCAAAAAAGGTTTAGATTCCGGGTTTCGGCTTACTTGGACCGCGTCGACGTCTTTAGATGTCATGTGATTTAAGTGCCGGTCACGTGCCACATTCGGGTCATGATAGGTAGGCCTGAAATTTCCGCAAACTCCTCCAAGAAAATTGAGACTTCCCGGTCCGATAGAAGAAATGTGTCGGTTGGGATGTTCCACTGCTCCAAAAAATCCTTAACCCACCATATATGAGGCGCAGGATATTGGAAGAGGGAAGCATATATAGCAAGATATAGCCCAAGCTTCAGCAGCAGCGACTTCATGGCTGACAAGATGTACCGGGACCACTGCAAGTAGCCGGCTGATTGGCAAGGAGTTAACTCTATCATATAGACTTATCCTCAAGGGCGCGACTTGCCTTGACATATGCGCCGTCCTAAAATATCCAAAACCATCGGCGGTTGTACGGGTATTGATACCATAGAAGGCTGAAGACGGCCCTCCGAACTCCAATTGACCTCTTCTACAGCATAATTCACTTGAGGCGAATCGGCGTAATGAATTACTGAAATTGGCTCTGAGGGCGCTGCACAAGAAAAACTGCGCCGATCCTGGATAATCTGATTGTACCACGACCCCCATAGGTGAAGAGATTTCTGCTCCGGGTCATGATCTTTAATAAGCGTGAAGACTTCACGATCCGCGGGCGCGTCGGCGAAGGTGCTCTCTGAACGTAAAAAAGGGAAAGAAGAGTCAGAAGCCATAGTACCTACACAAAGAGAGACGAAAGTTAGTTATCAACGCTATGTTCTGAACTCTGACACTTAGTACTCAAAAAATTGTACCGCGCTGCAATGCAGAAGAAAGGGACAAAGAAGGGACCACAAAATCAAGGTGATGGCCCATCATTGATGGCGCAGTCACTCATTAAGGATGGAATCCTAAGAGGATTCTCATTTAATGAGAAATCTCATTGGGCCAAGGAGTTAAACTCCCTCGAGAGTTGTGCTGTACAAACAGAATTCACATCTGTTAATTCTAATTAAGAGGGAATAAAATTCCCCAAAAATTTCTAAAAGAGCTATGCTCTGTAAAGACGATGGGGTAAACTACCAGAACCCTCAAAAGCAAAGCTTTTAACAGGGTAAAACCCTAAGATCTTTAAGATCTGCAAAAAAAACTCTAAGAGTTCTTCATGAAAGATGAACAGTGTTCTAATTACTGGGTTAAGCAACCTTAAAATACATCTTAAGATCTACGATCTAAGATGAGCAAAGCTCAGTTAAGGGGTTCGATTATGATCCTTACCAAATTTTTGGGCAGAGTTCTAACTCTAGAAGGGATTTCTTTAGGTAGAGATCTAAGCTCTGAAAGGAGAATTAAATTCTCAAAAAAAAAAAGAACAAGAGAAGATGAACAGCAGTCATCTCAAGAGCCAAAGGCCCTACTTTATAAGCACAAGAAGACGATTCGGCTTCCAAGAAGATCCAACGATGGAAAAGCTGCTACCGTCGCTCCCACGTGTGAATCACGTGAGCGCAACGGTGGGGGGCATTTGTTTCCCCCAATAAAAGAGCAAGGCTCTGTTCAAAATTTGAAAAGGGCGGTGCCACACGTGCCTCGCACGAAGGTGCCAACGCCAAGAGTTAAAAACTCTGAGGCTGTGCCCCACGTGCCTCGCACGAGGGCGCCAGTGCTCAGAGTTAAAAACTCTGAGGCAGCGCCTTACGTGCCTCGCACGAGGGCGCTAGCGCCAGAACTATAATCTCTCTGTTAAACAGAGCCATCGAATCAAAGATCCAACGGAGATGATAAATTATCAAAATACAGAATTAAATTCTATTGAGGAAATATTCCTCAAATCTTTCTAAACAAGAAAGATTACTCTCTGTAAAACAGAGTACCGTTGGATTAAAAAATCCTATGGTGATTAAAAATCACCCATATACAGAAAAATTCTATATGGGAAAATATTTCCCTAATTTTGTTAAAAACAAGAAAAATATCTTCTGTAAAACAGCACTCCTTGGATTAAAGATCCAACGGTAAATAAAATCCCCAAATCAATCAGAATCTCTCAACGAGAGATTTCTTTAACTAAATCAACAGACTAGCCTCTACTATAAAAAGGACCCAAGACTTCAAGTCTTGTACAGAGAAACTGTTGCGCCACGGCAGCGCCCCGGCCGTCTATCCGAGGCCAAAATGCGGAATCAAAAATTTTCTTAACTTTTAAACTGGCGCTACCGCGGACAATAAACCCGGATCGTAACCATTAACCGATACTAGCAATCAAGAGAAAGGGTGAGAGATATACCGAGTGATCCGAGTCCTCCGGTCTTCTCGTCATCGTCCCGATCCCCCGCGGAAACTCCGGTCGTCGCCTCCTTGCCGGAAGGGCACCACATCGTCTGCATCTTTTACGGGCTCCCACCTCAATACCGAGGCAACTCGGGCACGAAGCTGGCAAGTCGACGTGCCCAAGGTTTGCTGTAGAATGTAGTGTACAATGCGCTTTGTCTCAATGGAGTTTGTAGTTGCCTTGATGGCGGAATGGAATTTTCAAGTGGAGCTCTCATTTATCAAGCATGGAATGAGATGATAAAAATTCCTCATCCAAAATTGAAACCTCTCATTTTTTTCTCCCCTCTCCACAAAATGTGGCCGGCCATACATAGATGAAATGGTGGAGGAAATCAAACTCATGAAGGGAGGTGAGAGTAGTAAAAGTAGAAAGGTGACCACATCATAAAGCAAAGCTCACATCATTAAACAAATCAATCTCTTCACATTACCATCATGAATAATGCATGTGATGTAAAGAGAATAAAATGATGATGGTCATATCATAATCCCACATATGCAAGAAACCCCCTCCCCAAATGTAATTTGCAAAACTGCAAATTACCTCCTCCATCGGAAAAGTCCGGCCGGGAAAGAACAAAGGAAAACCGGCCGGAACGGAATGCAAACTGGCAACTTCAGAAAACTGGTCCCGTAATAAATTACAGGAAAAACCCCGATACTGTGCATACACACCCGCATCTGTATTCCAACCGGATCCACCAGAAACCATAATAATACAAGCGTGACTCTAAGGTCAAAATAACAACAACTGGTCTTCTAAATCTATCAAGTAATACAAGTCTGGTTGATGGAGCTTACTAGATGCAAATGAAATAATAAAGGTACAACAGCGGTCTTGATACAAGTGAACCAACCTACCAAGCAAATCACCCTGACTGAAATGATGTGGCAGCAAGCTGCCAAGAAAACCTGTACATCGAAACCTGTAAGAAAATTTGGCACAATGGGGGTGAGTTGCCAACTCGTGAGTAGAAGACATCTGCGAGTAGAAATCGTATGCACGACGCTTTCCTAGGTCATAATAATATACCTAATATAACACTAGTCATCTTGTAGTGACAGGGTAATAATCTATGCGTAAGTGCAATGCTCAGTGCTCGTGTCAGTGCCTCAAGTAGTAACATGTCATGTGTATGAGTATGCATGCACCATGAATGAACAATCAACCATGAAATCTGGATATATCTGTATAAGAAATCTTTAACTTTATCATAGTAAAATTTGTATGGTAATCTAAAACATCATCAATAAAATCCATGGAAATCCGTGTCAAGCATCGACACAAAACATGTAAATCTCAATACCTCATAGTCTCAATATCTCATAGTCTCAATATCTCGGGCTCCGTCAGTCCGGATCGGCCCATATCATCAAATCTCACGACAACGGTCGGTATCCTCCGGATATCCGTCGTGCCAGACATCACCGGTAGGTAGTCTTCCCCTGCCCGGCTCATCGTCTACAACTCGAGCTTCTTGCCCCGGGGTACCATACCGGGCCCACCATGTACCCGAAACGGTTCATCCACTCCTCGAATCGGGTCTCGAAATCCAACAGAAAACATGAAATCTCATGGTGGACGACACATATATCACAAGAAAACCGCAACTTGTATTTTAAAAAGAGAGGGAGAGAGAGATAATTTTTTATATATATTCTTGCGGTTTTTCCCAAAATCCAGAAATCTCATAGAAATACAAAATCCCAAAACCATGAGTAAATAATAATGAGTATCGGCATAAGCCCCACAATACTGCATGATAGTATGAAAATGTGAATGCATGAAGTGTCTATGTAATAAATGCAATGTCTAACTAGCACATGAGAGTAACTATACACTATTATATTGAACTAGCCTTTAGCTGATTCTATCAATAAAAGATAATATGTTCTAAAGTGTACGTGACATGGAAATTACCGATGATGATGTTAGTGAGCCGGCAAATAAGTGTACGTGGAACATGCGCATCATCGGTAATGGTGCTGGTGTCCTAACAGGCAGAGTTTCATATTGGCTAAAGAAACATACGTATGAATATGCAATGCGATAAATGCAACATGAATATAATAGTGAATGTGTAGTAAACGCACAACTAGAGAATATATACTAATTACGAGTCATACGGCTTGTTGTTTGAAAAAAAACATGATCCGATAGTTTTGAAAATAAGTATGACTCGAGCCTAAACTAAGATCTACCTAACCAACTAAGGAACTAACTAAAGATACTAGTCGAAAGGTAAGAAGAATCCTCCTAAAATATGAGTCGATATCTCTAGTAGTCGGCGATCCAGCCTCAATAACGTCACGTACATAGTACGACTTTCTCGAGTCAAGAGTGCGGATCAATCATCACATCTATGCCTCGTACGGTAAAATCCATCGTACAGCTTTCCAAAATCGGGGTACGGATCAACTATCACATATGTACATCATCATTCGTATAATATCATTATCAAACAATATCATGATCAAGGGTACTGTGCTATAATCGTATACATCCCAATATCATCAAAAACATATATCATTGTCTGAGTAAATATACATCGTCAAATGATCCTCAGAAATATCATGTCACATATATCATATCGTGATTAAGTCACATATTACAGTCTGGGTTCTATTTTAGAGTCTCGTACATTTCAATGTCATCATCACCTATTATCGTTTATGTATAAATATCCATTTTCTCATTTTCCAATGATTCGATAATATCATACTCGATCGTATATCTTTAACTCACGGCATCACGCCCAGTCATACCGACTCCTCCCCAGATATCATATAAGCTCCTCATATCACGTGTATATGTTATATATATATATATATATAGAAACCTACACACATTCATACACACACACACACACACACACCCCAAGTCAAAGTGTATGTGTGTGTGCGTGTGTGTGTGTCTACATGAAGCCTATGAATTCCCTCTAGGGCAAACATCCTCTGGTTATGTCTTTCTAGATCAGTCTAATCCACCCTAACGTCTTCAATGGTACCCTACTCGCCAAGAATCTAAGGTCACGTCCGACTTCCTAATAATAATATGTAATATCCTTATTCTACGTTTGCGGGGGTGCTAAATGCCATCCACCCGACTTTCCCCGTAGATATACATCTACTCACCTGGTCCTTGTCTACCGAAATCAACGCCGCCATCCTCTTCTTCATCTTCCGAAGTCCACGTGAGGGGTACCTATACGCAAACAAATATAATATCATAACTGAAATCGCAGACAGAACCAAAACAGCGCACGAAACCCGCATAGGTTAAAACCTATGACCCGCTCATGCAAAAATGACCAAATAACCTTCGACATCGGCGTACAAACGCCGATTGATCGAGATAAAACACAAACGTACAAATCGTAGTTCCAAAACTCATCGAAAACTCAAAATAAATCAAATCGGTTTATTTCTGAAAACCTAGAAAACGTCAATTAACCGTTTCACTTCAAAACTTGATGTTTAAACGAAACTAATAGCCATAATATTCACCAAATATTATAACTAGGATATATAAACCATTCCTATAATTTATCCTCATCAATTTGTATTGAATTGAAAATTCTAGTTTGCAAAAATATCAAATTTTAATACTTTTTAAAGAAAAATTCACAATTCAACAACTAAGCTAGATTTTGCATATTTTAAATTGTTAAACCACTCATGGAAACCTTAATGATTCACTAATAATCCTAACTAGATTTTAATCCTACAATTAAATTAATTTCTAAAAACCTAGTTAGCAATTTAGCATAATTATCACAATTTTTAACTAACTATTAACAACTAGTAACCAAATTAGGTTTTGCATTCAATTAACATGTTAGTCTACCCATTAAAATCATGAATCGTTCATAAACATTATCACTAGAATTTTATCTCACCAATTTATATAAATTATAAAAACCTAGTTTGCAAAAAGGGCATATTTAGCAAAATTTTAAAGTAACACCTAACAAATTAACAATTAGATTAAGTTTTCCATGTCTCAATATGTTAAACTACACCTTAAGATCAATATCCAATGATGAAAATCCCAATTTGATTTAATAACCCGTTCTTGAATTTTGAATCACAAAGATTAAAACCATAATTACACTTCTAATTAGCTTAATTTGAAGTATTATAACAACAATTAAACACTTGGATTAGGATTATACCTTCACAACAAGAAACCCAACATGCAACCTAGTCTCCAAAGTGCTAACTTGTTCCAAGATCCAAGCTTGATAGGTCAATGAAAAATGGGTAGAGATTGGATTAGCAAATTGTGAGGTTTTTGTTTGATTTTGGATGAATTTTTGAAGAATTTTGGATAGGAAATGAAGTGGGGGAAATGGAGAATTGCACCCCCTAGTTTCAGCCAGAATTTTGTGAGAGGAGAGAGAGAAAAAGAAATGTGTGGGGGTGTGTAGAAACTTCATAAATTAATGTATCTTTTTTAGCCTTTTCTTTAATTATTTTATTTTGTTTCATTTTCCAACCTAGAAAACTCTAGAATTTTAAAGACAATTCAAGAAAAGAATAGCATGCTACAAACCTAATTCTAATATGTCATGGTTCACTTTTGAAAAATAAACCCATTGCAATTTATAATTTGCACCCATTTAATGTATAATTAAAAGCTTATGTTAATATTAAAAATAATTAATTTAGGAAAAATATTTAATTAAACTAACAATTTATAAGTAACTAAATAAATACCAAATACTAGCAATTATATAGTTAAAATAGGTCTTTTTAAATTTATGATGAAAAATAATTATATTTAAGTTTTACGGAAAATACGGTTTATTTTACCAATAATCAGAAAATTCACCTAAAGGATTTTATTTATTTAATTATTTATTTTTAAAACGTTACAATCTTCCCTCCTTAAAAAAATTCGGTCCCCGAATTTAAATTAAAACTCCCCCCAAATACTAAAATATTTAGCAAAACACTCAAATTATCGGGGCTCCGAAATCATCAATACATAACTAAAAATCAACTCCGTCAAGCATAACGCAATCATCGGAGTTATGATGAAAATACCATGTCAAAGTCCAATACGAAAACCAACATAAAATTCATCAAAACTATAACTTGTATATAGTGCGCATCGTAGTATTAAAATATCATAGAGAAGCATTCAAAAATACCTGAATAGAGAAGCATGCAAAAACACCTAGGTACTGATCTCAAGACAGTCCTGCTCGATTATCAAACCAAATAGTAAATATCATAAAAACGTACTGCTCAAAATGAAATCAATCTCAAATACAGTATACGAGGTACCCCGTGCGTCCGGTGCGCACGAAAATCGAAATCAAATACAGATGCCATAAATACGCACAGAATCAAAACTGAATGCAACGGGTGTGCACCAAAAACATCTGTCGAGTGCAACGGGCATGCACGACAATAATATCAGGTGCATCTAATCTGCACAAAACCCCGATTTAGTGCATCTGGTGTGCACAAAATCGCATCAAGTGCGCTAAATGTGCACAAGAATCTCAATCAAGTGCACACGGTGCACGAAAACATACACCGAATATCAAAATCAAAATCACAGTACGAAAAGTGCATGAAAACTATGTTGAAGCATACGTCAAAATCATATGCAACCCATATGCACGAACTCAAATCAATATCTCAAAATGTATAAAACTAAATCGAGTGTACTGGATATGGACAAAACAATATCAATACAACTGATATATGAAACACGAATAGAGTGTAATGAATGTACACATAGGAAATACCAATCATAGAACAAAATCCTCAAAATAACAAAATCCAAACAAAGGAAATATAAAATTCAAACCACCAAATCGCAATCGTAAACACTATCGTCGATATGCGCCTTTTCTAATGTCGACTGATTCGGACTCGCCTCCTCATAGCTGTACTGACTGTGCTACAAACGGCTATGCTTATATCTTGAGTCTTCTACGTAATCTATCCCTTCACCTGATATCCGGACTACGTTAAACTTTTCGATCGATTCATCAAAATCCAATAATTCCCCAAGAGCTCAACACTCAAGTACAGTTTAAAAATATCCAGTACATGCCTCAGCATCTGCGGACCAGCCATAGAAGGGCAAACCCAAGCCTCACTAATGGCACCACGGAACTGCCGCAAACCCTAAGGTTCACCAGCGTTCTCGTGGTCATTATGTCGAGTTAGGATTTCATTCTTCTAGAGGGTCCATAGAAATACCTGCATGTTCTTCCGAATACCTTAAACTTAGGGAAATGGGTTTCTGACATTCGTTCGAACTTTTTAACTTCGTCTGGACGACATGTGAATACCCTTCGTCCGTACGCTAAACAATTCTTCAATCCTCAAGAATAAACGATACCCTAATGGGCATCGCATTTGAGCCGCAGCTCCCTCTACCCATGCGACCGTGGTAACAGAAACCACCATCCGATATCGACGAAGATAGATCAAAGGAACGAATAGAATATGGTGCAAAGAAATGTACATCCTAAGGCTTCTTAAGCAGAGTAGCGTATCGTAAGTATGCCACGGATCATACCCACGGTACGTCACTCTACCTAAGTCACCTACTCCATCAACCAAGGTCAACCTAGACTTAGACAAAGTTTAAACCTAGCGCTCTGATACCAACTTTGTCACGACCCGAAAGTACGGAACGTGACCGGCACTTAAATTACGAAACGTCTAGAGGCGTAACGTAATCTAAGCAAGCCGAAGCCCAGAAATCGAAACCCTTTAAAAGAAGAAGTGTAGGAAAACAAGTTTTAAAAACATCAAATTTCTCAAAAATTTCGGCAGAGTCTCCTTTGTAAAAACTGGCCCCAAACGGGTACAACAAGAATAATATATACAAGCAATAAAAATGCAATCCCAAGCGGGAGCTAGCTCTACGCCAAAAAGGCGGAAACAACCACACAATGCACTATAATATACAACGCCGAAGGGCAAGGCTCAAAACACAAAAGAAAACCAAATCCACCAGAAACCATAATAATACAAGCGCGACTCTAAGGTCAAAATAACAACAACTGGTCTTCTAAATCTATCAAGTAATACAAGTCAAGTTGATGGAGCTTACTAGATACAAATGAAATAATAAAGGTACAACGGCGGTCCTGATACAAGTGAACCAACCTACCAAGCAAATCACCCTGAATGAAATGATGTGGCAGCAAGCTGCCAAGGAAACCTGTATATTGAAACCTGTAAAAAAATTTGGCACAACGGGGGTGAGTTGCCAACTCGTGAGTAGAAGACATCTGCGAGTAGAAATCGCATGCGCGACGCTTTCCTAGGTCATAATAATATACCTAATATAACACTAGTCATCTAGTAGTGGCAGGGTAATAATCTATGCGTAAGTGCAATGCTCAGTGCTCGTGTCAGTGCCTCAAGTAGTAACATGTCATGTGTATGAGTATGCATGCACCATGAATGTAAAACAATCAACCATGAAATCTGAATATATCTGTATAAGAAATCTTTAACTTTATCTTAGTAAAATTTGTATGGTAATCTGAAACATCATTAATAAAATCCATGGAAATCCGTGTCAAGTATCGACACAAAACATGTAAATCTCAAAGTCTCAATACCTCATAGTCTCAATATCTCGGGCTCCGTCAGTCCGGATCAGCCCATATCATCAAATCTCACGACAACGGTCGGTATCCTCCGGATATCCGCCACGCCAGACATCACCGGTAGGTAGTCTTCCCCTGCCCGGCTCATCGTCTACAACTCGAGCTTCTTGCCCCAGGGTACCATACCGGGCCCACCATGTACCCGAGACAGTTCATCCACTCCTCGAATCGGGTCTCGAAATCCAACAGAAAACATGAAATCTCATAGTGGACGACACATACATCACAAGAAAACCGCAACTTGTATTTTAAAAAGAGAGGGAGAGAGAGAGAAGTTTTTATATAAATTCTTGCGGTTTTCCCCAAAATCCAGAAATCTCATAGAAATCCAAAATCCTAAAATCATGAGTAAGTAATAATGAGTATCGACATAAGCCCCACAATACTGCATGATAGTATGAAAATGTGAATGCATGAAGTGTCTATATAATAAATGCAATGTCTAACTAGCACATGAGTGTAATCATACACTATTATATTGATCTAGCCTTTAGCTGATTCTATCAATAAAAGATAATATGTTCTAAAGTGTACGTGACATGGCAATTACCGATGATGATGTGTGTGAGCCGGCAAATAAGCGTACGTGGAACATGCGCATCATCGGTAATGGTGTTGGTGTCCTAACGGGCAGAGTTTCATATTGGGTAAAGAAACATACGTATGAATATGCAATGCGATAAATGTAACATGAATATAATAGTGAATGTGTAGTAAATGCACAACTAGAGAATATATACTAATTACGAGTCATACGGCTTGTTGTTTGAAAAAAAACATGATCCGATAGTTTTGAAAATAAGAATGACTCGAGCCTAAACTAAGATCTACCTAACTAACTAAGGAACTAACTAAAGACACTGGTCGAAAGGTAAGAAGAATCCTCCTAAACTCTGAGTCAATATCTCTAGTAGTCGGCGATCTAACCTCAATAGCGTCACGTACATAGTACGACTTCCTCGAGTTAAGAGTGCGGATCAATCATCACATCTATGCCTCGTACGGTAAAATTCATCGTACGGCTTTCCAAATCGGGGTACGGGTCAACTATCGCATATGTACATCATCATTCGTATAATATCATCATCAAACAATATCATGATCAAGGGTACTGTGCTATAATCGCATACATCCCAATATCATCAAAAACATATATCATTGTCAGAGTAAATATACATCGTCAAATGATCCTCAGAAATATCATGTCACATATATCATATCGTGATAAGTCACATATTACTGTCCGGGTTCTATTTTAGAGTCTCGTACATTTCAATGTCTTCATCACCTATTATCGTTTATGTATAAATATCCATTTTCTCATTTTCCAACGATCCGATAATATCATAGTACATCTCATATCATACTCGATCGTATATCATTAACTCACAGCATCACGCCCAGTCATACCGACTCCTCCCCAAATATCATATAAGCTCCTTATATCATGTGTATATGTTACACACACACACACATATAGAAACCTACACGCATTCATACACACACACACACACACATACACCAAGTCAAGTGTATGTGTGTGTGCGTGTGTGTGTCTACATGAAGCCTACGAATTTCCTCTATGGCAAACATCCTCTGGTTATGACTTTCTAGATCAGTCTAATCCACCCTAACGTCTTCAATGGTACCCTACTCGCCAAGAATCTAAGGTCACGTCCGACTTCCTAATAATAATATGTAATATTCTTATTTTACGTTTGCGGGGGTGCTAAATGCCATCCACCCGACTTTCCCCGTAGATATACATCTACTCACCTAGTCCTTATTTGCCGAAGTCAATGCCGTCATCCTCTTCTTCATCTTCCGAAGTCCACGTGAGTGGTACCTATACGTAAACATATATAATATCGTAACTAAAATCGCAGACAGAACCAAAACAGCGCACGAAACGCGCATAGGTTAAAACCTATGACCCGCTCATACAAAAACACAAACGTACAAATCGTAGTTCCAAAACTCATCGAAAACTCAAAATAAATCAAATCGGTTTATTTCCGAAAACCTAGAAAACGTCAATTAACCATTTCACTTCAAAACTTGATATTTAAACGAAACTAATAGCCATAATATTCACCAAATATCATAATTAGGATATATAAACCATTCCTATAATTTATCCTCATCAATTTGTATTGAATTAAAAATTCCAGTTTGCAAAAATAAAATTTTTTTAATACTTTATAAAGAAAAATTCACAATTCAACAACTAAGCTAGATTTTGCATATTTTAAATTGTTAAACCACTCATGGAAATCTTAATGATGCACTAATAATCCTAGCTATATTTTAATCCTACAATTAAATTAATTTCTAAAAACCTAGTTAGCAATTTAGCATAATTATCACAATTTTTAACTAACCATTAACAACTAGTAACCAAATTAGGTTTTGCATTCAATTAACATGTTAGTCTACCCATTAAAACCATGAATCATTGATAAATATCAACATTAGAATTTTATCTTACCAATTTATATAAATTATAAAAGCCTAGTTTGCAAAAAGGGCATATTTAGCAAAAATTTTAAGTAACACCTAACAAATTAACAATTAGATTAAGTTTTCCATGTCTCAACATGTTAAACTACACCTTTATCCAATGATGAAAACCCTAATTTGATTTAATAACCCATTCTTGAATTTTGAATCACAAAGATTAAAACCATAATTACACTTCTAATTAGCTTAATTTGAAGTATTATAACAACAATTAAACACTTGGATTAGGATTATACCTTCACAACAAGAAACCCAACATGCAACCTAGTCTCCAAAGTGCTAACTTGATAGGTCAATGGAAAATGGGTAGAGATTGGATTAGCAATTTGTGAGAATTTTGTTTTATTTGGGATGAATGTTTGAAGAATTTTGGAGAGGAAATGAAGTGGGGGAAATGGAGAATTGCACCCCCTAGTTTCAGCCAGAATTTTGTGAGAGGAGAGAGAGAAAAAGAAATATGTGGGGGGTGTAGAAACTTCATAAATTAATGTCTCTTTTTTAGCCTTTTCTTTAATTATTTTATTTTATTTCATTTTCCAACCTAGAAAACTCTAGAATTTTAAAGACAATTCAAGAAGAGAATAGCATGCTACAAACCTAATTCTAATATGCCATGGTTCACTTTTGAAAAATAAACCCAATGCAATTTATAATTTGCACCCATTTAATGTATAATTAAAAACTTATGTTAATATTAAAAATAATTAATTTAGGAAAAATATTTATTTAAACTAACAATTTATAAGTGACTAAATAAATACCAAATACTAGCAATTATATAGTTAAAATAGGTCTTTTTAAATTTATGATGAAAAATAATTATAGTTAAGTTTTACGAAAAATTCGGTTTATTTTACCGATAATCAGAAAATTCATCTGAAGTATTTTATTTATTTAATTATTTATTTATTTATTTTTAAAACGTTACAGTCAGAACCCATATAAATGCTCAGTATTGTTTGCACAAAAAGGGTACTGAGCCCAAGCAAGTGTTCAACACTTTATTCAAAATGAAATGACAAAGACTAAGTGGGCTGAGCCCAAGTTGACCAGATTCCTAATTCAGATCAACCGAGCCTATGTGCTCATTATTTTCCAAATTGGTCTTAGTCCCAAACACGACTAATGATCTTCCGACGGATATTCATTTCATATCTCCCTTCAATCAGGAAATTGGTTCAATGGTACATCTTCTCACACCTCTGATACATATCGTTGTAATTCTTCAACGTCTTCAGAGAGGTGATGGGTCCCGACAACCAACAACTCTTTGGCGCACCACCAAGCCGATATGGACCGTAATGTCCTTAAACTAACGATGGACCGTAATGTTCTTAAACTAAAGCAATAAAGCCCAAATGCTTTTTTGTTGGGTCTGAATGATCCCAAAATCCTGTTGAGTAGATGTCAGTCTAAAATTAGATTAACGTATTCTCAACAAACATTTAAGTTGATCTTAATCCCAAACGAGATTAACAATCCTTAAATCAAACTAAACCCAAATTTAAGAATATACGGGTTTGGATTAATCCACGCCCTACGGACGACGACACAAATTAGTCTCCGTACACAATCCACAGGCAACCAAAAATAAAACAAACACATACGACACGAAGTGAACTTCTGGAGCAGGAGAAAATGGTTACTGCGATGCGGTAACGTAATTAATTGCAGGGGCTTACGCCGGCAGGGAAGAACGTCCCCACAATAAAAAAAACCCTCGCAAACGAGGGGGAATCTGACGAAGTCTGCTACAACGGCCGCATCCGTCCAGACCTCCGATACACGGTGCCATAAATCAACTTGGTATTTTCGGAGAGGTAGAAGGATAAAACCAAATAGCATCTGCCCCCAAATTCAGACAAGACGATCCATCCCGGATCCGTCTCCCGTTTTCGGTGGTAAACAGAGCGCTTCAAAAGTATACCATATGCTTCGCCGGTTTGTAGTTTGATATATACTATGTTGTGTACCAAACTCGACACAGCCGATGCAGTGGGCTTTGTAAGTAGGTTTCGGTTCAATCCTTTTAAGGAATATTGGACAGCTGTAAAAGCCATATTTAAGTATTTGCGTCGAACTAAAAATTACTGTTTAGTTTACGATGCAAATAATTTGAGTATTGAAAGATATACAGATTCCGATTTCCAATCCAATCCCAATGATAGAAAGTCTACATCAGGAAATACCATATTATTAGAAAGATTAATAAAAGGAACATATGGATATTCAGAAAATGAACACACATGACAATATAGCTGACTCATTCATTAAACCGCTGTCTCAAAAGAATTTTGACAAACGCTTGAACAAGATGGGAGTTGAAATTGTAGTTGTATGGATGCGAGAACAAGTGAGAGATTGCTAGAGTAGATATATGTGTTCTTGAACATCCATTGCAATTCATGTAATATTGGTTGAATATTAATAAAGTTTTATAGCTGCACTTAATGATTTATAATGTAGGTATTATTTTTTATTTATAATTGTTATAATATTCTTAGAAATTATATTGTTAGATCATGCACTGTGATATGTCACTTGCATGAAGAGATAATCTAATTTAGTAATTTCTTAAATAAAGTACTTAATTTACAACTAGCATAGGATTGCTAAACTTGTAACAAGTTATCATGCATGATACTGACATGTGAAATATGGTGATGTGTTTCAATAACTGAGAATATTCTCCATATGTATATCATGAACACATATAATAATATGTGTAGTACATGACCATGTTTAAATTCTCTAAGATTTATCACCTATAGAGATGGAGAATTCAAATTGTTACATAATCTTTTTGACTTGATGATATTATAGTTTTCAATTTGTTGACAAGTAAGTTTTAATATGATGGTAAATTTTGTCGTTTAGACAGGAATAAGAAATCTGAAATATTGGGTTACTTGAATGCATTTAGGAAAACTATGGATGTCAAGATAGCATCCGACATTCTCATATTATGAGAATAAGTTTATTGTTCAATCTGATGAAAGCGTCAAAATTCTGTTTAGGTATTTTGGAAATTGCTTTTTCAAAATTATATTATTATTATATTTATTTTCGAAATGAATTTATTGTGTTGATGGGTAATTGAAGATTTGGGTTTTGAGCAATTAGATGATTTTATCTTACTCAGTTAAAAGATCTAAAGAAAAGTAACTTGATATTGGAAGGGGTTGCATGTAAATTAGTATTAATTATTCTTTCATATTAGGAAAGATTTTTATGAACAATTGACGTGATAGGAGTTTGATTGTTAAATTAAAATTGTCAATTGATTAATTGTGAATTAATTGAGATTGACAATTGGTTCTCGATGTGAGACCCAATTGGTTCTACTGCAAACCCTTAAGGTAGAAGAGCAAACAAAAACAAATAAGAGAACAAATAATATAACACAATATGTTGTGTTATCATGTTAGAGAATTTAGTCCTACATCAATAAAATAGAGAAAAGATATCGTACCATAACCTTATAAAAGGATGGCTATAGCAGACCATAATAGTTAAGGAAAAAATAATTAAGAATATTATTTTAAATTCTTCTCTTAAAATAGAAGGGTTTCTATCGGCCTAGTTTTGGTTTGCCTTCTACACTTGATTGGAGAATTCTACGATTGTGGTAGTTTCAAAAGAAAATTCTTTTGCCAACATATATTCAAATCTGCAAAAATATGTCTTTTATCATTCATGTAGATGAATTATTGAAAATCATATGCATCGTTTCCGCTGCTATACACATATGATTTCCTTCAGGTTCTAGATAAAGTATTATTGAAGTTTCTAGCATGAGAAACTTCTAGAGCAAATGACTAGAAATCTCCCAATCAAGAGCTTTTTTTAGAATGCCTATAAACAGAGGGTTGGTCCCTTATGTTGGCATGAACTAAGCAAGCAAGTGAAAAAGACACAAGTGCTAAGAGAGAGTGTGCTTGATAGAGTTATAATGAGTTGTGTGAGTTTAAAAATGTTGTAATAATAAAAGTTGCGTTAATCCATTATCTACAAAAGAGTCCTTGGTCCTAAACATAACAGGCTTAGGGGAAAAAAACGTGTTGAGGAAAAATTATGTAGCAACAACTAACTATTTCATGATGAATTGGTTTATCGCTATCTAATTGTTTCTAAGGTTGCTAATGGAAACATCGCTTCTGATTGACAGATCATCATAGTTTGGAGATCCAATTCCTCATTTGATGATATTGGAGTTAGAGGGAAGTAAAATTAGTAATATGATCATATCAACTATATAGATACTTTCTTTTCCATTTTAATGAAATGAATGACATTATCCCTCCAATTTCGATTTCTTATCACAAAAATGCTCGATTTATACAAATTACTAGACAGATCTGTCTATATACTCGGTACATGAGCCCGGACATAAGACCGAAAGAGATAAAACTACAAGAGTCCAACTTCGGTGCGTCTTTAATATATCTTTTTATATCGTACGGATTGATTTTTAATCCTTCCTTCGATCAAGAGCAAACCAGAAGAGAAAGTTTACCCGGTTACCACTTCTCCAGTTCAGGGTGGCAAATGGGCCGGACAGCTCGTGGCCCGGCTCAGCTGCTATGTGACAGGCCCGGGCCGACCCGACTAATGGCCAACCCCAGCCTAGGGCCGGATTGGGCTCAGCCGAAGCAGCCCGCTGGCGCGAGCCCAGGCCTGGATCGGACCAGCCCGAGCCCGAAGCCAAATCAATTTTTTTTAACCAGTGGGTGGAAAATTTAAAGGGTTTTAAATATTTTTGTGGGGCCCAGCCGCCCGTGCTTGTACTGGTTGGGGGGTGAGGAGGATCCAAGGAAATTTGAATTAGGGGATGGGTTTTTTCAAGGGGTGAATTAAGAGGTTTGGGAAATTAGGGGGGGTTGAAGACAGTTTATCTCCCATAGGAAAACAACTTTTTTAAAGAAAATCGTTGGCATTGCGGTCGAGAGCCGGCCCGACCCAAGTCAGGTCCAGGACAAGGCTGGGCTCGGATTTAGGACAGTCGGGCGGGCTCTAAGCCCAGTCAACTCGAGCTTGGAACGGTCCGAAGACCGACCGGACCCGATACGCTTAGGACCAGGCAGGGCCGACCCGATTGCCACCCTACCATATGATCTCTGCTGAATTTCAAATCAAGCAGTCATCTCAAATCTTTCCTTCTTCACATCATGATGGAGGGCCTTCTCGGTATCCTTCAGATGTTGTCTTCTATTGATCTGCCGACGGCTGCGATTGACTGCTGGGATTTGATCTGGAGCGTGATCTCCTGCGATGCGTGGATCTCAATGGGTTTGAGGAGATTTGTGCCGAATACCTGCAAGGAAGTCCCGGGGTGGTTTGGTATCACCGAGGACCCTCCGACAATCAAGTCAGTAATAAGATCCGAGCAGAGTAACGGCTTGAGTGGAGCAGAAATGCTTGCTTGATCCCTATGGGAAAAGGGTTTATATAGCGGCGGCAGCATGCAGGGACAGGCGCGAGAATCACGCCGGCCGTTACGCTCCCGACGTCACGCCCGCGTGATGAGCGGATCTTCCAATTAATGGTGGGACAGGCTCGTTAATAGGGATCGTAATGGCGTGGAACGTGGGATGTGGCCGGCGGAGATCTCGTGCATGGCGAGATTCGCGGAGCAGCGGTTACGCCTGCGAGTGGTGCCGTTGGTCGGTCGATGAGACCGAGGAAAATGTCCTCGGCGGAAAAGCTCGGGGACGAGCGGGAGAGCTGAGGCATCTTGGTCCTGTGGTAGCTCGGAGGCGATCTGGGAGGCCGAGGAAGCCAATTTGTGCATGGGGGCTCTGAGGAGAGTCAGCTTGTGCTTGCGGGTTAGGCACAGGGGTGGCCTGGTCGGCCCTTTCTTCTGAGCTCTGGGACACGTCATCTGCCACGTGTCACGATCTGGGAGATCGTCGATATCGAGCATCATCATTAGCCCTCCACTCTTGTCCCGACCAGCTGACGGGTCAGGTTGAGAGTGGACTGTCGGGCCACCCGGGGTGAGCTCCCTTTGAAGATATCGTCTGGACGTGTCCCTGGGCAATCTGTTGTCTTTTCTGCCAGCGAATCATGGGCGAGATCTCTATATTTAAGAAAAGTGCGCCGGTCCGTGCGTTCCGTCACTGAAGCGACGGTCCATGTGTCGAGCGTCGGTTGGACGACGCGACGTATTGCAGACCTGCGGCGTCTGATGGGATGCGGCCCAATACTGGAGCGACAGATGGAGCAATCGGGGTCGTCGGACGCGAGGAGTCGTTTTGACGGGAGATGAAGGACGCGGTTGGATGAGGGTGATGGCAGCAATAGATAGGGATGGGGTTCACTCCAGGGTGAAGGGTTACCCTAGCGCCCCGGCCAACTCACGTGGCCAAATGCGGAACAAAAAATTTCTTACGAATAAAAACTTGGCGCTAGACTAAACCCTAAAACCGGATCTTTCCATAAAACTAACTAACTACACTAAGAGAGCTATCTACTATGATAGAAACCTCACCAAATGAACCAAGTCATTCGGTCTTCTTTCTTCATCCTTAGCTCCTAGCAAGCGCCTTGAACATGCTTGAACTCCAAATCCGGCTCCATCGGTCCATCGGGATCGAGCTTGTTCTCCGGCCTCCTTTTGTCGTAGATGATCCACCCGGGGAGTATGATCCATGGCTCTAACTCTTTGCAATATGTCAAAAGAGCAACTAGAGAACTTGGTATGCTAGTCCAAGTAATCTTGGATGTAGTTTGGATGTCTAAGTGTTCTATCTCTTTCTAGCATCTTCACGTGTATCTCAACACATGAGAAATATAGTGAAGATGAAGAAGATGAAGGTGGAGGAGAAAGCTAGAGGAGGGAGGAGATGAGAGCTCAAGAGAGAAAAATGAATCAAGTATGAAAGAGAAAATAGACACAATGGTTTTGTATATCAATTCTTTCATTAAACAATTAACAACCATGCTTCAATAGTAAACCCAAAATGAATTATAAATTCATTTGACTACTATTGAAGCATGGTCACCTCTTTTCCTCCCATACTCTTACTTTACACCTCATTTCCATTTATGAAATAAATGGAACATATATAATGAGGTGGCCACCTTCTAGAAAGAAATCTGTAGTAAATACGGATTTCAGTGTACTGTACAAATATACCGGCAATCAGATAAAAATCCGAACGCCCAAAAGAGATAGAATAACACGAAGAACGTAATACTAGAATATATATATCGAAATACATATACGTAAATTATTAAATCAATACCTGATTTAATAATCCGGCTCAAACCAGAGCCGGCTAGTATTACAAACTTTCCGATCGAAAATCCGAGTACTAAGTATATCAATCGATCGAACCCTACACGTATCCAATACGGCTACTACATCATTTTGCCTAAATCAGAAAAACCCTCTGTGTGGGACTCTAAAGACTCGACAGTACTCTGGCAGAGGGTTTAACCACAAGCTCGTCAGCGGCACTAGCTGTACGTAACGGCTACCCAGGTAGCTGTCGAAAAGAAGGCCGATGAGCAAACTCATCTGGATCTCCTACTGAGCCTACCCGTCACAATATCCGTACAGTCTGGTCTCTTCGTCAAAGAGTATCGCATACCGGGTCTAGGGATGGTAAACGTCTGACCCTAACAACCTGATAAGTTGTGCGATGTGCCTCAGGACCAATCCAGGAAACTACTGATCAACCTATCAGTAAATCCCAAGTGCCTTGGCCAAGGTCTTATAGTCCTGACCAATCGAATCACAGTGCGATATCGACTCCCTATACCGGGAGAGACGAATCCCCGATAATCGCTCACTGCCTCTATGTGGCTCGGGACTGAACCCAACCAAAACCTGTTTGCACGACTCAGTAGAGCTGTGGTAGGGTAGTGATCAAAGTTCAGTGGGAACTCACACGAGACAAATGCCGATCTCGGGTCCAAAGACTAACCTGTACACATGTCACCTGAGAACTTCCATCTGACGATAGGTATAGTACCATATGGAAGTTCTCGGCGAGTCCGTCCAGTGTACTCACACCTAGTGAGCACCTGTATACGATCTTAGGTGCATCAGACCAATGGCTGCGGGACCAACCATCCCCCGACGGGGCTAGAAACATACACACCAGTCTACTCTGGAGTATCAATGCCCAGTCTCGATACTCACGCGACTAGAGACCATTTAAGGATGTGCTTATGGACTACCCTGCTCCCATAAGTATGATCGCCATCACAACGCAGGTAGTCAAGCAAGATCCTAGGGGCTTTATCAACATGTAACCGCAATATGTAATAACGAATATAACATATGCCATGTTAAGATAAAGACAAACCACAATAGTATACTACCGTATCGAGTCTTTATCAATATGTGCAAACCAGATATAATAACAATAAATACACATATCCCGATAAAGACAAGTCAAATAGTATACTATAAAACTGAGCAAGATTGTTCTGTACATGCATATCCCTAGTATCCATATGTATACATATACAATACTGGCCTCTAGGGCATATACATCCAACAATCTCCCACTTGCACTAAAGGCCAGTGATTGGCGTACCGAATACCCAACGTCTACTCTAAGGCCAGCTGCTGGCATACCACATACCCAACATCTCAAAAAGTCGCTCGAACTGTGCTTGAGGGAAGGCCTTTGTAAATGGATCCGCCGTGTTGTCTTTCATATCCACTCTCCGGGCCTCGATCTCCTGACGATCTACGATCTCCCTGATCAGGTGATACCGCCTTAAGATATGCCTGGATTTCTGATGGAACCGTGGTTCCTTCGCTAAAGCTATAACCCCATTGTTATCACAATACACTGGTATCGGATCAACAATGGATGGAACCACCTGAAGTTTAGCTATGAACTTCTTTATTCAGACCGCCTCTTTTGCGGCATCACTTGCAGCAATGTATTCAGCCTCCATCGTCGAGTCTGCGACGGTATCTTGTTTGGAACTCTTCCAACATAACGTCCCTCCGTTGAGGGTAAACACAAAACCCGAGACAGACTTGCTGTCATCCTTGTCACTCTAAAAGCTTGAGTCGGTAAAGGACTCGACCCTGAGGTCTCCATTACCGTAAATCAGGAACATCTCCTTAGTCCTTCTCAGGTACTTGAGAATGTTCTTTACTGCTGTCCAGTGGTCCTCACCTGAGTTTGACTGATACCGGCTCACCACGCTTAGCGCGTAAGCTACATATGGTCTTGTACAAAGCATCGCATACATGATAGATCCTACAGCCGAAGCGTAGGGTATAGTGCTCATGCTAACCCTCTTCTCGTCAGTCTTGGGAGACATCTTCTTGGATAGGGTGATTCCGTGCAATGCGGGTATGTTACCGCGCTTGGAATCTTCCATACTAAATCTCTTTAGTACGGTCTCTATGTACCCGGACTGTTAAAGTCCCAGTAATTTCTTGGATCTATCTCTGTAGATCTTGATCCCCAGAATGTACGAGGCATCACCTAGGTCTTTCATGGAGAACCTTTGTGATAAGAATAGCTTGACCGATTGTAGCATAAGAATGTCATTTCCTATCAAAAGAATGTCGTCCACGTACAAGACTAGGAACACGACAGTTCATCCTACAATCTTCTTATAAATACAAGGCTCATCTTCGTTCTTGATGAAGTCAAAGTTCTTGAATGTTTCATCAAAACAGATGTTCCAGCTCCGCGATGCTTGCTTCAATCCATAAATGGATTGAAGCAGCTTGCACACCTTCCCGCTTCTCCCACTGTCTACAAAACCTTCTGGCTGATCCATATAAACGCACTCTTCTAAACTTCCGTTTAGAAAAGCCGTTTTTACGTCCATCTGCCAGATCTCATAGTCATGGAAGGCAGCAATGGCAAGAAGGATCCTAATGGATTTGAGCATAGCCACTGGAGAAAAGGTTTCGTCATAGTCTACTCATGGTCTTTGACGAAAACCTTTTGCAACGAGTCTAGCCTTATAGGTTTCCACCTGCCCATCTACATCAAGTTTCTTCTTGTAGATCCATTTGCATCCAACGAGTTTTACCTCAGGTGGAGCAACTTCTAGGGTCCACACTTTATTGGTGTACATGGACTCCATTTCAGATTGTATAGTATCCAGCCACTTATCTGAGTCCCTACTGATAATGGCCTGCCTGAAACTAGTAAGATCATCTTCTTCCAAGATGCAATCCTCTCGATCCCCATCTATGAGAAAACCGTAGTATCTCTCGGGCGGATGAGAAATCCTGCTAGATCTGCGGAGTGGCTGAGGTTCCTCGGGTGTAACTGAATCTAAGGGTTCTTCCAAATCATCTGCTATAGTTTGTGGTTCCTGATTTTCTTCTAGTTCTACCGTACTCCCACTAATTTCTTTTGCAAGAAATTCCCTTTCTAAAAAGGTAGCGTGGCGAGATACTAACACCTTCTGTTCCTCAGTGTGGTAGAACAGATATCCCTTGGAATGCTTAGGGTATCCCACAAACTTGCACAATACAGACCTTGCCTCGAGTTTATCTGGATTCTGCTTTTTAACAAAAGCAGGACATCCCCATATCTTAATGTAATCAAGACATGGTCTCTTCCCAGTCCATACTTCATATGTAGTGGTAGGCATTGATTTAGATGGCTCTCTATTCAATATGAATGCTGCCGATTCAAGAGAAAACCCCCAGAAAGAAAGAGGTAACTCGGCATTACTCATCATGGAGCGAACCATATCCAATAGGGTACGGTTCCTCCGCTCCGACACGCCATTGTGTTGTAGTGTATACGGAGGAGTAAGCTGAGGGAGAATGCCATTCTCTTTTAGAAAATCCCTGAATTCCGTACTTAAGTACTCTCCCCCTCTATCAGATCGGAGGATCTTGATACTTTTTCCAATCTGGTTCTCTACTTCGCTTCTAAATTCTTTGAATTTCTTAAAAGCTTCAGATTTGTGTTTCATAAGATACACATATCCGAACCTAGAGAGATCGTCAGTGAATGTGATGAAGTACGAGAACCCACCCCTCGCATATGTAGACATTGGACCACACACATCACTATGTATGATTCCCAAGAGGTCTCTTACTCTTTCTCCTTATCCGGTGAAGGGAGATTTGGTCATCTTTCCTTTGAGACAGGATTGACAAGTTTCATAGGATGAAAATTCGGACGTGTTCAAATATCCATCTTTATGTAACTTACTCAGTCTTTTCTCTCCGATATGACCAAGTCTACAATGCCACAAGTAGGATTGGCTCGTATCTGAACTTTTCCTCTTGCGTGTATTTTGTATATTGAGAACTGTGTTCTGATTTAGAACATAGATACCATTACACAGTGTACCTTCTGCAACCAATACCTTATGACGGTAGATGTTCATGATATTTCTATCAAGAACAAAGTTATATCCATCTTTATCAAGTAAAGAAACTGATATTATGTTGCATAACATGGAAGGTACATAGTAGCAATTGTTCAAAATCATAGTATTGCCATTTGGCAACACAAGGTGATATTCACCGACGGCCGCAGCATTAACTTGTGCTCTGTTCCCTACTCTGAGGGAAATATCACCAGGTTGAACTATCCTACTTTTTATCAGTCCCTGCAATAAATTACAGATATGAGATCCTGATCCGGTATCTAGTACCCAGGAGGTAGGACTGACCGAAAAGCAGTTCTCAACTACAGGAACACCTGAAGAAGATGCAACAGTATGATTTTTCTTCGATGGTTTTATCAAGGAATTCAAACTTTCCTCTTTCCCTTGCTCATACTTATGACTGTTGTCGTAAGTTAGAGCCGAACCGACGTTTCCCAGCCCCGAATAAGAATTTGGATCGGTCAAGCGATACATTTTATTATCTTGATTAGGGCATGAAATGGTTGCTACCTGGAGAGAGAGAGGGAAAACACTCAGCGTGCGCTCTTGCAAGATTAGATTGGTTATTAATTTATCTAATCAAGATGGCTCCCACTGTTTCCTCAAATTCTTCTTCAAACCCTAAAAGAAAAACTAGTCAGGATTAATCACACGTCACAATACTTGCTTAACCTTTTAACCAGGCCGGTGTTGGTACTTAGAGAGAGGTTTTCCAACGCTTTCGTGAAGTTCCTTAATTACATAACCTCTTTTCCCTGGAGGCGTAGCCCCGCTAACACCTTTCTAGACACCTACTTGGTTAATAGCATTGATTGTTAAGTGTGATAATCTCCCGAGAGTAATCCTACTCATCAGTGGGATCGGGATCCAACTATCATTGTGTGATGCACTAGATGAAATCCACTCTAGTCACCACACTCCAGAAGGTATGCTAAATCTGCAAGTTTCCTGTATATTTGAAACTCCCGACGTGGTTTTTGCCCCAAGCGCTTATGATCTTGACTTTGGCCAACAAATCATAACGCGCAAGTCAAGTTCTACACGTCATTGTCCTGATTGATTTAGACCCACCCGCACACACCCTTGACTTTGGCCAACAAGATGGTACGACTGTCCTAAACCAATGCATTTTATCTATGCTACGGATAAGAAACATACAGCTACCATACACGATGCCTTGACTTTGGCCAACAAATACCGCATGAATATTATGTGTTTTTATCCGAAATGACGGAGGGCTACGGCTGGGTTTTTGGCGAAAAACCCGTTAACGTAATGAACTTGATATCATTGAAGGAACATGAGTTGTTTTAGAAATATATAGTGGCGAAAACCTTTGCTAAAGAGGTCACTCCCTGTGAAGGGATCTCGGTTCTTTCCTCGTTGAATGAGGTGCAGGATATTTCAAAATGAATACCACGATGCAAAGCAAAAATTAATCGACTATAGTGAAGTTATTACCCTAACGCAAACTTTTACTCAAGGGGTCACTCCCGGTGAAGGGATCTCGGCCCTTGCCTCGTCGAATGAGGTGCTGGATATTCCAAATTGAATACCACTGTGCAAAGCAAAAGAGAACGTCTGTAATGTCAGTTTTTAAGCTTAGTTCCAACAACATCTTCTAGGTTTATTATCTTGCATTAATCAAAATTAATGCGGTCCCATCAATTTGTAACCTATCACACCAGAAAAGAACGAAAATAAAATGTACGTATATGCCATCCGCATTCGCCACGGGGCCCTGTCATCACCCGTTAGGTTACTTAACTAATGACAGAGCGGGGGCTGGACTAGCGCGGGTGCAAAACATATACAACATCTACTAGTATATATATAAATATATATAACATTCGTCCCAGGCATGATAATAAACAACATCACAGATAACAATACAGAATGGTGGATAATCTTGGAGCCCCGGGTTTCATTTAAGCCGCAAATAAAACCCGACGTTCTGGTCGTGTGGATAGCATGTGCAATGAAAACCTGTACCCCCAACGAGTGCGGTGAATAGCCCGCCAGTTCTAGAATGAAGCCCGCTCCGTCTCAGCGCCATGAGAATGAAGCCTCCTCTGTCTCGATGCCATGAGATGCGGACTTGTTGCCTTCTAGAACCCGGATATCCGTGCACTCCGCCGTGGGGTAATCCTGGTACAGAATATTAAAAAAATATATACAACCGGTGACATCGACCTCAGCCCAGTCATGCCCCAAAATAATATACAAACGGCAAAGACGGCAGTCTACATATCGGACGCTCGCCCCGCAATAACAAATGTACAAATGAATTATAAATTGTATTTCTAACATTGCACCACATGCTATCCACCACGACAATCCAACCACAATCACAGCACAAGCGCACAACATCAACGCGAATGTCACGTTCGCAATACCCGTCTAAAAGAACATTTAGCAGTCAGACGAGTTTTACCGATCGAGTGACATTCCCGGTCGCAGATAAAAGTGAATGTACTGAAAATAAAAATACGTATTTTAAAATTACGATCGACTAAACTTTCCAAGTGGGCCCCAAGTATTAAACCAATACTGTAATGAATCTGGGCCCAAAAAGTAATTATTCCAGAAACCACAATTTCCAAAAATAAGAGGCCCAGAAGAAATTTTGTTCACGTGAGCCCCAAAACGGCCGCGGAACCACCGCCAATAGGGGGTTTGCGCAGCGGATCCGCGGCGGTTTGGAGGGAACACGTGACCAAATTTCTTCAGGGTTCTTTAAAAAGCCTGCATGATTTTCTGGGACCATAAAATTGATTTTTCGAGCACGTTTAAAAATCGACAGAAAACTCATGATTTGAAATGCAGTTTCTGAAATTTTCGGTCGATCGTTATTCTAAACACGTTTAAACAAGCTAGTATAGGTTTTATGGGTGGCTCTGATACCATGAAGGGTTACCCTAGCGCCCCGGCCAACTCACGTGGCCAAATGCGGAACAAAAAATTACTTACGAATAAAAACTTGGCGCTAGACTAAACCCTAAAACCGGATCTTTCCATAAAACTAATTAGCTACACTAAGAGAGCTATCTACTATGATAGAAACCTCACCAAATGAACCAAGTCCTTCGGTCTTCTTTCTTCATCCTTAGCTCCTAGCAAGTGCCTTGAACATGCTTGAACTCCAAATCCGGCTCCATCGGTCCATCGGGATCGAGCTTGTTCTCCGGCCTCCTTTTGTCGTAGATGATCCACCCGGGGAGTATGATCCATGGCTCTAGCTCTTTGCAATATGTCAAAAGAGCAACTAGAGAACTTGGGATGCTAGTCCAAGTAATCTAGGATGTAGTTTGGATGTCTAAGTGTTCTATCTCTTTCTAGCATCTTCACTTGTATCTCAACACATGAGAAATGTAGTGAAGAGGAAGAAGATGAAGGTGGAGGAGAAAGCTAGAAGAGGGAGGAGATGAGAGCTCAAGAGAGAAAAATGAATCAAGCATGAAAGAGAAAATAGACACAATGGTTTTGTATATCAATTCTTTCATTAAACAATTAGCAACCATGCTTCAATAGTAAACCCAAAATGAATTATAAATTCATTTGACTACTATTGAAGCATGGTCACCTCTTTTCCTCCCATACTCTTACTTTACACCTCATTTCCATTTATGAAATAAATGGAAAATACATAATGAGGTGGCCACCTTCTAGAAAGAAATCTGTAGTAAATACGGATTTCAGTCTACTGTACAAATATACCGGCAATCAGATAAAAATCCGAACACCCAAAAGAGATAGAATAACACGAAGAACGTAATACTAGAATATATATATCGAAATACATATACGTAAATTATTAAATCAATACCTGATTTAATAATCCGGCTCAAACCCGAGCCGGCTAGTATTACAAACTGTCCGATCAAAAATCCGAGTACCAAGTATATCAATCGATCGAACCCTGCACGTATCTAATATGGCTACTACATCATTTCGCCTGAATCAGGGAAACCCTCTGTGTGGGACTCTAAAGACTCGACAGTATTCTGGCAGTAGGTTTAACCACAAGCTCGTCAGCGGCACTAGCCGTACGTAACGGCTACCCAGGTACCTGTCGAAAAGAAGGCCGATGAGCAAACTCATCCGGATCTCCTAGTGAGCCTATCCGTCACAATATACGTACAGTCCGGTCTCTTCGTCAAAGACTATCGCATACCGGGTATAGGGGATGGTGAACGTCGGACCCTAACAACCTGATAAGTCGTGCCTATGTTCCTCAGGACCAATCCGGGAAACTACTGATCAACCTATCAGTAAATCCCAAGTGCCTTGGCCAAGGTCTTATGGTCCTGACCAATCGAATCACAGTGCGATATCGATTCCCTACACCGGGAGAGACGAATCCCCGACAATCGCTCACTGCCTCCATATGGCTCGGGACTGAACCCAACCAAAACCTGTTTGCACGACTCAGTAGAGCCGTGATAGGGTAGTGATCAAAGTTCAGTGGGAACTCACACGAGACAAATGCTGATCTCGGGTCCAAAGACTAACCTGTACACATGTCACCTGAGAACTTCCATCTGACGATAGGTATAGTACCATATGGAAGTTCTCGGCGAGTCCTTCCAGTGTACTCACACCTAGTGAGCACCTGTATACGATCTTAGGTGCATCAGACCAATGGCTGCGGGACCAACCATCCCCCGACGGGGCTAGAAACATACACACCAGTCTACTCTGGAGTATCAGTGCCCAGTCTCGATACTCACGCGACTAGGGACCATTTAAGGATGTGCTTATGGACTACCCTGCTCCCACAAGTATGATCGCCATCACAACGCAGGTAGTCAAGTAAGATCTTAGGGGCTTTATCAACATGTAACCGTAATATGTAATAACGAGTATGACATATGCCATGTTAAGATAAAGACAAACCACAATAGTATACTACCATATCGAGTCTTTATCAATATGTGCAAACCAGATATAATAACAATAAATATGCATATCCTTATAAAGACAAGTCAAATAATATACTATAAAACTGAGCAAGATTGTTCTATACATATCCCTAGTATCCATATGTATACATATACAATACTGGCCTCTAGGGCATATACATCCAACACAGGGCCCCTATCTCTTCATATTTTCCTCGCTTTAAGTCCTGATAGCTCGGCGCTCTTCTTCTTTCTTCTTCTTTTGCCTCCCGAGGATCCATCTTCTTCAGGTTAGATGTCTTCTCTTGTAGAGTCTGTGGATGTGGTGGGAGTAAGCTCTAGGGACCCTCCAGTTGATCCTGAGTCTTCCCGGGGAGCAGGGGTCAGATCCTCTTCCCGGGATCGTGCGACTGGGGCAGTCCCCAGGGAGGAGGCGGCGGACGCCGCTCCTGGCGTGCCGTCTTTGATGAGGTACGAGGATGAGCTCGCCAACGCTCAGGCTCGCTTCCATATCCCTTCTGTCTATACGCTTCACTTGGCCAAGGAAGGAGAGAGGGAAGACCAAGTACGGGGTAGGGAGATCGCCCTGTACCTGGAAGCCTTTTAGGGCGGAATGCGTCTGCCCTTCTCTCCGGAGGTCGTCAAAGCGCTGAACTTCTTCAGGTTAGCTCCGGGCCAGTAAGTGCCAAACTCATGGAGGATCCTCCTTGAGTTCCCGGTCCACCTGAACCTACAGGCGGTCGCCTTCAGTCTTTCCATCCTTGATTCCTCTCTCCTCTTCAAAATTCATCCTGGGGGTCAAGCGGGCGACCCGAGGTAGGTCTACCTCTCCTTTAGGAAGCGACAGAGGGGTGCCACCGGGTCTAGAGTTGTAGTCCTGCCTTCTTTCATCCATGACTGGAAGAAGAAGTTCTTCTTAGTTGTGCCGCCCGAGGGTGAGGACTGGCCCGTGCCGACCCAATGGTCAAGGCATGAGTGCTTCCCGGGAAATCAGTCCAATGACCCTGCCGCGGTGAGAGTGGCGTCGTGGGAGCCCATTCCCCGACCTGACGTGCTGCTATCTGAGCGGGCCTTGAGTTGGGCCGGGCTCAGCCCCGTCGAGTTCGTCGGTAAGTTAGGCTTGCGTTTTGCTTTATTTTTGTATGCGGCGCTGACTCCACTGCATCTTGTTTTGTGCAGAACCCATGGATATGAACGAACTCCGAGCCTCCATGTGGCAGCCGAAGAAGGGCCCGAAGGCTGGAGGCGCCATCTCTTCCCGCTCGAAGCCTGTCCCAGTTCCTTCGGCCACCGTCCCGGTGCCTCCGGTGGCCGTACCTCCTCAGCGTTCGGGGGATGGTCCAGCCCCGGAGTCCAGCAAAGCGCCGAACCGGAAGCGGGTGCGTGAACGAGAGGACCCAGCCTCGGAGGAGGAGACCGGGTCTCCATCAGCCCCCCTCAAGAGGGTCCCCCGAAGGGTTCCTTGGACCTCGGCCTCCCCGATCATGGTACAGGAGGAGGGCCTCCGCTTTGCGGTGCCCTCGGGGCTCGCCGTCGCCGACAACGTGTTGTTCGACATCGAGAAGTCGGCATGGGGTAGGGTCCCCGGGAGGACCTTCAGAGACCAGATGGCGTCCATTGCCCAGGAGGCCGTGCAAGTAAGCGCTCGGCTGTTCGTGAGATTTGGTGCCTCCTTTGTCTTTCTGACCTCTCTTTGATTATCTCAGGTCCTCCAACATGTCACCCTCGCCATACGCATGGAGGAAGAGGTGATAACCCCGGCGATGAAGGCTGCGGGCCAGTTTACCTCGCTGGAGGAGAGCTCCAAACGAGAGCTGGAAGTGGCGATGGTGAGGGTCGCCGCCCTGGAGAGTGAGGCGGCGGCCAGGAAGCAGGAGGCGGCGGCTGTGACGCGGGCGGCAGCGGCCTCAAAGCAGGAAGCTGCCCGGCACCATGAAGCCACCCTGGCCGTCGAGGCCAAGCTCCAGGATGCCAGGGTGCTCGTCGGCACCATGAAGAAGACGGTGGAGACCCTTCGGAAGGAGTTGGAGGTGGCGGCCGAGGAGGTGAAGCGGGCCAATCTCGGGGCGGCTAAGGCGGTGGAGGACTATAAGAAGTCGAAGGACTACTATTCCAACCTAGCCGTGGCCACTACCAACATCTGGCATGAAGCCCTCGACGCCGTCAAGGCCCGGATGCCGGAGTTCGCTGATGAAGAGCTCCGGGCCAAATACCCCCTCGCGGGTGCCGACAAGCAGGGGATGACCTCGGAGAAGAAGAGGTCCTCGATGAGGAAGTGGCCTAGGACCCTGCCCGAGCCGTGGTAGATATTGAGGCTTCCAGGGTCGCGACTGGCCCCGAGGCCTGAAGCCCCTCATCTTCCTGCTTCTTTTATTTTGTCTCATCGGGAATTTTGTAAGGCTGGGGAGCCCCCAATACCCTTGTAAAGAATTTTGTTTGTACGAATAAAACTTTTGCTATTTCACTGCTTGCATATTATCCTTTGTTTGTGAAGAATACTCGTAGAATATTCGTACTTGCACTGTTAAGCTTCCATGCCAGGTCAGTTCTTCGTCAGGCGATCGCGCGTCGAGTTGATTTCGATCACTTGCCAAGCGTGCAAAAGGCTGTTGGAAAGAAGGTATCTCCATGGCCCCGAAGTCGAGGGGGGATCACCCAGGCTTATATAGACCTGGTGTCTTTTAGAGAGTGCTTCGGATCCGCGGCATTGATGGGCAGTATGCTGCCCGCTGCAAATGTGCCGAGCCAAAGAGAGTTCGGTGTCCTCACTCTGAGGGCTTCAGATGCCTCTTGACGAGGTCTTTGATCCCTAGTGTCATGGATAGGGAGCTACCAGCCGGGGATGACCGAGCAAGGTAGCCGCTCGGCTGCCTCTTGGTGAGGGCTTGGATCCCTGGCATCGTGGGTAGGGAGCTACCAGCCGAGGATGACCGAGCAGGGTAGCCGCTCGGTGCCTCTTGGCAAGGGCTTGGAATCCTGGCGTCATGGGTAGGGAGCTACCAGCCGGGGATGACCGAGCAGGGTAGCCGCTCGGCTGCCTCTTGGCGAGGGCTTGGATCCCTGGTGTTCCCCTCCGAACGGCGGCCGAGACATGAGGGCGTCTTGCCTGAGGTTCGGGACAGATGCTATTTGGTTTTACCCGTCCACCTCTCCGAAGATGCCAAGTTGATTTATGGCACCGTGTATCAGAGGTTTAAACGGATGCGGCCGATGTAGCAGACTTCGTCAGATTCCCCCTCGCTTGAGGGATTTTTGATTGTGAGGACGCTCTTCCCTGCAGGCGCAAGCCCCTGCAGTTAATTACGCTACCGCATCGCGGTAACAACTTTCTCCTTCTCCAGAATTTCACTTCATGTCGTGGGTGTTTGTTTTGTTTGTGGTTGCCCGTGGATTGTATACGGAGACGAAGTGATACCGTCGCCCATAGGACGTGGATTAGTCCAAATCTGTATTTACTTAGATTTGGGTTTGGTGTTTTGGTTTAAGGATACGTTAGCCATATTCAGGCTAAGATCGACTTAAACATTTGTTAAGGATACGTTAGTCTGATTTGAGACTAAGATCAACTTAACGGGATCATTTGGATCCGACAAAAAAGCGTTTGGGGACTCTATTGTTCCAGTTTAGGGACATAGTGGTCCATAGGTAGTTTAAGGACATTGCGGTCCATATTCCAGTTTAGGGACTTGGTGGTCCATATTCCAGTTTAGGGACGTGGTGGTCCATTTAATATATGGCCGTTGGGACCCGTCACCTCTCTGACGACGTTGAAGGATTACAACGACATGTGTCAGAGGAGTTCAGAGATGTACCCTTGGACCAAGTGTAAATTGATTTAAAAGGGCAGCCGTGCTCAGTTAATTTAATTTGAGGACTTATGGCCACGATTAGGCTAAGTCCAGTTGAAGATGTTCAACACTTTCATTTGTTTTTGGCCTATTAGGCCTATGCTAGGGCTTTTCCTTTTGCATAGCATTAATCTTGGTCTCTGTTGGACCTTTATTTTTATGATGCAGAGCATCTGTTTTAGGCTCTGCCCTTTTTAAAGTAATGCATTGCATTTTATTCTGGCCTGTTAGGCCTTTTGATTTGGGCTCTGTCCCTTTTAATAGTGCATAGCACTTTTGTTTGGTCTGATAGACCTTTCTTTATTGGGCTCTGCCCTTGATAATGCATTGCATTAATTAGTCTGCCACGTAGCTTGTCAGGTGCTTTGCGCCAATTTGAGGAGCGCAAGGCGCAAGTCCATGGGGAGGTGACACGTGTCACGCTCAGGAGAGCACAAGCGCAGTGCACTGCGCCGGTGCGTTGCGCTGTTGCGCTGCTGACACGTGGCGCGCTCTGGTGAGTTGCGCCAATTCATGAGAGCATTGCTCTGTTTTTAGAAGCGCATAGCGCAGATCATCATGGGGCTGACGCGTAGCACTCTCTGGTGGCTTGCGCCGACCCGAGAGCGCAACAGTGTAGATTTTGCAAGTGCAGGGCACTGTTTTATTATTTGAGAATCTTTTAGATTCCAGAACCAATGGTTCATAAAAGAAGTGCAAAGCACTATTTGTTTTCTTGATCTAATTTAGATCAAAGAAAACAAGTTTTTCTTGTTTTTCTTATTTCAGGGAACCAAAGGTTCATAAGTGCGAAGCATTATTTTTATTTTTGTTTTTTATTAAAGATCGGTGATCTTGTTCTCAGATCAATGATCTCTTCATAAGAGAATTTTCTCTTTTTCTAAAGGGTTTTTACCTTTTTTGTTCTTGAGGAATTCTCTTCAATTCTTCAGAGTTCTCTCTGTTTGATTTCTCACAAAAAAATGTTGATCCCTCTTTACTTGAGGTCTAGGGGCCTTTATATAGTACCCATAAATTTGTTAAAGAGATCTTTCTCTGAGTGATTTGGGGAATTTTCCCCACCGTTGGATTTTTGATCCAAGGGCTTCTGTTTTACAGAAGACAATCTTCTTGTTTTAACAAGAACAGAAAAATCTTACTCGAATTTAATTCTGTTTGGCGCAGTCGCCCCAGCGCGTGACACGTGTCAAGCAGCGCACAGCGCAGCGCAACTGTGCTGACACGTGTCGCGCAACGCAACTGCGCTAGCGCATCTACGCTGACACGTGTCGCGCAGAGCAAAGCGCAGCGCAACTGCGCTAGCGCATCTGCGCTGACACGTGTCGCGCAGCGCAGTGCTTGCGCAACTGAAGCGTTGCTTCCTTTAATTTTTGTTTTAAATAAAGCTTTGCTCTGATTGGGCGCGCTGCCACGGGCGCAGTGCTCCCTGCACTAGCATGTCTGATTTTGACACGTGGCGCGTTGCGTACAGCGCAAGGAATCTGAAGCGTTGCTTCATTTATTTTAACTTTAATTTTCACTTCAATTTTCAAAGCAGAGCTTTGCTCTGATTGGGGGAAACATAAGCGTTGCTTCGTTTCCCGCCTTGGAATTTGAACAGAGCTTTGCTCTGATTGGGGTAAACAAATGCCCCCCCCCCATCGTTGCGCTTACGTGGCCTCCAAACGTGAGCGCAGCGGTGGAAGACTCCCAACCGTCACGCCATCCCTTGGAAGATGAAACGGCATTTGATGCCTATAAATAGGACCTTTGGTCCCTTAGATGATTTTCATCTCTAAAATTTTATTTTCAGAACTCAGAACCCTGCTCTTTATTTTCAAGAACTTCAAGAGTTAAACTCTTAAAACTTTTAGGTGAAAATTTTAATTTGAATTAAATTAAATTAAATTAATTTTCATTGACAGAGCCTCGCTCTCAATAGATCCCTGATCTAAAGGAAACCCATTTAGGGTTTCACTTAGCAGAGCTTTGCCCTACAGGTCTAAAGGGATCTAAAGGGGACCCTATTAGGGTTCCATTAATAGAGCTCTGCTCTCTGAAAGATTTTCCTTGGATTTTCTTAATTCATTAATGGAGCTTTGCTCCTTCCAAATCATACAAAAGAACTCTTAGGAGTTTTTCATTGATCTTGGAGTTTAAAGATGGCATTTTATTCCTCGGTGCATTATATCGTTTTGCTTAATCGGTCTTTCTGATAATTTTGTTGATTTTCTATCACAGAAACAATGGACGCCCACATGTATGATCTTGACGAGATCATCTCTTACGGGTGTTTCCCCCAATCAGAGCAAAGCTCTGCTGGAAATTCAAAATTCAAATTTTGAAGCAACGCTTCAAATCCCTGGCGCAACGCGCTACGTGTCAAGCGCAGACACATCAGCGCAGCGCCCAAAACAGCGCACCCAATCAGAGCAAAGCTCTATTTAAAGAAAAATTAAAGAAAGCAACGCTTCAGTTGCGCAAGCGCTGCGCTGCGTGACACGTATCAGCGCAGATGCGCTAGCATAGTTGCGCTGCGCTTTGCGCTGCGCGACACGTGTCAGCGCAGATGCGCTAGCGCAGTTGCGCTGCGCTGTGCGCTGCGTGACACGTGTCAGCGGAGATACGCTAGCGCAATTGCGTTGCGCTGTGCGACACGTGTCACGCGCTGGGGTGTCTGCGCCAAACAGAATTAAGATTTCAAAGAAATCTTTCTGTTCTTGTTAAAACAAGAAGATTTTTTCTGTAAAACAGAAGCCTTTGGATCAAAGATCCAACTGTGGGAAAATTCCCCAAATCACTCAAAGAATGATCTCTTTAACTAATTTATGGGCATTATAAAAACGACCCTAGACATCAATTCAAAGGGATGAACATTTCTTGAAAAAAGTCAAGAGCTTCGAACTCTGAGAAAATTTCAAGAAAAAGGTAAAAACCTTCACGAGAGAGAAGAAATTTCTTCTAATAGATCGTTGATCTAAAAACCAGATCAATGATCTTTACATAATAAACAGTGATTTGCACTTCTTATGAACCATTGGTTCTTTAAAACAAGAAAAAAGAAAAATAAAGGAAAATAGTGCTTTGCACTTTTATGAACCTTTGGTTCTTGAAATAAAAAGAAAAACCTGTTTTTTTTTTCTTTGATCTAAATTAGATCAAGGAAACGAATAGTGCTTTGCACTTTTATGAACCATCGGTTCTTGAATCTAAAAGATTCTTAAATCATAGTGCTTTGCACTTGTAAACTGCGCTGTTGCGCTCTTGGATTGGCGCAAGCTACCAGAGCGCGCCACGTGCCAGCAGCGCAGGCACAGCGCATTAGCGCAGCGCACTGCGCTTGCGCGACACGTGTCAGCACTACAAGCGCTTGCGCTCTCTGTTTGGCGCAAAGCGCCTGATAAATGCAATGCATTTCCCAAAGGGCCAGGCCCAAGTCAAAAGACCAAGCAGGCCTAATTAAATTGATGCTCTGCATCATTTATAAATGGGCAGAGCCCAAACAAAATAATTAAAATGCTATACATTTAAAAAGGGGCAGAGCCCAAACAAAGTAGTTGCCTTGCATCATTCGTAAATGAGCAGAGCCCATAATAAATTGATGATTTGCATCCTTTATGGGTAGAGCCCAAATAAAAATAAAAAGAAAAGCAATGCAAAAGCAAATAAAATGTTGAACATTTTCGACTGGACTTAGCCCAATTCTGGCCGTAAGTCCTCAAATTAAATTGACTGAGCAAGATTGCTCTCTCTTAAATCAATTTATATCCGGTTCGAGGGTACATCTCCGAACTCCTTTTTCTCCTATCATTGTAATCCTTCAACGACGTCAGAGAGGTGACGGGTCCCGACGACCACACATCAATATGGACTGCGGGGTCCTTAAACTCGTGGACCGAAACGTCCTTAAACTAACGTTGGACTGAAACGTCCTTAAACTAATAATGGACCACCACGTCTCTAAACTGGAATATAGACCACCGCGTCCTTAAACTGGAACATGGACCATCACGTCCTTAAACTGGAGTATGGACCACCACGTCCCTAAACTGGAACAATAGAGCCTCCAAATGCTCTTTTACCGGATCTAAACGATCCCGTTTAAGTCGATCTTAGCCCCAAACACGGCTAACGTATCCTTAAACATTCAAATGGATTATAAAACTCCCAATCAACTCTGGTTCGAGGGTACATCTCCAAGCTCCTCTGACACATGTCGCTGTAATCCTTCAACGACATCAGAGAGGTGACGAGTCCCGGCGGCCATATATTAAATGGATCACTACGTTAAGCTGATCTCAGTCTCAAACAGGACTGACGTATCCTTAACGAACGTTTAAGTTGATCTTAGCCGCAACGCGGCTAATGCATCCTTAAACTAAAAATACCAAACCCAAATCTAAGTAAATGCGGATTTGGACTAATCCACGTCCTACGGGCGACGGCATTACTCAGTCTCCGTATACAATCCATGGGCAACCACAAACAAAACAAACACACACGACACGAAGTGAAATTCTGGAGCAGGAGAAAGTTGTTACCGCGAAACGGTAGCGTAATTAACTTCAGGGGCTTGCGCCTGCAGGGAAGAGCGTCCCCACAATCAAAAACCCCTCTAGCGAGGGGGATCTGACGAAGTCTGCTACATCGGCCGCATCCGTATAAACCTCCGATTCACGGTGCCATAAATCAACTTGGCATCTTCGGAGAGGTAGACGGATAAAACCATATAGCATCTGCCCCGAATCCCAGGCAAGACGTCCTCACGTCGTCGGCCGCCATTCGAAGGGGAACAGATTCTGGCACGCCCGGTGGGACCTTTTCCTCTTTCCACTCCACACTTCGTGTGTCGTCCTCGCGAACCAATCGCGGTTTGTTAAATGGTTGCCTTCGGATTTCAAGTTACTAAGATTTGGTCTTTTGCCTGGCGCAGAACTCAAGATTCAATGGCCTTTAACTGCACCAACTGCTCGAAATGCCACTGCAACGGACGCTCCACCTCACCGGGAGGTGTAGCATATGGGCCCCAAGCGGCTTCCTTCCTCGCTCTGCCGGTAGACCAGGTGACCCAAACCACCACTGGCCTGTTTTTCGGGACCATGATCCCGCCTACAAGCTCCTCTATGCTAATACCTGCACCGGAAGTGAACAAGAAGTCGGTCTTCGACCAGCTCACTGCTACGACGGCCCCTGTCAACGGGTCGCCAACTACCAACCCAACAGCCTCTGTTTTCGCCAGGATGGATCAGAACTCTAAATTGGTTGTCCCGAGGAAGGTAATAACTGCTGCTCCAGAAGTCGTCAAGACGGCTTTCCCTGTCAAAGAGTCAGTCTTTTCAAGACTGGCGATCCCTGCTCCTGCCCTTGCTCGAGGATCCGTCTTCGACAGGTTGAATATCACCCCTCAAAAGACAACTTCGGTCTTTAAGAGGTTAACACCGGCGGCGCCTCATTCAGACAGGGGGCAAAAAGAAGCTATCTCTATCTCCGAGCCAGTCCCAACGGCTCGTCATGCTCGACGTCGCCATTGGCGACGAGTAAGGAAGGCAGGGGGCAACTCCCCCTCAGGGCTAACTCCACCTGCTCCAGTAGTGGAAGTCAACGCTGCTGTTCCAACTGGGAACAGCTTTGAACTGCTGAGGAGGGTACGTAAGAACTCTCCAACCGCTACACTGAAAAGATCTCCTCTGCCCGCGGAAAGAGTTCCGGAAATAAAGCAAGAACAGCCCCCTCAACGGCTGTCCTCAAAAATATACAAGGTTTGGCGAAGGGTTCAAGATTCCGTGATCGACCCAGATCACTCTCGTCAACAAGAGAAGACGAAGGTTCAAAAAGAAAAAGACCGTCCTGTTAAACAGCAGAGGACAACAATCGCTAGGGTGCCCACTGCAACAGCCCCTTCAACTTCAACGGCCCATAAAAGAAGAACGCCGGAGAAAACCCCCATGCCGGCGACAAATATCAGAGGTGGTGAACCCAAACGCCCTAAGTCAGGGGGCATTATAGTTCATACCGTCTATGTGGCGTCTGGTAAAAAGGACAGTCGTATATCTACGGGTCATCGACCACTTACGCGATCAGTGACCAAAGCCCAGGAGCAGCGGCAGAAGCTCCAAGAGATAATGAACGCTATGGCCGCACTTACAGGGCCAAAAGAAAACCCTGAAACGTCCTCGGATGAACGCCAGGAGGAAGAAACCGACGCAGAATTCCTTCGTCGAATATTGGAGAAGAAGGACAAAGAGGCTGCTGAACAAGCAGTCAACATACAGCGTATGGGACTCCTCTTCCAAGACATGGTAGGGATGATGATACAACAAGATCCTCCGGCCGAAGAGCCCCCGATCGTCCTTGGAGACGATAGGGGAGAGACATCAAATCCTCCGCCAGCTCTGTCGACGGCTAAGGAGGATACAATCTCCAAAGCTGATTTGGACGAGTACATAGCCCAACAAATACGGGTTCATCATGCGACCGAAGCAGCCGGCCAGGTCGTAAAAATAGGGCGGCCATATCCAAGTTGGTATGATCAAATCAAGTACCCGCCAGGTTACACAATTCCCAAGTTCCATGTGTACAAGGGGACGGGCAATCC